>JAECYA010000512.1:0-600000 GCA_018153455.1 Drosophila parabipectinata | reverse complement strand
CTATAATAGCCCGTAAAACCTTGGAAACTTCTTAGTTCCCGAATATTTTCTGGAAGCGGATATTTTCTAATGGTTTCAATTTTCTCTGGGTCTGTCTTGATGACGTTATAGGATACCATGTATCCTAGAAAACGGGTTTCGCGTTTGAAAAACTTAGATTTTTCTAAAGAGATTTTCATGTTTGCCCTCAATAATATATTTATAATTTTGTTTTGATCTGTATAGTGTTGTTTAAATGAGTTTGAGAATATTATAATGTCGTCCATATAGACATGACACGTTTTCCTATTTTTTCTCTTAGAATATCGTCCATTCTTAAAAGACCATTCTTCTTAAAAATTCGTATTTTCCATTATTTATTGAAAAGGCTGTTTTTTCGACATCAGATTCTTTCATTAGTATCTGATGAAATCCTGACTCTAAATCTATTGTTGAAAAATATCTTGCTTTTCCCAAATTTGATAGAATTACTGATGGGTCTTGCATTGGGTACCTGTCAGGTATAGTACTTTCATTCAATTTTTTGTAATCAATGACGAGTCTTAACTTACGGCTTCCGTCTTGATTCTCTCCTTTCTTTGGGACTACCAGAAGTAGTGAATTGTAAGGGCTTCTGATAGGCCTTATTATTTTTTCTGATAACATTCTTTTGATTTCGCTATTCACGAAGTCGTTGACAGATAGAGCATACGGATATTGCTTCCCGTATATTGGCCTATCGTGGATAAGATTTATTTCCCCCTTTATGTCTGTTCTAAAAGGAATTTGCATATTTATCTTTGAATGCGCCTTTTCAATATAGTGAACTATCTTTTCCCTCAGTCCGCCTAATTGGTCGGTACCTATATTATTTATTTGATTTTTGACGGTATTTACATCGTCGGCACTCTCAGGATTTTTAATTCCCAAGATATTTTTATTTTTATTGAGGGATATTTCTACGTCGGCGTTCTCAGGATTTCTAATTCCCAAGATATTTTTATTTTTGTTGACAGATATTTCCACGTCGGCGTTCTCGGGATTTTTTGTTCCCAAGATATTTGTATTTTTGTTGACGGATATTTCTACGTCGGCGTTCTCGGGATTTTTAATTCCCAAGATATTTTTATTTTTGTTGACGGATATTTCTACGTCGGCGTTCTCGGGATTTTTTGTTCCCAAGATATTTGTATTTTTGTTGACGGATATTTCTACGTCGACGTTTTCGGGATTTTTAATTCCCAAGCTTTTCTCACTATTTTCAACAAATAATGAATCTGTGTTTTCGCTACCATAATCATCAAAATACTTTTTTAATAATAAATTCTTTTAACTGAAGATTATTTTCTTCAATTAAACGTATTTCATTTTTCTCCTCATTATCATAATATTTTAACTTCTCCTGTTTCCCATTATATTCCAAGATTCCCTTATCTATATTTATTATAGCTCCAATTTTTCTTAATAAATTGAATCCAATTAGAATATCAGATTCTAAACCTTCGATTTCATAAAATAATTGTTTTGTTTCAAATATATTTATAATATGGTAATACCTAATAATTGAGTAGCCATGAACTGTTTTTACCTTTTTGTACATTGGTAGCTCGTTTTTATTTTCAAGAATTCCCCTTTTTATGTAACAAGCAGTGGCTCCTGTATCTATTAAAACTTTTAGCTGCTTCTTGGTTTTTCGATCTATCCTATTTAAATAAGGCATTCCTCTGTAGGGGTCTGGTCTAAAAATGGTCTTCATTAATATTATTTAATCTGGTTACTTTATTAGCTGGCTGACTTTCTGTTTCATCTGATTCCCTTTTTTGAGCTTGAGTTTGCTCTCTATTTTGATTTGTGTTATAGAAATTTGAACGATTTTTATTTTTATGATAATTATTTTTATATCTACCTTGATTATCGTTTGCCTGCCAATTATTATATCTTCCCTGGTTAATATTTGACTGCCAATTTTGGCTCGGCTGCCGATTGATATTAGATTTATTCTGGAGTTGAATCGGTGGATCAACATCCATCAGCTCGATAGCTTGTTGCTTATGATTATTATTTTGATTATTATTTTGCCAAAAATTTCCCTTTTGTGGCCAATTGAAATTTTGGTTATGATTAAAATTATTTCCCATTTTAGTGGTATTATTATTTTGCCGTATTTGATCAAATCGTAAGTTGTTTCCCCGATATTTACTTTCATTTTTAAATCCATTAAACCTATTTGCGAATTGAGCACGGAAGTTGTTTGATTCTAATTCTTGGACCTTTGCCAAAGCATTGGGCAAATATGGTGGATTTAATGAGAAAAGAGTTTCTGAAATAGATCCATTAAGTCCGGATATAAATAATCGTAGAGCATTTCCCCTTATTAAATTGTTTGTTTCTTTGGTAATTACACTGTCCTTTCCGTATGTCATTATGGTTTTGTTTATTAGTAAGATCATTTTTTTATTGACTTCGTTATAGTACTCAGTAATTGTCATTCGTCCTTGCCTGAGGATACTTAGTTCTGACTCGAGAACATGTATTGGTCGTTTGTCACTATATATAAAGTCCAATCGGGATAAGATTGCTTTAAAGTTTAAAACTGTGGCATGATTGGTAAGAGCATCATGGGCAGCTCCCATAATTTTATTTCGTAAAATTGTTAGGGCGATAAAATATTGTTCACTTTCAATTTTATAGAGACTCATTGCAGTTTCTGCAGCTTCCCTCCAACCTACATATTGTGTTGTTTCCCCTGTGAAATTTGGTAAGGATTTTACCACTTCAAGTGTTGTATCGCATTTTATAGCTGGGTCAATTGTTTGTACTTTACAATCTTCCACAGTGTTTGCATCTGTGGCTAGCCTTCCTTCTAAACATTCTACTTTCCTGCTAACTTCATTCAATTGAGCGTTTATTAATCTGTTTATCAATGCTACTGTTAAACTGCCGGCTGTGGCTACACTGCCTGCAGAAAAATTTGGTGCTGAACCTCCGGTTGCCATTGTTAGATTTAATTCACAAAAGCTATTTATCAAATCTTCCAGAATTATTCTTTATATTTTTTTGTTAAATCGCGAATCTTACTTTTTGCAATATATAAATCTTATATTATTTTTCTCAAATTCACAGATCTTAAATTATAGTCTTTAATTTTTTTATTATTTTAAATTAATTCCTTACGATATTGTCCCGTTGGGGTCTTCCTTCTGTGTGGTCGATAGTTGATAAATGGATAGAGAATGTCCTGTCTTCCTTCCTTGGTTTTTTTTGTTGGAGTTGTCGTTTTATTTGTTTTTGTTCCCTTTTTTTTTTTTTGTGCTTTGATTTTTTTAGTTTTGTGTTCTTGTAATTGTTTGGCTTAAATTTTCGGTCCACCTTTGTTTTAGTTCACTCTTTATGGATTATTTCCGTTTATGTTTAACTTATTTTTCATTAAACCATTTTTTTTGGAGCTTTATGTTACGCGGCCCCTTGAGTTGGGCACCAGTTAAATTGTTTGTAGTTCGGTGAATTAAAAAAATGTAAATTTTATTTTTTAATTACACAACTTGGTGTTAAACCTTTATTTAATATACGTAACAATTACAAGACACTTTTGATTTCTCTTAAATATTTTTGTCAACCGTTCGCGGTCTCGGTCAAAATAGGACTGGCTTCTTAATTCTAAATCTGATCCAAAGAACCTCGGCCATCAGTTGTGTTTAGATTAGGGGCTTAAGTTGAAAATGTCGCATCTTATTGTGAAATTCGATTAAGCTGATCGATGCAATTTGGTGGGTACTTAAAACGCAAGAGGCGTAATTGATTGGGCTTCCGAGGGAAGCTGATGTTTACTTTTGATTTTGATTTGTTTATGGGGAACCGAGATCGGACCTCAGAGCCAAAGACAAAGCCGAAGGCAAATGCAGAGTTTGAAAATATTGTTTATAAGATTCATAAGTGGAAAGCCATAAGTGGCCTGGATTTATGGGTTGGATAATTGAGCCAAAGATCAAGCCAAAGGTAAATGCAGAGATTGAAAATATTGTTTATAAAAGCCATAAGTGGCCTGTATTAAGGGGTTGGATAACTCTCCCCTTTCTAAAATGGATCGTCGCGATTCAATATGAAATTCGTTTAAATGATTTTAATCTTTTAATTCTGTTAAAAACTTTTCTTGGTTAATACATTTTTCTGGTTCAGGCCGATGATTTGTGGTTACAAATAATATAGCATTTTTGTATTTTATAATAAGTGAAAGAATCAAATATTTTGTAACGAACTGTCTTTCTGCTGCCGATCGCCACAATTTGCCGCGGCTAGCTCACAGAGTTTCGCGGATCCGTTCCACCGAATTTATAGATTCGACGTGATTGCCCAAGCCCAGAAAGTAATACAAATAGCTTGAAGTTTCCACACTCTTTATTTTGAGAGCTCGTTACACTACAAAAGGCTTTCTTTCTCTTTTACTCGTTGCTCCTTCGGTTCCTGTTGGCTCCGTCGTCGGCGTCCTGTGCGGGTTGTCCGGGATACGCCGCCGCTGTTCCGTCGCCGCCGTTACTCCGTCGCCGATGGTACTCCTGTCGCCGCGCTGCCAGCGATTCCGCTACCTACTGCCCTTTGGCCTTGAGAAACACCCCCTTGGGTCGACTACGACTGATCTGACGGTTGGCTGCGGTCGGTCGCCTCCGCTACACCGGGACACCGTGCATACGCTCCGGTGCCAGGTTTGGGAGTTTGTTTGCTGACTGCCGCCTTCGCTACACCGGGACACCGTGCATACGCTCCGGCGCCAGGTTTGGAAGTTGCCGTGGAACGTCTCCGCTACACCGGGACACCGTGCATACGCTCCGGTGCCAGGTTTGGAAGCCGCCGTGTGCCTGATCTTATTGTCGCGCTCCCGCTACACCGGGACACCGTGCATACGCTCTGGCGGACCCGAGTTTGTAGTGGCGGGGCTGGTGACCAGGGTGTTCTCACTTGGTCTGTGACTTGGACGCGAGTCCTTTAGTCGGCCGATCCGTGTTTCGCAGGACCACGCCTGTTGGTTGCGATTCCAGGAGTCGGTAAGGCGTACGCCAGACTTATCCTTTCCTCACTTCCTTGCAAGGCTACCTGCCGTGTTCGGGAATGGCTCAACTCGACTCTGACGCCTCGGGCTTGTAGAGGAAACCGTCCAGCAACGGATCCTTGTCTCCCTAGTTCTGTACGTCTCGTGGTTACCGGGCGTGTGATACCAAGTATGCCTCCTTGTTTCGCAGGACCACGCCTGCTGGTTGCGATTCCAGGAGTCGGTAAGGCATACGGCAGACTTTATCCTTTTCTCACTTTCTTGCAAGGCTACCTGCCGTGTTCGGGAGTGGCTCAACTCGGTCTCCCCACCCTGGTCCTGTCTTGTGTCTCATCCTTTACGTTTCGTGTACACCGGGCGTGCGATCTCGAGTCGGTCTATCCTTGTCTCGCAGGACCACGCGAGATTTCAGGAGTCGGTTGTTGGTTATGATTTCAGGAGTCGGTAAGGCATACGCCAGACTTTATCCTTTCCTCACTTCCTTGCAATGCTACCTGCCGTGTTCGGGAATGAACCAACTCGTCTACACGACCCTGGGTTTCCGGAGGAAGGGCAAGCAATGGATCCTTTCCTTATTTTCTTATTCGCTCTCCTTGCGCTTGGCTGTCGGACTCTCCAAAGGCGGTCCTTCAACTTAACGCTACAAGCTTCCTAAAAAGACTCGTCCCGAGCCGCTCCAGTGGGCCTCCTTTTATACTGACTGGAGCGCCCGTTAATCCTCCTGGATTCTGCTCCTGCCGTTAATCCTGCTTCCAGAATCACGCCACTTTCCCGTTGGCGGGTCGCTGTCCGTGGCCCCTCGTCTCCTCTCACAGAAATCCAAAAAGATTGTCGAAATTCTCGAATTGCTCAAACCGTCCAGACACAGCAGAAAAAGTTCCATCTACAACGAGGTTGAAAAATTCTATTTGTAAAACTTTTTCCGGTGATTTTTCTAAGTTCATAGGATCATCATGACCCTCATACTCAAATTGTTTTCTGAATTTTCGAATTCTCTTCGTTTCGCATGTGGGTTCTACATTGAGATCTTTTAAGAGCTACAACTAATGCTTTCTCATACCCAGTACAGGATTCTTCGGATAAGAAACTGTTAATTCCTTTTAGCCCTTTTACAGATTCATCAAGTACCATATCTTTTGACATCAATTTTTTTCTCACGACATTTACAGCGAGCAAAGTATCGTACCAAACCACTAGACCTACGACGAATTCCATTTTCATCATTTTTTCTACTATAGACTCAACTTTGTGTATATTTACAAGATCTGACTCTAAACAAGAATACTCAGACAAACCTTCGACAACACCTTTAAGTTAAAACCTACTGCTTTGACACTGCTCTCCCATTTTTTTTCAGACCAGTTTTTTACACCAATCGTTTTCTACACATGTTTATGCAAAATCGACCATATCTGTGTTTATGATCCAAAATGCAGTAATTTGTATTCAGTATGCCAAAAACATAATGTGCTTGACGATTTTCGGAAGACAAATCACATAACACTAAATTCAAGCTGTGACATGCGCTGGGGATGTAGATTGCTCGAGGATTAATTTCCAAGATTCGTTCTTGAACCCCTGATTTGTTTCCCTTCATATTGGAGCCATTGTCTTAACCGTGGCCCGACAATCTGCAATAGGAAGATCCAATTTTTCAACTCAGTACAGATCTCATTCGTCAAATTTTCACCCGTGGAAGATATAACCAGTACGAAGTCTAAAAAGCGTCAAACAGATTTTATGGCTATCAGTGGTTCCCAACAAAGCTAAAAAATTTGATCTACGTCTCCTTTCCGAGATAATGATCGTGTATTTCTTGGGATGAGATTTTTTCCAAGTTTTTTTCCAAACAGGGTCAAAACGTGCAATCATCTCGACAAGCACCAAAATGTTGCCATTGTTTGAAGCGAATAACTTATCAGTTTGACCTCGAAAAGCCAAATTATGTTCTGCTAAGTTCAACGTGATATGCAATACTTCAATACTTCTCGCCAGCGCATCGTTTCATCCAATATCATTTTTTTAAGTTTTTTATCAATTCCTGATACTTGTTTAATTCTTAATTCAGATTCTTTCCACCTACAATGTAACGATGAATTATTTACAGAATGTACGCATTCTTTTTCTAAATTGAGGTTATAATCACTCTACGATTTGGTTAAGGTATGTTTAACGGTCACTCAAAGCGAATATTTGCTACTGTCGTTAATCAAGTCAAGATTAGGCTATTCTCTCTACAAAGTATTTCATACGAATCATCTGTTAAGCAATCAAAAGTTTTAGTGGAACACATTAATAACTGTTTGAATTTAATTTAAAAATTAAAATAGTCAGTATACCTTTGGAAGTTTAGCAAGTGAGTTTGTGATAACTCGTGGCTCTCTATTGCTGAAGTTGTGTGTTTCCATTCTTGAAACCCAAGAACTCCGAATCGATAATTTGTTTTTGCGCCGATTTGAAAAATTTTACAACAAAAACAGAATAAAAAATCTTTTTTTATGGAGTAGACTAGCCATCGTAGATCGACACGTTCTCCGTTTGATAAAACGCGACAGTAGTGAAAATCGGAAAAATTACGATCTTCAACGTTTCGAGAATATTGGATATTTTTAACTCTGATTGGGCCTTTTTCAACAATATTTTTAATTTGCGAAATTGTCAAATTTTTAGACTATTCTCCAGGGTCAATTAGATTTGTTTTAAAGTTTTGTCGAATGATCAATGCCATTATCTGACGAATTTATTTTTGCTGGCAGATCTGCAATATATATAAATAATATAAACTTACTTTTAACACAATCTTAGATGCACAAAGTTATGGAAATAATACAGATATGCATAAACGGGTCATTAATTTTACGGGCCAAATTATAAAAATTACCATTAACATCCGAGGAGTCTTTACTATGATCAAATGCGATTATTGGTCTCGGTTTTCTTAAAGTTACATTAAAACTTTTATTACATTAAAACATACGTATATATGTATGTATCTCTGCAAGCATCTGTAATATTTTACTTGGTCAAATTTAACGGTAAAAATTGTTACAGAAGTCGTCAATGGCAACAATATAGACAATACGAAAAACTAACTCCTTTGTGTAGATAAATTGTTGTTTGTGTCCTGTGATGGTGAGGTATGTTGAAGAGATTTTTGGGAGTCCCCAACAATAAGATTATTTGAAGATTTACTCGTTGATGGACAAGAAAAACATTTTTCGATGGCACCCTCTTGTTTCTTTAATAATAAATCTCGTATTTTTATTTTTTTTTTTTTTGCATAGGACCCTCCACTTTTAAATTTTCTACGAATGTCCGATGTTATGCGATGTTTGCGATATATATCCGGTTTTAACTGCAAGGGTATAACTTCGGCTCCGCTCGGAGTTAGCTTTCCTTTCTTGTTAAAGCAGATATACCCATATTCATAACATTTTCCACAACGGGCGAAAATTATAAAGGGTGATTATCACTTTCTAAAGAACAGTTCCTAAAGCAAAAAAACGATGATTCGATAAACGAGTCATAAGCTTGTGACTTGTAAAAAAGTTGTAGGATAATAGAGTGCTTTTCACGCTTCTTTACATGTGATAATAGTGAAAATACAATTCTCTCTCCAAGGCCTCCAATAGAAGGCTATGCGAAAGTATACCAAATTGAATGCATTTTTTCTTAGTAGTTCATTTTATGGATCAACTTTTAAAAATTTTTTGTTAGGAACTGTAACGAACTGTCTTTCTGCTGCCGATCGCCACAATTTGCCGCGGCTAGCTCACAGAGTTTCGCGGATCCGTTCCACCGAATTTATAGATTCGACGTGATTGCCCAAGCCCAGAAAGTAATACAAATAGCTTGAAGTTTCCACACTCTTTATTTTGAGAGCTCGTTACACTACAAAAGGCTTTCTTTCTCTTTTACTCGTTGCTCCTTCGGTTCCTGTTGGCTCCGTCGTCGGCGTCCTGTGCGGGTTGTCCGGGATACGCCGCCGCTGTTCCGTCGCCGATGGTACTCCTGTCGCCGCGCTGCCAGCGATTCCGCTACCTACTGCCCTTTGGCCTTGAGAAACACCCCCTTGGGTCGACTACGACTGATCTGACGGTTGGCTGCGGTCGGTCGCCTCCGCTACACCGGGACACCGTGCATACGCTCCGGTGCCAGGTTTGGGAGTTTGTTTGCTGACTGCCGCCTTCGCTACACCGGGACACCGTGCATACGCTCCGGCGCCAGGTTTGGAAGTTGCCGTGGGACGTCTCCGCTACACCGGGACACCGTGCATACGCTCCGGTGCCAGGTTTGGAAGCCGCCGTGTGCCTGATCTTATTGTCGCGCTCCCGCTACACCGGGACACCGTGCATACGCTCCGGCGGACCCGAGTTTGTAGTGGCGGGGCTGGTGACCAGGGTGTTCTCACTTGGTCTGTGACTTGGACGCGAGTCCTTGAGTCGGCCGATCCGTGTTTCGCAGGACCACGCCTGTTGGTTGCGATTCCAGGAGTCGGTAAGGCGTACGCCAGACTTATCCTTTCCTCACTTCCTTGCAAGGCTACCTGCCGTGTTCGGGAATGGCTCAACTCGACTCTGACGCCTCGGGCTTGTAGAGGAAACCGTCCAGCAACGGATCCTTGTCTCCCTAGTTCTGTACGTCTCGTGGTTACCGGGCGTGTGATCCCAAGTATGCCTCCTTGTTTCGCAGGACCACGCCTGTTGGTTGCGATTCCAGGAGTCGCTTGGCTGTCGGACTCTCCAAAGGCGGTCCTTCAACTCAAACAAAACCCGAATCCTTTTTAGAAACGCTCTAACACTTGAATGGCGGACTCTCCACAGGCGGTCCTCCAACTCAACGCTACAAGCTTCCTAAAAAGACTCGTCCCGAGCCGCTCCAGTGAGCCTCCTTTTATACTGACTTTCCCGTTGGCGGGTCGCTGTCCGTGGCCCCTCGTCTCCCCCGGCCACGGATCTCTGCTGCTGGTGCGTGGTGCACCGGTGGGCTTCCAGGGCCCGTTGCACTCTTCGTCGCTAGTTACGTATTCAAGAATTTTATTTTCCAAATTGGTATATGAGATATTCTTAATTTTAGTTGTACCATTAAATGTTATTAAGAACGAACCGTTTAAATGGGAGTTGTTAGCAATATTGTTCCCATTTATTAGAATGGCACCATCTTGTATGATTTCTATTTTTTTATTTTTTCTCTTATTTTTTTACAGGTTGATTTCTCACCATTTAATAATCGGGTAAAACAAGTTTTTTCGTTACTTAGAGTGCAATAATTATTAAAAAGTTCGTTCTTAAAATTAGACATTTCGTAAAAAATATTTTCGCATTTTGCGACTAGATTGCTTAATACTAGTTTTCCATCGATTTTATTATTGGGTATTTTATATAAATTATTAAAAGTTCTTTATGCAATGCGATTTTAAAAGAAGAGATGTCCATTAAATCAGCTATAATTATTGGTTTTTGTTCATGTTTTAATATTTCCAAGATGTCATCATTGTTTAAAATTTTGGTATTAAAAACGTCAATTTTTGCTAGAGTGATTGTGTCAATTAAATTTTGCAGATCAAATGTTAATAATCGCAAGCGATGTTTTCGAAGTGGTAGATCTTGATCAATAAATACTTTTTTAAAATCATCGGAAAGAGATTCTACTTCTTTGAATAATCGGGAATTGATAATAGACTGCTTATTATTGTTTTCAATTAAGTCATTAATTTTATTCTGAACTGTAATAAAATCATCATGGTCCGGAGTTCCAGCTAACCATTTCCACACGGTGACTAACTCATTTATCCCTCTTTTTGATCTAGTTGATATTAATTGTGATAAAATTAGTTCAATTACTTTTATGTCATATTTAATTTCCCATTGTGACCTTATATTAGTATCCCTTTTAATATTATCTGATTCCAACTTTATTATTTCTTTATAAAAGCTTAAATTAGTTACGTGGAATAAATCTGCGTATGAATCGTACGTCAATACGTCTTTATTGTCCTTAAATAGAAGATATTCGTGACTTGTATAGTCAATTATTTCTGATTTGGTTAATAAAATTAGGTGTAGTATGAGCACCTGATAAAACATTTTCTGGGAAAGGAAAGAAAAAAGGATAATATATAAATACTTAATATAAAATTCTATCTTTGTGAATAATTCTATTTCTATTGTTGATTATTATTTTGTTGGGTAAATTTTCCT
The DNA here is from genome assembly GCA_018153455.1 of Drosophila parabipectinata. Lineage (NCBI taxonomy): Eukaryota > Metazoa > Arthropoda > Insecta > Diptera > Drosophilidae > Drosophila > Drosophila parabipectinata. The sequence continues at coordinate 588,777 of JAECYA010000512.1, read as the reverse complement.
TAACTATTTGTTTTTTATATCTGGTTTTAAGTTTATTTCTTTCCCCGTGTTTCTTTTCATAGACTACCTGTCCTACATGATATTCTTTTTCTTTTCTGTTTTCGTTATGTGTTTCCAACATTTTCTCTTGAGTATTTTTCAAAAGTTCAGGAATTTTATCGTGCTCTATTTTATTATATAGTACGTCAAATGGTTTTTGGTTCGTTGAAGAATGGATGCTCTGATTATATTCTTGAGCAGCTCTTATTACTATTTCGGAAAAGTCAGTTAAATTAAATTCTTCTTTAGTGCATCGAGCTAATTCCGTTAATGTAGAATGTGCCCTTTCAACTTGTCCGTTTGACGTGCTGTGTCTCGGGTCTGCGTAATGTATAGTTAAATTGCACCTTTGTGCGAAAGATTTAAATTGGGCCGAGGTAATGCTCGGTTCATTATCGGTCATTATTACTTTTGCTTGTGGAAAATGTTGAAGAAGTTCCATTACTTTATTTTCGATATTTAATTTATTTTGGATTTCTTTTACTACTAGAAATTTTGAGTAAGCGTCAATACAAGTTATGAAAGTAAGACCTTGCGCGTAATATATGTCAATGTGTAAATTTTCTCCTTCTTTACTTGGAAGTGGGGTTTCCCCAATTGGAATTTTTATTTGGTGCCTGTTATATTTGTTTTCGTTACAAATCACACAATTTTTAATATATTCTTTTAATTTTTTAATACAGTTTGGCCAATAATATAATTTACTGATCTGTTTGTAATTCTCTTCTAGCCCCCTATAAGCACGGCTGTGTGTTTCTTCTATTATAATAGCGTTATCTCCCTCGTTTTCCACGTCTTGTAAAAAGATTCTTGTAAAAAGGAATGTGTTTGTAGTCCTCTAAGGTGGAAGATACTCTCTTAATATAGTTATTAAATTTTCTGGTGTGTCATATTCAATTAAATGTCGTGTCCTGTCAAAGATTTTCAGTGACTTATGTATTGTATACCTCCCCGTTGTTAATAACAGTTGTTGTTTACAAGAGACTACTTTTCAAAACTACTTTCAGCTGAATGCTGTGTGTTCTGATCTGAGTATGACTGGTCTGTTTGTTATATATCGCTGTTGGTAATATTATTTATCTAAATTCGAGATAATGCGTCTGAAACTACATTTATTGTACCGGGCTTAAATGTTATTTTCGGTGTAAAACTTTGTATGAAAGAATACCATCCTTTCATATCTACATTGGGATTTTTATCCGAAATAGTGTAAGATAAAGTTTGATGGTCGGTTTGAATTTCAATTCCAATATAAGTAATTCTTAGTATAAAGAATCCGTATAAGTAATTTCTTAGATTTTTAAGAGCCCATACTATCGCTAAAAGTTCCTTCTTATTAGTCGCATAAGCTTGTTCTATTTTAGACAAGGTTTTTGAAATAAAAGTAATTGGTTTTCCTTCTTGAGATAAAACTGCACCAATTGCGACGTCTGAAGCGTCGTTGACCACCGGTAAATTTTTTATTATAGTCCGGTTGAACTAGTTCTACTTGAGCAATGGGATTTTCTTTCAGCTCGTTAAAAGCTTTAATTGCTGGTTCATCCAGCTGAATCAATATTTTTGTTGACATTCTTTTTGAGATTTTGCCATTATGACCTTCAAGATATTTTGTTAGAGGTTTGGCTATGTAGGCGTAGTTTGAAACAAATTTTCTATAATAGCCCGTAAAACCTTGGAAACTTCTTAGTTCCCGAATATTTTCTGGAAGCGGATATTTTCTAATGGTTTCAATTTTCTCTGGGTCTGTCTTGATGACGTTATGGGATACCATGTATCCTAGAAAACGGGTTTCGCGTTTGAAAAACTTAGATTTTTCTAAAGAGATTTTCATGTTTGCCCTCAATAATATATTTATAATTTTGTTTTGATCTGTATAGTGTTGTTTAAATGAGTTTGAGAATATTATAATGTCGTCCATATAGACATGACACGTTTTCCCTATTTTTTCTCTTAGAATATCGTCCATTCTTAAAAGACCATTCTTCTTAAAAATTCGTATTTTCCATTATTTATTGAAAAGGTTGTTTTTTCGACATCAGATTCTTTCATTAGTATCTGATGAAATCCTGACTCTAAATCTATTGTTGAAAAATATCTTGCTTTTCCCAAATTTGATAGAATTACTGATGGGTCTTGCATTGGGTACCTGTCAGGTATAGTACTTTCATTCAATTTTTTGTAATCAATGACGAGTCTTAACTTACGGCTTCCGTCTTGATTCTCTCCTTTCTTTGGGACTACCAGAAGTAGTGAATTGTAAGGGCTTCTGATAGGCCTTATTATTTTTTCTGATAACATTCTTTTGATTTCGCTATTCACGAAGTCGTTGACAGATAGAGCATACGGATATTGCTTCCCGTATATTGGCCTATCGTGGATAAGATTTATTTCCCCCTTTATGTCTGTTCTAAAAGGAATTTGCATATTTATCTTTGAATGCGCCTTTTCAATATAGTGAACTATCTTTTCCCTCAGTCCGCCTAATTGGTCGGTACCTATATTATTTATTTGATTTTTGACGGTATTTACATCGTCGGCACTCTCAGGATTTTTAATTCCCAAGATATTTTTATTTTTGTTGACGGATATTTCTATGTCGGCGTTCTCGGGATTTTTTGTTCCCAAGATATTTGTATTTTTGTTGACGGATATTTCTACGTCGGCGTTTTCGGGATTTTTAATTCCCAAGCTTTTCTCACTATTTTCAACAAATAATGAATCTGTGTTTTCGCTACCATTATCATCAAAATACTTTTTAATAATAAATTCTTTTAACTGAAGATTATTTTCTTCAATTAAACGTATTTCATTTTTCTCCTCATTATCATAATATTTTAACTTCTCCTGTTTCCCATTATATTCCAAGATTCCCTTATCTATATTTATTATAGCTCCAATTTTTCTTAATAAATTGAATCCAATTAGAATATCAGATTCTAAACCTTCGATTTCATAAAATAATTGTTTTGTTTCAAATATATTTATAATATGGTAATACCTAATAATTGAGTAGCCATGAACTGTTTTTACCTTTTTGTACATTGGTAGCTCGTTTTTATTTTCAAGAATTCCCCTTTTTATGTAACAAGCAGTGGCTCCTGTATCTATTAAAACTTTTAGCTGCTTCTTGGTTTTTCGATCTATCCTATTTAAATAAGGCATTCCTCTGTAGGGGTCTGGTCTAAAAAATGGTCTTCATTAATATTATTTAATCTGGTTACTTTATTAGCTGGCTGACTTTCTGTTTCATCTGATTCCCTTTTTTGAACTTGAGTTTGCTCTCTATTTTGATTTGTGTTATAGAAATTTGAACGATTTTTATTTTTATGATAATTATTTTTATATCTACCTTGATTATCGTTTGCCTGCCAATTATTATATCTTCCCTGGTTACTATTTGACTGCCAATTTTGGCTCGGCTGCCGATTGATATTAGATTTATTCTGGAGTTGAATCGGTGGATCAACATCCATTGGCTCGATAGCTTGTTGCTTATGATTATTATTTTGCCAAAAATTTCCCTTTTGTGGCCAATTGAAATTTTGGTTATGATTAAAATTATTTCCCATTTTAGTGGTATTATTATTTTGCCGTATTTGATCAAATCGTAAGTTGTTAACCCCGATATTTACTTTCATTTTTAAATCCATTAAACCTATTTGCGAATTGAGCACGGAAGTTGTTTGATTCTAATTCTTGGACCTTTGCCAAAGCATTGGGCAAATATGGTGGATTTAATGAGAAAAGAGTTTCTGAAATAGATCCATTAAGTCCGGATATAAATACTCGTAGAGCATTTCCCCTTATTAAATTGTTTGTTTCTTTGGTAATTACAATGTCCTTTCCGTATGTCATTATGGTTTTGTTTATTAGTAAGATCATTTTTTTATTGACTTCGTTATAGTACTCAGTAATTGTCATTCGTCCTTGCCTGAGGATACTTAGTTCTGACTCGAGAACATGTATTGGTCGTTTGTCACTATATATAAAGTCCAATCGGGATAAGATTGCTTTAAAGTTTAAAACTGTGGCATGATTGGTAAGAGCATCATGGGCAGCTCCCATAATTTTATTTCGTAAAATTGTTAGGGCGATAAAATATTGTTCACTTTCAATTTTATAGAGACTCATTGCAGTTTCTGCAGCTTCCCTCCAACCTACATATTGTGTTGTTTCCCCTGTGAAATTTGGTAAGGATTTTACCACTTCAAGTGTTGTATCGCATTTTATAGCTGGGTCAATTGTTTGTACTTTACAATCTTCCACAGTGTTTGCATCTGTGGCTAGCCTTCCTTCTAAACATTCTACTTTCCTGCTAACTTCATTCAATTGAGCGTTTATTAATCTGTTTATCAATGCTACTGTTAAACTGCCGGCTGTGGCTACACTGCCTGCAGAAAAATTTGGTGCTGAACCTCCGGTTGCCATTGTTAGATTTAATTCACAAAAGCTATTTATCAAATCTTCCAGAATTATTATTTATATTTTTTTGTTAAATCGCGAATCTTACTTTTTGCAATATATAAATCTTATATTATTTTTCTCAAATTCACAGATCTTAAATTATAGTCTTTAATTTTTTTATTATTTTAAATTAATTCCTTACGATATTGTCCCGTTGGGGTCTTCCTTCTGTATGGTTGATAGTTGATTAATGGATAGAGAATGTCCTGTCTTCCTTCCTTGGTTTTTTTTGTTGGAGTTGTCGTTTTATTTGTTTTTGTTCCCTTTTTGTTTTTTTTTTGTGCTTTGATTTTTTTAGTTTTGTGTTCTTGTAATTGTTTGGCTTAAATTTTCGGTCCACCTTTGTTTTAGTTCACTCTTTATGGATTATTTCCGTTTACGTTTAACTTATTTTTCATTAAACAATTTTTTTTGGAGCTTTATGTGACGCGGCCCCTTGAGTTGGGCGCCAGTTAAATTGTTTGTAGTGCGGTGAATTAAAAAAATGTAAATTTTATTTTTTAATTACACAACTTGGTGTTAAACCTTTATTTAATATACGTAACAATTACAAGACACTTTTGATTTTTCTTAAATATTTTTGTCAACCGTTCGCGGTCTCGGTCAAAATAGGACTGGCTTCTTAATTCTAAATCTGATCCAAAGAACCTCGGCCATCAGTTGTGTTTAGATTAGAGGCTTAAGTTGAAAATGTCGCATCTTATTGTGAAATTCGATTAAGCTGATCGATGCAATTTGGTGGGTACTTAAAACGCAAAAGGCGTAATGGATTGGGCTTCCGAGGGAAGCTAATGTTTACTTTTGATTTTGATTTGTTTATGGGGAACCGAGATCGGACCTCAGAGCCAAAGACAAAGCCGAAGGCAAATGCAGAGTTTGAAAATATTGTTTATAAGATTCATAAGTGGAAAGCCATAAGTGGCCTGGATTTATGGGTTGGATAATTAAGCCAAAGATCAAGCCAAAGGTAAATGCAGAGATTGAAAATATTGTTTATAAAAGCCATAAGTCGCCTGTATTTAGGGGTTGTATAATTTACACGTCACATTGAACGCCCTTCTTTTTCCCCTAGTGTTTGCCCTGCTTGTTTCTTGCCAATCACTCTGGCGAAGAGATAGGAGAAGGGATAGACAAGGAAAGAATAGGCTTGAAAGATAGACTTGTTTCCTGAAGAGTCGGACGCATTTAAGTGAAGCAACTTTTTTCAGAAGCTGGGGGGGGGGAGCGATCGCCCCTATCGCCCCTATCGCTCCTTTCGTATTTTTCACCGCTGCGCAACTCGGCTTTTAAGAAACATTTGTTTCGATCGATGACCCCAATAGAGGAAGAATGTTTCACAGAGTTTTTGATGAGGCTTCGCAGCCAAATAGTTAAATGTTCATTTGGAGAGACCAAAGAACAGATAGAGGATATCTGTCTAAAAGATAGGATCATCGATGTCTGGGCTTCGTTCGAGCTAAAAAAGAAGCTATTGGAAAATTAATTTACTTTGGAGGAGGTCATAAAAACAAGTAATATCGACAAACAAGTTAATAAACAAACGCAATCTATGATCCCGCAATCGAATGAAAATAGCATCAACAAAATAGTTCAGCGCAGCGCGAGTTCCGAATGTGGCAGATGTGGCCAAAAAGGGCACCAAGAAAATAGTTTGGACTGCCCAGCCAAAAACGTGAAATGTAGGAAATGCGAAAGGATTGGACATTTTTATCGGAAATGCCGTACAAGGAAAAGGAAGCCATACGACAAATGAGAAGGACCAGATAGAAAGCGACGACAACGTGATCATTCTATAATCAAGTCCATATCTAGTGGCTCTAAAAGTTACTCGGATAGTCCAAACGACGCGGAATTATTCAGAGTGGAACATGGATTGATTGCAGGGGGGCGTTGGTTTCGCAAAAGACTCCAGAAATGGGGATGAAATGAAAAGTCGGGGGCGTCTTCAATAATTTACAAAAGAAGCGCGTTCAGCTTTATTGGCTGCGTACATCGAATTAAAAACTTAACATAGAAAGAAAACAAGGCAAAAGTAATAGAAACAAGAAAGCAAAGCTAACTTCGGGCGGAGCCGAAGTTGATATACCCTTGCAGCTCAAACCGGATATATATTGCAAACATCGGATATAGTTGGCCGATCCTTATGATTACATCATAATAAAACCAATCAATTACAATAAAAAATCGAAAAAAAGTCCCAAGCTTCTATCTTCAAAAATACAAAAGATGATATTTCTACCAAATACCATTTCCGATCGTTCAGTTATATGGCAGCCATAGGATATAGTCGGCCGATCCTAATGAAATTTTGTAGATCGGATTAACTGACCAAAAATAGAATGTGTACCAAGTTCCAGCTTTCTATCTTCAAAAACACGAAAGTTGGGTCATTTCCGATCGTTCAGTTATATGGCAGCTATAAGATATAGTCGGCCGATCCATATGAAATTTGGCATGTCGTATTATTTTGCAAAAAATAGCTCTCGTGTCAATTTTTAGCCCTCTAACTCTAAAAGCACCAAAGTTATACCATTTCCGATCAATCAGTTATATTGCAGCTATAGGATATAGTCGGCCGATCCCGGCCGTTCCGACTTATATACTGCGTGCAAGGGAAAGAAGGGCGTGTGCAAAGTTTCAAGTCGATAGCTTTAAAACTGAGAGACAAGTTTGCGTAGAAACAGACAGACGGACAGACAGACAGACGGACAGACGGACAGACGGACATGCTCATATCAACTCAGGAGGTGATCCTGATCAAGAATATATATACTTTATAGGGTCGGAGATGTCTCCTTCACTGCGTTGCAAGGGTATAAAAATACGATCGACGACGGCCAACGAAGGAGCGAGAGCGCAAAGAGGGGCGAGCGCGGATGCGCTCTTCAGCGCGGGTGCGCTCTTCAGTGCTGGTGCGCTCTTCAGCGCGGGTGCGCTCTTAAAGTTTCGGCACAACGGCCCCTCACGTAAACATCCTCCCCCCCTTGCAATCGCTCGGGTTGCAACAGATCCCTCGTCGCTAGCTACGCGTCACTGCAGCTAGAGGGCGTACACGGGTCGATGAAGGCCCCCGTGTCGAAAATCCGGGTCCCGGTGTTGACGCTGTTCCGGTTCAGCAGCGACGATAGGGTGGACGCAGCGAGCGCGTCCTGCGGGGGCCCTCGAGGAGAGGCGGAAAGTTGCCTAGGCGCGGATGACGCGGGCGGAAGAGCAGTGGACGGCACCCGATGAGTGGCGGACGAAAGCAGTGGAGCGCTTGACGACTGCCAGCCAGCGGCGGAAGAATGCCGAGGAGTTGCCGACGAGCGCCGGGAAGTCGATGGTCGTGGATCGGCTTGTGAGTGCCGGAAAATGGCGGACGCAGGGCGAGAAGCACCCGAACCGCGCCGGGAGTTGGCGGATGACGGCCGACGAGGAGCGAGACACCCCGTGTACTGTCTCCCGTGGGCGGTGACCGGTGCTCCTTGGTCCCGGGGTGCAGCAGCGTGTGGTGATCCTGACCACACGTATTACAGCCGTCCCCACGCCGACAGGATCCGTCGGAGTGCTCGTGGGCCAGGCAGCTCGAGCAATAGCGGTTCACGAGAACCGCTCGGAGCCGCTCCTCGGCACTAAGGCGTAGGAAGCGCCGACACTTCTTCAACGGATGAATCCCATTGCAGACTCGGCATCGGTAGGATAGTGTACCTCGAGTACATCTGCTCTCCAGTGACGGGGCGTTGCGTGGGCGTGGCGACATCGTGCTGAATATGACCTTGGAATCTAGAATTAGGCCCGGATCAGTCGGATCATCAGCTGATTGCCACCGTGCAGCGTGATGCGATGTGTAAATCGAAGAAGGAGTCGTAACAGAATTATGCTCGCATCCTGAATCGAAACCCTGAACCAGTGAGTCACCGAGGCTGCGGGCAACTCGTGCGGAAAAAACAGACACGCTGCGGGGGTTGGCTGGAGATAATGGGCCTGTCAGCACCCATCCGAAAATAGTCTCCTGACCGAGAAGCGACCCGCAGATGTTAGCCGTGGAATTACCGAGGAGAATGGACGGAAGAATGTCAGCTCCTAATAACACATCGACTTGGGAGCTCTCAAAGAAGTTGGGGTCCGCCAGGGTAATATTGGACAGCCCCTTGAGACGATTTCGCGAAATCGGATATGATGGCAGATTTCCTGCCAACTGCGGAAGAACGTAGGCCGCAGTCTCTAATTGTAGCCCGGGTCTAGACGGCGACCGAATGGAAAAATGGCACAATTTAGTAGACTGCGCGGAAATGTTCTGATTGAGGCCGGAAACTTGGGCTTGAATCGTTTTGAAGGGAGGCTTGACGAGGTTGAACAGTCGTTCCGTTATGAACGTCGCTTCGGAGCCTGAGTCTATCAGTGCTCGTGCTTGGACGGTGCACCCCAAATGGCACACGTTGATAAGGGCCGTGCCCAGTAGGACGGCTTCTGACCCGGAAGCGAAACACACCTGCACATTCGACTGATCCTCTGAGCCGTTTGTTGACGTAGGCGGACTTGGAGCGGTTGCGAATGGATTGCCGCGGTGCAAGAGGGTGTGGTGTCTGCTGTGGCATGTGGAGCAGGTATGGGCACTCGTGCAATCTCGCTGCTGGTGCCCTCGGACAAAACAGTTTAAACATAACTGCTTCCTCCTTATGTAGTCAGAGCGCCCATTTACATCCATTTCTAGGAAACGCAGACATAAGCGAATGGGGTGGTCCTCCCTCGAACAGAGATCGCAGCCCTTTTGGCCCGGAACCACTCGAGTCTCGTATGAAGTGAGCCTCCGAGCAGGGGCAGTAGGAAGTCCCGACCTTGGAGGAAATTGAACGGAGCCACTAGGCCTGACGTCGTCGATGGCCTCCAGAGTGCGATGGCGCTCTGTCAGGAAGTTATCTAATTCCTTCCATGTTGGAATCTCGGCCTTATTATGTACGGATTGCTCCCACATAGAAAGTGTGACCTTGGGGAGCTTTGACGAAATCATAAATACAAGGAGACAGTCCCAAGCCTCAACATTAACGGAGGACATTTCTAGGGCTGTCAGACAACTCTGAATGGTAGCTTGCAGCTCCTTCAGCGCGACCCCGGACTCTTGAGAAATAGCCTGGATGTTGAAAAGGATCTTCAACTGGCTGTTGACCAATAGCCGCCGGTTCTCAAAGCGGTCTGTGAGGCTTTGCCATGCGGCGACAAACCCCTCATGGGTAAGCGGAGCCTTAGAAACAATGGCGTGGGCGTCACCACTTCTTTTGGACAATAAGTGGAACAACTTCTCTACCGGGGTGAGCCGCGAGTTTTGGATGTAAATGGCCGTAAACAAGTCTCTGAAGGTGGGCCACCGAAGATATTCACCTGCGAAGACCTCGGTATCCACCGGAGGTAACCGGCAGCCTGTAGGCGCGGGCGTGTGGACATTGACGGGAGCCTGAGTGGATTGGGAAGCAATTTTCTCCCGAAGCTGGGCAATACATCTCGAATAGACGGAGTAACAGTAGCTGTACTTCGCTTCCAGCACTGTCGAGGCGGCCGCATTGTCGTCGGACACGGCTAGCAAATCGGAGCAGTTCTCATAGCTCTTCTCCACCTACTCCCATAGTGCCTGAATTTGGTCCCGTTGAACTTCGCACATGTATTGGGAGCCTATTTCCGTTTCTGGGGCGCCCGGAGTACTTATGTTAGCCTCAAATTGGATAATTCGATCTGTTGTGGCGATGAACTTTTTCAACGCCACTTCGACCGCACTTGGAGCCATTTTTGCGACGGAGTGAGTCTGCTTGACGGATTCGTCACTCCTTGCCCTTGGACTGGCAATGGTAGCCTTAGGCTTCAAAAGAGGCGTCCGCGGAGATGCGGATTGAGATCTGTCCAAACAGATGGCTGGGATCGAACGCGGCTTTTTGTTGTCTCCCGTGGGCATTCTCAGAGTCCAATTCGCTGGTCAGCGCTTGTCGACTGACTCGCGCAACAGGTGCCCCTGTCGCACTAATGTGATGAGAACGGTGAGATCGCGGATGAAAGGCAATTACAATTCGCACTTGCTGAAGTAGTGGCGCCGATGTGGAAGGGAAAGTCGTGTGCGGCACAATTCGAATGTGGAAAGAAAAACTTCAGGCACCAGAAAAAACCCAAAAGGAGACGAGGTTTGTTCGGATTGTAGGCGGATGTTGCCTGATGCGGAGTAGAAGCAGAGTTGGAGGCACGAAAAAATGGAAAAGGTACCGAAAAATTCGTGCTTGTTCGGAAAAAAATGATGACGGTCTATATATGTATGTATATTTCGACTTGTGTGGTTCGTACTGAATTTAATATATACTGAGATATTAAATTCTTAACTTTTTTCGAATTTGCGGAGCCGGAAGGTGGACTTTACTTTGGCTTGAATTTAACACACAAAAGTATAAATAATTAATTTTTGGCTAACTGTCGGATTTAAATATGATGGAGCAAGAAGGGTGGAGTTGAAAACCTAAATATTTAATTAATTGAATTTAATTAACATGAAGCCGGGAAGATGGAATTAAAAACCGCGGCTCTATTCGGACAGAAGGTGGATAATTAAATTAATTAATTATAATTTTCCGATAATTAAATCTACGACTTTAATTATTGAGTGGCCGGAAAGGTGAATTAAAAAACCTGCCCCTTTGCTCGAACGGAAAATAAGAATTAAATAAATTTTCGTAGTTATAATTATAAATACATATATTTATAATTAATTGATTTTTTAATCTATTTTGTTATGCAGCCGGTTATGCCGTCGGCACCCTGTACGTACCTCAAAGAAAAATAAACAGAACCGAAAAACACAACACGGCTAGGTCGAGAATTTAAGCGACACAATCACGGATTTGTAGTGAAATGGCGGTTTATAATTGTTGGTTTTAGAAAATGTAAATTTTTTTTAAATTTTATCGGCTATATATTTCCTGAAATTGGAGGCAGAAAATATTTGGAAATTATATGGACATGCATGCAAGTAGGGCGGCGGACTGTTCGGTGAATTTGGAAATTCCGGAACTAATTCACACCGGTGGCCAATATTAATTATGCCTTCTTTTTGTCACCACACAATTTCACTGTTCACTTGCGAATTTTTCGCGGATTAATTGCACCAAAAAAATATGTATGTGCGTATGTATGTATGCGGATGCACATATGCCTCGACCGTTGGCAAGCGAATGAATAACGGAGAGGCCGAAAACGGCGAGGAATATGGGCAGAACACAAAACGGAGACGGATAGAAAAATTTGCCGAATTTTAAGATTATTATAGATTATTAGAAAATCTCAACCTGCCGTTGTGTCGGAAAACTCGGACTTGGAGTGTGAACGAAATTTAATGTTCGGATCACTGCTGAAGACCGGCAGAGAGATGGGGACGGAAAAATGTACTTATCTTTTGGCGGAACAATGCCAAAAGCTGGTGGCAGAAAAAAATCCAGTAATTATCCGGCTCGAAGGACCAATGATTGCAGGGATTGTTGGTTCCGCAAAAGACTCCAGAAATGGGGATGAAATGAAAAGTCAGGGCGTCTTCAATAATTTACAAAAGAAGCGCGTTCGGCTTTATTGGCTGCGTACATCGAATTAAAAACTTAACTTAGAAAGAAAACAAGGCAAAAGTAATAGTAACGATCGACGACGGCCGATGAAGGAGCGAGAGCGCAAAGAGGGGCGAGCGCGGATGCGCTCTTCAGCGCGGGTGCGCTCTTCAGTGCTGGTGCGCTCTTCATCGCGGGTGCGCTCTTAAAGTTGCGGCACAACGGCCCCTCACGTAAACATGGATCATCACGAGAAGAAGAAATTCCATGTAAAATAGAGGGCGATGCAGTCACTATGATAATTGATTCGGGCTCGAAGTACAATCTAATAAGTCAGTCGGATTGGCGACAATTGTGCAAGAAAAGGGCAGTAATGTTTAACTCGCGCGCGGAATCAGCCAACCAGTTTCGCGCATATGCTTCTGAGCATCTGCTTAAACTGCTACAAGTTTTTGAAGCCCCGATTTCGGTGCTAAGTGATCCTGAACTGATTGCTCCTTTTTACGTCATTGAAAATAGTAGACAATTGCTATTGGGACGTGACACAGCAATCAAACTCAAGGTTGTAAAACTGGGTTTAGACGTACATCGAGTTGAAAAGGCCGAGCCTTTCCCCAAATGGCGTGATGTGTCGGTCAAACTGTCAATAGCTGTCAATGATAAGTCAATAGTCCCAGTGAAGCAACCAATGAGGCGAGTGCCAACAGCGTTGGAAAGTAAAGTCACCGATAAATTGGAGGAAGCATTAAATTTGGACATCATCGAACCATTATTGGGCCCGAGCGCTTGGATATCGCCAGTCGTGACGGACAGTCCACGGGGATATCCGGGTATGCTTGGACATGAGACGCGAAAACAAGGCAATACAATGAGAAAACTACCCGTTGCCAACGTTTGAAACGTTTATGACTAAGCTGAAAGGTGCCAGGTATTTTTCGCGACTCGATTTAAAGAGCGCTTACCTTTAGCTGGAGCTGACCGAGTCCAGCCGAGAAATTACTACCTTCATAACGCACCGCGGGTTATTTCGATATAAGCGGCTGATGTTTGGCGTTAATTCAGCCCCAGAAATATTTCAATGGTTAATGGAGGAAATGTTGGCCCCTTGTCAGAATGCTTTGAATTACATTGATGACGTGATCATATTTGGCAACAATATTGAGGAGCATGACAAATCACTCACAAAGGTCAAGGAAATATGTTGAGCTAATAACGTAGCACTAAATGAGAAGAAATGCGTATTTCGAGTACAGAAATTGAAATTTTTAGGTCATATTTTTTCGGACAAGAAGATCGAAGTTGACCCCGAGAAAGTGAAGGTGATTACAACGTTTAGAGCGCCCAAAAATAAAGAAGAGGTACGCAGTTTCCTCGGGTTAGTCACATACATTGGAAAATTTGTATCTGATCTGGCGGATAATACAGAGCCTTTAAGGAAATTACTGAAAAGCCATAAAACGTTCTGTTGGGGCAAGCCACAGGAAGAAGCTTTCCAAAATCTCAAAGCTAAGATTTCCACAGTTCCAATGCTGTCATATTTTAACCTGCAGGATAAAACGTGTTTGATCGCAGATGCCAGCCCAGTGGCCTTGGGAGCAGTGTTAGTGCAATTTGATAAATCGAATACTGCACGCATAATATCGTTTGCTAGTAAGAGCTTGTCGTCGGTGGAAAAAAGATATTCACAAACAGAAAAAGAAAGCCTGGCATTGGTGTGGGCGGTGGAAAAATTTTATTATTATTTAGCGGGATTAAAGTTTGATCTGATAACTGACCACAAGCCACTTGAATCAATCTTTAAACCAACTTCGCGACCCCCGGCCAGGATTAAAAAGTGGTTGCTGCGATTACAATCTTACCGATTCCGTGTGGTATATAAGGTAGGAAAGGAGAATATTGCCGATCCACTATCAAGACTTTGCGAAGTAACCGATGCAGACCCTTATGACTGGGCTGGTGAGGAACACAAATTTTGCGTGGTGTCAACCTCAATTCCTAGATCGCTCTCCATATCGAAGGTCACAGAGATGAGCACCCAGGATGAGGAAATAATAGACGTGATGACATGCCTTGGTCAGGATTCATGGAACTCAAATATGTCTAGCTCGTACTATCCATTTCGTTTAGAACTCTCGATTGTGGGAAATATTCTATTGCGGGGCACAAGACTAGTCATTCCGCGGAAGTTACGTGGATCAGTACTTGAACTCGCTCATGAAGGGCATCCCGGGATAAGCGCTTTGAAACGCAGACTTCGTTCCAAAGTTTGGTGGCCGTGTATGGAAAAGGACACAGAACAGTAAGTTAAGGAGTGCTGCGATTGCCTGTTAGTATCAATGCCATCAAATCCGGCCCCCTTGAAAAGACATCCGTTTCCGAATGGACCCTGGAGATGCGTAGCGACCGATCTTTTGGGCCCTTTACCAAATGGTGAGAATGTACTCGTATTAATAGACTATTACTCGCGGTATATGGAATTCAAACTCATCAAGTTCATATCATCGAAAACAATTATTAAGGAAATGGAAGAGATCTTTTCCAGATTGGGATTCCCGGAAACATTAACAACTGATAATGGGAGGCAATTTGTCAGCGTCGAATTTAAAATTTTTTGTGAAAGCAGCGGCGTTACGCTATTGCCAACTCCCCCATACTGGCCTCAGGCCAACGGCGAAGTAGAAAACATGAACAGATCTCTGGTGAAACGCCTAAAGATAGCTCATGCAAATAACGACAATTACAAAAAAGAAATTCAAAAATTCACACGGGACCACGGGCGCGCCACCAACAGAGCTAATGTTTAACAGAGTGATAAGGGACAAAATTCCTGGCATACAGGACCTCGTGGGCGAAACGGTTGATTCAGAAGAGAGAGACAGGGACGTCTGGAAGAAAGAGAAAGGGAAAGAGTTAGCCGACAACGCCAGGAAAGCGGGAGTGATCGATATAAAAGTAGGTGACAAGGTTCTTCTAAAAAACGTAATATTCTGGTCAAATTTCTGGTGGTGGTAAGTCGTATACTAGGAATGTAAGCCACTTGATAAAGATCATCGGCGCCGACTCATCGAAACCGTCTTACTCGGTGAGCCCCGATGTTGAAATATCTCCCTCAGCTATTCCTTTACAGCCGGTTGCCGAAACTCTGACGCCACAGGAAACTCCGACATCAAAGGACCTCCCTGACCCGAACGAGAACCTGAAGCTCCGTCTGGAGAAAAAAAAAAGGGGTGTGGAGATCCGTATCGGCAGCGAAGAGCGACGGCAGAGATGGGATTGACGTGCTCTCTCAAAAGAAGTGAAGGACGTAAGAAGAAGAAAAGTATTACCATTCGATCGGAGTTAGTTGTCTGGTAACGCCCGCTGTGCCGGGACTAATAAAGGAGCTGAATTATCGTATTGAAATGTACGCGGATCGGCCGATCCTAATAAAATTTGGCATGTCGTAATGTTTTGCCAAAAGTAGCTTTCCTGTAAAATTTGAACTCTCTAACTCTAAAAACACCAAAGTTATCAGTTATATGGCAGCTATAGGATATAGTCGGCCGATCCGAGCCGTTCCGACTTATATACTGCGTGCAAAGGAAAGAAGGGTGTGTACAAAGTTTCAAAACGATAGCTTCAAAACTAAGAGACAAGTTCACGTAGAAACAGACAGACGGACAGACAGACGGACAGACAGACAGACAGACGGACATGCTCATATCAACTCAGGAGGTGATCTTGATCAAGAATATATATACTTTATAGGGTCGGGGATGTCTTCTTCACTGCGTTGCACACTTTTGGACAAAATTATAATACCCTCTGCAAGGGTATAAAAATACAAAACCGATCCTAGTATTTTATTTCTTTCTTATTTCTTTTGGGAAATGACTCTTCAGTCGCCGCTACAAAGCCCCCCGTAACATTCAGGCTAGGGTATTCTTCCTGGTACCCTTGACTGATACCGACTGAAGAGGCGCTATTGGTTTATGTCCTTCGCGTGATAAGTGCCTATCAATTTCCCTTGCAAATACTCTAGTTCGTAATACACGCTTTCTAGTTTCTTCCGAACCCTGCACTTAACAAAGGACGGTCCAAATTTAGAGTTGCAGCCAGACTGGAAACAGCTCTGCCTAAAATTTCTCCGATACACTTCTTGCCCTTCCATAAAAGTCACATTTCGAGACCGCAAATTGTAGCTCTTCTCGTTTTCGTCGTGCTTTCTCTGCATTAGCCGACACGCAACTTCCAAAGAATCCTGACGGTCTAACTTCATCGCTTGATCGTCTAATAAATTTAACTTTCTTAACAAAGAATAGGTGGTCCCGGAAGTGATCATGTGTTGCCCGAACACCATATAGTAAGGCGAGGTCCCTAAACTTGAATGCATTGCTGATCTCAACGAACAGCATATTTACTTAAATTTTCGTCCCAATCCTTCTGATCAGGCCGTATGTAGGCTCTTATTGCCGATATCACCGATCGATTTATGCGTTCGGAAGCGTTGGCTTGGGGAGAATGTACCGCGGTAAAGGTGGGAGTTACGCGATACTGTTCCATTAATTTTCCAAACGCATGTGAACGGAACTGAGAGTCATTGTCGGACACTACGGTTTCTGACACTCCATACGCTAGAACAATTCTTCTTCCAAATATTTAACCACAGTACTTGTGTCAATTTTCCTGACGGGTTTCCTAAAAACGTATTTGGAAAAATGGTCCAAGACAATGAAAATACCCACATGGCCGCTTCTCGATCTAGGATAAGGCCCGAGAAAATCCATAAATAACCGTAAATAATAATAATAATCCATAAATCGATTGCTTTTAGGAGCTTTCCCTAAGGGCGGTCGTAAAACGCAATTTGATGGCTTCGTGGTCCTGCATACCTCGCAAGCATTCACATAAGCCTCTACATCAGGCACTAGCCCAGGCCAAAAATAGTAACACCTAACTCTTTCGATGGTGTTATGGATGCCCCCATGAGACGACAAGGGACTATCGTGTGCTTTCGCTAGTATTTCGGGAACTAACTCCTTTGGAACCCAAAGTTTCCCCGCGAATTCGTCGTGCATGCGATGTCCTGGTAGGTGTTCGGCCTTACGATAAACGAAACCTTCCTCAGTCTTAAGGTCTGGAAAATTAGATTCGTTCGCCTTCACTTTATTCACTAAATCGGTGTATTCCCCTGATCTAAAATGCTCCGAGCTCAAATCCAAAAGTAGTCCGTCTCGCAAGTCCACCGCGTCTATCACTTCTTCATTAACCCGAGACAACACGTCGGGAATTTGACGGATCCTTTACGATGTTCGATCTTGAATTTGTACCTTTGCAACGATAACGTTCATCGAGCCAAGCTTGTACTCAAATCCTGATTGGACATCAGCCATTTTAATGAGGCATGATCCGTAATAATTTTAAGGTTCTGACCTTCGACATAGGCCCTAAAATTGTTTAGTGCCACTATTGCAGCCAAACATTCTTGTTCCGTTACTGTATAATTTCGTTGCGCCTTATTCAACTTCTTTGAAATGAAGCAAATAGGTCGCTCGTCTCCTTCCTCAGATACTTGTACTAACACTGCTCCTACCCCTGTCTTACTGGCGTCACAGTGTATCTCGAACGGTTTTCCGAAATCGGGGCTACACAAAACGGGCGCTTCGGATAATGGTCGTTTTAAATTCTCGAAGGCTTTCAGCGCTTCGTGGGTCAAACTGAATTTACGTTTGGTTGTCATTAAGTCAGTTAACGGAGCGGCAAGAGTCGCAAAATTTGCCACAAATTTGCGATACCACCCACATAGTCCCATAAAGCTTCTTAAATTTCGCAAACTCTTCGGAACAGGAAAATTGGTGATTGGTGCCACCTTTTCGGGGTCTGTACGTATACCACCGTCTCCAATGATATGCCCCAAACATCGTTCCCGGAGCATGCAAAAATTACTTTTACCAATGTTAATAGTTAACCCGGTCCGTCTAATTTGCAAAGTTAGTTTCCTTAGGACTTCAAGATGCCTGTCAAAGTTTGAAGAAACTATTAACAAATCGTCGAGATAGACGAACACTTCGTTCCTGAGGTATGCTGGTACTACCTTATCCATAAGTTGAGACATTGTGCTTGTAGCATTACAAAGCCCGAATGGCATTACTTTAAATTGATAGAGAGGTCTTCCCGGTACCGTGAACACTGTTTTATCCCAAGAAGCGACATCTAAAGGCACCTGCCAATATGCGTCCATTGAATCGAGGCTCGATATATATTTCGCGTTCGGCAATCTACTTCAAATACCACTAATCTGAGGAAGAGGATATGCATCCTTTTCTGTAAATCTGTTGACTTTTCTGCAGTCAAGACACATTCGAACTTTTCCTGGTTTTGTAACCATGACGATAGGGGATGACCAAGAGCTTTTCGACTCTTTTATAATGCCTAACTCTAACATTCTATCAATCTCAGTGTACATGGCCTTCTCCACCGCGGGTGAAACTGGAAAGTGTCTTTGCTTGATGGGTTTCGCCTTACCCACCTCGATGGTATGAGTTATTAAATTCGTCCTACCTAGTCCTTCTTGCACGAACGACGGAAAACATTTGATGACGTTCGTCAACTCGGGATCGCCGCATTTTAAAGTTTGGGTTGTAATAAAATCCTGAAATATTCTCCTCCGGTAACCTCGGTATTTTGCTGTGAAGCAAAGGACCTGAATCAGTGCACTGTTTGTCGATGGTAGGAGGTGAGGTTGCCAACACTACCTCTTCTATTTCTCGGTCATTGTGGCCTGACTTCGTACGGCACTCGGAGCTTTCGGTCTGAACTGCGACTTCGAAGTGCCGGCTTGGAAGTTTTTTGAACACTTAGCACAGTTTGGTTTGTAAGTACTCAGTGCTCCACAACCATAACACAAAACTCTCCTATCCGATATACAATCCTGATATCTATGACCTTCCTTGCGGCAATTCCAGCACAAAAGGGAGAAAGCTTCTATGCCTGCTTCATCATCGGATTGCTCTGTTTCCGGACCATCGTAACCTTCACTAAACTCAGAGATATCGCGTTTAAAAGGCGTGCATCGAGAGTATCCTTGAGATCTCTTAACCTCAGCCATAAAAGCTTCGCGTCTGTGACAAATTCTCCTTAACTCGCTGACTGTTTGGATATCGAGATTTAAAATCTCATGCGTTATCTCGGGACGAAGGTTATTCTTGATAACTCTCACTAGCTTCTGCTGTGTCCACGGGTGATCCAACTGATCGACCAGACTTGACACGGTGTCGTAAAATTAATCAAACGATTCGTTGGGTTTTTGTTTGGTATTTCTTATAATCTCTTCAGTGTCGCCGTCATCCCTAACCTGACGAAACTGAAGCCGCAAAGCTAAACAGAAGCTGACCCATTGGACTTCGCAATGGGCTTTATGATATCAACAATAAAATTCATTGGCCTTACCCTCAAAAAGGACGCTTGCATTTCTGTAAAGTACCGTGTAGTTATTTCCTAAAGTCTCCCTAGTCAGTGCTTCCACTCTTTATATGAAGTGGTCCACGGACACTCTTTTCCGGAATATTTTATTTTCCAGCCGTTAAGGATATGCACTACCTTATCTGGGCAGTTCAAGAAATCTGACGTATTACTTCCCTGAGAATTTTGGGAACGCGGACTTAATGTGTGTTCCCTCACAGGTATCCTGGTATTTTCTGGGTCTATCCTGTCTTGCAGACTTTCTTCTGATGAAGGTAAACACGGGTGACTTATTCCCGAGCTGTGATTCTGAGTTGCCAATGTCCTAGTCAAAACGTCAGCTACTGAGTTTTGGATTAACTCGGCCATCTTTCCTGAAAGTGACTCCAGCAATCTCCGAAAATGATGCTTTCATTGCTGCTAATGGGATTAGACCCTGAAGTAGTAGCTATGTCGTCTGTCGTTTGTCTCCCGACGTTATCGGGTATGGGCTGATTCCTGGATTGACTTCGAGTTCGTCTTTCCGGATCATCCGTTACCTTAAGTCCTTTGGGTCTGAAAACCGCTTTGCAAACCGGACATTGTAAACTCTTCTTCCAGTGAGCTTCTATGCACTTCCTATAAAACTCATAGGGTAGGGTATTTGTTTCCTTCGACTTCTCAGGAAAATAAAAGGTAGATAGTTACTGACTGTACTCAGTTTCTTTAAAGAACTAGAGCGATTATTTTTCTCAGCTTTCAGTTTGGTCTTGGCCATCGACCTGTTTCCGACAGATTCATATGTATTCCAAAAGACCATAACCGAAGCCTCAAGTAATCCAAACGAATTCTACGCTTATAAACTCTTTCTGGATGGGGCATCACTCTGGAGTAGCACCACCATATTCCGTACAGTGAAATTCATTTCGCTTATAGAATGGTCGAGGTTGATATATTGGTGACACTGTGTCTTAGCCCGGGCCAGAACTCGACCTAAGCTCGCGACCCAACACATTGTGGACCTTTCTGCCAAATTTAGAAAAATTCCTCGTTTGCTTCTTAAATCCTGGTCACTAATGAACACTAATAATCATTTAACTGCTTTCCAAAATAAAAAAAAATTTAACACCCAAAGAGAAATTTTGAAAAAAAAGAAGGTTGAAAAATCGAATTAATTTATCCTGGAGTCTTAATGAAAAAAGGAACAGTTCCACTAAGGCCTCACATGTTGGGCGCCACTTTTCTTTATTTAATAATTAATTAATTATAACTGTAGCGTGTAACTATCTTTTGCGCTTTTCGAAAGGATTTGTACTTGCGAGGGCACGCTATAGAGTCCGGCTCTAGCTCGTCGGCTTTGGGTCTTGCTTCATACAAATCCTAACTCTGCCACATTTTAATATTAAATTGATCGTGTTTGCGACAAGATAGATAGCAACATACTAAACCGGGCGAACGGAAGAATCAATTCGACGCGAAAGAGATAGGTTTAGAAAGAGAGAGGAGAGGAGAGAAGTAGAAAGATTGCGATGCCACAGATTTAAATAGGCTCGCGTACTGCCCACCCTACCATTGGCCACAGTCCGATAAAGCAATGCTTTAGTGACCCCTTTGAACACCCTACAACCGTGGAGTCATCAGCTCAGTTTAAACAGAAGATACTCAATTCATTATAAAATTTAATTCAAAATAAAACTTAAACAAAAAAATTGGCTAAGACTAATGGGGTGTTTGACATTATTTCTAAATGTTTGCTTGCATAAAAAGTACCCTAATTTTACGAAAGGGAAACATATATGTAAAATTTATAAAATAAAAGTTAATATATAAATGTTCAAAGAAATATGTGCATATAAAAAAATTTTAAATGTGAGTTATAGAAAAATGATAGTCGTCCGTTAGTCGCTAATTAAATCATTTAAATGAAATTCGTGCTCTTGTTAGTTTTGTTTGTGTGTTATGATGAATAAATTATTTACATTATGGAATTAAAAATTCAGTCAGACTCGAGAAATTTTTCTCAGTGTATGTGCAGAAGGTAAACAAATCACTCACTGTGTGTCCATCGGCGAAAGATCGATTTCTCGATCTTTGGGTTGCTGTAAATGAGTTAGTTTTTTTAACACCATAGAATTTAAAAAAAAACTAATTTCCAAACGAGAAATAAAATAAATGATTTAAAATAAAGAGATGACCATTTTGTTTCGCGAAAGTTTACAAAAAAAAAATAATAATCTTCATATTCTTCCATTCCGTTTCTCTTCACTTCACTAAAAGCCTGTAATTAATTTAAATTTAAACTTGAAATTAAAACTATTGAATAATAAAAAAAATCAAATTAAAAAATATTAATATCGCTCGTAATTTGGGGGATGAAATGGTGATGAAGAACAAAGAAAATGATCGCCATGAGTTTGGAGCTGGGCTGCTGGGCTAGCGGTTTTTTTAATAATTCCTCTATGCACAATATTCCATTGCTGATGGGGGTCAACGGCCTTCCGCTCAACGGGTCTTGGGCATCGTTGGGTCTTTGCAAATTCCCTTATACAATTCCCTTATCCCTACAAGGTTTTCCGGCTTCTGCCGCTTCTGATCTGGGAGCCTCCACCAGGAGGGCTCTCGAGGTGCTTGATGTGGGCCGCAATAAATCTTTGAATATTCACCTGACCACTTGCGGCGGGATGAACGAAAAAAAAGAAAATGAAAAATTCTGCCGGCGCTTTTATAAGGCCGCGACAAGCCAAGGGACTCCGAAAAGGCTGTCCCTTTCGCACTTCCTTATGCAAAAATAAAAAGCGTATGTAAAAATATAAAAAAATAATATAAGCGACACATCCGAATTTTCGGAGACTTACGTGGTTATATAAAAATAAAACACTTTGCACTTGTGGGAGGCGGCTTTTACACGCCGGTAAAATTATTAGCTCGCGGAGAATAATTTCAAAGTGCGTCTGCACTTGACGGTTACGAAAGAAAAGACCGAAGACAGATCAGCGCACAATTCATTAGGGTTACAGGAAATGGAAAACAGCTGATTTGCAGCTTTTCTAAGCCTCCCTGATGCAGCTGCTTATGCACCTCAGAAATTGGGGAACTCTCAAAGTAAAGCTCCCATGCTAAATATCGGTTACAAAAAAAAAAAAATACAAAACCGATCCTAGTATTTTATTTCTTTTGCGAAAAAACTCTTCAGTCGCCGCTACAGTGGACTTACAGTGGCCGCTACAGTGGACTTTTCGGAAACCAGTTTGACTGTTTTGGATGAGTTTGTTGTTTAATACAAACCACCACAGTCGTTTGGCAATAATTTTGTCCAGAATTTTTTAAAGGCATGAGTTTAGTGAGATTGGAAGGTATGATTTTAGGTTGGTTTTGTCTGAGTTAGGTTTTAAAATGGGTATTATTAGGCTACTTTTGTAGGTTTGTGGTGTTGTGTTTTTTTTGTTCGGATCGATCTTTATTGAATGAATTCTTAGCTTTTGCGCTGTTCACTGTTTAGCAGTTCACTGTTTAGCAGTGAGCAGCGCTTACATCATTTTTGTTTTCGCTTATTATGTACAGCAACAGGAACGTTGCTGGCTAGCTGTGGGAGTTATATACATATGGGAGCGCACATACATATGTATACACAGCGACGGTCAGCGAGGACTGCTGCCCGTCGTGTGGCAGTGGAGTCACAGAGGACCCTTTCCACGTCCTCGTCGAATGCAGGCGATTTGTGGAGGATCGCCTAACCCTGGAGGAGATCTTGGAGGAGCCCTTTACACCCAGCAGTATGGTGCCTCAAATGCTTCAGACGCCGGGGAAATGGAAGCCATAGCCGTATTGGGGGCCAAAACTATGATGGAGCTAAGAGCCCTGGAGAGGGCACGTAAGGGGCGAGAGGCGTAGGGCGCCAAAGTTCTGCGAAGAATTGCTTCACGGCCGTACCGCACAACTTAGGTCCAAGCTCTTGCAGCCCGGTCAGGGATCAAAAATGTACAGTAGGCCTATAAGATAGTCTGTAAGAAAAAAAATAAACCCAAATTAAAAAAAAAAAAAAAAAAAAAAAAAAAACAGCGACGGTCAAGCGTGGGAACACTGACTTAGCTATTGGGCGGTCACTGTTATCCAAGTGCGAATCATATTTCGTCTGCACTTGGGTATGTGCAGAGGGTACTTGGCGCTGCGACGAAGTACCTGTTTATGTATGATTTATGTTGGCATAATAACAAATTGTTGCAGCCTTATTTATATGTATGTATCAGAGAATGGCACGGGTGACGTTTTTCGACAACCTATGCGTACCCACTCGCCACACAAAAAAAAAAGGCAATACCGATACACACAATTTTTTTATGAGTACAAAGAGTGTATTGCCTTTCTTGCACCCATGATTTTGTGCCTATGTGTCTTAAGACGCAAAACACCCGGGTGTTTTTTGGTCGCTTGCGCAGATTATACCAGCCACCCTAAAAAAAAAGTGGAATGAGAGAATAAGTAAAAAAAATGATCGTTGAAATAGAGCATGGGTAAGAAAAACTCACATGAAAGTCTCGGGTGTCTTGGCCAATACCCGAGTGGTTTTAAAAAACACTCTGGTGTCTATGCATTGATCGGCTGCTTTTCATTGCTCTTTGGGTAAGAAAAACTGTAAGCGATTTCTTTGATCCAATGAATAGATGTTTGTTTATTCTTGCAATGCAGATAGCACATAAGTAAATTCATGAATTATATATAACTTTCATTTTGTTAGTTTCCTTACATTTTGATTTAAAGTCAAATTTTTATGAGAATTCTCAAAAATTGTTTAAAAAGGTTTTATTTAATTTTTTCAAATTCTGCTTAACATTTTATACCCTTGCAGAGGGTATTATAATTTTGTCCAAAAGTGTGCAACGCAGTGAAGGAGACATCTCCTACCCTATAAAGTACACATATTCTTGATCAGGATCACCTCCTGAGTTGATATGAGCATGTCGGTCTGTCCGTCTGTCTGTTTCTACGCAAACTAGTCTTTCAGTTTTAAAGCTATCGTCTTGATACTTTGCACACGCCCTTCTTTCCTTTGCACGCAGTATATAAGTCGGAACGGCCGGGATCGGCCGACTATATCCTATAGCTGCCATATAACAGATTGATCGGAAATGGTATAACTTTAGTGTTTTTAAAGTTAGAGAGTTCAAATGAGAGCTACTTTTGGCAACACATTACGACATGCCAAATTTCATAAGGATCGGCCGACTATATCTTATAGCTGCCATATAACTGAACCAACTTTGATATTTTTGAAGATAGAAGCTTGGGACTTTTTTTTTATACCCTTGCAGAGGGTATTATAATTTTGGTCAAAAGTGTGCAACGCAGTGAAGGAGACATCTCCAACCCTATAAAGTATATATATTCTTGATCAGGATCATCTCCTGAGTTGATATGAGCATGTCCGTCTGTCCGTCTGTCTGTCCGTCTGTCTGTTTCTACGCAAACTAGTCTCTCAGTTTTAAAGCTATCGACTTGAAACTTTGCACCCACCCTTCTTTTCTTTGCACGCAGTATATAAGTCGGATCGGCCCGGATCGGCCGACTATATCCTATAGCTGCCATATAACTGATTGATCGGAAATGGTATAACTTCGGTGTTTTTAGAGTTAGAGTTCAAATTTTACACGATCGCTATTTTTGGCAAAATAATACGACATGCCAAATTTTATAAGGATCGGCGGACTATATCCTATAGCTGTCATATAATTAAACAACCGGAAATGACCCAACTTTCGTGTTTTTAAAGATAAAAAGCTGGAACTTGGTACAGATTATATTCTTGGTCAGTTAATCCGACCTACCAAATTTCATAACGATCGGCCGACTATATCTTATAGCTGCCATATAACTGAACGATCGGAAATGGTTTTTGGTAGAAATACCAACTTTGGTATTTTTGAAGATAGAAGCTTGAGACTTTTTTTAGATTTTATATTGTAATAAATTGGATTAAATATTCATATTCCCGTAAGGATCGGCCAACTATATCCGATGTTTACTATATATATCCGGTTTAAACTGCAAGGGTATATAAACTTCGGCTCCGCCCGAAGTTGGATTTCCTTTCTTGTTTTATATTTTTATACCCTTGCAGAGGGTATTATAATTTTGTCCAAAAGTGTGCAACGCAGTGAAGGAGACATCTCCGACCCTATAAAGTATATATATTCTTGATCAGGATCACCTCCTGAGTTGATATGAGCATGTCCGTCTGTCCGTCTGTCTGTTTCTACGCAAACTAGTCTCTCAGTTTTAAAGCTATCGACTTGAAACTTTGCACACACCCTTCTTTCCTTTGCACGCAGTTCTATGAAGATAGAAAGCTTGAACTTGGTACAGATTATATTTTTGGTCAGTTAATCCGACCTAAAAAATTTCATTAGGATCGGCCGACTATATCCCATAGCTGCCATATAACTGAACGATCGGAAATGCTAATTGGTAGAAATATCAACTTTCGTATTTTTGAAGACAGAAGCTTGGGACTTTTTTTTAGATTTTTTATTGTAATTAATTGGTTTTATTATGATGTAATCATAAGGATCGGCCAATTATATCCGATGTTTGCGATTTATATCCGCTTTTAACTGCAAGGGTATATCAACTTCAGCTCCGCCCGAAGTTAGCTTTCCTTTCTTGTTTTTATAACAATTTAATTTAATTTAATTTTTTGATGTACTATGTA
This sequence comes from Drosophila parabipectinata, assembly GCA_018153455.1. Lineage (NCBI taxonomy): Eukaryota > Metazoa > Arthropoda > Insecta > Diptera > Drosophilidae > Drosophila > Drosophila parabipectinata. Next base: position 562,602 of record JAECYA010000512.1, on the reverse strand, counting down.
CGTTTATATTATTTTTAATTTTAATAATTTAATTAATATTGTAAGAATTTGTCCTTTTTCTTTTCTTTCTAACTACCTAAGCGTCTAGACTTGGTGCACGGGTACCTAGAACATACAAAAGTAAAACCAACAAAACCCTTTCTTACGATCGTTTTATGATCTTCTTTGTGTGCCTTTCTTCCACCCATCCGTTTTTTTTATGTAAAGAAACTTACTGAGTAAAAAAAAGGCATGCACCCGAAATCATGGGTGTTTCCAGACACCCGCACTTTCTTGCATGGTAAATACTCATGCACAAAACTTCGTGCATGCAAGACACCCATAACATGCTGCCGTTCTCTGGTATGTAAAATAATATAAATTGGGTTTGTGTAATAATGTTGTTGTATAATGTTGTTGGTTATCCCTCGCTGCAGTCTGTGATGCCGTAGATGCTGGAGATATGTTGAAAGGTAATTACCCCTGGCGGTTGCCGGGGGGTGTTGCTACTCCTAGTAGGTAGTGGTTGAGATCCCTTGCTGCCGAGGGAAGATCCGCTCTGTGACGGGAGTTATGATGGGAGCACTTGCCCCGTTGTCACGTCTCTTGAGGCGCGGTGATCAATTCAACAAATGAATTTACAAGTTAACGGCAGTGCCGGAGATTGGTTTTATGGTGCTCTTTATTGTATGAGACTCTGACACAAACTGAAACTTAAAGCTAACAAAAAGTATTTCATAGCGGCCACGCAAATGTGCAGTGCTTGCCTCTATGCATGGGCTTCCGGCCAGACGCTATGTCAGCAGTTTGGCCAGAGCGAGCTCTTAAATAATCGGACATTGCCGCTGCTAGGTTAACTTCAGTTAACTATTCCCCCTTCAAGAATGAGGCCGCCCTCGGCCGACCCTATTTGGGCAATCATCTCCTTCAGCTGGGCCGCGGTTTTTCGGGCCTGAGTGACTCGCCGATAGGTCAAGCCGATGCAAATTAAAGCGCAGCATATTGCTCCCGCTATGAACACCAACTTATGTAGTCGCTGGTGGTTAATCTCCTTCCCGAACTCTTTGATGTGCTCCAGATTACGTTCACTCAGTCGGTGAAGGTAAGGAAGGCTGAGAACGTCACGTTCCATGGTGACGTTCAGGGGAGGTGAGCTGGTCACTCGTGGGGCCCTCTTCTGGGCTGTGTCATGATTGACCAATCTGGTCTCGTTGACCATGGCACTCTTTTTAAACGTGATGAATATGTGCCTTTTATATGGACCCAGGTGCCATTGTCCACAAACACGTGAGCCGAGCGATCATTTACAATTACTATTCCTTCATCATCATAAGTAATGGGATGTAAATCGCTTTGCTGGATCTCGCAATGCGCCGTGCCTCCAGCGTGAAGCTCTGATGATTGAAGCTCTGAGCTCAGCGCATGATTTCCTGCGAGCCAATTGGCAAAATGTAGCTCCAATGACGTTATCTTCCAGCCTGAGCATGGTGTCGTGATGTGACACTGGGAAAACGGTGATCTTGCTGCAGGCCGACTTTATCTTTGGAAACTTAATAATAAAATGTAATATATTATCGGACTGTAAGATCTTAACGGACGATACGCACAAAACACCACTAATCGCGGTCTCGGTGGGCTCTTCCATCCACACACTTTCCAGGTCTGCATGATCTAGGAGGCTGGGGCTAACAATATTAACTTTGGCAAGTGCCACTGCTAGCATCAAACCCTGTAGCTCCATTGCTATCATCCTATTTCGAGTTAAAAGCATCTCGAATAGGTGCCCAGTATCAATTTGGGACTTTTTTGCTGACCTCAGAAGTTGGTTGACGGTAGCGGAAATTTTATTGATTTGAATTTGTACTTTGTTGTTAATATCAGGGACTGCAAATATGACTTTTGAGTTCAAAAAAATTGAACGACAAAAAAGCTTTTGTGGGGAGTGGGAAAAGGGCACATATACCATTTTTGAATGGTGAATCCAGAAAAACAATAAACTTTTATTTCAATTTCTATTGCTAAAATTGAAATATAACTCTTATTTTCAATTTTTATAAAAATAATTAAAAATAAGAATTATTTTTCAATTTTTATAAAAAAAATAAAAATAAAAATTATGATTCAATTTTTATTAAAAAAATTGAAAATAAGTGTTACGATTCAATTTTTATTATAAAAATTGAAAATAAAAATTAAATGCGAATAACTTCTGAACCGAGTGGACTATTAAGAAACCGCTTACATTTTTATGATCTGTGGCGCAGTACCTTTCAAATGATGTATCGAATGTCCTTAAAGGACATGATCAAGGATTCCTCAATTATTCAATTTATTATATTTCTAGTGTGGGTCAACAGGGGTATATTGGGAATCAATGTCCAATACTATCGAGACCACCGCATTGAAGTAAAGACGCTTGGCGTGATTGCACTCCATAAAGCATGAAAATTGAAAATGTGCTGAACGAGTTTTTAATAAAAAAGGAGCAAGTCTACACTGTCACTTCAGACAATGGCAAGAATGTCATTAAAGCGATCGACTTCATGAACAAAGAATTGAATTCTGAATTGATGATGACGACCTTATGAAAGATATTCGAGTTCACTCTATATATTCGATTAGATGTGCCGCCTATTCCATGCAATTAGCTGTTCATGACCTGCTAAAAGAGAGGAGTCAGAGATTCCTTGTCGATAGCGCACGATCCATAATAAAAACTTTGCGAACTCCGACTTATAGGTAAACAAATTAAATGCATAACATTACACTTAACAAGAAAGGAAAGCTAACTTCGGGCGGAGCCGAAGCTTATATACCCTTGCAGTTAAAACCGGATATATATCGCAAACATCGGATATAGTTGACCGATCCTTATGAATACATCATAATAAAACAAATTAACTAAATCCAAAAAAGGTCCCAAACTTCTATCTTCAAAAATAAGAAAGTTGATATTTCAACCAAGTACCATTTCCGATCGTTCAGTTATATGGCAGCTATAGGATATAATCGGCCGATCCTACTGAAATTTGGTAGGTTGGATCCATTGGCCAATAATCTGGTAAATTTGGTAGGTTGGATCAAAAATATAATCTGTATTAAGTTTCAGCTTTCTATCTTAAAAAACACGAAAGTTGATATTTCTACCAAAAACCAATATTTCGGCGATTTTTATAAGCTTTGGCTTGAAACGAATTTAATACAACAAATATTTCAAAATAATCGAAATAATTTTAAGAAACTCGGTGTGTACTTTTACATGGTTGGCCCACACTTGAAAATTTCTAGTAGAAATATAACTAAATAAATTAAATAATTGATTATAATTGAATAATAATAATCATTTCATGATTAAAACATTTTTAGGACCTGTTTTTTAATAAAGAGTAATATTGTCATTGCAGATGCCATTATTAAAAAATTTTTCTTCACATAATTCACATAATCGAGTCTTCCTTTTGTAATGAAAACTGTTATTTATGGAATTATTAAGGAATCCTTGGTTATGTCTTTTAAGGACATTCGATACATCATTTGAAAGGTACTGCGCCACAGATCATAAAAATGTAAGCGGTTTCTTAATAGTCCACTCGGTTCAGAAGTTATTCGCATTCAATTTTTATTTTCAATTTTTATAATAAAAATTGAATCGTAACACTTATTTTCAATTTTTTTAATAAAAATTAAATCACAATTTTTATTTTTATTCTTATACCCTTGCAGAGGGTATTATAATTTTGTCCAAAAGTGTGCAACACAGTGAAGGAGACATCTCCGACCCTATAAAGTATATATATTCTTGATCAGGATCACCTCCTGAGTTGATATGAGCATGTCCGTCTGTCTGTCTGTCTGTTTCTACGCGAACTAGTCTCTCAGTTTTAAAGCTATCGACTTGAAACTTTGCACACACCCTTCTTTCCTTTGCACGCAGTATATAAGTCGGAACGACCGGGATCGGCCGACTATATCCTATAGGTGCCATATAACTGATTGATCGAAAATGGTATAACTTTGGTGTTTTTAGAGACTATATCCTATAGCTGCCATATAACTGATTGATCGAAAATGGTATAACTTTGGTGTTTTTAGAGTTAGAGTTCAAATTTGACACGAGAGCTATTTTTGGCAAAACATTACGACATGCCAAATTTCATTAGGATCGGCCGACTATATCCCATAGCTGCCATATAACTGAACGATCGGAAATGGTATTTGGTAGAAATATCAACTTTCGTATTTTTGAAGATAGAAGTTTGGGACATTTTTTAGATTTTGTATTGTAATAAATTGGATTATATTTTTCTATTCCCATAAGGATCGGCCAACTATATCCGATGTTTGCGATATATATCCGGTTTTAACTGAAAGGGTATATAAACTTCGGCTCCGCCCGAAGTTAGCTTTCCTTTCTTGTTTTTATAAAAATTGAAAAATAATTCTTATTCTTAATTATTATTATAAAAATTGAAAATAAGAGTTATATTTCAATTTTTGTCATAAAAATCAACAAATAATTTTTATTTTATAATTTTTATTTTAAAAATTATAACAATTACGGTCCCTGGTTAATATTAACCTGCCTATTGTTTGCATTCGTTAATTGGAATTCATTAAATTTAATTTTTTCAAAATCTTCTGCGTCCGGCGTTCCTGCCACCACCTTAAGCGCAGTCCCTAAGAAGTCTAAACTTCTTGCTACCCTATGATGGATGCTCAAAGAGTCGAGCATGCCGCGTAGGTGGGCGACGTCAACAACTAGGAGTTCCTGCATGTGGGATTGCGGGAACATGACGGTCATCCCATTTGTTTCTTCGATGACGCGTCTATATTTCGAGAAATTTTCTGAGTGCTTTACAAAGGCAAATTCCTCCCATATAAGGATTCGCCCATCAATGATGGGAATGTATTTGGCTTTGGAATAGTCCAAGACGCGTGCCGATGTTGCGGCCAAAAGGAAAATCAGGGTTATGGTTGAAAACCTGTGATTTTGATGTGTTGTGAAATCAGTTGAAACTGGGCAGCCCACCATTAAAGCATGATTAAAATAATAATGGAAGAAAAAGCTTATGCCAAGTGGCTAGGAAAAAGACAATAAAAAAAGATGAAAAATTATTAGGCGGGCGATCACGCTCGGCCTACCTAAGGTTGTCTTTGTGGACCACCCTCCCCTTAATGAGGACTGCGGTCCCCATGTCCGCTTCTACGTGTTCTTTCTCGAACAAAGGTGACAGTTTGTTGCTCAGTCGCCTGCTAGACTACACTAGGATCTTTTCGCCAACTTCGAAAACCCTGTTTTGCCGGGAAGCATTTCTCCTGTCGCGGAACTTATTCTGGGCGTGTTTAATCGTATCCTGCATCGCGTATTGCGGGTCATTCGATTCCGTTTGAACCCCGTCTGCTGGCCTCTTGTCGTTGGCCGACGTGTAGCAGGGATATTCCCTTAAAAAATTAATGACGTCCGAATCATAATCTTGAATGACGTCGTCGTCAATTTCCTGAGCCGTGCTTGAAGCTTCGGCTGTATATTTCTCCCCGGTCCCGCCTTCGCTCTGCGCGACGTGGTTAACCTTCTGCTTGTTGTGTAGGCCCGATCGATCGGACACGGTTGGCTCCCTGTTTTGGTATGACGGGGCCTGAGATGGATTAAGAAACTTGGACCGCGATGGGTCGATGTCCATGGGTTCATGGGTATTTGTACTGCGTGGAGCAGAGTGTACCTGCACCTTGCGTTGTTTGGCGCAGTACGGATTTCTGTCTTTGTCCTCCTGGCTTTTGTGCCAAAGCGAGAGCTGAAGGTATATTTTTCGGCTTTGCCGAGAAAAGGACATCCGTGAGGCTGCGCTTAAGCCCCGAGATAAATACTCGGAGTGCGTCATCCCGGAATTTGTCACACAAAACTTTTGCCGCCGAGGCTTCGTACGACATGGTAGCTTTGTTGGTGAGCAAGGTGAGTTTTTTCTCGACCTCGTCGTAGTATTGCAGGAGGGTTAGATTTCCCTGCCTGAGAGTACCCATTTCTTGCTCGATAACGTGAATCTGACGTTTATCACTGTATGTAAAGTCGAGTCGATTTATAATCGCGTCGAAATTTAGTATAGTACCAAACGAAGACAGTACGGGATCGGCAGGGCCCCTTATTTTATTCCTAGTAATAATAACTGCCTGATAATGGCGCGAGCTATTTACATAATTCCTGAAAATATAGTATGCGGCTACAGCCGCTTGCCTCCAGGAGACGTATGCGTCCTGTGCTCCCGGGCAAATTGGGCAGGTAGTTGACGGCATCTAGAGGCTCGTCACATTTGACATCGTCCCTTATTTCTATAGGTTTATAGGCTTTGATTTGGGGAGCTTCCGCTTGGGCGAGAGCGATTTGTGTTGCGTCGACCCGTTCGGTCAGTTGTTGTATAGCTAGACGTGGCTCATTTTGTCTACGCTGGCTTTCAATATTGGCTTTCCGAAAGGCATGGTTAACGGCCGCCTGTATAGTGGCCTACATTTGTTCCATGTTCAAAAATTTTATGGGGCTGCAGTTTTTTATTAGCGTAAGGCACAATATTTTACTATTCTTGTCTTTCTTTTTTTTTTTATTTTTTAATACACAAAGAAAAATTCATGCAGACTTAGAAAAACTGTGTAAATAAAAGTGCTCACTGACTTGGTTTTTACGTTGGGCGCCAAATAATATAAATTAGTTTGTGTAATTATGTTGTTGTATAATGTTGTTAGTTATCCCTCGCTGCAGTCGGTGATGCCGTACATGCTGGAGATATGTTGTAAGGTAATTACCCCTGGCGGTTGCCAGGGGGTGTTGCTACTCCTAGTAGGTAGTGGTTGAGATCCCTTGCTGCCGAGGGAAGATCCGCTCTGTGACGGGAGTTATGATGGGAGCACTTGCTCCGTTGTCACGGCCCTTGAGGCGCGGTGATCAATTCAACAAATGAATTTACAAGTTAACGGCAGGGCCGGAGATTGGTTTTATGGTGCTCTTTATTGTATGAGACTCTGACACAAACTGAAACTTAAAGCTTTTTTTTTTTTTTATTTCTTGAATCTTCTCTTTGCGAGACTAACAAGAGGTGTATCAAATCTTATATTTTTAACTTAACTAACAGTCATATTGACTGATACGGAGTTAGACGGCCCTAAAAATCGATTGCTGGGTTGGGAGGTCGTTGCGTCTAAGGCGGGATACGCTAGAAACCCGAGTCAATCCCCGAGCGAGAAAATTTGGGTGCGAAGACAGTTTTTCTTTGTATGACTCTTTTTGCTTCTGGATTTCGTCTTTCACTGCGAGGATGCCCAGATCCCGGTGGATGTTTTCGTTGCGAACATACCAAGGTGCCCCTGTGATAGTTCTCAGGATTTTTGATTGTGCGCGCTGTATGATGTCTATGTTGCTGCTGCTCGCGTTCCCCCACAGCTGGGAGCCATACGTCCAGATTGGCTTTAGGACTGAATTGTGCAGTAGTAACTTGTAGTCCAGGCACAGTGGCGATCGTGAGTTTATGATCCAGTGGAGGCTGCTGGCTTTCAGTTTTAGATGCATCTTTTTGCATTCGATGTGCTTACGCCAGGTAAGTCGTCTATCAAGGTGAACGCCAAGGTACGTTACGTCGTTAGCTTGAGGGATCTGCATACCGTTTAGTAAAAGCGGAGGGCATGTTTGTCTATTAAGAGTAAACGTTATATGTTTACACTTTTGTTCGTTTATTTTAATGCGCCAGTCGGACAGCCACCTTTCCACTATTGTGAGATGATTAGCCAGTTGGGTTGTTGCCTGCGTTGGGCATCTGGAGCGACTAAGAATAGCGGTATCATCGGCGAACGTTGACGTTGTTAGTTGTGCGCTCGTAGGAATATCCGCAGTATACAAAACATATAGACACGGCCCGAGTGCGCTTCCCTGTGGAACTCCAGCTTCGATGGTGTAGTCGCCCGAAGTAGCTGCGTTGCATCTCACTGAGAATACCCTATTGAAGAGGTATGATTCCAGTAGCTTGTGGGTGTATGTTGGCAAATACGTTTTAATTTTGGGCATGAGTCCGATGAGCCAAACTCGTTCGAAAGCTTGAGATACGTCGAGGAAAATAGCGCTGCAGTATTCTCGTTGTTCGAAGGCTGAGCGTATTTCGGATGTTAATCTGTTCACTTGTTCGATGGTTCCATGGTTTCTTCGAAAGCCAAATTGGTGTGCCGGGATGATATTGCAAGCTTCCAGATGTGGTATTATGCGAGTTAACAAGCATTTTTCAAACAGTTTAGACAAACAAGATAGAAGGCTTATTGGTCTGTATGATGACGGAATTGTGTGGTCTTTTCCAGGCTTCGGTATCATTATAATAATGGATTTCTTCCACTTTTTTGGGAAATAGCCAAGATTAATGATTCCATTAAATAGTTTGCAGACGACCTCTATAGCGCATTTTGGAAGTTCGATCAGCATCTTTGGGGTCAATAGGTCACCACCGGGAGCCTTTTTTGGTTTTAGCCCTCTTATGACTTTTTCGATTTCGTTCGGCCGGAATGGAGGTGCGGCTGGCTGAGGGGAGGACTCTGGCTGAATTACTGGCAGGAGGAATGAATTTGAGGCTGGGTTTGGCTGGAAGACACTTTGGAGATGTGTGGCGAATGTTTCAGCTCGGTCTTCGTTGCTGCGAGCCCAGCATCCCGAAGAGTTTCTTATCGGGGTGGTCGTTTCAATTGGGGCACTAAGATTTGGGTGGGCCCTCCACAAGGGGTACTTTGTGCTTGTTGGCGAGAGATTCTGGATGTACTTCAGCTGTGCATTTTCTTCCTGTTGGTGAAGAGCCTGGTCGAGTGATCGGGTTGCTTCCTTAAGGCGTTGTTTTGAAGCTGGTGATCTGCTGTTTTGCCAATCACGACACGTGCGCCTCTTTTCTCGCACGAGCTGTGCGATTTGCTGATTAGATTTGAAGTGTTTGTTTCGGTCTACTTCTTTCCTATGAGGAGTAGAGATTTTAGCTGCAGCAACGAGTACTTCTTCCAGGGCGCTCGTAGTGTAGTCGATGTCCGATTCCATGTTAAAATCCGGGGCGAGTTCTATGTGGGCACTCACGTACTTTTTGTATTTTAGCCAGTTCGTTTTTGTCGTCGTCAGACTGAAGGGGTGTTCGGTTATTTCTGGGCTTTGAAGAAGCGTTAGAAGCACAGGCGAGTGGTCTGATGATAAGTCCGAGACTGCTTTGGCACTTATTAGATTGCGAGGTATGTTTTTTGTCACTGCAAAATCAATAAGGTCTGGGAACTTTCGTGAGTCTGTTGGCCAGTATGTGGGACTTCCAGGGGAAACGTAGTGCAGTTTATTTTTCACATTTATAATTGCATTGTACAATTGTCTTCCTTTGGGAGTCAGTAGACGTGATCCCCAGTGCGTATGTTTGGCGTTGTAGTCTCCTGCGGCTATAAATCGATCCCCAAGTGAATTGTAGAAGTCCATAAATTGTCCTTCCGAGATTGAGAAGCGAGGAGGGCAGTAAACGGCAGCAATTGAAAGGATTCCGTTGCTTGACTGAATTTGTATCGATGTGGCCTGCAAGAAGTTTGTTGCAAACCTTTTGTGAAAATGGTGTTTAATTCGTTCTCTGATTAGAACTCCAGTTTCGCCGTGGGCTTTCCCATCTGGATGATCTGTGCGGTAGATTGTGTAGCCTCTTATATGAAAGTTGTATTTGCTTGTAAGATGCGTTTCCACCAGTAGTATAACGTCAATATGGTTTTCGGTTAAGAATTGTGACAATTCTAGTTTATGCCGTGAGACACCATTGGCGTTCCACATTGATATTCGTAGCGCCTGCATAGATTATTTGGACTGTTGTGCTACGAGCAGCTGTATCACCATGTTCTGGTTTTGAACAAGCGTTTGCATGGTCGTTTTCATGAATGACATAAGCTCCATCATACTTTGTTGGAGGGTAAGCATCATAGTTTCCGTTTTGCTGTGTGGCTGTTCTGGGGCCTGTTGAGCGCTTTGAGAGTTAGGCTGAATTGGAATTTCCCTTCCAGATCGTAGAGCATCGGCATAGGAGAAGCCGTTGGTGGTGTTTAGTGGACCGAATGAGGATCTCGCAGCTTTGGCGAAGAAGACGTCTGGCGTGGTTTTTGACGAAACGTACGCATTCTGTGGATTTTGGTTGCGCGTTGCGGTCGCTTGACGCATCCGACTCTTTAACTCCTTATACACAATACATCCTCTATAGTTTGCCGTATGGCTGCCTCCGCAGTTTCCACATTTCTTCACGGTACTGTCCTTGTTTGTAGTGCAGCAAGCGGACTTGTGGGCGTCCCCGCAGACTACACAGACAGCCCGAAGTGTGCAGTAAGACCTTGTGTGTCCATACTCTTGACAATTAGTGCATTGCACTGGACCGTTACGTTTATGTGGCTCTTCAACAGTGATTTTCCGATGCAAAAGATATTGCAGGTTGTAGATTGGGTGGACTTCGTTCTTCTTCAGCGACCTGCTTTCAGGCTCGAGCTCGACCTTGAAGAGGGGTTGTGGCTTTTTATCTTTATTTAGAATGTTAATAACATTCTTGGCGGCGAAGCCCTTTTCTTTAAGGGCGGTTTTTATTTCCTCGGCGGTAACATCAGGTTCTATTCCCTTTACTACCACTTGTAGGCCCTTACTGCTTTTCAGCTGGTACGTGTAATAGTTTTTCTGTACAGTGTCCAGATATTTTGACACTATTCGGAAGTGCTCTTCAGTCTTGGTTTGCACCTTTGTTTCATGGATGTTCCCTTTGATAAGCGGAACAACGTGAAAGTTTTCACCGTTCAAGATCAACGACGCAATTTTGTTGACCAGGGCACTCGAGCTTTTTTCCCTAATATAGATTGGAGGGGGCTTGGGTTTTTTTGCGGTGTCTTGGGCTGGTTGGTTTTCCTCAGCCTCCGCCAGTAGGGCAAATCTGTTAGTAGTGGATCTGTCTGGCTCATTATCGTTATTCAGGACACGGTTAATTTTTGTTTTGTTGCCTGCCGGATTACTCTGCGGGCTAAGCTTGCGCTTAATTTGGATGTAGCGATCCATTCCAGTCTGTGTGGCCGTTGACGCTTTGGCACTTTCCGAGGTTGTTGTTTTTGTACTCGCTGTAGTCGTTGACGTCGTGGTACTTTGAGTTGCAGGGGGTTTTCGCTGTTGTTGCAGAAGTTGTAGCGCTGCTTGTTGTTGGTGCGAAATTTGTTTCCGATATTGGAGGGGGGTTTTACACTGCGAACTCCATGACGCGGGAGTCGGAGTGAGCAGAGCGGGTGAGCAAGACCGTGCCCTTTGGGTTTCAGCGGTCAGTAAAGCCGGGTTGCTTTTAAGCGCCGATTTTTCCACTTCGGTATCGCGGGTTGAAAAGTAAGATTTTGGTTTACCACATTACAACTGTTATGAAAAAAAAAAAAAAAAAAAAAGCTTGTCTGTCGCTTTTAATAAATTGTATTTCAGTGTCTTTTCGCTTATATTGGCGAAAATATAAGCGAAGTGAAGTTTTCCCGGAGCTCGGACAAAGCACGTCCGCTCAGTTCGGTAGTTCGATTAAATAAACTTAAAGCTAACAAAAAGTATTTCATAGCGGCCACGCAAATGTGCAGTGTTTGCCGCTATGCATGGGCTTCCGGCCAGACGCTATGTCAGCAGTTTGGCCAGAGCGAACTCTTAAATAATCGGACATTGCCGCTGCTTGGTTTACTTCAGGTCTACTTCACTTGTATATACAAATTTACGCATGCTACAGTGGGATGTAGCTGTTGAATATTGAGTTTTTTAGGCTTATAATTCTATTTTTTGTTGTTTTATCTATGTTTTTGTATCATTAGTTCTCTTGAGAATCAGATGAATATTGGCAAAGATATAGCCTTCCCAGTAATTAAAATCGCAGTTAATTCTGTCCAGTCCGGGTTTATTTCCTTTTAGTGTGTTTAATGCTGCTGAGAATTCTATTGAAGTGATGGGCTTCTCTATTTCTTTTGCTCTTTTGCAGGGAGCGTATGATAGGATGTGTGAGTTACTGATTGAAGTTTGTTTTTGGTTTTTGAATTATGTGTTGAAATTGTGTCGGATGAAATTTCTGAAAAATGTTTACAAAAAAGTCTGCGATTTCTAATTTGTGGGTGGTGTTTTGATTTGTGGTTGGGTTAAATATGCAGTGTATGTGTTTTTCCGGGTTGAGTCCGCAAAAGCGTCGGATGTTGTTTTTTCGGTGTTTCAGGTGAGATTTGGGTAGTAAAATTGTTTATATTTTAATTTTTTTCTTGTTTCAATATTAGTCTAAATATGGCGTTAGCTTTTTTGTACTTTATAAGGTTTTCTGTAGATATGTTTCTTTTTAATTCGTTCGATTTCTTCATTTTGTCATCTCTCAATTGGCTATGTTTGCTATTCCACCACGCTACATTTTGGGGCTTTCTTGTGGTGTGTCTCTTATGAGCGCTGAAGAGGATGATTGTGTGAATTTTTGCGGCTTCCTTGTTTATGTTTGTGCTTTGTTTTCTCTGTGCGGAGTATTCTTCAGTGAGCTTGCAGAAGTTTCTAACTATCTCTTTCATTTGTTTAGTGTAGTGTTGCTGTGTTTCTTTCAACTTTGTTGTTTCAATGGATGCTACCTTTAACTTTAATGTGTTGATTTAGTAAATATTCAATAAAATGTATTTTAGAGGTTAGTGAAAATGTGACAGCAATACAGGTTAAGTTGTTTGGGGATTGTTTTATTGTTTTCTTTTCTTTTTTGTTTTCTCTTCTTTTTCAACGCAGTGAAGTAGACATCTCCGACCCTATAAAGTACACATATTCTTGATCAGGATCACCTCCTGAGTTAATATGAGCATTTCCGTCTGTCCGTCTGTCCGTCGGTCCGTCTGTCTGTCTGTTTCTACGCGAACTAGTCTCTCAGTTTTAAAGCTATCAACTTTAAAACTTTGCACACACCCTTCTTTTCTTTGCACGCAGTATATAAGTCGGAACGACCGGAATCGGCCGACTATATCCTATAGCTGCCATATAACTTATTGATCGGAAATGGTATAACTTCGGTGTTTTTAGAGTTAGAGAGTTCAAAATTTCCCCCTTATTTCCCCTTATTTCGACTATATCTTATAGCTGCCATATAAGTGAACGATCGGAAATGGTTTTTGGTAGAAATAACAACTTTGTTATTTTTGAAGCATTTTGAGGATAGAAGCTTGGGTTTTTTTAAAGATTTTTTATTGTTATTAATTAGTTATATTATGATATTCTCATAAGGATCGGCCAACTATATCCGATGTTTGCGATATATATCCGGTTTCAACTGCAAGGGTATATCAAATTCGGCTCCACCCGAAGTTAGCTTTCCTTTCTTGTTTTCCTTAAAAATAGCTTATGCTGTCTCCCAAAATCTGGCAACACTGACTCGACGACAGCGACGCCAGGCTACCATCGCATCATACCAACACAATGAAAAAACCACAAGGACCACTCTCAAAACAACCACGTGATTTCCGATACACACACCATACACAATAGTTTGAGATGCCGCATTTTTGTTTCTTAACCATTTTTTGTTGGTTTCTTTTTATGAGCTTCTGTGTATTGATGATCCCGGTGCGTAATCAGCTACTGATGTACACATACACGGTCGCTTGCATAAAATTAGAATTTGATTTTGTTTGTTTCATTTTCAAATTTTTATGTCACTTCCTTTTGTGAACCTCCAGCCTGCTACTTATTGTGCCTTCCTTTCTGAACTACTATTTGCATTTGCACGTCATAATGTTTTTTTATGCAATTGTTCTCTCTTTTATGTATGTATTATTACTTCACTATTTACTACTAAAATTACAAAAGTATTACAAAAAGTATGTACGTGTGTGTATGAGTGCACAAGGATGTGTGAATTCGACAGAGTTGCATGTTGGCAATGTTTTTGTTATTGCACTAGGCTTGCAGTTGCCGGATCTGCGTTATTTGCCGGAGAGAGGGGCATGTTAACTCGCGCAGTTAAAGCAATCATTTTTTAATCTCACAGCTGAAATGAGTCTACTTGCAAATGGACTACAAGGATGTAGAGTGGGACTACCAACGTGCTGAATAATAACTCGACCAAATCCGGGATCGTGTACCCCTCGATCAAACGCTATCATCAAACGCTAGAAAACACGTTATCTTCCTAATAACAACACCTTTGGTGTTTTTGGAATTCTAAGACGTCTAAGAACTCCATTCCAATTTGGGATTCAAAATTTTGGACATTATACAATCTTAAAATAAAAATAATTGCCGCAACGCTCATAGAGATCGCTTTATAGGGCTTGGCCCTTTCAATCCATAGACCAATCTATCTCTGGCAGTATCAATCAATACCTTGGCACTATATCTGTGCCCATACACACAACATTAGAATCCACCATAAAGATTCACACCCATTCACAAGATATGGACGACCAAGAACTAGATTCTCTAACATCGACTAGCCATGACAAGAGAAAAACCTCACCATATCAACTGGACCACCAGACAATAATTTCATCTCAATCATTATACTGGTTATGATATGTGGCTACATCTTGGAATATAAAGTTTATATTATAAACATCGTTATGGACTGCAACAATTAAAGGAACCAAAATAAGAACCACTCCGGAACCTACCCCAAAGAATTTCACCATACAGCTGGACTACTCTTGAACACCTGTTCAACGCCAGAAAAATGTTAAATCAATCATTAACTATTAAATTACAAAATATTAGAAACAAAAAACACAAAAAAAAAAAAACCACCTGTAATCACCCAGATCGCCCAGAATGAGCCAATTATACTCGCACTTCTGTGCTCTTTGATTTCGGTTTTATCTTTGACTTTAATTCAAAAGATAAAGAATTCTCTAAGTCTAAATACATGAGTTTGGCGCGCGCTGCGCTGTCAGTTCAGCCGACAGCAGAGCGGCTACATTACATATTTCTTACAAACATATACTTAGGTGGTATGTTGAGAAGGCGAGCATGTCACATGATCATGCACGCTTAGTTTATGTAAATGTATAGAGAGTTAGTCTTATCCACACATGTCTTTGGCATATGCGGTCAGCGTGGGAACTCTGACTTAGCCTAACTCATAATTGGGCGGTCATATTTCGCGCATTTGAATTGGTTTATTTGTTTGTTATATGCATGCAGGGTACAGTGTTACCTTGCTACATGTTTCTACATATGTGCATATTACATCTCCCTCCTTTTGAAAAATAACCTAGTGAAGTTATTTTAAAAAATTTAATTCTTTTTTTTTCATATATTTTTTTTTAATTTGTAAAATTTTATTTTTTTTTTTCATGCTTAAAATTGACAATTTTATTATTATTATTTGAGTGTTTTCAGTGTTTTCTTTTTCATGTATATATCTATATAGTATTATTGAAATGTATGACCGTTGATTCTTATGAAATACAAATTTTTATCCTATCCTTATGTACTGTTTGTTTTTTGTTCCTGAAATAACTATATTATCTCTGTCACTAATTTGTTCTACTCTATAGGGCCCTGTGTATTGGAAGTCTAATTTATGTCCTATTTCATTTTTAAGTAAAACTTTATCTCCTATTAATAGACTTATTTCTTTAGCTTGTTTATCATAATATTCCTTTTTTTTCTGCCTATTCGAGCCAAGCATATTTCTTGCTTTTTTGTATGCTACTTCTTATCTATATTAACTTTCCTTAGCGTAATCGTCTATGTTATATATTGGTTTTATATTATTTACGCTATTAAAATGCTAAGGTAAGTTACTTGTTATTCCAAAGACAAGTTCATATGGACAATAGTCATGTACCATAGATGGGGTCATGTTGAAACAGTATACGAAATATTGGATCCATACATCCCAATCAGTTTTATCAACCGATATATATGAACGTATGTATTCATTAAAAGTTCTATGACTTCTTTCGACTGTTCCAACTGTCTGATGGTGGTGTGTAGTAGATGTTATATTAGTTATTTTTAAATACTTGCACAGGTTATTTATTATCGAATTTCCATCACTTTGTCTGCCAACGGAGCTAAGTTTGCTAGGCTGGCGTCCAATGCTTGCAAGATCGCTTGCACTTGTGTTGGTAAGCGCTGCAGCCACAGTGCTTTCAAGAAACATTCGTGAACTTTGTTTGCGACGAGTGCGTTTAACTCGTTGAGTAGTTGTGTGGGGCGCTTGTCACCAAGGTCGGTCTCCAAAATTAACTTCTGAATTTTCTGTTGTTCGTTTTCGCAGAAGCGTTCCAGAATGCACGATTTCAAATTTTTCGTGGGGCGTCGTTGTTTGCCATTGTAAGCACCAGTACTCGCGTGTATATAGTGATCACGTAGGGGTCACCAATTTACTGTTCTTATATTTATTGTTCACTATATACATATATTTAGAATTAGAAGGATGATCGAGAGATGAAGGCACGATTTCAAAGTTTTCGTGGGGCGTCGTTGTTTGCCATTTTAAGCACCAGTACTCGCGTGTATATAGTGATAACAAAGGGGTCACCAATTTGCTGTTCTTATATTTATTGTTTAATGTATTCATATACCATATCATACCATTGGCTTGCGGGTGGTACACCGTCGTCCGCAGGTGCTTAAAACTACAAATTTTGGAAAGCTCTTGGAATAATGAAGACTCGAATTGTCAACCTAGATCGGTTGTGATGTGGAGGGGAATACCGTACTGAGCGAACCAGCCCGATATCAGTGCGTTGGCAACAGATTGTGCTGTGATGTCTACTAACGAAATTGCTGCGGGCCATCTTGAGAAACGATCGATACACGTGAGGCAGTATCGGTATCCGTTCGATGAAGGCAGTAGGCCGACTATGTTGATATTTATGTGTTCGAAACGGGCGTCGCTGGCGGTGTACTCTCCTAGTGGGGATTTAGTGTGACGTTACATTTTGGCCTTCTGGCACGGGATGCAAGAGCGTACGATTTTAGCGACATCGTTCGCCATGCGGGGCCAAACGTAGTGTTTGCCGACCAACTTGTTCGTTGCCTGAACTCCCGGATGGCTCAGCGAATGTAGGGCCTCATCCACGGTTTGGCGTAGGCATCTGGGCACAAACGAACGTGTATGGTTATTGGCGACGTCGCAGTACAATTGCTTGTTTGAGCCTGAAAGAGACAATTTTGTTAGTGAGATGGGTTTTTCGGATTTGTTTTTTCGGTTTTTCGTAAGAATTGATTAGCGATTGTAGTTCCGCATCGTTTTCCTGTTCCAGTGCCATCTCGTCGAAGTTTATTTGTTCAAAGGCATCGATGCGTGAAAGTTGTGTTCTTTTCCAGAGATGTGCTGGATATCGGTGCTGAATTGGCTGATCAAATCCAGTTGCCGAGTGCGTCGAAGTGATGCTTTCTCGCTGTTTTGACTGAAGGCGTACCTAAGCGGCATGTTGTGGGTGAAAATTACGAAATTTCTGCCCTCCAGTACGTACTTAAGTGCAAAATGGCCTGATAGATGGCAGTCAGTTCTCTATCGTAGGTGTTGTACTTCTTTTGCGTCGATGTGAATTTCCTGGAAAAGAATCCCAGTGGTTGTGTCTGCCCGTTGATTATTTTGTAATCATGCATCGGTGATTAGCGTTAATTGTGAGTTTGGTGCCATGTAGTTCAACAACATAGCGTTTGCAAGCTCGTTCTTGTAGGCGGTAAATGCGTAGTCGGCTTCTGTAGACCAAAGTATCGGAGTTTTGTAGTTCTTTTTCTTGCCTTGGATCAGCGTCTGGAGTATGCACTGGTTCTCGGCTGCTCGTGGTGTAAACGGCCTATAGAAATTAATCATACCCAGAAACTTTTTTAGGTCTTTAGCGATAAGCGTTTTTTTAAGTGCCGAATGGCTTCCACTTTGGCTTCGGATGGTTTTAAGCCGTGCTGGATGATGTCGTGTCCCAGCAACGTGAGTTGTGTTTTACAGAATTGGCACTTCTCAAAGTTTACGGTGAGATGTGCCTTTCGAAGGCGGTCGAGGATCGTGTGGAGGTGCGTCTCGTGCTGCGCCTCGGATTCTGAAGTGACTAGAATGTCGTCGATGTATGCAAAAACGAAGTCGAGGCCTTGTATGACGTCGTTTATGTGACGTTGAAAAGTTGCGTTGGTGCGTTGCGCAGACCGAACGACGACCGAAAGGCGTGATAATTGCTGTTTTGGGAATATCTTGTGGTTCGACAGGAATCTGGTGAAATGCTTTTTGCAGGTCGAATTTCGAAAATATCTTCTTACCGTATAAGATGCTCGTTGCATCCAGTATTTACGGAATAGGATATCGATCCGGCACTGTTACGTTGTGCAGTGCTCGGTAGTCGCCGCACGGTCGCCACTCTCCATTTGCTTTCTTTACCAGGTGCAATGGGCTGGACCAGTTGATATTTGAGGGACGGCATATTCCTTTCTCGATGAGGGAGGAGAACTCGGGTTGTGCAGTTTTGAGTTTGTCGGGCGCTAGTCGTCGGGCTCAGGCTGAGTAGGCCCGACCAACCCCGGTCCGGTCGCAATGAAGTGCGTTACTTCGGACGTTGCTGGCAGCCGGTTCGAGTTGATCGTTGCGAGATATTCGTGAACGAATGTAGCGTATTGATTACTCGTGTCGTAGGATAAAATCGCGATGATATTATGTTGAGGCGCGTGTTATTTTTTGATTTCAGCAGCGTAACCCGATCGAAGAAAGTCGGATCCGATGATAGCGCAGTTGACGTCAGCTATCACGAAGGTCCAAACGAAGTTTCGTCGCAATGCCAGTGACAATGCTATGCGTTTTTCTCCATAGGTTTGTATTTTCGTGCCATTGGCGGCAAAAAGAAACTTTGGAGCTTTGGAGTTGGTTTTTGCGTTTTTGCAGGGTGGCATCACTGAAATGTCGGCGCCGGTATCGATGAGAAACTGTTTTGGAGAAATTTTCGTTGATGGCGAGGCGGGAAATTGTGTTGTGGTCTTCTTCGAACTTGTCCGCCGAGGACAAGGATTGTTTTAGTTTTTTGGTTCGGATGAAAAAGAGCATGGTTGGCGACATTTCTTGGCGGCGTTGCCAAATTTGCTGTGGTACCAACACATGTCTGCAGCTATGACGCTGTTGCGATCCGTTTGCAAGCTGTTCTTGCGAGAACGGTTTTTGAACAGCGAGTTGATTTGTTGTTCGATGCGGTCTAGACGATCGTCGAAAACGGCGCTGCTGGTTGGCGCCGACTTGGCGTCGATAGTGCGTACCTGATGACAATCACCGACTTCCATCACTTTGTCTGCCAACGGAGCTAAGTTTGCTAGGCTGGCGTCCAATGCTTGCAAGATCGCTTGCACTTGTGTTGGTAAGCGCTGCAGCCACAGTGCTTTCAAGAAACATTCGTGAACTTTGTTTGCGGCGAGTTCGTTTAACTCGTTGAGTAGTTGTGTGGGGCGCTTGTCACCAAGGTCGGTCTCCAAAATTAACTTCTGGATTTTCTGTTGTTCGTTTTCGCAGAAGCGTTCCAGAATGCACGATTTCAAATTTTTCGTGGGGCGTCGTTGTTTGCCATTGTAAGCACCAGTACTCGCGTGTATATAGTGATCACGTAGGGGTCACCAATTTACTGTTCTTATATTTATTGTTCACTATATACATATATTTAGAATTAGAAGGATGATCGAGAGATGAAGGCACGATTTCAAATTTTTCGTGGGGTGTCGTTGTTTGCCATTTTAAGCACCAGTACTCGCGTGTATATAGTGATCAGAAAGGGGTCACCAATTTGTTGTTCTTATATTTATTGTTTAATGTATTCATATACCATATCATACCATTGGCTTGCGGGTGGTACACCGTCGTCCGCAGGTGCTTAAAACTACAAATTTTGGAAAGCTCTTGGAATAATGAAGACTCGAATTGTAAACCTAGATCGGTTGTGATGTGGAGGGGAATACCGTACTGAGCGAACCAGCCCGATATCAGTGCGTTGGCAACAGATTGTGCTGTGATGTCTACTAACGAAATTGCTGCGGGCCATCTTGAGAAACGATCGATACACGTGAGGCAGTATCGGTATCCGTTCGATGAAGGCAGTAGGCCGACTATGTTGATATTTATGTGTTCGAAACGGGCGTCGCTGGCGGTGTACTCTCCTAGTGGGGATTTAGTGTGACGTTACATTTTGGCCTTCTGGCACGGGATGCAAGAGCGTACGATTTTAGCGACATCGTTCGCCTTGCGGGGCCAAACGTAATGTTTGCCGACCAACTTGTTCATTGCCTGAACTCCCGGATGGCTCAGCGAATGTAGGGCCTCATCCACGGTTTGGCGTAGGCATCTGGGCACAAACGGACGTGTATGGTTATTGGCGACGTCGCAGTACAATTGCTTGTTTGAGCCTGAAAGAGACAATTTTGTTAGTGAGATGGGTTTTTCGGATTTTTTTTTCGGTTTTTCGTAAGAATTGATTAGCGATTGTAGTTCCGCATCGTTTTCCTGTTCCAGTGTCATCTCGTCGAAGTTTGTTTGTTCGATGGCATCGATGCGTGAAAGTTGTTTTCTTTTCCAGAGATGTGTTGGATGTCGGTGCTGAATTGGCTGATCAAATCTAGTTGCCGAGTGCGTCGAGGTGATGCTTTCTCGCTGTTTTGACTGAAGGCGTACGTAACCGGCATGTTGTCAGTGAAAATTACGAAATTTCTGCCTCCAGTGCGTACTTAAGTGCAAAATGGCCTGATAGATGGCAGTCAGTTCTCTATCGTAGGTGTTGTACTTCTTTTGCGTCGATGTGAATTTCCTGGAAAAGAATCCCAGTGGTTGTGTCTGCCCGTTGATTATTTTGCAATCATGCATCGGTGATTAGCGTTAATTGTGAGTTTGGTGCCATGTAGTTCAACAACGTAGCGTTTGCAAGCTCGTTCTTGCAGGCGGTAAATGCGTAGTCGGCTTCTGTAGACCAAAGTATCGGAGTTTTGTAGTTCTTTTTCTTGCCTTGGATCAGCGTCTGGAGTATGCACTGGTTCTCGGCTGCTCGTGGTGTAAACGGCCTATAGAAATTAATCATACCCAGAAACTTTTTTAGGTCTTTAGCGATAAGCGTTTTTTTTAAGTGCCGAATGGCTTCCACTTTGGCTTCGGATGGTTTTAAGCCGTGCTGGATGATGTCGTGTCCCAGCAACGTGAGTTGTGTTTTACAGAATTGGCACTTCTCAAAGTTTACGGTGAGATGTGCCTTTCGAAGGCGGTCGAGGATCGTGTGGAGGTGCGTCTCGTGCTGCGCCTCGGATTCTGAAGTGACTAGAATGTCGTCGATGTATGCAAAAACGAAGTCGAGGCCTTGTATGACGTCGTTTATGTGACGTTGAAAAGTTGCGTTGGTGCGTTGCGCAGACCGAACGACGACCGAAAGGCGTGATAATTGCTGTTTTGGGAATATCTTGTGGTTCGACAGGAATCTGGTGAAATGCTTTTTGCAGGTCGAATTTCGAAAATATCTTCTTACCGTATAAGATGCTCGTTGCATCCAGTATTTACGGAATAGGATATCGATCCGGCACTGTTACGTTGTGCAGTGCTCGGTAGTCGCCGCACGGTCGCCACTCTCCATTTGCTTTCTTTACCAGGTGCAATGGGCTGGACCAGTTGATATTTGAGGGACGGCATATTCCTTTCTCGATGAGGGAGGAGAACTCGGGTTGTGCAGTTTTGAGTTTGTCGGGCGCTAGTCGTCGGGCTCAGGCTGAGTAGGCCCGACCAACCCCGGTCCGGTCGCAATGAAGTGCGTTACTTCGGACGTTGCTGGCAGCCGGTTCGAGTTGATCGTTGCGAGATATTCGTGAACGAATGTAGCGTATTGATTACTCGTGTCGAAGGATAAAATCGCGATGATATTACGTTGAGGCGCGTGTTATTTTTTGATTTCAGCAGCGTAACCCGATCGAAGAAAGTCGGATCCGACGATTGCGCGGTTGACGTCAGCTATCACGAAGGTCCAAACGAAGTTTCGCCGCAATCCCAGTGACAATGCTATGCGTTTTTCTCCATAGGTTTGTATTTTCGTGCCATTGGCGGCAAAAAGAAACTTTGGAGCTTTGGAGTTGGTTTTTGCGTTTTTGCAGGGTGGCATCACTGAAATGTCGGCGCCGGTATCGATGAGAAACTGTTTTGGAGAAATTTTCGTTGATGGCGAGGCGGGAAATTGTGTTGTGGTCTTCTTCGAACTTGTCCGCCGAATCCGAGGATTGTTTTAGTTTTTTGGTTCGGATGAAAAAGAGCATGGTTGGCGACATTTCTTGGCGGCGTTGCCAAATTTGCTGTGGTACCAACACATGTCTGCAGCTATGACGCTGTTGCGATCCGTTTGCAAGCTGTTCTTGCGAGAACGGTTTTTGAACAGCGAGTTGATTTGTTGTTCGATGCGGTCTAGACGATCGTCGAAAACGGCGCTGCTGGTTGGCGCCGACTTGGCGTCGATAGTGCGTACCTGATGACAATCACCGACTTCCATCACTTTGTCTGCCAACGGAGCTAAGTTTGCTAGGCTGGCGTCCAATGCTTGCAAGATCGCTTGCACTTGTGTTGGTAAGCGCTGCAGCCACAGTGCTTTCAAGAAACATTCGTGAACTTTGTTTGCGGCGAGTGCGTTTAACTCGTTGAGTAGTTGTGTGGGGCACTTGTCACCAAGGTCGGTCTTCAAAATTAACTTCTGGATTTTCTGTTGTTCGTTTTCGCAGAAGCGTTCCAGAATACACGATTTCAAATTTTTCGTGGGGCGTCGTTGTTTGCCATTGTAAGCACCAGTACTCGCGTGTATATAGTGATCACGTAGGGGTCACTAATTTACTGTTCTTATATTTATTGTTCACTATATACATATATTTAGAATTAGAAGGATGATCGAGAGATGAAGGCACGATTTCAAATTTTTCGTGGGGCGTCGTTGTTTGCCATTTTAAGCACCAGTACTCGCATGTATATAGTGATCACAAAGGGGTCACCAATTCGCTGTTCTTATATTTATTGTTTAATGTATTCATATACCATATCATACCATTGGCTTGCGGGTGGTACACCGTCGTCCGCAGGTGCTTAAAACTACAAATTTTGGAAAGCTCTTGGAATAATGAAGACTCGAGTTGTCAACCTAGATCGGTTGTGATGTGGAGGGGAATACCGTACTGAGCGAACCAGCCCGATATCAGTGCGTTGGCAACAGATTGTGCTGTGATGTCTACTAACAAAATTGCTGCGGGCCATCTTGAGAAACGATCGATACACGTGAGGCAGTATCGGTATCCGTTCGATGAAGGCAGTAGGCCGACTATGTTGATATTTATGTGTTCGAAACGGGCGTCGCTGGCGGTGTACTCTCCTAGTGGGGATTTAGTGTGACGTTACATTTTGGCCTTCTGGCACGGGATGCAAGAGCGTACGATTTTAGCGACATCGTTCGCCATGCGGGGCTGGCTCAGCGAATGTAGGGCCTCCACCACGGTTTGGCGTAGGCATCTGGGCACAAACGGACGTGTATGGTTATTGGCGACGTCGCAGTACAATTGCTTGTTTGAGCCTGAAAGAGACAATTTTGTTAGTGAGATGGGTTTTTCGGATTTGTTTTTTCGGTTTTTCGTAAGAATTGATTAGCGATTGTAGTTCCGCATCGTTTTCCTGTTCCAGTGCCATCTCGTCGAAGTTTATTTGTTCGATGGCATCGATGCGTGAAAGTTGTTTTCTTTTCCAGAGATGTGCTTGATATCTGTGCTGAATTGGCTGATCAAATCCAGTTGCCGAGTGCGTCGAGGTGATGGTTTCTCGCTGTTTTGACTGAAGGCGTACATAAGCGGCATGTTGGTCGATAAGCGGCAAGCGGCGGTCGAGGATCGTGTGGAGGTGCGTCTCGTGCTGCGCCTCGGATTCTGAAGTGATTCGATGTATGCAAAAACGAAGTCGAGGCCTTGTACGACGTCGTTTATGTGACGTTGAAAAGTTGCGTTGGTGCGTTGCGCAGACCGAACGACGACCAAAAGGCGTGATAATTGCTGTTTTGGGAATATCTTGTGGTTCGACAGGAATCTGGTGAAATGCTTTTTGCAGGTCGAATTTCGAAAATATCTTCTTACCGTATAAGATGCACGTTGCATCCAGTATTTACGGAATAGGATATCGATCCGGCACTGTTACGTTTTGCAGTGCTCGGTAGTCGCCGCACGGTCGCCACTCTCCATTTGCTTTCTTTACCAGGTGCAATGGGCTGGACCAGTTGATATTTGAGGGACGGCATATTCCTTTCTCGATGAGGGAGGAGAACTCGGGTTGTGCAGTTTTGAGTTTGTCGGGCGCTAGTCGTCGGGCTCAGGCTGAGTAGGCCCGACCAACCCCGGTCCGGTCGCAATGAAGTGCGTTACTTCGGACGTTGCTGGCAGCCGGTTCGAGTTGATCGTTGCGAGATATTCGTGAACAAATGTAGCGTATTGGTTACTCGTGTCGTAGGATAAAACCGCGATGATATTACGTTGAGGCGCGTGTTATTTTTTGATTTCAGCAGCGTAACCCGATCGGATCCGATGAAGAAAGTCGGATCCGATGATAGTGCAGTTGACGTCAGCTATCACGAAGGTCCAAACGAAGTTTCGTCGCAATCCCAGTGACAATGCTATGCGTTTTTCTCCATAGGTTTGTATTTTCGTGCCATTGGCGGCAAAAAGAAACTTTGGAGCTTTGGAGTTGGTTTTTGCGTTTTTGCAGGGTGGCATCTCTGAAATGTCGGCGGTCGGTATCGAAAAAAACTGTGTTTTGAAGAAATTTTCGTTGATGGCGAGGCGGGAAATTGTGTTGTGGTCTTCTTCGAACTTGTCCGCCGAATCCGAGGATTGTTTTAGTTTTTTGGTTCGGATGAAAAAGAGCATGGTTGGCGACAAATTTGCTGTGGTACCAACACATGTCTGCAGCTATGACGCTGTTGCGATCCGTTTGCAAGCTGTTCTTACGAGAACGGTTTTTGAACAGCGAGTTGATTTGTTGTTCGATGCGGTCTAGACGATCGTTGAAAACGGCGCTGCTGGTTGGCGCCGACTTGGCGTCGATAGTGCGTACCTGATGACAATCACCGACTTCTATTACTTTGTCTGCCAACGGAGCTAAGTTTGCTAGGCTGGCGTCCAATGCTTGCAAGATCGCTTGCACTTGTGTTGGTAAGCGCTGCAGCCACAGTGCTTTCAAGAAACATTCGTGAACTTTGTTTGCGGCGAGTGCGTTTTGCTCGTTGAGTAGTTGTGTGGGGCGCTTGTCACTAAGGTCGGTCTCCGAAACTAACTTCTGGATTTTCTGTTGTTCGCTTTCGCAGAAGCGTTCCAGAATGCACGATTTCAAATTTTTCGTGGGTCATCGTTGTTTGCCATTGTAAGCACCAGTACTCGCGTGTATATAGTGATCACGTAGGGGTCACCAATTTACTGTTCTTATATTTATTGTTCACTATATACATATATTTAGAACTAGAAAGATGATCGAAAGATGAATGCGGCAGAGACTCTGTAGTGACGGTGGAAGAAGCTGACGAAGTTGTTAAGTGAGAGTGTGTGTCTGTTGGAGATGTACTCCCGTAAAATCGATACTCGCGTAATTATCGAGTTTCGTCGAGAACAAGAACTGAAAAGGGTTGCCAAAACCAATATATTTTTGTGTTTCTCGCTGTCGCCGCTTGGCCGATCACGGGGAATGCCTTTAACAAACGTTGGTTAAATAGTTGGAGTTCGATTCGTTCGTTTTATTCTGGAATAATTACAATATCTTCTTATCTCTTACATTTACTTAATTGGTTAACGTACCACAATTTTCTGTTCCCTCTCCTTGTGATGGCGCAAAACGGTGTAATTGACCGGCAAATATTGTTCTCCTTTTTTGCCGGATTTTAGTGCGACCTAAATAATAACGTAAGCTAAAAATTCTATACATCATAATAATACTGACTTCATACAAGTCCTGACCATCGATACAAAATACATAATACAAAATAGCCCTAATCCGATCCGCGATATCCCCACCCCCATGAAGCAGCCGCATTCAACACGTCCAGGACAGCTAGCTTTGAAGCGGGACGCATTGTCATGGCTCGATCGTTAGTCCTCACTGCCGCTCGACGAGGTACTCCATCTCTTCCGGTGAACACCTCTTCCACGAAGCCTCATTTCCATTCCCTTCGTGGTATGGCTGGATCACAGACGAACACCAGGTCTCCTCGACGAATGGGCTCGACGTGCTTGCACCATCTCTCCCTGCGCACAAGAGTCGGCAGGTACTCATGCACCCATCGCTTCTAGAACCGATCCCGCATCATCCTCGCTATGCGCCACTGCTTCCTGGTAGCGCATCTCACGAGCTTCTGTCCGTCATCCTTGGGAAGATCTGGGACCTCCGCCTCAATCAGCAGGTTCACAAGTACGTGCTCCTTGGGCGCGAGTTCCTTCATCGTGTGCTGTGCACCTTCTTCACACACTGCACCATCCTTTCCCAGGTGCCACCCTCAGCTGGGTTCGCCGGGCAATTGAAAATCCATTCGACTCCTTTAGTCGACAGCTCGCCGTGGATCCGTACAGACTCGAACACTTCGCTGAACCTCTTGTCCTCGCGGTCGGCTCCAACGAAGTTCTTCCCATTGTCGCTCCTAATCCTGACAATCCTAATCCTCCTTATGGTGATTATGCAGGAATCGGTGGACAAATCGTGAGCCATCTCCAAGTCGACAGCTCTTCTGGTCAGGCACGTTCTTCGTACGACGTCTAACGGTCACAAATAGCGGTCCAAAATAGTCCAACCCGGTGAACTTAAAGGGCCATCCGTTAGCCTCCAGCCGGTCCCCTGGCAGGGGTCCCATCTCGGGTTGAGTTGGTCGTGCTTTTCGCAATTTGCAAACGTTTCACCTGCTCACCACCTTTCGTAGCAGCCTCCGTACTGTCTCACGAGGAGGTATTGGCGGAGATGATCGTCCAGCACCACCAGGAAAGGATGCGCCACCAAAACACGGAGGCAACCATCGGAGCGATCCGGCAGAAGTTCTGGATCACGAACTTACGGCTGTCCTCAGCAAACGCTTCTCGCTGCGATTGCCGTAACAGTGCGAGCTCAGCTTCAACGCACTCCATCGACGTCAGTCTATGATCCTCTCCACCGTATCGTAGACCACGGAACCGTCGAATAAATCTTAGCACCCATACGGTACTCCTCACCAGTCGATTGTAGTTTGAGAACCTCTGCAAGGATATTTTCATTTCTCTTCGTCCATCGTCAGAGGGATCCACTTTTCGCTCGATCTTGGCCAGCTCTCCTCTGGTCCTCGTAGAAATGGTGGACCACTTAGCCATCTCGAATCGATGCTCAGGTCCACGCCCTTGCGCGGCCTCGTCGCAATCTCCACTGGGACGCCTCCGTGGATTCCAGAATCTCTGCCACCCGGTTACCGACGAACTGTTTGTATCTCCGGTGGGTGCTGCTTATCCAGTGCAACACAGTTTATGAGTCCGTCCATAATACGCAGTTGCTGATCGCCACACCGTGCTTCTGCTTGATGGTGTCCATGTGCCCAATACTGCTGCTTGTAGTTCCAGTCGCGGGATCGACATAGTCCTCATCGGAGCGCATTTCTTCTTGGAGCTTATGAAATAGCCTAGTCGTCTACTCCAGGATACTCAGGGCCCGTGCGTCGCCGCCATCTGCGACTGACGGCGCCAGCGCCACTCCGCCAGCTGCGACTGGCTGTGTCGGCTTTACTCCAAAATTTTCGATTTCGAAATAGTCGCTCACCATCTTCTCCAGAATATCATCCTGAGGCACGGCTAGGAGGCACGAGCTTTGGAGCGGTGAGCTCGCCTCTCCGTTCACCGGTCCATACACCACCCATCCAAGTGCGGTGGCTGCTGCAAATGGTCCTCCAGATCCATAGCTTCTTGTTTTGAGTGGTGTCCCAAGATGCGTATGATCCAGCCCAATTAGGATTCTTGGCGTCGCATTGTTTTCCGGCTTCACTGGTAGACGCGCATTCGCCTTCACTGCTCTTACATCCTCCCGACTCAGGCTCTGCATCGGAAGGTTCCAGTTGGCTAATCCGTACACGTTCTTCAGCCCATGGCGCTTTGGCTTGCCCGCTCCACTGATCTCCAGGTTGACCATTTTCGTGTGCTCTTTGGCAGATTTCCCACCAAACCTCTGCACGTTCAATTGGCGACTCTCACCTTTTAGGATTGGGCTGCGGATGAGTTCGTCGTCGATGAGCGTGACAGACGATCCTTCATCCAACAGTGCATAGGTGTCGATTTGCGTATTCTCCCCGTACAGCGTCACGGGTAGAATCCGGAATAGTAGGTGGCATCCAATCGACTCAACGCAGCTCAGGTTTCGATGCGTCAGTTCCTGGCGGTCACACGTCGATCGCCTTTCGTCCTGCTCACGCCCCGCGTCTATAACTGCACTTGTCTATAGGTCTATAGGTGCGTTTAACTCGTTGAGTAGTTGTGTGGGGCACTTGTCACCAAGGTCGGTCTCCAAAATTAACTTCTGGATTTTCTGTTGTTCGTTTTCGCAGAAGCGTTCCAGAATACACGATTTCAAATTTTTCGTGGGGCGTCGTTGTTTGCCATTGTAAGCACCAGTACTCGCGTGTATATAGTGATCACGTAGGGGTCACTAATTTACTGTTCTTATATTTATTGTTCACTATATACATATATTTAGAATTAGAAGGATGATCGAGAGATGAAGGCACGATTTCAAATTTTTCGTGGGGCGTCGTTGTTTGCCATTTTAAGCACCAGTACTCGCATGTATATAGTGATCACAAAGGGGTCACCAATTCGCTGTTCTTATATTTATTGTTTAATGTATTCATATACCATATCATACCATTGGCTTGCGGGTGGTCACCGTCGTCCGCAGGTGCTTAAAACTACAAACTTTGGAAAGCTCTTGGAATAATGAAGACTCGAGTTGTCAACCTAGATCGGTTGTGATGTGGAGGGGAATACCGTACTGAGCGAACCAGCCCGATATCAGTGCGTTGGCAACAGATTGTGCTGTGATGTCTACTAACAAAATTGCTGCGGGCCATCTTGAGAAACGATCGATACACGTGAGGCAGTATCGGTATCCGTTCGATGAAGGCAGTAGGCCGACTATGTTGATATTTATGTGTTCGAAACGGGCGTCGCTGGCGGTGTACTCTCCTAGTGGGGATTTAGTGTGACGTTACATTTTGGCCTTCTGGCACGGGATGCAAGAGCGTACGATTTTAGCGACATCGTTCGCCATGCGGGGCCAAACGTAGTGTTTGCCGACCAACTTGTTCGTTGCCTGAACTCCCGGATGGCTCAGCGAATGTAGGGCCTCATCCACGGTTTGGCGTAGGCATCTGGGCACAAACGGACGTGTATGGTTATTGGCGTCGTCGCAGTACAATTGCTTGTTTGAGCCTGAAAGAGACAATTTTGTTAGTGAGATGGGTTTTTCGGATTTGTTTTTTCGGTTTTTCGTAAGAATTGATTAGCGATTGTAGTTCCGCATCGTTTTCCTGTTCCAGTGCCATCTCGTCGAAGTTTATTTGTTCGATGGCATCGATGCGTGAAAGTTGTTTTCTTTTCCAGAGATGTGCTTGATATCTGTGCTGAATTGGCTGATCAAATCCAGTTGCCGAGTGCGTCGAGGTGATGGTTTCTCGCTGCTTTGACTGAAGGCGTACATAAGCGGCATGTTGGTCGATAAGCGGCAAGCGGCGGTCGAGGATCGTGTGGAGGTGCGTCTCGTGCTGCGCCTCGGATTCTGAAGTGATTCGATGTATGCAAAAACGAAGTCGAGGCCTTGTACGACGTCGTTTATGTGACGTTGAAAAGTTGCGTTGGTGCGTTGCGCAGACCGAACGACGACCAAAAGGCGTGATAATTGCTGTTTTGGGAATATCTTGTGGTTCGACAGGAATCTGGTGAAATGCTTTTTGCAGGTCGAATTTCGAAAATATCTTCTTACCGTATAAGATGCTCGTTGCATCCAGTATTTACGGAATAGGATATCGATCCGGCACTGTTACGTTTTGCAGTGCTCGGTAGTCGCCGCACGGTCGCCACTCTCCATTTGCTTTCTTTACCAGGTGCAATGGGCTGGACCAGTTGATATTTGAGGGACGGCATATTCCTTTCTCGATGAGGGAGGAGAACTCGGGTTGTGCAGTTTTGAGTTTGTCGGGCGCTAGTCGTCGGGCTCAGGCTGAGTAGGCCCGACCAACCCCGGTCCGGTCGCAATGAAGTGCGTTACTTCGGACGTTGCTGGCAGCCGGTTCGAGTTGATCGTTGCGAGATATTCGTGAACAGATGTAGCGTATTGGTTACTCGTGTCGTAGGATAAAACCGCGATGATATTACGTTGAGGCGCGTGTTATTTTTTGATTTCAGCAGCGTAACCCGATCGGATCCGATGAAGAAAGTCGGATCCGATGATAGTGCAGTTGACGTCAGCTATCACGAAGGTCCAAACGAAGTTTCGTCGCAATCCCAGTGACAATGCTATGCGTTTTTCTCCATAGGTTTGTATTTTCGTGCCATTGGCGGCAAAAAGAAACTTTGGAGCTTTGGAGTTGGTTTTTGCGTTTTTGCAGGGTGGCATCTCTGAAATGTCGGCGGTCGGTATCGAAAAAAAACTGTGTTTTGAAGAAATTTTCGTTGATGGCGAGGCGGGAAATTGTGTTGTGGTCTTCTTCGAACTTGTCCGCCGAATCCGAGGATTGTTTTAGTTTTTTGGTTCGGATGAAAAAGAGCATGGTTGGCGACAAATTTGCTGTGGTACCAACACATGTCTGCAGCTATGACGCTGTTGCGATCCGTTTGCAAGCTGTTCTTACGAGAACGGTTTTTGAACAGCTAGTTGATTTGTTGTTCGATGCGGTCTAGACGATCGTTGAAAACGGCGCTGCTGGTTGGCGCCGACTTGGCGTCGATAGTGCGTACCTGATGACAATCACCGACTTCTATTACTTTGTCTGCCAACGGAGCTAAGTTTGCTAGGCTGGCGTCCAATGCTTGCAAGATCGCTTGCACTTGTGTTGGTAAGCGCTGCAGCCACAGTGCTTTCAAGAAACATTCGTGAACTTTGTTTGCGGCGAGTGCGTTTTGCTCGTTGAGTAGTTGTGTGGGGCGCTTGTCACTAAGGTCGGTCTCCGATATTAACTTCTGGATTTTCTGTTGTTCGCTTTCGCAGAAGCGTTCCAGAATGCACGATTTCAAATTTTTCGTGGGGCGTCGTTGTTTGCCATTGTAAGCACCAGTACTCGCGTGTATATAGTGATCACGTAGGGGTCACCAATTTACTGTTCTTATATTTATTGTTCACTATATACATATATTTAGAACTAGAAAGATGATCGAAAGATGAATGCGGCAGAGACTCTGTAGTGACGGTGGAAGAAGCTGACGAAGTTGTTAAGTGAGAGTGTGTGTCTGTTGGAGATGTACTCCCGTAAAATCGATACTCGCGTAATTATCGAGTTTCGTCGAGAACAAGAACTGAAAAGGGTTGCCAAAACCAATATATTTTTGTGTTTCTCGCTGTCGCCGCTTGGCCGATCACGGGGAATGCCTTTAACAAACGTTGGTTAAATAGTTGGAGTTCGATTCGTTCGTTTTATTCTGGAATAATTACAATATCTTCTTATCTCTTACATTTACTTAATTGGCTAACGTACCACAATTTTCTGTTCCCTCTCCTTGTGATGGCGCAAAACGGTGTAATTGACCGGCAAATATTGTTCTCCTTTTTTGCCGGATTTTAGTGCGACCTAAATAATAACGTAAGCTAAAAATACTATACATCATAATAATACTGACTTCATACAAGTCCTGACCATCGATACAAAATACATAATACAAAATAGCCCTAATCCGATCCGCGATATCCCACCCCCATGAAGCAGCCGCATTCAACACGTCCAGGACAGCTAGCTTTGAAGCGGGACGCATTGTCATGGCTCGATCGTTAGTCCTCACTGCCGCTCGACGAGGTACTCCATCTCTTCCGGTGAACACCTCTTCCACGAAGCCTCATTTCCATTCCCTTCGTGGTATGACTGGATCACAGACGAACACCAGGTCTCCTCGACGAATGGGCTCGACGTGCTTGCACCATCTCTCCCTGCGCACAAGAGTCGGCAGGTACTCATGCACCCATCGCTTCTAGAACCGATCCCGCATCATCCTCGCTATGCGCCACTGCTTCCTGGTAGCGCATCTCACGAGCTTCTGTCCGTTATCCTTGGGAAGATCTGGGACCTCCGCCTCAATCAGCAGGTTCACAAGTACGTGCTCCTTGGGCGCGAGTTCCTTCATCGTGTGCTGTGCACCTTCTTCACACACTGCACCATCCTTTCCCAGGTGCCACCCTCAGCTGGGTTCGCCGGGCAATTGAAAATCCATTCGACTCCTTTAGTCGACAGCTCGCCGTGGATCCGTACAGACTCGAACACTTCGCTGAACCTCTTGTCCTCGCGGTCGGCTCCAACGAAGTTCTTCCCATTGTCGCTCCTAATCCTGACAATCCTAATCCTCCTTATGGTGATTATGCAGGAATCGGTGGACAAATCGTGAGCCATCTCCAAGTCGACAGCTCTTCTGGTCAGGCACGTTCTTCGTACGACGTCTAACGGTCACAAATAGCGGTCCAAAATAGTCCAACCCGGTGAACTTAAAGGGCCATCCGTTAGCCTCCAGCCGGTCCCCTGGCAGGGGTCCCATCTCGGGTTGAGTTGGTCGTGCTTTTCGCAATTTGCAAACGTTTCACCTGCTCACCACCTTTCGTAGCAGCCTCCGTACTGTCTCACGAGGAGGTATTGGCGGAGATGATCGTCCAGCACCACCAGGAAAGGATGCGCCACCAAAACACGGAGGCAACCATCGGAGCGATCCGGCAGAAGTTCTGGATCACGAACTTACGGCTGTCCTCAGCAAACGCTTCTCGCTGCGATTGCCGTAACAGTGCGAGCTCAGCTTCAACGCACTCCATCGACGTCAGTCTATGATCCTCTCCACCGTATCGTAGACCACGGAACCGTCGAATAAATCTTAGCACCCATACGGTACTCCTCACCAGTCGATTGTAGTTTGAGAACCTCTGCAAGGATATTTTCATTTCTCTTCGTCCATCGTCAGAGGGATCCACTTTTCGCTCGATCTTGGCCAGCTCTCCTCTGGTCCTCGTAGAAATGGTGGACCACTTAGCCATCTCGAATCGATGCTCAGGTCCACGCCCTTGCGCGGCCTCGTCGCAATCTCCACTGGGACGCCTCCGTGGATTCCAGAATCTCTGCCACCCGGTTACCGACGAACTGTTTGTATCTCCGGTGGGTGCTGCTTATCCAGTGCAACACAGTTTATGAGTCCGTCCATAATACGCAGTTGCTGATCGCCACACCGTGCTTCTGCTTGATGGTGTCCATGTGCCCAATACTGCTGCTTGTAGTTCCAGTCGCGGGATCGACATAGTCCTCATCGGAGCGCATTTCTTCTTGGAGCTTATGAAATAGCCTAGTCGTCTACTCCAGGATACTCAGGGCCCGTGCGTCGCCGCCATCTGCGACTGACGGCGCCAGCGCCACTCCGCCAGCTGCGACTGGCTGTGTCGGCTTTACTCCAAAATTTTCGATTTCGAAATAGTCGCTCACCATCTTCTCCAGAATATCATCCTGAGGCACGGCTAGGAGGCACGAGCTTTGGAGCGGTGAGCTCGCCTCTCCGTTCACCGGTCCATACACCACCCATCCAAGTGCGGTGGCTGCTGCAAATGGTCCTCCAGATCCATAGCTTCTTGTTTTGAGTGGTGTCCCAAGATGCGTATGATCCAGCCCAATTAGGATTCTTGGCGTCGCATTGTTTTCCGGCTTCACTGGTAGACGCGCATTCGCCTTCACTGCTCTTACATCCTCCCGACTCAGGCTCTGCATCGGAAGGTTCCAGTTGGCTAATCCGTACACGTTCTTCAGCCCATGGCGCTTTGGCTTGCCCGCTCCACTGATCTCCAGGTTGACCATTTTCGTGTGCTCTTTGGCAGATTTCCCACCAAACCTCTGCACGTTCAATTGGCGACTCTCACCTTTTAGGATTGGGCTGCGGATGAGTTCGTCGTCGATGAGCGTGACAGACGATCCTTCATCCAACAGTGCATAGGTGTCGATTTGCGTATTCTCCCCGTACAGCGTCACGGGTAGAATCCGGAATAGTAGGTGGCATCCAATCGACTCAACGCAGCTCAGGTTTCGATGCGTCAGTTCCTGGCGGTCACACGTCGATCGCCTTTCGTCCTGCTCACGCCCCGCGTCTATAACTGCAGCTGACGTAGGACGGCTCCTCTCGTTGGAATCCACTGGTTGTGGCATTCCTCTCCTGCTTCCTCCATCTGCGACTGGCGGCCGTCTGGGATGTTCAGGTGACTCGTGGAGGAGGTAGTTTTGCCTCATTTGGCATCCATGGACGTTGCATCCGCGGCTCTTCCTGCAGAACCGGGACATGTGTCCGGGCTCCAGACACGAGAAGCATAGCCTCAGCTTCCTCGCGGACTCGATCCGCGTCGTTATAGATGCGCTGTAAAACTCCTGATCTGGTGTTATCCCTCGCATATAGGGCAACATCTGGGGTGGTCGGCATACCGCTGCTCCTCGCGAGCACTATTTGCGTGCAGGATCCTTCGCTTTGGTTGCTCCTTGGCTCCAGCATCCGTGACAGTGCACACTAGTCTTGCGAATTCGTGAAGTCATTCACTTAGGTGCAGGTCGGGTACGGCAGTATCGTTATCGCGTGCTTCATCCAGTCCAACCTCCTGCTCAGCGGCAACTTGGCGATCAGCTCCTCCATTAGGGTTGGGTTCCCTAGGTGGTGGTTGCCGATCGGGGTTGACTGCAGGAACGCTGCCAGGTTGCTCACCTAAGTCGCGAACGGCACGATCCTTGCGATGTTGGCCTCCTGTATTGGCTGCACACCGGGAACGCTATCCAGTTGGCTACGAATGAGTAGCTCCGGACGTCCATACCGGAATCGGAGCTACTCCATAACGGCTCCAACGTTGCTGGGTGTCGGCTCCTGTGGCGGATGAACATAACCTAGTTCAGGCTGCGCCGCACAGTGGTCGATTCGGCCTCGCTAGCGGCGTTTAGTTAATAACTTCTGAAATATTAGAGATAACTTCAATCGGTTTTTTATTTTCGGTTTGTTACTCAATTTTGAATTATGTGGAAAAAAATGAAATTTATGGTGTTTTTTATATTTTTTTTTTATATTTAAAAAAGGTTTTTATTAAATTTTTGTTATTCTAAAGAATAAGAGTAAGAAATAGAATTAAAACTTAAAGTATGCAAGAAGCAAATAAGAAACATATACATTATATACAAAAATTTAATATACATTATTTACAAAAAAATTAAAATTCTGTGATTTTATTAACAAAAATTTGTAATGTCCACAGGACAATGCTCGCAGGACAACGCTAAATCGGAATATTAAAATTTGTTTACTCTTTTTATGCGCGAGTTACATAGAGCACCCTACCCTGCCTCTTTACCCCCGTCGCTACCAGCCACCGAACAAATGGAACAAGAGTACAAGGCTTATGGATAGATCGGAGACATGTTCTCCGATTCTCACTCTCTCGCTCTCTGTAACGGGATCAAAAGCGCACCTCTTAGTTTAAGCAGATACATATAATTCTAGAAAATAAAGCTTTTTGACTCTTTGATATACCACCAAACTAGAAGCACGTATTTTCAACTGGTAACTGGCGAAGCCGGGAAACTATGACAATAGTCATACAGTGTAAAATAAACCCAAAAAATAAAAGAGATAAATAAGTAGGTATAAAATAGAAACTCGGGTTTTAAGCTAATACTAATTCTGAAACTAATACTGTGAATGTGAAAAAAAAAACTTATATACATAGCGGTATGTGTGAGCGGTACGGTCATGAGACGCAACAAAATTTTTTTTTTTACTTGACAAAACATATATATATACAAGTATGTAAATCAAACAAAACATCATCAAACACCAAAGAACAACGTATGTACATGTGTATGTGTATATACATAAATACTTGTGTGAAATCGAATGCGATAATCACTGCCGAATTACAAATGGCTAAGCAACGTACGTACATATATCCAAATACATATGTACATGCATGCAAAAGCAACATGGAAACAAATGCTATTAACTACTGTCGCAATAAAAAAAAAAAAAACATAGAGCACCCTGTAAGAGAAACATATCTCACGCTCACACACACACTCAAAAGCGAATTAAAATCAAACACTGTTTCACCATTTCTGCTTACAAATTGTTAACTAATTTAACTAATTCTGAAATATACATAGTTGTAATCTGGTGCTATCGAATCAAACGTTGATAACTTTAGCAGCCACAACAGAAACGAAACGCACATACAGACAATGGATGTATTCACACACACATATGTATGTATGTATACTTATAAGGCCGTGAAACAAAAATCAAATACTGATAGTCGCTGCCATTTTACATCTGAGCTACCCACTTATGCCAAACTGCTTACACTGCATACATATCATTTACTTATTACAATTTTGGAACTTTTGTATAATAATTGAAAAACAAAAACACTCTATTTTGCAGAGCACACAAAACAACACGATCACACACAGACAAACACTATCAACAATAGTATTCACTTTTTACTTAACATATGTAATAATTTACCAGCTAACATACATATAAGAACTGCTAAATATATATAATTTCTTTACTTTGTAAGGTAAAGGTAGTCACTTAATGTCCAAAAAAAAAAATTAGATAAAAACATGGAGGAGACATCGCGTTCTGTTTTGTTGGTTCCAGCAACAACTTCTAGAGTAACACGCTCAGGTAGACACCCAAATACCCTTCCGGTAATTAGAGAATAAACCGAATCATTTTCCGAACAACAACCTAGAATGGACTCAGGACACGAATCAAACCTTGTCACATTGACCCCGACTGTTAACACCTCTAACAATACCTTACCAACCACATATAAGCCCAAAGACATTATGATCTTCGTAGAACATTTGCCCACCTTCGACGGCAACCCTAGGCAATTAGATAGGTTCATTACCAGTGTCCAAGAAATCATTACGTTCATTTGAGATACTGACCAAACACCATATGGCTTGCTCACCCTAAGAGCCATAAGGAACAAGATAATATCTAGGGCTGACGAAGCTTTGGAGTTGGCTAATACTCCATTGAATTTTAATGATATTAAGGCTAACCTCATTCGGCTTTATTCAAGCAAGAAGAGTGAAGCTAGTCTTCTGAGCGAACTCAGAGCATTCTCGGACAATCAATCCCCAGGACGGTTTTTCGTTGGCATATCGAAGATTAAGAGCCAACTCTATTCAATTTTAAGAAATAGCGAACAGGAGAACTCTGTTGTAGATGCCAAGAAAGTTGTATATAATGAGGTCTGCTTGAACGCTTTTATAACCGGGTTGAGGGAGCTACTGAAGACACTCATTAGACATAAGGTCCCAACCACTATCGAAGAAGCGTATGAACAGTGTCAAATTGAACAGTCACTGTACTATTCCAACAAACCCTACTATAACACGGACAATAGAGCAAATCTTGGACCCAACGAACCGAGAGACTACCGTAATGATCGCAACTATCGAAATGATTGGAGCAACCGCAACAACCACAACGACCGAAACTATCGCAATCATAACAAACGAAATAACCGTCCATATCCCTACTCAAATCCATCCAGATCCTCAAATTCTAACTATAGCACAGCTTACTCGGGGAACAATTCTCATTATAATCGTGATAACGAAATTCACGATTCATAGAAATCAAATCCCTTCACACCACCACATTAAAATTCTTAATCGACACTGGCTCCACAAATTCTTTCATCGACCCTAAATTTGTCAATAAAACAAATTGCGTTAGAATGGAAACTCCCATAACAATTAAAACAGCACTAAATAAATTTACAATGTACGGTCCAACCGATTGGAAACTAGGTCGTGTTACAGAATTACACCCTGGAGCCGATGGGATGGTACGAGTTACAACAATCTATACAGGTGCGGGTACATATAAGCGATCAGTATCCAAGATCTGCAGATTACCCATCCCGAATTACACGGAAGCTAAAGTCGAGGAAGCTAATCTTGAACAATAGTGATACACGCATTTGATCTCACATCCATACCACAGCAAACATTTCACCTGTTTCTTTCAGTTACCATTAGAAGGATGTCTTAATGCTGGACCCAGCATTGCGGGGCGGCATGTACGGTCATTTTCGTTGTCGTAATGTTCATTACGTTGTTAGTGCATACCACAACCCTACAATCGATACCTGCTTGATGTCTATCGATCTCGAGACCCCGGTCCCTTTGGAAAGCGGGACATCTCTAAGCTTCTTCCTTACGACTTCTAAGATTCTTTCAATTATTACCCATTACACACACTTTTTGAAACACATTTGTTATACTCCCAACATTGTTTGATCTCTAAAATCAATTCAAATTAAATTCAGTGACATACTTAAAACAAATCCTGTGTTAAAACGGGTCTTATAAAACGGCAACAGCAAAGTCCCCATAGCAGACTTCTGTTAATCATTGACTCCCGTATTCTATCGGCGCAGTCACAACACAAACAAAAAATAAGCCTCCCGTTCCCACCGATATTCAAAAACCCTGGTAACATGACCTTGCTACCATTTAAATTCCACTCCTTTTTTGATGGGTTACTGGGCATGGATTTGCTTCAACAACTTAAAACTAAAATAGATCTACCTAATTCACAATTAAAATTATCTAACACTCCCCTTCCCATTTCAAATTATAACAACCAAACCTCAAACGTATACAATATCTCAGCACATACAAAAACTATAGTACCGTTGCCAGTACATAACAAACAGGGAGTGTACCTATTCAATGCAATTCACATTAATAGCGAACTAATCGTATCAGGTGGCCTTTACATTACAAAAGATAATGTAACAAGTTTGGAAGTAACAAACTTAAGCGATTCAAATCAACTCCTTTATCTTGAAGACCTTATCGAAGGTACACCATTTTCTGAAACCAATTATATAGAGCTTTTTAACATTTCTTCCGACCTTCCTCAGTCACATGACACCCTGAATTCTCTAGAAGAACTTAACCTAGAACACCTAAACTCCGAAGAAAAACAAAGAGTAATCTCACTATGTAAAAAATACATCGACATATTCTATAACAAAGCCAAACATCTCAGTTTCACGAACGAAATAACACATTCTATTCCAACCATTGACAACGTTCCTCTACACGTTAAATCATATAGATACCCATTTATTCACTAGGAGGAAGTCAAGAAACAAATAGACTGAATGCTAAAACAAAACATCATAAAATTTAGCTATTCACCTTGGAGCGCACCTGTGTGGGTCGTTCCTAAGAAAAGCACCCCCACCGAAGAACAGAAATGGCGACTTGTAATAGGCTACAGGAAACTTAACGACAAAACTGTCCCCGACAAATACCCCATACCAAACATTAATGATATCCTAGACCGCTTAGGCAAAGCTAGATAGATACTTTTCAACGTTAGACCTTGCAAGTGGCTTCCACCAGATTGAGATGAACCCTTTCGACACAGCCAAAACTGCATTCACAGTAGAAGGTGGCCACTATGAATTTATTAGAATGCCTTTTGGGCTAAAGAATGATCCTGCTACCTTTCAAAGAGTAATGGGCAGCATTTTAGGCGATCTGGTGGGAAGTATTTGTCTCGTATATTTAGATGACATAATAGTTTTCTCAACCTCTCTCCAAAAACACCTCACACACCTAAAGAGTGTCTTTGAACGTCTTAGAACTGCAAATTTTAAAATCCAACTTACAAAATCTAACTTTCTTAGAAAAGAAACCGAATTTTTAGGTCATATAGTGACCCAAGAGGGCGTCAAGCCCAACCCAAACAAAATAGCCGCCATAAAAAACTTCCCATGCCCCACAAACAAAAAAACAATCAAGTCCTTCCTCGGTCTGCTCGGCTACTATAGGAAATTCATCAGAGATTTTGCCCGAATCACGAAACCTATGACTAGGCAACTAAAGTGCAACAAAGTAATCATAGTCGATGATGAATTTCGAAAGGCTTTTGAACTCTGCAAAACTCTTCTCTCAAACGACCCAATACTTCAATATCCAGATTTTTCAAAACCCTTCACACTTACCACCGACGCAAGCAATTTCGCCTTAGGTGCTGTATTGTCGCAGGGGTCTGCTACAAACGATAGACCGGTCTGTTTTGCCAGCAGAACTTTATCCGACACAGAAATTAACTACTCTACTATTGAAAAAGAGATGTTGGCCATAATATGGGCAATCCAATATTTCAGACCATACCTCTTCGGTAATAAATTCACAATAATTACAGATCACAAACCATTGACCTGGCTTATGAACTTCAAACAACCCAATTCAAAAATCATCTGTTGGAGGCTGCAATTGTTAGAATATGATTTTGAGGTCGTTCATAAAAAAGGTTCACAGAATGTAATTGCTGACACCCTAAGTCGAAGAGATACTACACTTACCCACAACGAAGCACTCATTACACATAAAACAAATCTTCCACAGTCAACTAAACCCCTCAATGAATTTAACAATCAAATCGTTTTTAAAATTGACCCCCAATCTGGCTGCACTACATTAACCCCATTTAAAAATAAGGCGAGGAAAGAATACCGTAGTCCTTTGTTCAAGTTTAAAGATGTTGCAAACATACTCAAGCAGTCATTAAAACAAAAAAAGACATACGCAATATTTGCCCCCGATCAAATTTTTAAACTAATAGAAAAAGTGTATGAAACTTACTTCTCAAATAACAACACATTCCATTTAGTGAGATGCTTGTTTTTCCTCCCTGAAATTACTGACAAATCAGATATAGAAAAAGTTATAACCGACTATCATACTAATAATAATAAAATACGACAGACAACCACAAAAAATTGCATTTCAAATTCCAGAAATACCCACAAAACCTTTAGATATAATACATATTGACATCTATACTATCAATGATAATTATAATCTAACTATCATTGACAAGTTTTCAAAATTTGCTGCGTCTTATCCAATTACCAATAGGAACTCCATTAATGTCATCAAATCTCTAAAACACTTCTTCAGTATATTTGGTACACCTAAAAAATTAGTCTACGATCAGGGGGCAGAATAAGCGATATGTTCAACCAATTTTGTCTACAGTTCAACATCGAATTACACACAACCTCATTCCAGCAATCTTCGAGCAATTCTCCTGAAGAAAGACTTCACTCCACTCTAACGGAAATCTACAGAATAATACTCACTCGAAAACAACATAAATTAAGTAGTGAACATGACGAACTAATGACGGAGACACTAATTACTTACAATAACGCAATACACTCCGCAACAAAATTAACTCCTTTCGAATTATTTAGTGGTAGAACCCACTAAAAAAAAAAAAGCTTAAACTTCATTATACCCTTGCAGAGGGTATTTTGTCCAAAAGTGTGCAACGCAGTGAAGGAGACATCTCCGACCCTATAAAGTATATATATTCTTGATCAGGATCACCTCCTGAGTTGATATGAGCATGTCCGTCTGTCCCTCTGTCTGTCCGTCTGTCTGTCCGTCTGTCCGTCTGTCTGTCTGTCCGTTTCTACGCGAACTAGTCTCTCAGTTTTGAAGCTATCCTCTTGAAGCTTTGCACACACCCTTCTTTCCTTTGCACGCAGTATATAAGTCGGAACGGCCCGGATCGGCCGACTATATCCTATAGCTGCCATATAACTGATTGATCGGAAATGGTATAACTTTGGTGTTTTTAGAGTTAGAGAGTTCAAAATTGACACAAGAGCTATTTTTGTCGAACCATTACGATGTGCCAAATTTCATAAGGATCGGCTGACTATATCCTATAGCTGCCATATGACTGAACGATCGGAAATGACCCAACTTTTGTGTTTTTGAAGATAGAATTTTGGGACATTTTTAGGTTTGGTTTTTGTATTATAATAAAT
Source organism: Drosophila parabipectinata (assembly GCA_018153455.1). NCBI lineage: Eukaryota > Metazoa > Arthropoda > Insecta > Diptera > Drosophilidae > Drosophila > Drosophila parabipectinata. The sequence goes on along the minus strand of JAECYA010000512.1, from coordinate 520,564 downwards.
TGGGTTATATTATCATATTCTCATAAGGATCGGCCAACTATATCCGATGTTTGCGACATATATCCGGTTTTAGCTGCAAGGGTATATAAACTTCGGCTCCGCCCGAAGTTAGCTTTCCTTTCTTGTTTTAATATTGTCGCAAATTAATAAGACACACAGGAGTTAAATAAAATTAAATAAATATCTTAAACAAACTGATTTAATTAAAACAAACCAAAATGAATTGGAAAATTATACTTTGAAGTTTCTAAATATTAAGTTACTACCATTATTACTACCACTATTGTTTAAATCAATTATGAATATTATTTAAGCATTGCCTTATTGCACAACTAATAACGAAAGTTGTCAGTATTAATTACAAACATCACTTGTACTTTGAAGTTCCTAAATATTATTTTATTACCATTATCACTATTGTTTAAATCAACTATGTACATTATACGTACGTATTTAAGCATTGCCTTGTTGCACAGCATTGCCTTCTCTAAAAACGAGAGTTGCGAGTATTCATCACAACATCATTTGACATAATTGTATGGGGATACACCCTGTTCGGCGAAGTACACAACACACCGTCAATGTGCAACCAATCCTTGTGCTAAGCGACGTCAGTACCACCAGTACGGCCGTCACTTCGGACCGGGGGGGGGGAGGAGTTACATAGAGTACCCTACCCTGCCTCTTTACCCCCGTCGCTACCAGCCACCGAACAAATGGAACAAGAGTACAAGGCTCATGGATAGATCGGAGACATGTTCTCCGATTCTCACTCTCTCGCTCTCTGTAACGGGATCAAAAGCGCACCTCTTAGTTTGGTCAGATACATATAATTCTAGAAAATAAAGCTTTTTGACTCTTTGATATACCACCAAACTAGAAGCACGTATTTTCAACTGGTAACTCGCGCAGCTAAATTTGGAAAAAATCGTGCAGTGTTTCCGTTGTTAGTACTTCCAGTACCGGCCGTACTTCCAGTTCTTATAATATCCCCGGTAAGCTCCTCATCAGCATTCAGCATCGACACAATTCTTGATGTATTTCTGTCCTTATACAAGCGGCTACTTGCAGCCAACAACAATTCATCCGTCGAGACTTTCTCCGAAATGCCTGATAGTTTGTTGATTTGAGTTATTCTGCATCACTCTGAAATACTTTTCACTGGGCGTCCAACATTTCTAAATGATAATCTTTCCATCAACACCTGAGGCGTGTCTAGCCATTCTTTATTCCTTTTTTCAAAAGCTGCCTTATTTATACCGCATTTCTTCCACTACTGGACAAGCCCACTATTAAAACTACTATTTTTTCCCAATTTTGCAAAGCTCCTTTTCGTTACAATCATATTTGCTACAAACTTCTCCTAATGCAAAGCTTTCCATTACAAAAAACTTTTTAGTGGGGATCGCTTCGCCGTGCCATACTAAGAAAAGTGCGCGCTTCGACACTGACATTCTTCCTAAAAAGTTAAATAACTTGTTGTTAAATATGGCAGCTATAGGATATATAGTCGGCCGATCCTGATGAAATTTGGCATGTCGTATTATTTTGCCAAAAATAGCTCTCTAAAATCTGCACATAGTTCCAAGTTTATATCTTTAAAAATACGAAAGTTGTGCCATTTTCGATTGTTCAGTTAAATGGCAGCTATAGGATTTAGTCGGCCGATCCTTATAAAATTTGGCATGTCGAATTATTTTGCCAAAAATAGCATTCTTACGAAATCTGATTCTATAGCTATATAAGCACCAAAGTAATAGCATTCCCGGATATAGTGGATCGATCCCGGCCGTTCTGACTTATATAGTGCGTGCAAAGGAAAAAAGGGTGGGTGTAAAGTTTCAAGTCGATATCTTTAAAATTGAGAGACTAGTTTGCGTAGAATCAGACAGACGGGCAGACAGACGGACATGCTCATATCAACTCAGGAGGTGATCCTGATCGAGAACATATATACTTTATAGGGTCGTAGATGTCTCTTTCATTGCGTTGCATACTTTTGGCCAAAGTATAATATGAGGGTGGGCCGATAAAAAGTCGGCCTAACAAAGAAGTTAGCTTCGGCTCCGCCCGACATTAGCTTTCCATTCTTGTTTAACAAAAGGAATTGCGCTGCCCGAGTCTATGAGCTCTTCTGTTATCATAAACAGTTAAGTTTTCCTTAAGAAATAAACTTTGAAATACCTTTCATGGTTTTTTATTTCACTAGAACTCTTCTTTTGCGCGCATTGACCCACAAAATGACCCATCTCACCGCATCCATAACATTTGCTCTCTTTAGGTTGCGGCAATCTCGGACAAAATTACCTCGCGTGTTACTGTTGTGGCACCGGTCATTTTTTTCGTTGGGCCCCTTCTCTTCTGTTGCTGCTGAAGATGTCTTGGGAACAGGGTCTTTCTTTTGAAGCGATTTTCGCAAACGCCAACTGCAATTGCTTCTGATCAAAAAAATGTTGGATACGGCTTGGTCCACATTTTTTCCTCAAAATATTTGGTAAAGCTTTTCTCACATTGCCATTTGCGGCTTTCAAAATTTCGCCTGGCATTAGTTTTTGAAACTTTTCCTCCAAAGGCCAAAATGAGTTGATCGCATATCTTATTTACAGGTTGCATTATGCGTGATGGATCATTGAATAGCCAAGCTTGAGCATTACCTTTTAACTTTTCAAACATTAGCGTTCGTAAAGTTTCAGCATTTAAACCATAGACTTGTGCAATGCCCTTTAGGTGATTCACCCAGAACCGCGCACCGCAGTTTCCAGAAAATTCCAGCGTTGCTTGTTTTGTTAGGGTAGCAAGCCTAAAAAGTTGGAAAGTTACACATGCCCCCGTGTATGTGAATGAGTGACACGCATACATACAAAGAACAATCCCAGCGCATACCAACCTTCTTCATCGTGCTCTTTTCAGAGACTGAGGAACAGACAGCATTCAATGAGAATATGAGCGTGAGGGGAACGAACGTTGAGCGTAAGAAAGAGAGTTAGAACTCGCTCTGGTGCTTGCTGGGGCCTGTCGCAAGAAATTTTTGCGTCCATTTTCGTTTTATGAAATGTGTTGTCTATATTCTGTATTGTTAGTTCTGCCGCACAGTTGTTGTCCCTGTCGTCGCTGCTGCCATCACCGTCGCTGGTTTCTGCATCTTTGTCGCCGTGGTCTTCTGCGTCGTTGTCATTCTCTGTCGCATTTGGCGTAACTGTTCATATTTTTCGCTCAACTCCCTCTGCAACTTTTGAATACTATCGAGCGTCTCGAGCTCCAGCGAGCAGCGTCTATTTTACTATATTGTAAAATTTCATTTTGGGCAACCATATTTTGGTGCTCGTCGCTTTCATTATTTTTAAGCATTGTTGTTTCCGTAGTATTGACTTCAGGAGGATCACCCCGATTTTCAATTGGCACTGCGCTTAAACGCTTAAGTTCTGCTTTATTGCCTTTTATAGACAGACCCAATTTTGACAACCAATTTTTTATGTTCACAATTGTTAAAGAGTTTGTTTCATGGCGTGAGTGATTTTATTGTAGCACTTCTAGCTTTTCTTATTTTATAGTAGGCGACAATGTTACTCTTATTTAAGTCACTTTTTCGATCCGTTTATTTTGAATGTTCGTAAGAGATGGGCTTTGATGTCCGCAGCCCAAAGCTCATGCCCTCCTCGATCCTGCCTGCCTCAGCAAAGCCGAGTCGAGAGCGCATCAAGACCCGAGCTGCGAACATAAGGCATATTAAGGTCACCCAGAGCTAAAAGATTGAATAGCCAATATGTGGGCAGTTCGGACGAAGGCGGTATATATGAACATGTAATGTATAAAGGACTTAGCGGACGAAATGATTTCCATGCAAATAAATTCTGTGTCACCAAACTTGTGATTTCACCTCTTCAGAAATAAGTTGGGAATCTACCGAAATGAGAGCAAACCACCATACCAATGCAAAAAATCACCAATACTTTGGTGGGAGGATTTTTTGTTCCACCCATGTAGGTGCACTGAAAAATGAAATTATAAAATCATTCACAAGGGGCTTAAAAAAAATCAATATAATAAAAAATACATTTTATTATATCCATTAAAAAAATCCCTCCATTTTACAACATCTTATTGTTATACTATGAAAAATATTGCGGAGCTTCTTAAGAAAATTTGTTGGCCCAAAGGATAATCCAAAGAAAATCTTATCTCTCAAGTTTACAAATATGGCATTTCAGATTAATCAGTTGTATGGCAGCTATAAAATATTCGTCTAACCCTTATGAAATTTGATAGGTCCGATCGGTTAAATTCATAGAAAAACAAATTTCTTTATAGTGCTACCCATTTAGTTGTCTAAAAGTAAAATCCAAATCGCATCTCCTGAAAATAACGAAACACTAAAGTTAGGGCATTTCCGATAAATCAGTTATATAGAAACAATAGGATATTGTCGATCGATACTTATGAAATTTGGTGGGTTGGATCAGTTGGCCTAATTATACTATTGGGAAGTATAATTCAAGAAATATCCTATCTCTCATACGGAAGAAACACCATAGATATGGCATTTCGGATATATCAGTTATATGGCAGCTATAAAATATAGTAGTCCAATCCTTATGAAATTTGGTAGGTCAGATCGGTTGGCTTATGGGTAAATCAATAGGAAAAGTAATTTCTTTATAGTGCTACCCACTAAGTTGTCTGATAAGTAGTATAATCCAAATCGCATTTCCAAAAAGCAACGAAACACTAAAGTTATGACTTTTCCGATAAATCAGTTATATAGAAGCAATAGGATATGGTCGATCGATACTTATGAAGTTTGTTAGGTTGGATCAGTTGGCCTAAAGAAAAGTCGAAATAAAACATTTCTTTAACCAAAGATTATAAAGTACATAGATGGGACATCTCATAAATACAAAGAAAAATTTACTATGGCGCTGGAACGAGCGGGTGCCATAGCGCGACAAGTTAAGTTTGAGAATTTTTTCTCGCGACAACGAATGAGGGATAGTCGAGTGGTAGAGTGCTTGGCTGGTGTGCAAAGTAAAACGAGTTCAAACCGGCTCGGGACTTCCATTTTTTTTAAATTTTAAATCTATTTATATTATATTTTTATTCTTTTATTGTGTTTTTCTAAATTTATAATCCAATAAAAAAATATAAAATTGTAAAATAACATCGTCTCAGTTCGTAGTGGAACCCGATGTAAAAATGTCTATAAGTGCGTGTTCTACGGCATTTTGGCAGACCGCGTCGTGAAACCCGCTCTCAAATGTTTTTATTTTTTCCGTCGTGGAACCCGCTGTAAAAATAAAAACGACAAACCACGGTTCCACGTCAAACGGCTGGCAGATGAGAGATGGAAAGAGAGAATTCTATTTTTAGATCGTAACATCTTTGGAACGATGAAAGTTTGAAACGTTTAAATCGAACCAATGTGAGAGCAAAGAGATCAGAAATATCTTCTATTATCCTTCCTCTTCAGCTCTGTTTTTGGTATGGATTTTCGCACTTCCTTTAAGACCAATTTTAAGTATCATACAGCCAACTTCAAGGGTAGCCTAGATGGATAGTGCGCGCTCCTTATTCTTGGGGTCCTGGGTTTTATTTCATTAGCGGGCGTTTTTTTCAACTTTTAGAAAGTTATAGTTTTATGATTCTTTTTATATTTATTTATTTATTTTTTTTACTTTTAATTATACCCTTGCAGAGGGTATTATAATTTTGTCCAAAAGTGTGCAACGCAGTGAAGGAGACATCTCCGACCCTATAAAGTATATATATTCTTGATCAGGATCACCTCCTGAGTTGATATGAGCATGTCCGTCTGTCCGTCTGTCTGTCCGTCTGTCTGTCCGTTTCTACGCGAACTAATCTCTCAGTTTTGAAGCTATCGTCTTGAAACCTTGCGCACGCCCTTCTTTCCTTTGCACGCAGTATATAAGTCGGAACGGCCGGATCGGCCGACTATATCCTATAGCTGCCATATAACTGATTGATCGGAAATGGTATAACTTTGGTGTTTTTAGAGTTAGAGAGTTTAAATTTGACACGAAAGCTACTTTTGGCAACAAATTACGACATGCCAAATTTCATAAGTATCGGCCGACTATATCCTATAGCTGCCATATGACTGAACGATCGGAAATGACCCAACTTTCATGTTTTTGAAGATAGAAAGCTGAAACTTAATACAGATTCTATTTTTGCCAGTTGATCCAACCTACCAAATTTCATTAGGATCAGCCGACTACATCCTATAGCTGCCATATAACTGAACGATCGGAAATGGTACTTGGTAGAAATATCAACTTTCGTATTTTTGAAGATAGAATTTTGGGACTTTTCTTTAGATTTTTTATTTTAGTTAATTAGTTTTATTATGATGTAATCATAAGGATCGGCCAACTATATCCGATGTTTGCTATATAGGACTCCCTTGAAATTTTATTAGCGTTTTATTAGCGGGTCATAATGAAGCATAAAACAATTTTACAATTTTAAAATTTTAAAATTAAAGAAAAATATTACAATTAAAGAAAAATAAAAAAAAAATAATTTTAATAGAAAGAAAAAGTTCCAAGGATTTGAACACAGAGAATTTATACATTGAGTAACCACTCTATGCATTAGCTACCACCCTATCTCGATCTGCAGCGATTTAAAATACTTTTTGTTCTACTAACTACCTCATCGGCGCATTGAAAACAGAAACGAGAAATTAAAATTGAAATTTGGAAGCCAAAACATTTGTACGCCGTCGTGCGAGCAGTCACACATACATACAAAGGTTCACATTTTTGTTGACGGATACATGTAAAGAGTTCTAAAAATAGAATCGTATGCATGTGCCAACAAGCTAGACGAAAAACTTGGCCGTTTTGGACCCTGATGTCCCATCTATGTACTTTATAATCTTTGCTTTAACTTAGGAACTACCAATATTATGGAATTTCTTATATAACAGTATGTGGTTAATTAATAGAAAAACCCATTTTTTTATTGGGTTACCTATTTAGTTATCTGAAAGTAGAATCCAAATCGCATCTTAAGGACACTTAAGTTATGGCATTTACGATAAATAAGTTTTATATGTAAAAGCAATAGGATATTATCGATCTATACTTATGAAATTTGGTAAGTTTGATCAGTTGGACAAAAGTATAATTCAAAGAATATCCTATCTCTTATACTTAAGAATCACAACTCATAAGCTTAAAAAAACCCTTAAGCTATTTCATTTCCGATCAATCAGTTATATGAAGGATAGGATATTGTCAGCTGATAATGATGAAGTTTGGTTGGTTGACGTAAAGAATAATTAAAAAAAAAATCATTTTTTTAACTTAGGAAAAACTAAAGTTATGGCATTTCCGATAAATCACCAGTAGAAGTTCTGGTGACAGATTAAACAGGGGGCCGTCGGTCACTTATCTACCGGTTCCTTTAAAAACGATGGACCAGTAAACCAGATCGGTTCTACAGTCTCCTTTACGTCCTAACCTCTGGACACCATATCTTCCGATGTCTGTTTAGTTGGTACATGCCGCAACGTGCTATTATGTGAATTACCTCTTGAATTTCAATACGATCGTTGAAAAAACGATGATTGGGAGCCAATCCAATGAAGAGTAACTTTCGATGTGTCAGAAAAGGCACGAATTTGAATAAGTGACAACGGCTCTGTGAACACGAGTCTCGGAATTAAGATGTCCTCCAACTGCGACATGGTAATCTCTATTTTTGAATTGACTCATCCTAATCTAGCTTATTTAACCAAAGTTCCTGCAACAGGATCTTTCTTTTATAAGTATAGTTCTTAATAAGCCAAGGGGATCAAACGGCTTCGATGTCACCGAAAGAATGTTTCGCGTAGTTAAACTTTGACCCACGACTGAAGCATCAATTTAAAATTTAAATATATATCATCTTTAGGAACCCAAGCGATTCCTAATGCGTTAGTCGGTTCTGAGTCCGCGAGTGTTATTGGCTTAACCGTGCGAGTTTGAAAACCACTTGCTCAATTCAAACCCAGCGTTTTGAAGAACATGAGTTACTTCAGACTTAATTGTCTTTAGCCCCTCAATGCAACCAGCACCCGTTAACATGTCGTCGGCGTTAAATTCGGACCCAATAACTTCGGCAGCTCAAGGGAACATATTTTCACGGATTCACTTCACCTAGTCAAAGACTATATGGCCAGGAATGGGGCTGGTGGAGTGCCATATTTAACAGTGTTGAGCAGTGTTTAACAGTTTCAAGGACTTCGATGTGCCTATTGTAGCATGCGTACATATGTAAATACATACATATCAATAAGGCTGCAACACTTTGTTATTATGCCAAAATACATCAATTGTAGTATGCACATATATTGGTGTGCATAAGGGTGCGCATTGTAACACTTTGTTGCAGTATTTACATAATCCAAAGTCCCGGTTATAAGCCCTAAGTGGCCGAAATATGAACCGATCGTTATGGCTTAGCTCGCACACAGAAAGTGCTAGTGTCAGCATAATCGTAACAAACGGTCAGCATATGCATACCCCTCGCGCCTCTACTTGAGAGCGCATAACAACGTATATTATTATGTTCCTTTATACATAAGTACATAAGTAAGTTAATAACTTCTGAAATATTAGAGATATTTTCAATCGGTTTTTTATTTTCGGTTTGTTACTCAATTTTGCATTATGTGGACACAAATGAAATTTAAAGTGTTTTTTATATTTAATATTTATATTATTTATATTTAAAAAAAGACTTATTAAATTTTTTGTATTCTAAAGAAAAAGAGTAAGAAATAGAATTAAAACTTATATTATGCAAGAAACAAATAAGAAACATATATGTACATTATATACAAAAATTTTATATACATTATACACAAAAAAATTAAAATTCTGTGAACAGACGATGGTTGTCAAACCAAGGGTATTTATTAACAAAAATTTCGGCAGTTTCCATAGCGTACGATTCGACGGCATTGGTGTTTAAGTAATGTCTACAGGACAATGCTCGCAGAACAATGCTAAATCGGAATATTAAAATTTGGTTACTTTTTTTATGCGCGCAGCTAAATTTGGAAAAAATCTTCGTGCAGTGTTTCCATTGTTAGTACTTTCAGTACCGGCCGTACTTCCAGTTCTTATAATATCCCCGGTAAGCTCCTCGTCAGCATTCAGCTTCGACACAATTCTTGATGTATTTCCGTCCTTATACAAGTGGCTACTTGCAGCCAACAACAATGCGAAAAATTCCGAAAATGCCTGATAGTTTGTTTATTTGAGTTATTCTGCATCACTCTGAAATACTTTTCTCTGGGCGTCCAACATTTCTAAATGATGGATATTTCCATCAACACCTGAGGCGTGTCTATCCACTCTTTATTCCTTTTTTCAAAAGCTGTCTTATTTATATCGCATTTCTTCCGCTACGGGACAAGCCCACTATTAAAACTACTATTTTTCCCCAATTTTGCAAAACTCCTTTTCGTTACAATCATATTTGATTGTAACGGCTTCGCCGTGCCATACTAAGAAAAGTGCGTGCTTCGAAACTGGCATTCTTCCTAAGGAGTGAAATATCTTGTAAATACGCAGGACTACGCACTTCATGTTTGATATTTCAGACAGATAATGATTCACACTTTAACAAACAATTTCAACCAGAGTGAATCCAGGTGAATCTGTTAAGTTCTACTTCACCAAAGACTGGTGTGCGCTCTATTCTGCGCACTGTTAATACACTTAATATCCACTTCAATTTATAAGTAATACATATACTGACACGTCACAAGCACAGATTTTCTATGTAGCACATCCTTAATAGTTGTTAAAAACCAAACTTGCACTAGAATAATCGTAAATTGCACTATTTTTTCAAAAATTCAACCAATAAGTAAAAGGGCGCACAAAATTGTAAATATCAACTGCTGAAACATATGCTGACTTTGACAGTTCACAGCTGATCATCAGCTTATTGATGAGCTTAGAAAACATCAATTAGCATCTAATCCAGGTATATACGTTATCGATAGGTAAACTTAAATAAACGTTTATTTAAATTTGAAAATCATAATTAAATGCCGCTAGCGAGGCCAAATCGACCACTGTGCGCCGTGGCGGTCGCACAAAATGGCTGAGAATAGCCCACTGTTGTTGTTGGTGCGTGTGTCCGTGTATCAGGTTGCCCGTTTGCCCAATGGCCGCCGAGCGTCGGCGCCAAATTTCCACTCCATTGTGGCGCAAAATTTGCACTAACTTTTGCTGGCAACTGCAACGATGACGATGACTCCAAGCTCCGCTTGCAGATTGTCACTCATCTGCCACTCACTCTGCCGTTGCGCTGTTCCCTGGCGTGGCAGCATTTCTTTCAAACATGGCGGTGTATTCGCCGTTCCGCTCACTCCAACGCCGCGTGCCCCGATTCCAACGGGATCTCTGGCGGCATCTGCTTGTCCTCCATTTGCCATCGCCTTTTCCAGCTCCGACTCCAGTCGTGCGATCCTTAAGTTCCGCCACTTGCACAGCTGTGGAGTCCGTAATCTGCCCCGTCGTTTCGGGCTGCAGGGTACTTGCTGTGGCCGTGGTGGTCGCAGTTGCGGGAACACCCGAGGCTTCCAGCCTGGGGCTCCGCCGGGGCGAGTGCTTCGTGGGCATCATCTTGCAGAGTGCGAATAAAAGTTAATGTCGCCGCTTGGCCGATCACGGGGAATGCCTTTAACAAACGTTGGACAAATAGTTGGAGTTCGATTCGCTCGTTTTATTCTGGAATAATTACAATATCTACTTAGCTCTTACATTTACTTAATGGGCTAACGTACCGCAGTTTTCTGTTCCCTCTCCTTGTGATGGTGCAAATCGGTGTAATTGACCGGCAAATATTGTTTTCCTTTTTTGCCGGATTTTAGTGCGACCGAATAACCTAAACTAAAAATACTAGACTTCATAATAATACTGACTCTATAAAAATCCTGACTATCGATAGCCGTAATCCGTTCCGCGACACTTGCCAATTGAGTTTGATGATACTTGGATAGAAGAAAAATCACGTGGGCTAGTGTACGGGCTACTGTAGTGAACGACATTTTGTTTTTTCTAAAGTTTTACATGTAGAAATACTAAGCATGTTAATTTAATGTTGGATCAGTATGATATACTAAAAACTCTTATCTATACATATAAAATTTTCGTGTCACAGTTTTTGTTATCATACTCCTCCGAAATGGCTATAGCGATTCTCATGAAATTTTGTGAGCGTATTGAGTAGGTCTGAGAATCCGCCAACTTTTTTTTCATCCTTTTAAATCCTATTCGACATACCAAAAATCATATAAAGTGAGTTACTACCTCATCACACTGACAATCTCACGCTATCATAGCAGTTTAACTTAATTTAAGCTGGGGAAAAATCCTTAATCATTAAGTAAATACATTAATTCTATTTATGAGTGTTTTGTACAGTGAGGAATGCCAAGAATACGCAAAGGGGGTGATTTGAGCCGTGAAACAAGTAGATCTCGAAACATACGAAATAGAATATCCGAAAGAACCGAAGAACAGAACAAATGACCAACAACGACAACAGACACATCAATCATTTATATCTGATTCATTCCTGCTTCAAACATTCCAGTATGAGCCTGATATTGAGTATTATGCTCACTCAAAAGTGGTAATTAATGCTATGGACAAGGAATGTCCGCATTGCCGTGCTCTGAAATTCAAAAATGAGCCAGCTGGGATGTGTTGCGCGTCAGAAAAAGTGCAACTACCAGAAATTGAAACACCACGTGAACCATTTAACGACCGCCTTATCGGCACGGATCCAGATTCTAACGTATTCCTGAAGTCATTTCGAACATTCAATTCATGTTTTCGAATGACATCGTTCGGAGCAACAGAAATAGTTCGAAATACTAATGAAAATGGTCAACGTTACAACTCTACATTCAAAATCAGAGGCCATGTTTATCATAAAATGGGCTCTCACTGCTGCCAATGCCAAACGAATCACATAAATTCTTACAAATCTATTTTATGGGCAGCGAGGATTGCACGTGAGTGCACGTCGGGGTTATAATAACCTTTATTTATTTTATGCCAGACGTATCGTCAGCGAGCTAGATCCTCTATTCAACGAGCACAATGAATTTTTAAGAATATTGCACCAATTTCAAAGCGATAATCTTGCTATCGTCACAAAAAATATTGTTCACGCTATAGCACTAAGAGATTGACTTGCTGAATTATGATCAAATAATAACTTATAAATAATGTTAGCCTTTTGTTATTTTTATATTCCCTCATGGGTCACAGCGCTCCACATGACTTTATAATACATAAGTCTTGAACTGATTAAATTTTGTACAGAAATTATAAAGTCATTCGGCTTAAAAGATATTAAATTGGAAGGTTTAAAATATCGTTATGGTAAACCTTCTAAATTTTCACTTGTATATCAGGCTCATTGGTGTCAATGTCAATTTTGGTATTTGGGAAAGTCCAGCGCTTTAGTGCGTTTGTGAAGCTTTGAGAAAGTATTGTGTCCTGCATGGGAATTATTTTAATCATTGTTAGAGCGGATTGTCCTCTTAATAAAAAATAGAGGAGTATTGTCAATCTTAGTCCAGTCGCATTGATATAGAATATTGAAAAATATTTGTATTCTTTTCAGACCCTTGGACTCCCCAGCCTATCATGCACCTGAATGTGATGGGGTCATTTCACCTTCCTTCTTTTACTTACTGTCGAACGGCTAGCTTTTAATTTTTCATTTCAATCAGATCTATTCAGTGTATGCTACAATCGGTAAACGATTCAGATGAATGTATTTATTAGTTATGCCCAGTGTTCGCTTTTGCTGTCCTCAATTTGTATACCCGGTACCGTTGAGTACATATAAAGAATATATATCTTTATCAGCATCAATAGCCGACTCTTTTTTTATTTAATATTTAATATATTTTTAATATTAATTTAATATTTTTTAAATTGAATATTTTTGTATGATATACATAGATACAAATGAACAAGAATTCTTTTATGTTCGTTATCTTATTTCAACATACATTTTAACATTAATAGTCTGGATATGTGTTTACATTTGCCTAAACTCTACAAATTATAAGCACAGACTTCGAAAATATTATTTGGATATAAGGTAAGTTGTATAATATAATATAAAGGTATCCTTTGATATAAACTAATGAAATGAACCTGTTTATAGTTCAGATAGTCAATATGACCAGTACATTTTACATATTTCTCAGCCAAATGAGTTGGATGATACTTGGATAGAAGAAAAATCACGTGTGCGTACACTAGAACGACATTATGTTCCTTATAAAGTCCTGCATGTAGAAGAAATGAGCGTTTTCTTTGGACTTAAGTCCGTACTTAAGCATATTAATTTCATGTTGGATCGGTATGCTATACTAAAAACTTTTATTATTTTCGTATAAAATTCATTCATGCGTAATTTTAAGCTTTCAAGTACTTAGTATATTTGGAGCTAATGGGTCAGGAAAATCTGTCTTGATTAAGTCAATTTTAGGTATTTTACCTCCTAGTTCAGGCCACGTAACCTCCCCAAATAAAGGACAAAATCAATCTTATAGTCCCAAAGGTTACACTTTTATCGGCTATAGCTCTCAAGAAGCAGAAATGTTTGAATCATTAACTATCCTCGAAATGATATATATATTACTCAAACTTCACCGTTTTAATGGAATAAACTTAAAAAATGAAGCATTGATCTTATGTAAAGCTTTCAATTTATTTGGTCACCGATTTAGTTTAGCTGCTGCCTGCAGTCGTGGAATACAAAAGCTTTTAAGTATAGCAATTGCTTTAATGAGCAATTCTAATCTTATTTTAATAGATGACCCTTTTTCATACCTGGATGTGATAAATCAAAATACTATTCACTATTTAATTCAAGAATGGTGTAGTCATGGACATTCTGTGATTTATACATGCTCTGACACTGAATCGTGTTCCTTGTCAGTGCAAATAGCTGCTATTAGTCAACTTGGCTTGTCAGCTTTTGGGGAACGTCAGCACTTACAACGAAATTTCTACTCTTCCTACTACGTCATTGAAACCAGAATTTATATCGAGAACCCTGAAAATGTTACCTATTTAAATTTGGAAAGTGTTTCGAAACCTGTAAGACAAGAAGAACATGATCAAATTTTTATCTTAGATTTATATAACACTACAAGTAATAAGTCGTGTGGGATAGGCAAAGATACTTCGGGCAAATTTAAATACCTCAAAGTTTGTGATCTCATAGAAAAAATTTTTCCGCATGCCATTATAAAGTAAGTGAACAAATTATTTTAAAAAATTATTCGTTTTTCAAAGACAACCATTGTTTAGGAATATAAGCCTTCCAAAGGTATGCTTTTGGTTATCCAGTCATATATATTCCATGTCTCAAGTTCTTAAAATCCTTCACGAGTACAGGCACAACTTTTATTCATATTCAATATCTCAGCCATCAGTAAGCACTGCATATCTTCAAATTTATTCTCATTCTGTACACAAGAAATCGCTTGGATATTCATAAATAAAAACATAATTTCGTTCGTAAACGAAAAAAAAGAGAGCATATTTCCAAATAACTATAAAAAACGATAGCATTCGTATAAACGCTAAATCTTTTGGAAATTTAGTTAAGTATGCAATTCAATGAAATTTTCAAGTGTGTGAAAGTGAGACTAATATCAAAAGCTAATATCATGGAAAATGCAGACTGATCAAAATAAAAAGAAAAGAATAAATATAATAAGGCACTGGGAATAATAACAATAAAGTTTATTTTTGACACACTGGCGTAGACATGACTAGACACGACACCTATATATGTAGTACAATCTACTAAAAGATTATTCGATGATATATTTCAATAAAATTTTCAAGTGTGTGAAAGTGACACTAATATCAAAAGCTAATATCATGGAAAATGCAGACTGATAAAAATGAAAAGAAAATTATAAATATAATAAGGAAATGGAAATAATAACAACAAAAGTTTATTTTTGACACACTGGCGTAGACATGACCAGACACGACACCTACATATGAAGTACAATCTACTAAAAGATTATTCGATGATATATCCCTTAACCATATACTCAGGTATGTTATAATATGTTGATTTTATCTTTTACTTGTTCTAAATAATAATTAGGCTATGATTTCCAGGTATAAAACAAATATACACTCGCCAGAAAAACTATGCGTACAAACATGTTTGCTCACTTTGGCTTCGAAAAAAAAGTGCTAATAGTATACATAGAAAATTAATTTTTTTTCTAAAAAGTAGTTCATTTTATTAGCTTTAATGGTGTGTAACTTCCTAGTTCCTAGCTCTTAAACTTTAGATAATATTAAAAAAATAAAAAAAATAGTCGGATTTTCAGTCAGAAAAAGTATGCGTACAAAACTTAAAATATAGAAAAAAATCCCTTTTTTTATAAATTATTACGAAGTTGGATATCCTTTTAGTTTCATAACTTCATCCAACCAATTTGGCATTGGGTGGTCCAATTTCGCCGTATCCTTTGCCGTTATTTTACTCCATTCTTCCTGAACTACCCTTTTGAGCATATCCTTGGATATTATGGTGTTTTGGCGAGTACTGAGCGTCAATAGGTCCCATAGATGATTAATAGGATTTAGATTTAAGGATTGCGGTGTCGAATTTAAGTGATTTTCCACATTATAAAGCATCTACAGCTTGGTATTGTGAGCACAATGTCTTGGATCAATGTCCTGTTGAAACAAAAAATCATTTTCCAGTCCTAATTTTGAGCGCTTTTGAATAAATTGGGTTTTCAAATGTTGATATACTTCTTGTGATCCTTTTTGGATTAAAAAAATTTCGGATTTCCGACTCTACTAGCCGCTATACATACCCGAACCATTGTACCACAGCCACCGTGTTTGACGGTTGGGGCAAGGTTTGGGTATTTCTTGAATTTTACGTCCTTTTATCCCAAATATAAAACATTTTCAGTGATAAAAGCAAATTTTGTATATTTGGGATAAAATCTCGTCACCTGGTATGGCGAAAAAACGTTAAAACCCTATATATCCAACATATTATCCTTATGAGAATATGATAAAATAATCCAATTTATTATAATAAAAAATCTAAAAAAAAGTCCTAAACTTCTGTCTTCAAAAATACCAAAGTTGATATTTCTACCAAAAACCATTTCCGATCGCTCAGTTATATGGGACCTATAAGATATAGTCGACCGATCGTTATGAAATTTGGTAGGTCGGATTAACTGACAAATAATATGATTTGTACCAAGCTATATGGCAGCTATAAGATATAGTCGGCCGATCCTTATGAAATTTGGCATGTCAAAAATGGCGCTCGTGTATAATTTGGACTTTCTCACTCTAAAATCACCAAAGTTATACCATTTCCGATTATTCAGTTATATGGCAGCTATAGGATTTAGTGGACCGATCGTTATTAAATTGGTGGGTCGGATCAACTGACCAAAAATAGAATTTGTACGAAGTCCCGACTTTTTCCAGCTTCAAAAACACAAAAGTTGGGTAAATTCGGCCGATCCTTGTGAAATTTCTCTCCTAGGATACTCAAATTCCGGTAGTTGTTTTGTTGCGGTACATGCCGCAAGGTGCCGCAGTGATATTTCTCAAGATCTATGTGCTTACGCCAGGTTAGTCGTCTATCAAGGGGAGCGCCAACATTGCTTCGTTAGCTTGAGGGAGCTAACGAATATCTGCATACCGTTTAGTGAAAGCGATTCTTGTCTATTAAGAGTTAATGTTACATGTAAGCTTCTGACTGAATTAGTGGCACGAGGAATGAATGAGGCAGGATTTGGCCGGAAGACACTTGTGTAGCGAATGCTTCAGCTCTGTCTTCTTCGCTGCTGAAATCGGAGTTTCTTATCGGGGTGGTCGTTTCAAATGGGGCGCTAAGATTTGGGTGGGCCCTTCACAGGGGATACTTTGTACTTGTTGGCGAAAGATTCTGGATTTACCTCAGCTGTGCATTTTCTTCTTTTTGGTGAAGAGCCTGGTCGAGTAATTTGGTTGCTTCCTTAAGGCGTTGCGTCGATGTCCGATTCCATATTAAGCTCCAGGGCGATATCGATGTGGGCACTCACGTACTATTTATACCCTTGCAGAGGGTATTATAATTTTGGTCAGAAGTGTGCAACGCAGTGAAGGAGACATCTCCGACCCTATAAAGTATATATATTGTTTATCAGGATCACCTCCTGAATTGATATGAGCATGTCCGTCTGTCCGTCTGTCTGTCGGTTTCTACGCGAACTAGTCTCTCAGTTTTAAAGCTATCATCTTGAAACTTTGCACACACTCCCTTTGCACGCAGTATATAAGTTGGAACGGCCTGGATCGGCCGACTATATCCAATAGCTATTTGGTATTTGGTAGAAATATCAACTCTCGTATTTTTGAAGATAGAAGCTTGGGACTTTTTTTTTGATTTTTTATTTTAATTAATTGGTTTTATTATGATGTAATCATAAGGATCGGCCAACTGTATCCGATGTTTGCGATATATATCCGGTTTTAACTGCAAGGGTATATCAACTTCGGCTCCGCCCGAAGTTAGCTTTTCTTTCTTGTTTTTATTATATATTAAAAAATTATATATGTTTTATACAAGTAATATATTAACCGAAATTTCGATATTATGATATATTATCAACAACCCTAGCTATCATGACTGATTCGTTGTTTGTGTAAAGTATGTTGTAGGTTGTGTTTAGGAGTATAATTTAAAGCTTTGTTTTGATTTTATGTCGACTGATATTGCTTCTACGTCTTCATTAATATTACTTAGTGTGTATTGGATGTATTTGTGTATATGTGGGGATACTCATTCAAATCTATTAGATTACTTACTTAGGATTACTTACTTAAGACAAATCACCACAGTTTTCTAGGCCCGCAAAATTATTTGCCCGCAAAACTTTCAGCGCATGGTTCAATGATTAAATTAGATACCTCTTGTTTGAAAGCTGTTTTTATACCCTTGCAGAGGGTAAATCTAATTTTTTTCGAGGTCTCAGACTAATCTTGAAAAAAAAAAAATAATCTTCGGTTTCGCCTATATCACGACTATATCATCTTGCTTGCTTGCTGGCACTATTTAATGATATTCAAATAGTAAATTTTTGAATTGTCTTTTTCGGTCAATCGGTCTTTTAATGAGGGTATCTGTCCGATCGTCAATCATATCTCTCAGTGAGCGATGTTCGGTACGCGAGCATTTTACGAATCTCTTAATGTAAAACACTCAACTGAAAACCAAAATCAAAAGAAAATAAGTCACCTGCTTTGAGAGAGAGTGATGTCAAAATTTTTTTCGGTTGTTCTCAACCCTTGGCTACGAGTGGTAGCTTTTGCTTGGTTTTGCTTAACTAAGCTTGGTTGGTGTAGGTCTTGGATAGGTTCACTCCCAGCCCGTTCTTATCTGTCCATGTTGAGAGAACCTGGAGTAGCGGCTGCTGGGGTGGGCATCCTGGTCGTAGCCCATATACGCAGAGCATACCCTTAGAGGTTCCTTTGAGCGCTCTATTACTGCGGCTACGTAATCTTCATTGCTGAAATTAGGTAGCAAAAAGAGGTTAAGGTTCTTCTTTGGGAGTATGCAGGCTCGCCTTTCACCTATTATATCGGCTTTAAAGAGCCTATGCTCCGACGTCCCCAACCGACGGTTTCCTGTATGAGAACCACATCAGCTCCTCTCTCGGCGAAGTGAAGTAGGAGGGCAGCTGACGCCGGCTTACTGTGTTGGAGGTTTATCTGCAAGATTGTCAGAGACATCCTTAAGATTCTCTACCACAGTAATCTTTGCGTCTCGGAGCTTCGTAGAGCCTTATCCCGTTTCCCGTCGCCTCCAGGATCTCGCCTCATATAATGTGAGAAAAACCTGCTTCCAATCTATGTTTTTTTCCTCACCGTGCCAAACGACGCATCTAAATTGGGGGCGAAAGCAGTGTAACCAGCGTCTAGTTCTCAGGGAACTCCAAATCACTTAGCTCCTTGTGCGTTCTTTTAAAATCCGCAACGATGTTTAAAATCCTTTAAAATCTCCACCGCTGTTAAACAGAAGCGCAAGGCTTGGAGATCCACAACTGTTATATAATGGGATATATGTTATATATGTATGAACGATTGTAGCAATCTGCAAACAACGGATGCAATGTGCGAATTTATGTAAATTGGTTTTCATATTATATTTCGCACACAAATAAAAATCAACCATTTGATTAATGTTAAGGTGGCGGAACCGAGTGACGTCACGGGTGTTCCTTGAGGTCAAAAAATTATTGCCGCCCATATTTTTCGGGGCTTCATGACTCAATAGCCTCCTTTACGGCCACACTTTTTAAAACTAAAACTTCTGGATTCTTGTTAGTTAGTACATCTTAAATTTTAGCAACTCTATTTGGGTCTAAGAGTCCAATTGCGACAATGCAACTAGTTTTTTGTTTCATGCCGTCTCCAAGTGCAGTTGAATTAACTCATCCAAAGCAAAAATAATCTTTCCTTTAATAAAGTTGGCTGACGGTCAGGGTTGAAAATTTTTAAATATGCAAATATAACTTTCAATAAGCCATGGGAGAACGTGGACCCAATAATAAGTCTATGCTCTAGTATTTGGTTCTCCGGTTAATTTTTCGTCGTCATTTATTAAATTTTGCTCTGATCACTTTACATATGGCACTTAAACTATAAAAAAAATTAGTATGTATTAGACAAAAATTTTGACACACACTACGATAACTGTTTGGATCAAATCTGTAATGCATTTCTTACTGACTGTTTAGATTCAAAATAAATATCCTTTCATAACATCCCCCCCGGTAAAACGCTTAAGCAGTTTTACTACATATTTGCAGTACGGCCAGTTTCGACATAAGTAGGTCGTTTGAGGGTACCGTTCGATGTCCGAACCTCAACGATATGCCCATGCCAATGATAATGATCGGCCCACTACGTCCGATTTTTGCGATATATATCCGGTTTTAACTACAAGGGTATATCAATTTCGGCTCCGCCCGAAGTTAACTTTTCCTTCTTGTTTTCCTTTAAAACAGGAACTACCAATAAGAGTTATGAGACTACAAAATTTCAACCCAAATAGCTTAAAACAAAGTCGGAAAAATGCACATATCTTATTTGTTTTGGAAAATCTAAACCAATAAAAATAATAAAGACTCAAAAATAATATTTGGATATTATTAGGTAAGTCTTAAATTAAATTATGATATCACAGTTTACGTTGGGCCGTCGATGCGATCAGTCGTGTGTCTCTTCCAAATCAAACTTCTAAGCAAGGCAAACTCAAGTGGCAAATATTCTAACTTACATACAGTTCTATAATTAGATTTGTTATCAGTTAGTGCACCAGCAGTGACAATCTTCTTGCTTACACTAGAAGCTTAAAACGAACAATGCGCGATCCACCAGACATATGGAAGGAAAAACCTTCTCCAACTAGCAAATTCCTAATCATATCAAGAACCGATGATTCAACCTTTAAAGGAGTCTCACCTTTCAACATAAAAAAAGTTATAGATATAACATGCGGAGGCGTAGTCGTCAGTTGTAGGAAACTACGTGACGGAAACCTTCTCCTACAAACGAAAGACAATAGACAAGCCGAAAAACTCCTAAAACTAACAACCATATTGGACATACCCGTAGCAGTTTCAGAACACAGAACCCTGAACTACTCAAAGGGTATAATATACTCAAATGATCTGCGAGGAATTGATGAAGAAGAGATCCTTGAAAACCTAAAAAGCCAAAAAGTGTCAGCCGTAAGAAAAATTATGAAGACCTTCACAGTAGAGGCGACAGAAACTGGACTTATAACTCTAACATTTGACAAGCTAGACCTCCCCGATCACATTTACATAGGATATGAAAGGGTCCAAGTTCGGCCTTATATACCATCCCCAATCCGTTGCAACAACTGCCTACGGCTAGGTCACCTCCAAAAATTCTGTAAGAACACAGAGACCTGCTTTATGTGCAGCCAACCTTCCCATATCGACATGACAATTGGAGAAAAATGCGAACGTGGACCTTGCTGCATCAACTGCACTGAAAAAAAGATGCCGGATAATAAACACCATCCCAGAGACAGAATTTGCCCAGTATTTCTCTCCCATAAGGAAGTGCAAGCCATCAAAACCCTCCAAAAAGTGGACAACAGAACGGCCTGGTCAATCTACAGGAAGAGACACCATCATGATGGGTCTCTATACGCATCGGTTGCAAGCTCAATGCAGCACAACACCTCCCAACAACAAAGATTGACACAGAACACGCCCCCGACAACAGCATCAACCTCTCACCACCCACCATCATCAGAAGACACTGGCAGACCCATTATAGGATACGACGACAAGGAAGATGAATCAATGCTAACGGACTCGAGTATTGAAAATAACAGAAAGGATAGTACAATCAGTAAAGTAAATATTCTCCCTAAAAATATAAGCAACAGAACTAAAAGAAATCTTATCAATAAAGAAAAAACAAACAGCACAATTATAACAAGGTCAAAGCTTAAAATATTGCAGAATTAACTAAATACTAAAGACTACAGATTAAATATAAATAAATCTAGACGTAAATATGACACTTAAGTTATTACAATGGAACATTAATGGCTACACAAACAATTATAATGAACTGCTAATCCTAATCAAACTACACAATCCCAAAGTTATCTCCCTTCAGGAAACACACATAACCCTCTCCCAACAATTCCCCATCCCTGTCAATTTCAAAATGTACAACACAACGTCAATTATAGCAAAAGGTGGAGTCGCCTTATTGATCCACAAAGATGTCCAACATAAACCAATTCCGGTAGGACAAAATTTTGATGCCATAGCTTTAGAAATCTACTCCAAGCAAAAAGTTAACATCCTATCCACTTATATTCCACCTTCTCAAAAATTCACCACTTCAGATTTAGAAAACACTATTCCACAGTCATCAACACCTTCGCTGATCACTGGTGATTTTAACGGTTGGAATACTCTGTGGGGCTCCCCCAAGAGCAATCGCAGGGGTAGGATTCTCGGTGAATACATTTTAAAAAACAATTATATAATTCTAAACAATGGCCAACCTACCCATTTCTCCACCCACAACTCTTACACCCACATCGATCTTGCCTTATGCTCTCCAAGCCTTAAAATTCACTGTGAGTTTAAAATAATGGACTCACCCCAGGGTAGCGACCATTTCCCTATAACAATCAACATATTTAACAAAGAAAAAAAGATATTTAATTACACAAGCAAATTTCTAACCAAAAAAGCAAATTGGGAAAAATTTGAAAATCTTACAAATTGTCTCCATAGCCAGATCCCTGTTTCAACAAACACAAACAAAGAACACAGCAACATAAACAAAATAATACTAAATAGCGCTTACAATAGCATCCCCCAATCCCATCCTCCAAAAACTCAATACAATGTCCCATGGTGGAACAAAAATTAAATATCTTGAAAACTAAAAAAAACCGAGCATGGAGATTGTTTAATAGGGAAATGAATCAAGAAAACCTAATACAATATAAAAAAGCCAACGCCCAGTTCAGAAGAGAAATTCGCCTCAGTAAGAAAGAAAGTTTGCACGCACTGACCTCCACCATTTCAAGCCAATCCAAAGCGGAATTAGTCTGGAATAACATCAGGCAATTCTGCGGAATTCACAAATCAACACACATTCATTGTATCCAAAATAGCAATAAAAACTCAACGGTCACAAATTCAAAAGACATAGCTACAGCCTTTTTCCAAACACTGGTCATCTAATTCAGAGGACCAAAACTTCCCCAGTCATTTAGAGACGCCAAAAATAACACATACAGATCAGACACCAACTATCTACCCAACAAAACAGCCGACTTTATGGAACAAGACATTACGGACCTTGAATTTAATGCTGCTTTGAACAGTCTAAAGGGGAACACCCCAGGAAACGATAAAATAAACTATATAATGATAAAGCACATCGGAAAACCAGTTAAAAAAAGATTAATAAACTTTTTCAACTCAATCTTAAGTTCTTTTATCCCTCAGGCTTTTAAAATTAGCACCGTAGTCCCAATTCACAAAGCAGGCAAAGACAAAACGACAATAGAATCATACAGACCAATCTCCCTTAACCCATGCATTGCAAAAACGCTTGATAAAATAATTTCCAAACGACTGTGGTGGTTTGTTACCTCTAACAAACTTCTCAACAGCCGTCAAGTTGGATTTAAAAGAGGGAAGTCTGTGACAGACTGTCTACTGTATGTAGACGCTATCATCAGCAGGACCCTTTCAGAAAAAAAACACGCCTCGGTCATAGCACTTGACTTCGAAAAAGCTTTCGAGAAGGTAGGACTTCACACCATAAAAAGCCAACTGAACCAATGGGGTTGCGGACCCAAGTTAACAAAATATGTAACACAATTCATGACAAGCCGTAAAATCAGAGTCAGAGTAAACCACAGTCAATCGCTAATCCAGCCACTCCACAACGGGATACCCCAGGGCTCCCCATTGTCGGTAATATTATTCCTTATAGCATTCAATAGCTTATCAGACACCATTTGCAGGCATAAAAATTTAAACTTCATTGCATATGCTGATGACTATAACATAATAATAGATCTCAAAAAAGAAAAGAACTTGCAAATCGACTTGAACCGCCTCTTTGAAGACATTAATAACTGGTGTAATACATCAGGAGCTTCATTGTCTATCACAAAATGCAAACATATGCATATTTGCAGAAAACAATGCTGCACTTGCCAAGTATCCACAAAAACACATGTTATTGAACCAGTAAAAGAACTAAAAATATTAGGAGTATCCTTCGACTCAAAATATAGTTGGAAACCACACATCAATAATTTAACTAAATCTCTAACTAAATCGTCAAATATAATAAAATTCCTAGCAAACGATAAGTACAATTGTCAACCAACAACCCTAGTCCAAATTGTGAAAAGCTTATCCTTATCAAAAATAGATTTCGGCCTGCCACTATACGGACTAGCACCAAAAACACAAATAAAACCGATCAAATCTATACTCAACAACGCCCTTCGAACCGCGTTAGGAGCCTTCCGCTCAACACCTATTTATAATATCTACGTCGAATCCAATATTACCCCTCTTGAAACTAGAATACAGCACCTTCAAGCCAAATTATCAAAAACTATAATTCAATCAACAGACACTCCGCTGAAACCAATCCTTGACAAAATCCTAAAAAAACAAAATAACAAAATACAGAAACTCAGCCATACAAAAGAGTATCATCTCCTGTAGCAACCTTGGCCTCCCGGTCAACCCAATAAAACCCACGCCAAAGTCAAATCCGCCATGGAATCTAAGTCCTGAATCAAAAGACATAGCCTTAAGCAAATACAGAAAAGACCAAACAAATCTGTCAGTATTCATAAAAGAATTTTCAGACATAAAATCAAAAATGAACAACTTCACATTTATTTATACTGACGGATCCCTTTACAACCATATACCTGCATACGCCATAACCACCGAAACCACTGTCCTTAAAATGGCCATACTTCCGACCTACTCCTCAGTCTTTACTGCAGAAATAATCGCTATATTAGAAGCCATCGAGATAAGCCGCACAATAAAAGGAAAAATCTGCATCTGCTCCGACTCACTGTCTGCCTTAAATTCAATAAAAAACATTGACAACAACTCACATTACCCCACATTAATTAGAGAATCAATTACAAAGCTCTATCCAAAAATAAAAATCTTGTGGATTCCAAGCCACGTGGGAATCATAGGAAATGAATTTGCTGATAACGCCGCTAAATACGCAACTACAGCACCTTTGGTCACGACAAAAAATCTCAACCAGACCGATATAAACAAATACATAAAATCGAAGCTATCTAACAATTCACTAAACCTATTACAAAACACATCAAGCTGGTACCAAACTATTAACATAAATTATACTAACATCAATGATTACTCCAAAAACAAGGAAATCACCAGTCTACCAAGACGAGATCAAACTAAATTCATTAGATTACGTCTAGGGCATACAAGACTCACCCATCAGTATAGAATGCTGCAATCGACATCTAACACCTGCCAGTTTTGCAACCAAGTTGCAATGACTTTGAACCACATACTTAATGAATGCGTAGCATTTAATCCTGCCCGAAACCCCTTCCCAAATGGTAACCTCCATTCTGCCATTGCAAATCCTACAACCAGCAACATCCTGAGAATCCTAAATTTTCTTAAAAAAACAAAGACAATCAATCTTATCTAATAATTAAGCGTCCAACAACACAATAGTAATAAGAAAACTAATTTTCGAATTATATAGAATTGTGCAAAAACTTGAATTCCACATAGACTAATACAGACATTAGGATTAAGTAAATAACAAAAAATGTAACTACGAAAAACAAAAAATAAAATAAATGAGCCAGCCGAAAGCCTTAGTAGCTATGGCTGCAACGCCCCCCCTGTAGCTTTAGTTTTAACTTTAAGCTAACAGAATGTAAATAAATAAATAAATAAATTATGATATATATCATATCAGTTGAGACATGGTTTTTTGAAGAGCCTCGGTGAACTCGGACCCAGTGTGTTTTTGTGTGCTCGGTGCAAAAAATCCGTCTGGCACCCGTAGTGTGGTGCCATAAACCATTTCATCTGGGCTCAGCCCGATGTCGCTTTTGATTGTTGTGCGTTGGCCGAGTAGGATAAGATGCAGGGAACTGCTCCAGTTGATTGGATCGACACATTTGAAAGCAGCTTTTAACGTTCTGTACCAGCGTTCGATCATACCATTGGCTTACGGGTGGTACACCGTCGTCCGCAGGTGCTTAAAACTACAAATTTTGGAAAGCTCTTGGAATAATGAAGACTCGAATTCTCAACCTAGATCGGTTGTGATGTGGAGGGGAATACCGTACTGAGCGAACCAGCCCGATATCAGTGCGTTGGCAACAGATTGTGCTGTGATGTCTACTAACGAAATTGCTGCGGGCCATCTTGAGAAACGATCGATACACGTGAGGCAGTATCGGTATCCGTTCGATGAAGGCAGTAGGCCGACTATGTTGATATTTATGTGTTCGAAACGGGCGTCGCTGGCGGTGTACTCTCCTAGTGTCTAGTCTCCTAGATTTAGTGTGATGTTACATTTTGGCCTTCTGGCACGGGATGCAAGAGCGTACGGTTTTAGCGACATCGTTCGCCATGCGGGGCCAAACGTAGTGTTTGCCGACCAACTTGTTCGTTGCCTGAACTCCCGGATGGCTCAGCGAATGTAGGGCCTCATCCACGGTTTGGCGTAGGCATCTGGGCACAAACGGACGTGTATGGTTATTGGCGACGTCGCAGTACAATTGCTTGTTTGAGCCTGAAAGAGACAATTTTGTTAGTGAGATGGGTTTTTCGGATTTGTTTTTTCGGTTTTTCGTAAGAATTGATTAGCGATTGTAGTTCCGCATCGTTTTCCTGTTCCAGTGCCATCTCGTCGAAGTTTATTTGTTCGATGGCATCGATGCGTGAAAGTTGTTTTCTTTTCCAGAGATGTGTTGGATGTCGGTGCTGAATTGGCTGATCAAATCCAGTTGCCGAGTGCGTCGAGGTGATGCTTTCTCGCTGTTTTGACTGAAGGCGTACATAAGCGGCATGTTGGTCGATAAGCGGCAAGCGGCGGTCGAGGATCGTGTGGAGGTGCGTCTCGTGCTGCGCCTCGGATTCTGAAGTGATTCGATGTATGCAAAAACGAAGTCGAGGCCTTGTACGACGTCGTTTATGTGACGTTGAAAAGTTGCGTTGGTGCGTTGCGCAGACCGAACGACGACCGAAAGGCGTGATAATTGCTGTTTTGGGAATATCTTGTGGTTCGACAGGAATCTGGTGAAATGCTTTTTGCAGGTCGAATTTCGAAAATATCTTCTTACCGTATAAGATGCTCGTTGCATCCAGTATTTACGGAATAGGATATCGATCCGGCACTGTTACGTTGTGCAGTGCTCGGTAGTCGCCGCACGGTCGCCACTCTCCATTTGCTTTATTTACCAGGTGCAATGGGCTGGACCAGTTGATATTTGAGGGACGGCATATTCCTTTCTCGATGAGGGAGGAGAACTCGGGTTGTGCAGTTTTGAGTTTGTCGGGCGCTAGTCGTCGGGCTCAGGCTGAGTAGGCCCGACCAACCCCGGTCCGGTCGCAATGAAGTGCGTTACTTCGGACGTTGCTGGCAGCCGGTTCGAGTTGATCGTTGCGAGATATTCGTGAACGAATGTAGCGTATTGGTTACTCGTGTCGTAGGATAAAATCGCGATGATATTACGTTGAGGCGCGTGTTATTTTTTGATTTCAGCAGCGTAACCCGATCGAAGAAAGTCGGATCCGATGATAGCGCAGTTGACGTCAGCTATCACGAAGGTCCAAACGAAGTTTCGTCGCAATGCCAGTGACAATGCTATGCGTTTTTCTTCATAGGTTTGTATATTCGTGCCATTGGCGGCAAAAAGAAGCTTTGGAGCTTTGGAGTTGGTTTTTGCGTTTTTGCAGGGTGGCATCACTGAAATGTCGGCGGTCGGTATCGATAAGAAACTGTGTTTTGAAGAAATTTTCGTTGATGGCGAGGCGGGAAATTGTGTTGTGGTCTTCTTCGAACTTGTCCGCCGAATCCGAGGATTGTTTTAGTTTTTTGGTTCGGAGGAAAAAGAGCATTTCTTGGCGGCGTTGCCAAATTTGCTGTGGTACCAACACATGTCTGCAGCTATGACGCTGTTGCGATCCGTTTGCAAGCTGTTCTTACGAGAACGGTTTTTGAACAGCGAGTTGATTTGTTGTTCGATGCGGTCTAGACGATCGTCGAAAACGGCGCTGCTGGTTGGCGCCGACTTGGCGTCGATAGTGCGTACCTGATGACAATTACCGACTTCTATCACTTTGTCTGCCAACGGAGCTAAGTTTGCTAGGCTGGCGTCCAATGCTTGCAAGATCGCCTGCACTTGTGTTGGTAAGCGCTGCAGCCACAGTGCTTTCAAGAAACATTCGTAAACTTTGTTGGCGGCGAGTTCGTTTAACTCGTTGAGTAGTTGTGTGGGGCGCTTGTCACTAAGGTCGGTCTCCGAAACTAACTTCTGGATTTTCTGTTGTTCGCTTTCGCAGAAGCGTTCCAGAATGCACGATTTCAAATTTTTCGTGGGGCGTCGTTGTTTGCCATTGTAAGCACCAGTACTCGCGTGTATATAGTGATCACGTAGGGGTCACCAATTTACTGTTCTTATATTTATTGTTCACTATATACATATATTTAGAGCTTCCATCACTTTATCCGGCAAATTAGCTCAGTTTGCTAGGCTGGCGTCCGATTCTTGCAAGATCGCTTGCACTTGTGTTGGTAAGCGCTGCAGCCACAGTGCTTTCAAGAAACATTCGTGAACTTTGTTTGCGGCGAGTGCGTTTAACTCGTTGAGTAGTTGTGTGGGGCGCTTGTCACCAAGGTCGGTCTCCAAAATTAACTTCTGGATTTTCTGTTGTTCGCTTTCGCAGAAGCGTTCCAGA
This sequence comes from Drosophila parabipectinata, assembly GCA_018153455.1. Taxonomy (NCBI): domain Eukaryota; kingdom Metazoa; phylum Arthropoda; class Insecta; order Diptera; family Drosophilidae; genus Drosophila; species Drosophila parabipectinata. The sequence goes on along the minus strand of JAECYA010000512.1, from coordinate 491,946 downwards.
ATGAACGATTTCAAATTTTCGCACTTGCCTGTGCGTGGTTGGTTGACGATGGCGTCGGCGATTCAGGCCAACAACGGTGCTTTGATTGACGCTAGGATTGTGTAAAATTTCGTTTCGTCCGAGGATATTCCCGCTAGAACAAATTGAGCTTCGATTTGCAATAGCCATAATTCTGGGTTTTCGGGCCAAAACGGCGGTATTTTTACAGCAACATGGTTGATAACTGCGTCGAAACATCGAGTAACGGTATCGTGAAAAACCTCGGCGTCGTCTTGTGGGTCATCGTTGTTTGCCATTTTAAGCACCAGTACTCGCGTGTATATAATAATCACGTAGGGATCACCAATTTACTGTTCTTATATTCATTGTTCAATATATACATATATTTAGAATTAGAAAGATGATCGAGAGATGAAGGCACGATTTCAAATTTTTCGTGGGGCGTCGTTGTTTGCCATTTTAAGCACCAGTACTCGCGTGTATATAGTGATCTCAAAGGGGTCACCAATTTGCTGTTCTTATATTTATTGTTTAATGTATTCATATACCATATCATACCATTGGCTTGCGGGTGGTACACCGTCGTCCGCAGGTGCTTAAAACTACAAATTTTGGAAAGCTCTTGGAATAATGAAGACTCGAGTTGTCAACCTAGATCGGTTGTGATGTGGAGGGGAATACCGTACCGAGCGAACCAGCCCGATATCAGTGCGTTGGCAACAGATTGTGCTGTGATGTCTACTAACGAAATTGCTGCGGGCCATCTTGAGAAACGATCGATACACGTGAGGCAGTAACGGTATCCGTTCGATGAAGGCAGTAGGCCGACTATGTTGATATTTATGTGTTCGAAACGGGCGTCGCTGGCGGTGTACTCTCCTAGTGTCTAGTCTCCTAGATTTAGTGTGATGTTACATTTTGGCCTTCTGGCACGGGATGCAAGAGCGTACGGTTTTAGCGACATCGTTCGCCATGCGGGGCCAAACGTAGTGTTTGCCGACCAACTTGTTCGTTGCCTGAACTCCCGGATGGCTCAGCGAATGTAGGGCCTCATCCACGGTTTGGCGTAGGCATCTGGGCACAAACGGACGTGTATGGTTATTGGCGACGTCGCAGTACAATTGCTTGTTTGAGCCTGAAAGAGACAATTTTGTTAGTGAGATGGGTTTTTCGGATTTGTTTTTTCGGTTTTTCGTAAGAATTGATTAGCGATTGTAGTTCCGCATCGTTTTCCTGTTCCAGTGCCATCTCGTCGAAGTTTATTTGTTCGATGGCATCGATGCGTGAAAGTTGTTTTCTTTTCCAGAGATGTGTTGGATGTCGGTGCTGAATTGGCTGATCAAATCCAGTTGCCGAGTACGTCGAGGTGATGCTTTCTCGCTGTTTTGACTGAAGGCGTACATAAGCGGCATGTTGGTCGATAAGCGGCAAGCGGCGGTCGAGGATCGTGTGGAGGTGCGTCTCGTGCTGCGCCTCGGATTCTGAAGTGATTCGATGTATGCAAAAACGAAGTCGAGGCCTTGTACGACGTCGTTTATGTGACGTTGAAAAGTTGCGTTGGTGCGTTGCGCAGACCGAACGACGACCGAAAGGCGTGATAATTGCTGTTTTGGGAATATCTTGTGGTTCGACAGGAATCTGGTGAAATGCTTTTTGCAGGTCGAATTTCGAAAATATCTTCTTACCGTATAAGATGCTCGTTGCATCCAGTATTTACGGAATAGGATATCGATCCGGCACTGTTACGTTGTGCAGTGCTCGGTAGTCGCCGCACGGTCGCCACTCTCCATTTGCTTTATTTACCAGGTGCAATGGGCTGGACCAGTTGATATTTGAGGGACGGCATATTCCTTTCTCGATGAGGGAGGAGAACTCGGGTTGTGCAGTTTTGAGTTTGTCGGGCGCTAGTCGTCGGGCTCAGGCTGAGTAGGCCCGACCAACCCCGGTCCGGTCGCAATGAAGTGCGTTACTTCGGACGTTGCTGGCAGCCGGTTCGAGTTGATCGTTGCGAGATATTCGTGAACGAATGTAGCGTATTGGTTACTCGTGTCGTAGGATAAAATCGCGATGATATTATGTTGAGGCGCGTGTTATTTTTTGATTTCAGCAGCGTAACCCGATCGAAGAAAGTCGGATCCGATGATAGCGCAGTTGACGTCAGCTATCACGAAGGTCCAAACGAAGTTTCGTCGCAATGCCAGTGACAATGCTATGCGTTTTTCTCCATAGGTTTGTATTTTCGTGCCATTGGCGGCAAAAAGAAACTTTGGAGCTTTGGAGTTGGTTTTTGCGTTTTTGCAGGGTGGCATCCCTGAAATGTCGGCGGTCGGTATCGATAAGAAACTGTGTTTTGAAGAAATTTTCGTTGATGGCGAGGCGGGAAATTGTGTTGTGGTCTTCTTCGAACTTGTCCGCCGAATCCGAGGATTGTTTTAGTTTTTTGGTTTGGATGAAAAAGAGCATTTCTTGGCGGCGTTGCCAAATTTGCTGTGGTACCAACACATGTCTGCAGCTATGACGCTGTTGCGATCCGTTTGCAAGCTGTTCTTACGAGAACGGTTTTTGAACAGCGAGTTGATTTGTTGTTCGATGCGGTCTAGACGATCGTCGAAAACGGCGCAGCTGGTTGGCGCCGACTTGGCGTCGATAGTGCGTACCTGATGACAATCACCGACTTCTATCACTTTGTCTGCCAACGGAGCTAAGTTTGCTAGGCTGGCGTCCAATGCTTGCAAGATCGCCTGCACTTGTGTTGGTAAGCGCTGCAGCCACAGTGAAAGAAACATTCGTGAACTTTGTTTGCGGCGAGTGCGTAACAGTTTTGAACAGTTGTGTGGGGCGCTTGTCACCAAGGTCGGTCTCCGATATTAACTTCTGGATTTTCTGTTGTTCGCTTTCGCAGAAGCGTTCCAGAATGCACGATTTCAAATTTTTCGTGGGGCGTCGTTGTTTGCCATTGTAAGCACCAGTACTCGCGTGTATATAGTGATCACGTAGGGGTCACCAATTTACTGTTCTTATATTTATTGTTCACTATATACATATATTTAGAACTAGAAAGATGATCGAAAGATGAATGCGGCAGAGACTCTGTAGTGACGGTGGAAGAAGCTGACGAAGTTGTTAAGTGAGAGTGTGTGTCTGTTGGAGATGTACTCCCGTAAAATCGATACTCGCGTAATTATCGAGTTTCGTCGAGAACAAGAACTGAAAAGGGTTGCCAAAACCAATATATTTTTGTGTTTCTCGCTGTCGCCGCTTGGCCGATCACGGGGAATGCCTTTAACAAACGTTGGTTAAATAGTTGGAGTTCGATTCGTTCGTTTTATTCTGGAATAATTACAATATCTTCTTATCTCTTACATTTACTTAATTGGCTAACGTACCACAATTTTCTGTTCCCTCTCCTTGTGATGGCGCAAATCGGTGTAATTGACCGGCAAATATTGTTTTCCTTTTTTGCCGGATTTTAGTGCGACCTAAATAATAACGTAAACTAAAAATACTATACATCATAATAATACTGACTTCATAAAAATCCTGACTATCGATACAAAATACATAATACAAAATAGCCCTAATCCGTTTCGCGATATCCCCACCCCCATGAAGCAGCCGCATTCACCACGTCCAGGACAGCTAGCTTCGAAGCGGGACGCATTGTCATGGCTCGATCGTTAGTCCTCACTGCCGCTGGAGGAGGTACTCCATCTCTTCCGGTGAACACCTCTTCCACGAAGCCTCATTTCCATTCCCTTCGTGGTATGGCTGGATCACAGACGAACACCAGGTCTCCTCGACGAATGGGCTCGACGTGCTTGCACCATTCCTCCCTGCGCACAAGAGTCGGCAGGTACTCATGCACCCATCGCTTCTAGAACCGATCCCGCATCATCCTCGCTATGCGCCACTGCTTCCTGGTAGCGCATCTCACGAGCTTCTGTCCGTCATCCTTGGGAAGATCTGGGACCTCCGCCTCAATCAGCAGGTTCACAAGTACGTGCTCCTTGGGCGCGAGTTCCTTCATCGTGTGCTGTGCACCTTCTTCACACACTGCACCATCCTTTCCCAGGCGCCACCCTCAGCTGGGTTCGCCGGGCAATTGAAAATCCATTCGACTCCTTTAGTCGACAGCTCGCCGTGGATCCGTACAGACTCGAACACTTCGCTGAACCTCTTGTCCTCGCGGTCGGCTCCAACGAAGTTCTTCCCATTGTCGCTCCTAATCCTGAGAATCCTAATCCTCCTTATGGTGATTATGCAGGAATCGGTGGACAAATCGTGAGCCATCTCCAAGTCGACAGCTCTTCTGGTCAGGCACGTTCTTCGTACGACGTCTAACGGTCACAAATAGCGGTCCAAAATAGTCCAACCCGGTGAACTTAAAGGGCCATCCGTTAGCCTCCAGCCGGTCCCCTGGCAGGGGTCCCATCTCGGGTTGAGTTGGTCGTGCTTTTCGCAATTTGCAAACGTTTCACCTGCTCACCACCTTTCGTAGCAGCCTCCGTACTGTCTCACGAGGAGGTATTGGCGGAGATGATCGTCCAGCACCACCAGGAAAGGATGCGCCACCAAAACACGGAGGCAACCATCGGAGCGATCCGGCAGAAGTTCTGGATCACGAACTTACGGCTGTCCTCAGCAAACGCTTCTCGCTGCGATTGCCGTAACAGTGCGAGCTCAGCTTCAACGCACTCCATCGACGTCAGTCTATGATCCTCTCCACCGTATCGTAGACCACGGAACCGTCGAATAAATCTTAGCACCCATACGGTGCTCCTCACCAGTCGATTGTAGTTTGAGAACCTCTGCAAGATATTTTCATTTCTCTTCGTCCATCGTCAGAGGGATCCACTTTTCGCTCGATCTTGGCCAGCTCTCCTCTGGTCCTCGTAGAAATGGTGGACCACTTAGCCATCTCGAATCGATGCTCAGGTCCACGCCCTTGCGCGGCCTCGTCGCAATCTCCACTGGGACGCCTCCGTGGATTCCAGAATCTCTGCCACCCGGTTACCGACGAACTGTTTGTATCTCCGGTGGGTGCTGCTTATCCAGTGCAACACAGTTTATGAGTCCGTCCATAATACGCAGTTGCTGATCGCCACACCGTGCTCCTGCTTGACGGTGTCCATGTGCCCAATACTGCTGCTTGTAGTTCCAGTCGCGGGATTGACATAGTCCTCATCGGAGCGCATTTCGTCTTGGAGCTTATGAAATAGCCTAGTCGTCTACTCCAGGATACTCAGGGCCCGTGCGTCGCCGCCATCTGCGACTGACGGCGCCAGCGCCACTCCGCCAGCTGCGACTGGTTGTGTCGGCTTTACTCCAAAATTTTCGATTTCGAAATAGTCGCTCACCATCTTCTCCAGAATATTATCCTGAGGCACGGCTAGGAGGCACGAGCTTTGGAGCGGTGAGCTCGCCTCTCCGTTCACCGGTCCATACACCACCCATCCAAGTGCGGTGGCTGCTGCAAATGGTCCTCCAGATCCATAGCTTCTTGTTTTGAGTGGTGTCCCAAGATGCGTATGATCCAGCCCAATTAGGATCCTTGGCGTCGCATTGTTTTCCGGCTTCACTGGTAGACGCGCATTCGCCTTCACTGCCCTTACATCCTCCCGACTCAGGCTCTGCATCGGAAGGTTCCAGTTGGCTAATCCGTACACGTTCTTCAGCCCATGGCGCTTTGGCTTGCCCGCTCCACTGATCTCCAGGTTGACCATTTTCGTGTGCTCTTTGGCAGATTTCCCACCAAACCTCTGCACGTTCAATTGGCGACTCTCACCTTTTAGGTTTGGGCTGCGGATGAGTTCGTCGTCGATGAGCGTGACAGACGATCCTTCGATCGCCTTTCATCCTGCTCACGCCCCGCGTCTATAACTGCAGCTGACGTAGGACGGCTCCTCTCGTTGGAATCCACTGGTTGTGGCATTCCTCTCCTGCTTCCTCCATCTGCGACTGGGATGTCCAGGTGACTCGTGGAGGAGGTAGTGATGCCTCATTTGGCATCCATGGACGTTGCATCCGCGGCTCTTCCTGCAGAACCGGGACATGTGTCCGGGCTCCAGACACGAGAAGCATAGCCTCAGCTTCCTCGCGGACTCGATCCGCGTCGTTATAGATGCGCTGTAAAACTCCTGATCTGGTGTTATCCCTCGCATATAGGGCAACATCTGGGGTGGTCGGCATACCGCTGCTCCTCGCGAGCACTATTTGCGTGCAGGATCCTTCGCTTTGGTTGCTCCTTGGCTCCAGCATCCGTGACAGTGCACACTAGTCTTGCGAATTCGTGAAGTCATTCACTTAGGTGCAGGTCGGGTACGGCAGTATCGTTATCGCGTGCTTCATCCAGTCCAACCTCCTGCTCAGCGGCAACTTGGCGATCAGCTCCTCCATTAGGGTTGGGTTCCCTAGGTGGTGGTTGCCGATCGGGGTTGACTGCAGGAACGCTGCCAGGTTGCTCACCTAAGTCGCGAACGGCACGATCCTTGCGATGTTGGCCTCCTGTATTGGCTGCGCATCGCAAACGCTATCCAGTTGGCTACGTATGTGTAGCTCCAGACGTCCATACCGGAATCGGAGCTACTCCATAACGGCTCCAACGTTGCTGGGTATCGGCTCCCGTGGCGGATGAACATAACCTAGTTCATACTGCGTCGTGGCGGTAGCACAAAATGGCTGAGAATAGCCCACTGTTGTTGTTGGTGCGTGTGTCCAACAGGTTGCCCGTTTGCCTAATGGCCGCCGAGCGTCGGCGCCAAATTTCCACTCCATTGTGGCGCAAAATTTGTACTAATTTGTGCTGGCAACTGCAACGATGACGATGACTCCAAGCTCCGCTTGCAGATTGTCACTCATCTGCCTCTCACTCTGCCGTTGCGCTGCTCCCTGGCGTGGCAGCATTCCTTTCAAACATGGCGCTGTATTCGCCGCTCCGCTCACTCCAACTCCGCGTGCCCCGATTCCAACGGGATCTCTGGCGGCCTCAGCTTGTCCTCCATTTGCCCTCGCCTTTTCCAGCTCCGACTCCAGTCGTGCGATCCTTAAGGTCCACCACTTGCACAGCTGTGGAGTCCGTAATCTGCCCCGTCGTTTCGGGCTGCAGGGTACTTGCTGTGGCCGTGGTGGTCGCAGTTGCGGGAACACCCGAGGCTTCCAGCCTGGGGCTCCGCCGGGGCGAGTGCTTCGTGGGCATCATCTTGCAGAGTGCGAATAAAAGTTAATGTCGCCGCTTGGCCGATCACGGGGAATGCCTTTAACAAACGTTGGACAAACAGTTGGAGCTCGATTCGCTCGTTTTATTCTGGAATAATTACAATATCTACTTAGCTCTTACCTTTACTTAATTGGCTAACGTACCGCAGTTTTCTGTTCCCTCTCCTTGTGATGGTGCAAATCGGTGTAATTGACCGGCAAATATTGTTTTCCTTTTTTGCCGGATTTTAGTGCGACCGAACAACCTAAACTAAAAATACTAGACTTCATAATAATACTGACTCTATAAAAATCCTGACTATCGATAGCCGTAATCCGTTCCGCGACACTCGCCAATTGAGTTTGATGATACTTGGATAGAAGAAAAATAACGTGGGCTAGTGTACGGGCTAGTGTAGTGAACGACATTTTCTTTTTTTCTAAAGTTTTACATGTAGAAATACTAAGCATGTTAATTTAATGTTGGATCAGTATGCTATACTAAAAACTCTTATCTATACAAATAAAATTTTCGTGTCACAGTTTTTGTTATCATACTCCTCCGAAATGGCTATACCGATTCTCATGAAATTTTGTGAGCGTATTGAGTAGGTCTGAGAATCCGCCAACTTTTTTTTCATCCTTTTAAATCCTATTCGACATACCAAAAATCATATAAAGTGAGTTACTACCTCATCACACTGACAATCTCACGCTATCATAACATTTTAACTTAATTTAAGCTGGGGAAAAATCCTTAATCATTAAGTAAATACATTAATTCTATTTATGAGTGTTTTGTACAGTGAGGAATGCCAAGAATACGCAAAGGGGGTGATTTGAGCCGTGAAACAAGTAGTTCTCGAAACATACGAAATAGAATATCCGAAAGAACCGAAGAACAGAACAAATGACCAACAACGACAACAGACACATCAATCATTTATATCTGATTCATTCCTGCTTCAAACATTCCAGTATGAGCCTGATATTGAGTATTATGCTCACTCAAAAGTGGTAATTAATGCTATGGACAAGGAATGTCCGCATTGCCGTGCTCTGAAATTCAAAAATGAGCCAGCTGGGATGTGTTGCGCGTCAGAAAAAGTGCAACTACCAGAAATTGAAACACCACGTGAACCATTTAACGACCGCCTTATCGGCACGGATCCAGATTCTAACGTATTCCTGAAGTCATTTCGAACATTCAATTCATGTTTTCGAATGACATCGTTCGGAGCAACAGAAATAGTTCGAAATACTAATGAAAATGGTCAACGTTACAACTCTACATTCAAAATCAGAGGCCATGTTTATCATAAAATGGGCTCTCACTGCTGCCAATGCCAAACGAATCACATAAATTCTTACAAATCTATTTTATGGGCGGCGAGGATTGCACGTGAGTGCACGTCGGGGTTAAAATAACCTTTATTTATTTTATGCCCGACGTATCGTCAGCGAGCTAGATCCTCTATTCAACGAGCACAATGAATTTTTGAAAATATTGCACCAATGCACCAATTACAAAGCGATAAGCGATAAAAAATATTGAGAGCTTTAAGATATAACTGAATAAAATCTTGCATGTAATTTTTTATTTTAGAACTTTTCGTTTGTTTTTTTAATATTATTTTTCACTATTTCTACAACTTTTTGTGAAGAAAAAATTTATTTTTGTCCGGAATGTCTTAGAAGCTTTTTGAGGGTGAATTTTCTTCTCAGCTTCTTTTTTTCACTTCTATGATTATTTTATTTTTCGACTAATTTTTTCCTAAAGCCGAACTTTGCACTTGTATTAACTTTATTTTTATGCCGTTTCTATTTACATACGTAATTTTCCAAATTGGGTGCAGGTTCTTTTCAGTTAATAATATGTTATTTGTGTGTGGGTTTGACAAATAATATTTATTGATTATTGGTTTCGCACAAGCCCGTTAGGGTTAGTGTTACTGACAAAAATAGAATAAAATATAACGCGACATAAGGCTGCGGAGTTCTACAATTTTTATTGATCATTTGTTTCGGACAAGCCCGTTAGGGTTAGTGTTACTGACAAAGATAAAATATAACATGAGCTAAGGCTGCGGAGTTCTACTTAAGACTGAACTTAAATACTACCCGGGCTGTACTTTTGAAGCCTTCGTCAACATTCCGTATCCGGCCAGCAACGATCACTTGTTGCGCAAGCGCCCGAGCCATTCCGCGGACAGTTGCCCTTGGAATGCGTAGTCAGCACCTCTTTCGTTACGCGTGCAGGACACCGGATCCGGTGTGCGATTTGGCACTTTCCCAAAATTCTGCCTGCGTGTGTTAACTTTTTTTTTTTTTTTTTTTTTCCGGTCTTTCAAAATTTGGAAATGGCTTGTGCATCAATAAGAGCATCAGCTAGCATTCCTGTATTCATCATAAAGCTTAGAGGCCCAGACGACCGAGGGGCGCTCAAGAAACGATTTGTTAGAATATATTTAGTTATTTGTTAATTATTAAGCTAAGAGGAGTTAGTAAGGAAATTTAAAATTCTATATTTTAAGTTAGAGGGACAGGAAAGAGATGTAATAGAGTAGAGACCATTGTAGTTCGAACATAATACCCTAAAAGGGTCATGCAGTGCATATGTCGAACTACAACGGCTAAGGAACAGAGGACTAAAGTTTCGAGTCCTTCTGTTAGGAATGTTAAAATTTAAGCGTGTTAGTAAATGCTGGCTATCTACATCCCCGTTAATAAGGTTATGTAGAAAAACTACACCGAGCATTGTCCTACGATTTGTTAAGCTAGGTAAGTTTATGAGTAAGAGTCTACTACTATAAGATGGAAGTTGAAGATTTGCATCCCAGTTTAGACCTCTAGGTGAAAAAGTTAGGAAATTCTTTTGTACGGATTCTATGCGGTGCTGATGTACTCCATATTGGGGACTCCAGACACATGAACCGTACTCCGTACTCCAAATTCTTTTTTCTGTTGTCTGTCTTCTAGAGCCTTGAAAACATCAAATTTTGCAAACATCGATGCGATGTAGTACATCGATACATCGAAGCATATAAAATAAAACTTTACTCGACTATTTTTAAAGCCTTATTTAAAACAAAAAAAAAACATTTTATTGTTCCAAACAATTTAAGGAAGTTTCATTTTCATGTTCTTAAATATAAAAAAATAAAAATACAAAATTATTTATTCAATATTAAGATCATAGTTACGATTTGTCTACAGAAGATGGTTTTAGAGAACATCGTCTGTCTGATATTAGATGTCCTGCTTTGCTGTAATTGCGTTCCGACTCGGAAGACGTAGCAGGAACGCACATATATTTCTTTGCCAGAAATCGCAGAGCCGCCTCGTCAGAATTGTAAAACAAACTAAATTGGTTTTTCCATTTATATACAATAGAAATAATATTACATTCAAATATAGTAAGGGCTCTATATCTTTTTTATATATCTATATTTAGATATATGACAATTGAGTCTGCTTGTTTGTAACTCGCCTTGGCTCTATTTTTGAGGAATATCTTTGAGGTTCGGCAATTTCGAAGCATTTTGAACGATTAAATTAGTGTTTGGAAGAAGCAAGGCAGATTTTGTATCTTCAAATTTTCACATGACTTTTTTATTGCTGCATCATTATCTGTCACGATGCACACAACTTTTTTTTTTTAAAATATGCCATTTCACCATGATAGCCTCCATGGTCTCGGCAATATTTATTGCATTATGATTTGTTGGCGTAAGGAGGTTTCAACTCGAACTTATTATTTACAAAATGGCATGTCACTGTTACATATCCATCAAGTGTCCTCGATATTCATCAATCTGCTGTAAGCGCCATATATGTTTGGTCAAGAAGCTGAGATTGAAAGTATGTCTTATCTGGTATTTTAAAAGGCGGATACAACAAATGCACCAACTTTTGAAAACTTTAGTCCTCCAGCTAAAAGGCTGCAAATCTATTGATATCATGCGCGTGATCGCTTGGTCAATTGCGACCTTGCGAGACGATCCTTTCTCATTAGGTTGTTTGGTATTGACATACCGGTTTCTTTATTGATTTTTGACGACGATTTTAGCATATTTAGCATTTTCCGATTTAAGTGCTATATGTACCGTTGCCTTCGATGATTTTCTGTCATTTTGATGGTAACGTGTAAATGCCTCTCCTAAAGAAGTCCTTGCTCTTACTGGCAAAAAACTCGGAGAGCCAATTTTTACAGGACTCTCTGGTGGCCAACTTCTGACTACCAAGCGCGTTCGTCACGGACAGAAATAGGTGGTAGTCACTTGGTTTTAGATCTGGACTATAAGGTGGATGCAAAAGAACCTCCCATCCGAGCTCAAGGAGCTTCTGGCGCGTCACCAAAGATGTTTGGGGCCAGGCGTTGTCATGATGAAACACAACGCCCTTAAGATTCACCATGGCTGGCCGCTTGTTCACAGTAGAGGTCCGAATTGATGGTTTGGCGATAGGGCAACACTTCATAATGGATAATTCCTCTGATATCCCACTATACACTCAGCAACACCTTCTGAGCTGCCAGTCCTGGCTTTGCCACCGTTTGAGACGACTTAACGTGCTTCGACCAGGATCTTTTACGCTTTATATTGTCATATGTGATCCATTTTTCATCACCAGTGACTGACCGAACCAAAAATAAGTCGAGTTTATTGCGGTGCAACATAGATTCGCAGATTGATACACGGTCGAAAGGATTTTTTTGGGATAACTCATGAGGCACCCAAACATTGAGCTTTTTTGTTAAATTTTTCGACATTAAATGCCTATGGACGGTTTCCGTGCTTAGTTGCAGCTCGTCTGCGATGGCTCTAATAGCCACATGACGATCTCAATCAACTATTTCCCTAATTTTATCCGTATCAACGGTCACTGGTTGTCCGGAAGGCTTGGCTGTTTCGGTATCAAAATTGCCACTTCGGAATCGCCTAAACCACTGTTTGGCCGTTTGAATCAAAATTTTGTTATCCCCTAAGACAGCAATAATCTGTCTGCGAGATTCCGCAGCAGTTTTCCCTGTGCGAAATAAAATTTCACAATAGCCCGAGTTTCTGGACGAGTTTCATGTGAACTCCGTTTCAATCGATTGTAATTTATTAACGTGGAAGCTCATATAAACAAACTATATGTCAATTTTAAGGTGATTCCAATACCGACAGTCGGATCTATGCGTCTGATCGTAAATTTTATGCACATTTTTGAAGTGATGTAGTAAATTAGTTGTGTTACCTTTAGTTTTCAAAGTTGCTCCGTATTGGTTACACATGGCTTTTTGGTTACCTGCACTTTTTTTTTTAAATATTTCCACACAAAAGAAACAGCAGGTCGCAGCTTACTGCTGCTGACTTCCTTCGGATTATCATCTTCCGGCTCCTCTACTTCTTTTGGTAGAATACTCATTTTCCTTAGACAATTCGTCACGTGGTTGGGTGTTGAAACTACAATTACAATTACAACACAATTAATGTAAAATAATTTAAACGTTTGCATATGAATACATACCTATGTACAGGGAGCGACTACCAGGGTCGTTAAGCATAACTTCATATTACAATTTCAACTTTCTTTCCCGGAATTTTCTTCGACATATGTATGTATGTGTATGTGAAAAAGTTGTAAAAATCTTTAATCCATCCCTTCAGTACCAAAATTCCTTACCCCGACGATTCCTGGCGACATTGTCGAAAAACAAAAACAAATTGCATGGGCTTCGTTTACTCAACTCCGAAACGAAAGGGGAAACGAAACTTCTACCTGCTTTCAGTTTTCGACAATGATTCTCGCAGCTTCTACGTCATAGTTTCGGAGCAGAGGCACGCGACAGAGAGACAATTAGAGAGATGTAGATGGAGGGAAGGGAGAGAAAAAAAATCGGTGTCGAAAACCAAATGAATGGAAGCGACGTCAGAATACCCTTTTTAAAATATGTTGAAATAACTTTATATATTTAAGATTATATTTAATAAATTTTTCTTATCTAATCATATGGTATACTGAAATGTATTAGTAATTGGCTTTGGGCAAAGCCAAAATGTTCATTCTAATTACAAGGCATTGCGTTGGTCGACTTTACCCTGGCTCGCGCCAGAATTATCGGTTGTCAATTTTCGGTTTCGTCTTGCCTCTCCCCTTCTCCTTTGCATTTGCTGTTCAATTTGCATCGGAATTACACGCGTTTGTTGCGTTTAAAGTTAAATTTTTCAAAAAACATTTACATAAGTGACCTAGTGATACTAACTAATTCTGGTGAGTAGTGCATATAATTAACTTATTTATTAAATACCGAGCGGCCGTTCAATATATGTATGTACATATGTACATATATTTATTAAACGGCATTAGCCGCTCGGAAAAGTGAGAAATATTTATATATGTACATACCCTTCAGTACCAAAATTCCTTACCCCGACGATTCCTGGCGACATTGTCGAAAAACAAAAACAAATTGCATGGGCTTCGTTTACTCAACTCCGAAACGAAAGGGGAAACGAAACTTCTACCTGCTTTCAGTTTTCGACAATGATTCTCGCAGCTTCTACGTCATAGTTTCGGAGCAGAGGCACGCGACAGAGAGACAAAGAGAGATGTAGATGGAGGGAAGGGAGAGAAAAAAAATCGGTGTCGAAAACCAAATGAATGGAAGCGACGTCAGAATACCCTTTTTAAAATATGTTGAAATAACTTTATATATTTAAGATTATATTTAATAAATTTTTCTTATCTAATCATATGGTATACTGAAATGTATTAGTAATTGGCTTTGGGCAAAGCCAAAATGTTCATTCTAATTACAAGGCATTGCGTTGGTCGACTTTACCCTGGCTCGCGCCAGAATTATCGGTTGTCAATTTTCGGTTTCGTCTTGCCTCTCCCCTTCTCCTTTGCATTTGCTGTTCAATTTGCATCGGAATTACACGCGTTTGTTGCGTTTAAAGTTAAATTTTTCAAAAAACATTTACATAAGTGACCTAGTGATACTAACTAATTCTGGTGAGTAGTGCATATAATTAACTTATTTATTAAATACCGAGCGGCCGTTCAATATATGTATGTACATATGTACATATATTTATTAAACGGCATTAGCCGCTCGGAAAAGTGAGAAATATTTATATATGTACATACATATGTATATTTATTAAACGGCATTAGCCGCTCTGAAATGTGTTAAATATTTATATACAGTATGTCAAGTAATTTTTTGCAAAATAAAAAATTTTAATTTTTGAATTAAATTAAATTAATTAAAAAATACTTTAAATTAAATTTTTGTGCCATTTTTATTTAGCAAACAATTACTTGACAAACTGTATACATATATATGTACATATATTTATTAAACGTTAAGGGAGTTAACGTGATTTCTTTGTTAAGGGAAAGGCCTCCAGCAATGCTGTCAACATGGAATTTCCGATTGCCACCGACGAGGCATTGGCAGCGTTGGAATTCGCCTTAGGCCGCGGCATGAAGGAAGAATGTGTAAGTATAATATTTATAAATTAAATATAAAAAAATTTTAATACAAAGTCATTAAAATATATTTTCGCGGAGGACCTGATCGTCAATTACAATATTGACGGAGTAAGTGGTAAGAGGAGATTAAAGTCGTTTCCAAATTTTTATGGAATTTTGATTGGTATGTATTTTAATTACAAATAATGTAAGAGATATCTAAGAGAGAGAGGGGGGAGAGGGGTTTGAAAATCCTTACAGTTCCACAGTGAATCCCTTATGAATCACACCTGAATTCCCGTAAGATTCCTCACGGTATACCTCAGAGATTCCTTGGGGTATTTCCTCAACGATTCCTCAGAGTATACCTCAGGGATTCCCTGGGGTATTTCCTCAACGATTCCTCAGAGTATACCTCAGGGATTCCCTGGGGTATTTCCTCAACGATTCCTCAGAGTATACCTCAGGGATTCCCTGGGGTATTTAGTTCCAAATGCTCTTCGAATAACTGCAGGAATCGTGCAGTATTCCTCGAGTTGTTCGAATTCCTCGATGTGAGGAACTCTTCTATGGAAATTCCTTGATGGTTTGTATGAAACATACCTAGAGGATTCCTCGGGTGGCAATACTAGTACCTAGACGATTCCTTCAGTAATCCTTGAGGTATGGTACTGAAGGGATTGTAAATCTTTAATCCGCCTCCGACACCACTACAATCCAATAAATGTACGTTTTCTGAAGAAATAATTTATTAACTTTAGTTAAAAAGAGCTTTAATAAAATTAAAAATGCACTTGCACTTTGGCTCTTTGTGAACGACAACGATATTTGAAATAAAAACATCGATACATCAATGTTAAAATTGCTGTTGAAAATATCGTAGCGATGTTTTATTTATTTTCCAGAACATCGATGTATCGATGTATCGCCAAGGCTCTAATTTCTGCACAGTGGATCCAATAGCCCTGCTAGCTACTTTATTAATAGCTCGACTAAATGAATAGATATTTCAATGATACTTTGTTTTTTACTGCTTTTAACCTATTTTACGAAAATCAAATGTACGAATTTTAAAAAAAATGCTATACATACAGTGTAAATGAGTGTTTGGTAGGTTTCAGTGAGTTTCAGTTAAGTTTTGTTAAGTGATATATGTGATAAGTGATTGTTAAGTGCTGGAGCAAGTAGCCACCATTAGCTGTTCACATGTTGTTCTCTGAGCAAGAGTCGACATTTGTTTGATCTGCCCCTTTGGACACAAATCAGAAAAATCAGGCATGTCAAGCATTTCAGATTTTTTGTCACAAAATGCTTGGCAGTATAATGACCATTTCCATTTCTCAGTAAGCCTGTTTACAAAATTTTGTTTTACTTCCTTAATGTCATTTTCTACTAAGTTTTTGTTCTTAAAAATTGTGCCAAACACAACTTCATTTAGCACTTACAACCTTTATGATGCGACATTTTTACCAACCCACATGGAGAAAATTAAGCGCTTGCAGGCTGACATATCACCTAAAAAAATCGAAAGACTTAACGGCACATAACGGTACTTAACGAAAGGCACATGTCCTGAAGGTACTTCGATCTACTAACAGGGTCCAGCCGTGCTTAGGGAAAGTGGGAGTCGTTTTTGTATCTTCAGTAGGAACATGGTCGTCACTCGAATCGTCGTAGATCGAATCGAAAAGGGACTGGGAGAAGGATTCCGAAATAGCATTGTGAGGGAGTGAAAACATTCCTTGGCTAAGGTCAATATTGGAAGTGGCTAAATGTTGTTAAAATAGGTGGCGAGATTCTTTCTTTCATTCTTAATTTCATTTTTATTAATGTTGTAATTTGGGGGAAATTTCTTATAAAATAAATTATCATAATTAAATATACATGTTTTACAAGAAAGTGGTTTTCATTAACCATACGATTAAAAATAAAGGTATATTCGTTAATAGTTTACATTAATATGGCCGTAATTATAATAATTCATTTGTTATGCTTAAAGATGATTTAAAGATGATGATGATGAAATAATAATTCAGGAAGTATTCAAAAATGATTCAAAAATTTTTAAGGATTTTTAATTTTTTTTTACGCAGGGGAGCCTATCGATATTTATGATTAGCTGCATTGTGTCAGATAGGTAAATAAGACCATTTGTATTTTGCTTACCTTTTTTTTGTATTTTAAAAATTTTCAAATTAATCCTATATTTTTTTTGTTTTGATTTTGGTCCAACGAGCAACCCCCACAGTAGTTGGTTATCATTTTGGAAACTTTCACACCACAAGGACTGACACTTAACAAAAATACTTAAATTAGCTTGAATACACTTGAATAACGTTAGTTGAATGAAGTTCAATGAAGTTAGTAAACTGCTCAAAAGCAATTCTGGCAAAAACAACTTACAAAAAAAAAGAAAAACGGAGCCGAAGTTGATAAGCCCTTGCAGTTTAAACTAGATATATATCGCAAACATCGGATATAGTTGGCCGATCCTTATGAGAATATGATAATATAACCCAATTAATTATAATACAAAATCTAAAAAAAGTCCCAACCTTCTTTCTTCAAAAATACCAAAGTTGGTATATCTACCAAAAACCATTTCCGATCGTTAAGTTATATGTCAGCTATAAGATATAGTCCGATCGTTATGAAATTTGTTAGGTCGGATTAACTGACCAAAAATATAATCTGTAAGTTTAAGTTTACGTTTAACTTTATGTTCCAGCATTCTATCTTCAAAAACACAAAAGTTGGGTCATTTTCGATCTTTCAGTTATATGACAGTTATATGATATAGTCGGCCGATCCTTATAAAATTTGGCATGTCAGGTTATTTTAGCTCCCAAAAATCATGATACAATTATTATCTGCCTAAACACCGGAACTAGGTTGAGCCGCGATGACTCCGGATTTATATTCAATTAAAGATGTAACGCATCCAGGTAGTCGAAGCTTAACCACAGTATCTAGTTATCGGAGGTAAAAGTCTATGAGAAGTCTTGAATTCTATGAGAATTTCTTGGATCAGAAGTGGCATCCGAAACTAACTAATACCACTAACCATACAGCATACAGACAACCCATTTCATACAACAAAAATTGACGCAAAAATTTCTTGCGACAGGCCCCAGAGCGAATTTTTACTCTCTTTCTTACGCTAGGGTATGCAAGCACAGTTCTCATGCAGAACAACAAAAACTTAAAAGCAATCGGCGTTTTAAGTGATGTCGACTGAAATATACCCTGCTCCGTTCTCAGTATATTGTCTTTAATGATTCGTAAAAATATGTACATATATACAAAACATTTTACTGCTAACACCTAATCTCATTCCTAAATAAATTTAAAATATATGCTGAAATATAAAAAATTTAATATAAACAAATAATATTATTTCTTTCGTCATTTCATCAAATAACGAATACCCGAATTTTGTTAGGGTAGCAAGCCTGAAAAGTAAGAAAAATCCAAATTTTGTGCGCTGGCTTCGAAACGAAATCGCACGCACACATACACCCGTGTATGTGAATGTGTGACACGCATACATACGAAGATCAACCGAAGCGCAGGCCAACCTTCTTCATCGCGCTCCGTTAGAGACTCAGAAACACAAAACATTTAATGCGAGAATGAGCGTAAGATGAACGAACGATGAGCGTAAGAGAGCGTAAGAAATCCGCTCTGGGGCCTGCTGGGGCCTGTCGCAAGAAATTTTCGCGTCCATTTTCGTTGTATGAAATGGGTTGTTTATATGCTGTATGGCAGAGAACGGCAACTTGCCACTCGCACAATGAGTGGCACGAAAAACACCGGGTATTTTAGGCACCCGAGTGTCTTTCATGCACGAAGTTTTGTGCATGAGTATTTACCATGCACGAAACTTCGGGTGTCTGGAAACACCCATGATTTCGGGTGCTTGCCTTTTTTTTTACCCAGTAAGTTTCTTATGGGTGGATCGCAGGCACAAACAAAAAACGGATGGGTGGATCGCAGGCACAAACAAAAAACGGATGGGTGGATCGCAGGCACACACAAAAAACGGATGGGTGGAAGAAAGGCACAAAAAAGATCATAAAACGATCGTAGGAAAGGGTTCTAGGAACCCGTGCACGAAGTCTAGACGCTTAGGTAGTTAGAAAAGGACAGAAAGGAAAGAAAAGGAAAAGGACAAAATCTTTCCCCTTTTTTTTAGGGTGGTTGGTATGATCCGAACAAGCGACCGAAAAACACTCGGGTGTTTTGCGTCTCAAAACACATAGGCACAAAATCATGAGTGGAAGAAAGGCAATAGGCACAAAATCATGAGTGCAAGAAAGGCAATAGGCATAAAATCATGAGTGCAAGAAAGGCAATAGACACTTTGTACTCATCCAAAAATTGTGTGTGTCGTTCTTGCCTTTTTTGTTTTGTGTGGCGAGTGGTACTCGCACACAAATTTTTATGGGTATGCATAGGGTGTCGAAAAGTGTCACCCGTGCCGTTCTCTGCTGTATGGTTAGTGGTTATACTCAAAGGAGCTTTCATCTGTCCATAGAACGCTCCTCCAGAACTCCTTTGGCTTTTGGACATATTCCTTTGCGAAAGCCAGTCTTTTGAGCTTGTTTGCTTTTGTTATGTATGGTACTTCCTTGACTTTATAAGTCTTGAAATCAATTTCTTTTAAACGTCGACGGACTGTGCGCTCACTAATTGGTGTTTTAGCTGTCAAATTAAATTGATCTGCTGCGGATTGGGGCTTTAGAAAAATATTTTTTTTTTAAATTCCCGTACAAGAACTCGGTCTTCACTAAGATCTGTTTTGCGCTTTGGACCTGATCTTCTTAAATTACGCAGGTCATTATGCTTTTTAAATTTTTTAATTTGGTAGTGCACAGTTTGGCGCGACACCTTAAACCAGGGGTGGGCAAGCCCATGGCTCCTCGGGCTCTCAAGGCTCCCCCCGTTATTCGTAATTTTTGGCGCCAGCAAATCGGGCCAGACGATCGAGTCGCGCGGTCAGTGAGCCGTGAAGATTTACAAAAACAATGCTACACAAATTTCGAGGCAGGTAGCGGACTCGACCCCGCGGTCCCGAGTTTGCAACAACAATTATTAAGGGTCCGTTTGCGCACAAAGGGACGACAACCATCGCGAGGGTGGTGGTTGTTTTTGTAATTTGTTGTTTGGCCGAGCTGTGGTTCCGACCGTTAGATTTCGTGTCCACCACTGCCTTAAACTCATCGGCAATGTCTTTGACTGCTATTCCAGCGTTAAACTTTGCTACCATTAAGGATCTGGTAACCAAACTTAGTTCAGCAGTTTTACCCATGTTATTTAATAATTCTTAATACCTTTTTATTTAAATAACAACGTTTAATATTGCTCAAAGTTACACACAGAAGTTCTTTAATTGTCGCGTGCTTAAATGTGAGAAAATATTTCCATAACGATGCTGTCAAAATACTTATGCCACGCAAAGAGCCATTGTCTGCATGCATTCTTATCAATAGAAAGAGAATGCAAAAGGTAAACGAAATAAAATTTGGCATGCATATAGCTAAAAATAGATTCTTTGCTTTGCGCCTCATTTTGGCACCTCTATTTAACGGTATTAAGGATAGCAAAGTCTGATAGTCAAAAGTAGGGTTCGTCAAAATATTTATGCCGACTAGTGTATGCTAAAGCCTAATACTCTGACGACGAAAATCCGCTGTCGAAAATCCGCTAGCGAAATTGCACTTTATTTCGCTACCGAGCTAGTGTGACCAAAAAAATTAAGGAAAAGGGTAATATTGAACAGCTGTTGTTTGGAAACAAAAAACAAATAAGCAAAAATGAGCTCAAACCGATTGTTTTCTTTATGTATTTCGCCGCTAAGGAGCTGATTATGAGTAGGGAGTAAATAGGCAATCGGCGGATGTCTTGCGTCATATCCGTTTATGCATGTATATGTTGGTGGGAACGTCAATCCACAATCCAATATACACTCACATATATATATTCTCCTAAATAAAAAATACATATTGACCTTTCATCCGACCCTGACATAAATATGTCTCCTGCAAGAAAGTGATAAAAAGGGATCGCAGCAGGTCAATTGGTTCGTTTTTTTTGCCTAATTACATACTAATAAAATTTTTCTGCCGCTTATACGCCGTTTGCCTAATTCCCTACAAATTCAACTGCACACTTAAGATACTTGCCTAAGATTCAGGATTGTAAAAAAATAAATAAGATTCAGGATCGTGAAAAAATAAATAAAATTGATGAACAAAAAAAAACATGCTTATTTACAAAAATTATATTCATGTTTCTGCAGTTCATTTAAAAGTATATTTTACTAAAATTCTTTTGTAATTAATTTAAAATTAATGCTGAAGAACAAATAATTATTTTAAAAAAATTTCCAAAATTTTATTATGGTGTTGCATATCATTTAAAAGGATATTTTACTCCAATTCTTTTTAAATTAATTTTAAATTAACTCGGACTTATATAAAGAAATTTAATTTTATAATACAAAATATAATACAGAATTTTACAAGGAGTAAGTATATCACAAGAAAACCTTTCCGCAGAAAAGTGAAAATCCACCCTGAAGGGTCAAAAAAAAAAAGGGACCAATTGACCTGCTGCGATCCCTTTTTATCACTTTCTTGCAGGAGACATATTTATGTCAGGGTCGGATGAAAGGTCAATATGTATTTTTTATTTAGGATTATATATATATGTGAGTGTATATTGGATTGTGGATTTACGTTACCACCAACATATACATGCATACACGGATATGACGCAAGAAATCAGCCGATTGCCTATTTACTCCCTACTGTAGGCTCTAGGCTCTAAGCGTTATCTTTTCTTTCGAGTCTTCTGATTGGTTTTCCCGATTCATTAACCGCAAAAATGTGTGGAAAATTGGGGTGGTTTTCATGCGTTAACTCATGTACATGTATTGATGATACCAATACATTCAAACACAAGTACCTGTTTTCCGTTTTCGAGGATCAATAGTTTTTGAGGTTTATGCTAAGAATCAAATTTTTAGTATAAATCTTGCCTTGCCGGTTAAAGCAATTTTTACGCTTTTTCTTTTTTACAAAAAATAAAAAACAAAAATATGAGCGAGTTAGAAATTATATTCGAGGGTACCCAACCAGCTCTTAGTGATATTTGTGTATCGAGCGGAGCACTTTTATCATTAATTTGTATTGGGGAAAAAACCCAAGAAGAGCTTTTTAAGAATCTAAAGGATGATTCTCTGTCATCCATATACGATTTATTGACACCAACATGGGATTATTCAGCAACTACCATCGAGAATAAAACGTAAGCCCCGGACTCTCAAAAATATATTTTAGAGGAATTCGACGACGACGACATACCAGTTTCTCCTTGCTTCATTCCGGAGACCCCCGAGGGAGAGGAAAAATCATCAACAGAATTTTCTTTCCCGGACGATGACCACATATTTTTTGAAATAAATGACGGAAATGATAATTATATAAGTTTAATGGATGAGGAATTTGATAAAATTTTAATTGATTGGCTTATAAATAATAAATAAATAAAAGACTATATTTCCATATTTCATTATTATATAATTATTTTTATTTCATGAAAAATAAAAATTTAAAAAAAAAAAAATTTACTATTGGATTTATTACTTTTGGACTTTATTTTTATCAAGGCTTAGTTCAAATTTATTCGAAATTAAATGAAAAACAATACTTGAAATTTAAAAGAAATATTTTGAAGTTCGTGTTAACTTAATTATTTCCATTAATATCGTTGGATGATCCATTAAGAAATGGTTGTATAATTCACTTCGGAGCCAGTACGTTTTCACTTCAGGACAGAAGTAGCAATTATAGTATGAGGATCGTGCTTTTGTTTTGCTGAAGTTGTGTTTTTTAGAATGTGACGTTTTAATCCATACCGATATTTAAAGGAAGGACTTTCTATACAGAGATCGCAAACGAAAGTTTTAATTTTGAAAATTTGAAAATTAACTGATCAAAATCAAGCCTAGAACTTCTTTTATATACTTTTAAAGAGTGAATCTATGCTATTGTTTATAATTTACATACATATTTTAAAATGAAATAACCATACAGCCATCTCTTTCATTTATATAAAAAGTATATATTACTTCTATATATATATATATATACACATATGTGTGACTGCTCGCACGACGGCGTTAAAAGGTTTTGGCTTCCAAATTTCAATTTCAATTTCTCGTTTCTGTTTTCAATGCGCCGATAAGGTAGTTACAACAAATAGAAGAACAAATAGTATTTTTAATCGCCGCAGATCGAGACAGGACGGTAGCGTAATGCATAGAGTAGTTACTCTATGTGTAATTTTTCTGTGTTCAAATCCTCATAAGGACTTTAACCTTTTTCTTTCTTTTATAATTATTATTTTTTATTTTTCTATAATTGTAATATTTTTCTTTAATTTTACAATTGTAAAATTGTTTTATTCTTCCTTGTGTCCCGCTAATAAAATGCTAATAAAATTTCAAGGGAGTCCTTCCGGCATTTTGTCATCCGACACGTCCGTCACTTATTTTTACAATAATTGTAATGCAGTTAAAAATAATAATAATAACGTAAAAAGTAAAAGTAAAAAAAAAAAAGAGTAAATATGTATAAAAAGAATCAAAACTAAAACTTTATCAAAATTGGAAAAACCGCCCGCTAATGTAATCGAACCCAGGACCCCTTGAATAAGGACCGCGCACTATCCATCTAGGCTACCCTCGAAGTTCATTTTATGATACTTAAAATTGGTGTTAAAGGAGGCGCTAGAATCTATAGCAAAAACAGAGTTGAAGAGTAAGGATAGTAAATGATATTTCTGATCTCTTTACTCTTACATTGGTTTGATTACAACGTTTCAAACTTTCATCGTTCCAAAGATGTTACGATCTAAAAATAGAATTCTCTCTTTCCATCTCTCATCTGCCAGCCGTTTGTCGTGGAACCCGCTCTCAAATCTATTCATTATTCATTCCACGACGGAAAAAATGAAAACATTTGAGAGCGGGTTCCACGACGCGGCCTGCCAAAATGCCGTAGAACCCGCACTTATAGACATTTTTACAGCGGCTTCCACTACGAACTGAGACGATGTAAAGGTTATTTTACAATTTTGTATTTTTTTATTGGATTATAAATTTAGGAAAACACATTAAAATAATAAAAAAATAATATAAATAAATCTATATATATAAAAGAAAGTCGTGTTAGTTACACCACTTATAACTCAAGAACGGCAGAACATATTTGGCTGAAAATTGGTAGGGAGGTAGCTTAGAGCCAGGAGACGGACATAGGATACTTTTTATCCCGTTAGACAGCGGGAATTATACTCCTCCGAAATGGCTGCTTTTATAGTATTAAATAACAATAAGTAGGCTGAGAGCGTAACGTATTGTACATTTATGTGTGTGTCATATGCCCCTGAAATAGGGGTCCGCCGATTACTTATCTACAGTCACCAATGCCAAGAAAACGCAATTGGGCCAATTTTAGTCATCAAACAGTCAATTCTAGAGCTGCGCGAGATAGAAGAATACGAGATCAGGAGAACAAATTTATAAAGGTAATGAAAAGGCGCGTGTAAGCATGGCGCAGTTACGTGAATCACAATCAAAAGATGCACGAGATGAACATAATCAACAAAGACCACTTTTCAAAGAAGAGAAGCGCACAGATTAATAGTTAGAAGAAGAATTAACTAACAACGGCAACAAGTTTATCGAGGATTCACATCTGGGCAATTTCTTCGACAAGCATTCCAGTAAGAGCCTGATGTTGAAAATTCTGCTTATTTCAAAGTGATTATTGTGAACATTCAAAGTGAAAGTTCCAAAGTGAACATTCCTTATTTCGCTTCTTCCTGCCGAGTTACAATTAAAAAAAAATGGTAACGCATTGGCCATTGCATCTTCTGGCGTTGCAGCAACCTTATTAGATGGAGGCATAACAGCTCATTCAGCACTTAAGCTGTCATTGAACATTCAAAATAATCCAGATGCAGTGTGCATCATAAAAACAATCGTCTATGGGCATAGTGCCCATATTTTGGATGAATGCACTATAGGACGTAAAAATTCGCTTGGGGAATTGGATTGGTCATTTAGGGATATAAGGAACAATGATAAACTATTTTACGGCCCTTTGTTACTCCTTTCAGGTGTTCACGGTTAACGTACGCTGATGAATTCAATGCTTGCTTAAAATCATCGCAACTGTGGCGTAATGTTGAAAAATAACTGACCAAGAATATGTGCGATCAAATGCTTCAGGATCCATCCTTTCTCTAAACAACTGTTAGATATTGGCGAGGGGAATTTTGCTGTACGTGAAAATACTGGATGTACTTGAAATACTGAAAAACATTTATTAACCAAAATAAATGAAGAAAAAACAGCTAGCCCTTATAGAAAACAAAAAAGGGCAAAACAACGTTTTACGGGGTTGCTAGTTTAAAATAAAAAAAAATGGACTTCCCGAGCCTGGTTTGAAGCCTCGTTCCAGCGGGTTCCACTGCTGGAACCCGCCATAGAAAATTTTTCTTTGTATGCGATGTCCCATCTATGTACTTTATAATCTTTGTTAGTACCTAACAGTAACCTTTTTGGAACGAAACCAGGAATACAAGAGTTATATATGATGGTATGTATACAAATTCTTACAACCAATAAGAAAAAAATAGCCTTACTTATATTCATGTACATCGAAGTCTTTCTTATATACTCTGAATGATCAATATACAAATTCTTACAACCAATAAGAAAAATATAGCCTTACTTATATTCATGTACATCGAAGTCTTTCTTAGGTACTCTGAATGATCAAAAGCCAGTTATTGGCTACAAAAAAACTGAAGACTTATGTATTAATTTCGAGTACAAGATCATTGGTTGTAAGATAAAGAAAACCACATATGGGACGAATATAGCCCTTTATTTGACTGACAAGGACGACGAACCACTCTGGATATTTTTACCAAAGAGTTATGTAAATAAATTTTCAACTAAAACACCATTTAAGAAATTGAAGGAAAATGGAATAACGCATCTTGTATATAAAGGAAAAGAGATGACTAGATCAAGCTCAGCTTGTTTACAATTTATCTCAAAGGAGTAAAAGTATAAAAGAGTTGGATCCTTACAATGGGTCATCAGTTTCACATTTTCCATTAAGTCAGATACAATTCAGCTAACCTCACAATGTACGCGCATCAAATAAAATTATTTTTACTTTAATTTGAAGACATGATTTTCGGGGAACATTTAAAAAAACTTGAATATTTAATAACAACGCTAGCGGATTTAAAAGAAAAGGAAATGCTGTACTCCAAATATGGATTCCACTACAAAATATGTCCCTGGAGTGATGATGAAGCAACTGAAGGACCAGACACTTGTAATTGCAACAAACTTTCTCTATATATAAAGGAAGCTATGGATATTATGTTAAGATATTATAAAATAACTAAAAGAATGTATCCAAATCCATGAAAATAAAAAAGTTTTTTTATAGATATTATAAATAATATTGTTTATTTTTTATATTGGGTTAAAAAAAAAATCATTTAAAACATTTACTAAACATTTTTGAAATTGACTTACCATTATAGGTGAAATCTTTTATCTTAAAATTCTGTGTGAAACTCTTTAAAGTTTTTCGATTGCTTTTGTAAAGACCAAAAAGCATGCAGTAATGTCCACAGGTATTTGAAAAGTATCCTTGCAATTGTTGCTTGTTATAAGTATATTTTGATGCATTTCTTTTTAAAAATGCAATCTTTTTTCTGAGGATATTGTCCATAAGAATCGAAAAATTCTGCTGACTTTTTGTTATAGAAGTAAAATGCAACCCAATGCATTCCTGGTTGGTATGAATAATCAGTGTTAGCTACAATCAATGCTGGATATTCACGAATTTCTTTTGGTAGTTTATCGGCCAAAAAAACCCCCTTAAATATTTTTTTAGTTTGAGGATGCTTGGAGAGCCAGTTCATGATTTGTATTATATTCATTTTTACAAAAGTACTCGAATATTTCGATGCTTATCAATATCAATCATAGAGTCGTATTCACAATAAACAATGCAAGTAACAGCCTCAGCCAGAGGCTTAGAGAATCTTCCTTCTATTCTGATCGTTCCTTGAGAAATCAGGATAGCGCAAACACTAGAATTGGAGTGATCAGCAGTTAAATCAAACGCTAATATAAAATTATTTTTGTCAAACATATCCTTGGAAATTTGGAGACCACGATCATAATGCTTAATTCCACATGCTTTAAATAGTAAATTATATGCTCTTGAACTTTGGGTATTGGTAGGATTCGAGAAATCAAATTCAAGTGCCTGAGAAGGTACCTGTACCTGAAGGTACTCCATTACCTAGCAGATTGAATCGTTGTATTTTAAAGTTTTCAAAATTAAAAGGATCTAATCCTCGATTTCCTGAGTATGCTCTGTTTTTTACCATACAAAAGGCCAAAAAATTTGGAATTTGACCAATAAATGCGTTATCGATGGATAATGTATTATTTCCTGGGTATATTGTAAATGATTTTAATTCAAATTTATTGTATGGGTATATTGAATTTTTTGATTGTAAAACGTGATGATGAGCTAATAAAATGCTGGGGTTGACTACTACATGATTCATGAACAGCTGGACTTCCAAGATCTTTAGATTCGATTCAGTTTCGGTTTCCAATAAATAAAATGCTGTTTTTTCAATATGAAAAGTAATGCGCAAATCAACATTATTTACAAGCAGTTTTGGTTGGTTGAAAATATCTCCATGAACTTTTCCAAATAATTCTTATTTGGGTACCATAATTTGGGAATCATCTTTTTATTGCTAAACGACTTTCACTTGCATCACAACCATAGTATAAAATTCTTTGCAAATATAATTTATAATGATAATTATTGTCGCTTTGGGAAACCAAAGTATTATTTAAATAAACCGATGCGCTTCTAAATATAAAATGCAATATATTATTTGCTACACCAACAGAATTTCCTTCAATACTACTATTATCAATTTTTTTAAGTTGAGCCACAAGCTTCAAGTAAACACTTGAAAGATCTCTGTAAGTTTCCCCTATTCCCTAAACAACCGAATTCAATTGATGAAGTACTATCCAAAGAAGCAATAGGGTTGTATGAAACTTCTTCTGTTTTAAAAATACAGCTTTGCGTTGGATGCATTCAATGTGATTTTTTATTTAGATTTGGAAAATATATCACTAATTTTAAATTTGTTAGATGATTTTTTGTTTTACTTTTTTGAACGCGTATGCTAACGACGTTGTTTAGTTGTTAAATGATTGCGATTTTTTCTTGGTCTCCTCTTTTAAAGCATTTTTCCTTTACCACTTTGTTATTTAGTAATTTTATGAATTTCTTTGTCAGATAAATTATGTAATGCGATTTTACTTTGTTCTTGAATGATATTTCGTAGAGGTTTTCGACCCAAATCATTTATAACAGCCTTTCCGGTTTCAGCAGCTTGATTTTTAAGTGCATTTATCCCTGACAGAAAAAGCGGCTTAATGTAATTAAAAAGTCCACTAAAGAAATTTCCAATACCACGACCATGCTGAACAATTCTTGGGGAAACATAGAGACTACCTATGTTACTTAAGCTTCCACCGCACTGATTTAAATAATATTGATGATAACATTTCGCCATGATTGGTTAATCAATTCTAAATGTTAGTTTCCCTTAACATTATTATTTATAGATTTTTTCTTCTTTTTCTAAAATGCAGAGTTAGAAAAATTGGAACTGATGAAGTTTCAAAGGGGATTTTATATCTACTTGAATCAGTAATTAATATTGAAATTTCGTTTGGTGAAAAATTTTCAATAGGATAATATTCAACATTTCTAAACTGCATAAATTTTTCTTTTCCATTTGTAAATAAAACTCTTAAGCAACGTGTTCTTTTGCTTCCTACACAACGAGGCTTTATAATGTCCGTGTAAATAAATATTGCACCGCATTCCATCTCATCCGCTTTCATTGATGCCGATTGTATCGAAATGTTTCAGAATTTACTAAACTTATAAATTCTGTTGAATTAGAGCTTGATTCTTCTGATTCATTTTCTTTTGTTTCTCTCCTTTTTTTAGGATTTTTTCGAAAAGAATTATTTAAATATATGTCAGTTATACCGACTTCCCATTCCTCAGACATTGTTTCAGGAAGGTTTACAATATTTGTAAAAGCGCATTTTACATTATCAGGAAACACATTTAAGGAGTCATTGCTGAGCAATGTAATATAAAACTCGTTTTGAAAAAACATTTTAAGCTCTGCAGTTAAGAATATGAGATCCAATTTAATTTATTTTTACCAATTTGGATATTGTTATCTTTGCGGTTTGCCCTTTGCAATTTTTCTAAATCACTTATATACTTAAGATTTCTTAGTGGATAGGGGGAATCTCTATTCTTTTTAACCTTATTTCTCAGTTTCAGTTTCTTTTCAGTAGAATTTCCTTTTATAATTCTTGTTTTCTCAACTAATGATTTTTTTAAAATCTTATCATCAGTGAAAGAAGTATCTGCGAGTGATCGTTTATTATTAATTGGAATTGAAACAGATTTCTCAGATGATTGTTCTTCTTCATCGCTGGGTATAATGGCTAAATCGGGTAAATCCTCTCTTTTAAATGATGACTCGTTCTTGTATTCTTTAGAAGTACTGGCAATAGAATCTTTCTAATCATCTATATATGTTTGGGTTTTACATTTTGATTTAATGAAAACGGGGATTTCGATACCGATTGATGCAAAACAGCTTTGTTTCTCTTTTTATTTTGGTATGCACATAATTCTTGTTGAATTTTAATCCATTTACCATAATCACTAATTTTTTTATTGTTTAAAATTGGTAAAAA
The DNA here is from genome assembly GCA_018153455.1 of Drosophila parabipectinata. Classification (NCBI taxonomy): domain Eukaryota; kingdom Metazoa; phylum Arthropoda; class Insecta; order Diptera; family Drosophilidae; genus Drosophila; species Drosophila parabipectinata. Next base: position 462,362 of record JAECYA010000512.1, on the reverse strand, counting down.
TTTTAAATTTATAAGATCATTTACTAAAAGTTTATGGTATGAATTTGGATGCATTAAGATTATTTTGTTTAGCTGATGCTTAATTTTAATCATGATTCAAAATTTTTCCAAAAATCCCAGAAAGCAATGAACTTATTAAAATTGGTAAAAATCCGCCTTTTTGAATAAGAACTCTTCTCTTAGAATTTAAAGATTGTTTTGAGCTGAAAATATGTCGTAATACATTTTTATACTTTTTTAATGAATTCAAGATATTTTTTGATATTTTATGGTTTCCTTTCAAAGTATTTATCACTATCTCCGACAATGTTTTTACTAACTCGCTATCACTATTGCAAATAATCGCTTTTCGAAGTTTATTATTTGCTTTTTTGAGCACATACAATTAATGTTTGTTCGCTTTCAATCGCCTTATGCTCTTTTTGCAAACCATTTTCATCTGAATAGCAAATTGAACATAATGGATTAAAAATCTCTGTTCTAAATCTTAAAAGATCATTTATTCCTAGCGTAAGATCAATAAGTAAATAACCATGAGGTTCATCCGTGACTTCTTTGTATATTCTAAAAAGTTCTTTGGGGTTTTCAGGATATATCTGTCTAGCTAAACATTGAAATTGTAATTTATCTCTAGGATTTTTAAATGCATCAATGTATTTTGTATTTAGTGATATGTCTCGGGTGTGAGTAGATTTATGAAATATATTTTGTGTTACAACAATTACAGATAAAATTCGATGATGAGATCCTTTGGTAAAAAGTTCACATACATTTTTATTAAATGCTCCCATCATCAAATCACATAATACCAAAAGTATGGGTTCATTATTTTCATTTTCAATGGATTCAGGTACCCCATGGTAATATTCAATATTGTTAAAATTTGGTTTCGCTTGCTCTTCACCGTAACACCATATTATTATATCTATTGAATTACTTATTAAGTCCTTCCTTCCATTTATTAAATTTTTCAAAAATGTTGTTTTACCCGATCCTGAGGGGCCACAAATAAGCATCGTAAAAGGATGAACAAATTGTGTAAACATTTTGATAAAAGTTTTTTTGTTTATTCAATGCTAATTATCAAAAATAAATTTTTCTTATGATTTTTTTCCTGGTCCCTTTTTTTTAGCGCAGTCCTTTTCAAAATGAGTATCAGAACCACAATAGTTGCAGTATATAAGTTGACAGTATACTTTTTTTCGAGGATCTTTTCCAAAGATGCGATCCATTTTGCTAAAACAACTTCTCAATTAAAGTACTAAAATCATACTGTTTATCAAAGTAATTTATACATATAATTCTCCGTTATAGTATATATCGTAATTACAGTTTTCTAAAATTACAAAAAGCTTAAATAAATTATTTAGAGCACATCTAAGCTTAAGTTTTTTGTGAATTTTACAGTTGGTAAAAAAATTAGGATAACATGTCAGGCTCTTTCCAATATCTATATCGATAATATTATTCGATAGACATTTGGATAAAAATTCCTTCGCCACGTACAATTATATTGGAAAACTTGTTTAGTGGAGAAAGTACATCGCTTAAGCAGTTATAGGGTATTTCTCCTTCCATCCAGTCCAATCCGATAATGTTTTTTCGATGAATATTATGTTGTAATGTATCATAATTCAACTCCTTAATGCTGTATGGAGGTTTGAAGTGAAAGAATTTTGGAATTACAGTTCCTTCAGGCATGAATGCCAATTCCTAAACAAAAATTTGATTGTTATTTCCAACAACATATTGAAAATCTACTATAACGGAATTTGATCTATAAAACTTAGTCATTATACCCTTGCAGAGGATATTATAATTTTGTCCAAAAGTGTTCAACGCAGTGAAGGAGACATCTCCGACCCTATAAAGTAAATATATTCTTGATCAGGATCACCTCCTGAGTTGATATGAGCATGTCCGTCTGTCCGTCTGTCTGTCTGTCCGTTTCTACGCGAACTAGTCTCTCAGTTGTAAAGCTATCGACTTGAAACTTTGCACACACCCTTCTTTCTTTTGCACGCAGTATATAAGTCGGAACGACCGGGATCGGTCGACTATATCCTATAGCTGCCATATAACTGATTGATCGGAAATGGTATAGCTTTGGTGTTTTTAGAGTTAGAAAGTTTTAATTTAACATGAGAGCTACTTGTGGCAACACAATACGACGTGCCAAATTTCATAAGGATCGGCCGACTATATCCGATGTTTGCGATATATATCCGGTTTTAACTGCAAGGGTATATCAACTTCGGCTCCGCCCGAAGTTAGCTTTCCTTTCTTGTTTTAGAATGAGTTTTAAATTTAAACTGACTTTGGTGTCTACATTTTAGGTCTTAACATATATACCATTCGTTTTATTATAATATGTATAATATGTATAATACATGCATTATGTAATATATAAAATAAAAGTTGCCCTCACATCTTAGGAGTTTATACATATATGGATATATATTTCATTTCATTATGTAATACGTAATGTATAATATACATATATGTATATATGTATATACGGCATAATAAGCCCTTTATAAACCACACATTTTAGTAACTAATTTCAGTTTGGTAATAACATTCAGATTCAATGGATACACTCCAAGCTAAAAGAGATAGAGCCGTAAGAAAAAAACAGAACCATGAAGTTATATTTGGTTTTGAATATTTTGTGGCTCAAAATTTGAAAATGAAATGTGGATTTTCGACATCTAGAGTTGTTATACTAGAGAAAACACCAAAGTTATACCATTTCCGATCAATCAGTTATATGGCAGCTATAGGATATAGTCGGCCGATCCCAGCCGTTCCGACTTATATACTGCGTGCAAAAGAAAGAAGGGTGTGTGCAAAGTTTCAAGTCGATAGCTTTACAACTGAGAGACTAGTTCGCGTAGAAACGGACAGACAGACAGACGGACAGACGGACATGCTCATATCAACTCAGGAGGTGATCCTGATCAAGAATATATTTACTTTATAGGGTCGGAGATGTCTCCTTCACTGCGTTGCACACTTTTGGACAAAATTATAATACCTTCTGCAAGGGTATAAATATGTTCTGATACTAAATCAATTCGGTAATAAAATTGAAATAGTTGGAGATCATTAATTCGCCTAGCTATATTTTTAACTACATTTTTTTGTTGGAACACTATATTAAAACAGCAAATATCCTATCTGTACTATAATCATATCATTCCGAAGTGTGTCTCTTTACAAAAATTCGTTATTAAATTATCCGATTTAGATGGTAACTATGATAAAAATGTTCAAATAGATTTGACACGTTTATGTTTCGAAATATCTAAAAAAATGACAAAAGAAATAAAAGAAGATGTAATTCATTATAAGAAATCATTAATCTCTAAGACCTCAAACATTAACAATCAAAAATATGTTTTTTTTTTAATAAAAATGAGTAAGCAACAAGTTGTTGATGAAATACATAAAACTTGTAGAAAAAATTTTTTACGTCGAAAGTTCGTTCAAAAAAGGTTGCATGATACTTGGCAAATTGATTTGGTTGAAATGATCCCATATTCCAATCAGAAAAATGAATATAAATATTTACTAACGGTTATTGATACATTTTCAAAATATGCTTTTGCTAAGCCTGTAAAATCAAAATCGGCAATGGATGTTGCAACTGTTATGAAATCTATATTGAAAGATTCCAAATACAAGCCAAAAAAATATACATTCCGATCAAGGAAAAGAATTTTTTAATCAACTCTTTAAAGAACTTATGAAGAAAAATAATATAAATCATTACATACATTTACACACCTTAAGGCTTCGATTTGTGAACGATTTAAGATAACTTTAAAAAATAGGATGTGGAAAATGTTTAGTTTTAATGGAAATTATCGATGGATTACCCATTTGAATTCGCTTGTAGAAGACTACAACCATTCTTACCACAGAACTATAAAAATGAGGCCAATCGATGTTTGTAAACAGAATGAAGAGTTTATTTTGAAAACATGTTATAACATTGTTAAGGTATTTCCAAGGCATAAATATGTAGTAGGAGACCATGTTAGAATAAGCAAATACAAGGGTGTATTTGTTAAAAGATATGAACCTAACTTGACAACTGAAATATTTACAATTTCAAAAATTAAGACTACATTCCCAGTTACTTACGAGCTCATTGATTGATAATAAAGGTGACCCTATAAAAGGTGCATTGATAAAGGTGACCCTATAAAAGGTGCATTTTATGAAGCTGAAATTCAAAAAGTTAAAGACAAAAGTGCATTCCTAGTTGAAAAATTAATAAAAAGAAAAAAAGACCAAATTTTTGTAAAATGGTTAGGTTTTGATGAAACACATAACTCATGGATAAATAAAACAGATTTATTAAAATAAAATTATTCAAATTGGAATTTATTTATACAAATTATACATACATATATACATTTTTAATTTTATTATTATTATAATTATTTTTATATTTATTATATTTATATTTTATATTTGAAATTCTTTGAGTACATTGAGTCAGTCCTCCACGTACACCTCTTTTTACAAAATTGTACATGTTAGGATCACTTATTAATTCTAGTTCTACTTTTGTATACTTCAGCATAGCATCCCATGAAATAGATGGGGCTGAAACATAATTAACCGGGTCTAATTTATATGTTCTTGTACATATATTGCGGAAGTTTTCAAAAACATCTGATAAAATTAAAACGTCACTCTCCAAATACAGTTTCATGTAGTATTTTAAAGTTCTACACTGAAAAGAACTCCAAATTTCTTTTTCGTCCCTCAACGAATTATAAAAATATTCCCTAGGAGGACGTTCGGTTTCATTGAATTTTTTAAAACTATCTAAATAATCATAGGGAAATACTCCCTTTCTTCTCATTTGCCTAAACGTCTCTCCACTAAATTTTGATTTTAATATTTTAAAATCTTTATCTTCCATGATGGAAGCTAATTTTTCTAAACTAGAATTTAAAAACCTATTGGAATCTATGTACTTTATAGTATAATTAGTCTTTCCCTTTTCAAAAATAGTTTAATTTAGTGCAATATATAACTCTTTAGTGGAGGGAATTGGTTTCAATTTACCCCCTAGGGCATTAATAAATAGGTGTAAATATACTTACACTAAATAATAGATATTAATAAATAATATCTAGATAAATTATGAAAAACTACAGGGAAATAAGCTTTTAACTTAAAACTATCTTTACAACTTTTATGGATAGGTCCTTGGTATTTACCCGTGAACTGGTTAAAATATTTCATCCGTACTGATGGCCTCTTCACACGCATAACAATTCCCATGCTCCTGGTCGCAGATGTCGAAGTTGTATATAGGTTTTTTTTGACCCTTCCAGTATTTATTATATAAAACCATTGTCTCCTCTTCCAAAGTTTTTACAAACACACAAAGGAATAAAAATAATATTATTATTAATTTTAAAACTTATAATTTTATGATTTGAATTTATTTACCTTCATAGGTCCATAATTTATTCAGATGCGGATTGAATTTATGAGCCACATAAAACGAAACAGCACATGCTGTATGTTTCTGTACAGGCTTGGTGTAAGAGGTGTGTGGATTATTAGAGGCTGTGTGGTAATTTTCCAAAACCGCCTCAATATCCGCATAAATTACTACTGGTAGTGACCGTTTTTTAGAAATATTCTCAAATTTGGTTTTTGTGTTCGGTTGGGGGTATAGTGCCGCCACTTGACCGCACTCCTTAATATTGTGGGTCTTGTTTGTGGTGCAATAAAATTGTAGGCAATTTCTACAAAAGTATCGTTCCGAATTTGAGTGATTTACTTGTGATTTACACATTGTTTTTATACTTGTTAGTTATGCATAATGCAAACAATTTTCCCAATATATCAATGTGGTTGCTTTTAACTTCTTTAGTCCTAATTGTAGGACCTTCTGTGCGACCTTTATAAATTTCATATACATTTATGCTGTAATTTGAGTTATTTTTTCTCAAACAGCTTTATCCCATCCTTTGTAATGGGAAACTCTATTCCCGAAAAGTTTAATCTTTTTTGATCATATTTTATAATGGGTTGGCTTATATCCAAAACTCCATAAAATGAAGTTCTGGGCAGTTTTTCGCGAGCTGATTTTTTTTGCGCTGATTATCAAAATGCATGTATGTAATGCATGCATGTAGCCAAAATGCACCACTTAAAACAATAAATGTCATTATTTTTAACATTTATGAGAGCATTTCTCTTGCTTATGCTCTTAGGTGCTTCAACATATCCTGAACCAGGAAGGTGCTCTAGCTTTAATATTTGTATTTCATAAAATGTAAAATGCTTAATAGCCCATCCAGAATCCCTCTCCTGGAATTCATCGGCTTTTGTAATTAACATTTCGTTATCGTCATTTAAAATGTATTCGATGTCGTTATATGAGCTGACGTAAATTGCTTTATAGTTTGTTGAGAAATGTTTTGTTTCTTCTTGCATCTTATCAGTTTCTTCAGTGGGTTTTACATATTTCCCATGAACTGATAGACGCACTTTTATAGCTCTTAATTCGCTAAGTGCATATTTTATAATGTTTAAAAGATTATTTTTACATCCATTGTAAAATTCTTTTAAATCTAGATCGCGCACTCCGAATACTTTATACTTTTTTGTGTAAAAAGTATCACTTTGGGTTATAGAAAAAATGTTAGCATTTTGCCACACAAGTTTCCTTAATGCTGCTCTATGATTTGGAGAATGTAAATGAATTCTTTCCTCAACGAAAGCATAATTTTGCTTACAATCGGGACAAAAATTCGTTTCAGCAATTGTGCGGTCTAGTCTAGCCCTTTTTGATGTTGATGGCTGTTCTTCAAAATCCATGGGTTTCCCCTCTTGAGGGCTAGTTTCCTTGGGCACACCAGCCTTCCTTTTTACAGCTGATGATACGTTGAATATACTATGTTTTGCAGTAGTTCCTTGGTTCCTGATTCCTTGGATTTTTGGTTGTTGATTTTCATCCTGTTTTTTGGACCCCGTTGTTCGCGAACGATACAAAACTTTCGCCAAACCGTTGGCCTGAGATTTCTTGTTAATCCCAGAGAAGGCATTTCGCGGTCCTTCACATCGCTCATAATGAGTTATATTCATTCATGAAGGGTCAAAAAAAAAGGAACCAATTGACCTGCTGCGATCCCTTTTTATCACTTTCTTGCAGGAGACATATTTATGTCAGGGTCGGATGAAAGGTCAATATGTATTTTTTATTTAGGATTATATATATATGTGAGTGTATAATGGATTGTGGATTTACGTTCCCACCAACATATACATGCATACACGGATATGACGCAAGAAATCAGCCGATTGCCTATTTACTCCCTACTATTAGGAAAAAGAAAACTGGGTCAAAATCAAAATCAAAATCAATCACAAATCATTTCAATGTCATTTTATGGAATTAAAATGCCCCTTGTGGGTCAAATCCCATATTATGGGCTTCGCCTTGATCGCACTAATTAGATTGACTTTATCCTCGCGGGCCGAAAACTTTTCGGTCCGACAATTTTTTTCTTTCAATTTTCGCTCCATGTTTTAGCTATCAAAATAAATTAAATGAATTCTTTTTACACCCAAAAATCAGCTGTTTATTTTTTTTGATCCGGCAACGCCATTCAATTCGATAGCTAAAATTTTTTCGTCAGAGTACCGGCAAAATCTAGGAGACAAAAATTTCTTCTTCTTCCTTTTTTACACCTTTTTTTTTATATGGAGTTTGACAGCGTCAGAGTACTAGGCTTAAGTTTTAAAGCTCACAGCCGTTCAGAGCTAAGCGTCCAGATGCTCTTAAAAGCTAATTCGAAAGCTTTTCTGAACTTTACAAAGTGTTACCAATCAAACGAATTCAAAACATCGACTTTTATTGCGCTAGATTTCTTTTTGGATCCACTGTGTGATGGTTGGTAATTCAGTCAGTTAGAGAGAGTTAAAGGGTTTTAAGTCTTTGATTTAGGCTTTTTCGAAGCTTTTCTTGCTAAGCTTCATTTTCTCGTATATTCGGCGTTGTTTTAAGAGGCTGCATATATTGGGTTACATTTCAACCCCTATTAAATATTGAAAATTTAACTGCAACGTTTTTATTTATTCGGCCGCAACTAAAACTATTGATTGCGCAACAGTACCCCAACCAACTTTAAAAAACCTGAAGTTATTATTTATAAGAGTATAATAATATTATTTACTCTTATTATTATAAGAATAATAAGAAGATACCACGATAATTTTCTATTAAAAATATTACAATACAAATATAATATAATCTTACAATATAATATAAGAAGTATAAAAGGCTAATAAAAGGGCAAAACGATTCACACCACGACAGGAACCACCAGTCTTATCTCTTGCATAAACTGCAAGATCCCCCACATTTTGCGACAATATCCTGATATTCTGTCCAAGGATTGCTTTGTCCGCAAACGAACTTTTTTTTCGATTGTCGATCATACAAAGGCATGCCTAAATTGCTTCAGCACCACTTATCACAATTCAGCAGTAATAAACATTGTTTACGATGCAGGAATCGCCACGACACCATGCTTCACTTCCCAACCGACTGCTTAGAATGTGTTTACGATCGTCACCATCGTCATCGTCACCACACGCTGCGACTCGCACAAAAATAAACTAACAGCTTTTCAATCAGTAAAATAATTTTTGGCGACTTATAAAAAGCACACAAAATTATGAGTCTCTGCTTTGAATGCTCTTCGAAGCATTTAACGGGACTTATCTTTTAGAATACACAAGCCATATGTTTTTTCACGCGTAAAATTTGGTCTGCGGTTTGTTGTGTTGCGCTGTTCAAATAGTAGTAATTATATAAAACCTATCCGGCTCATAATTTTTTTCTTAAAAGGTAAGTTTACTTACTTTTCAAATTAACTAAAAGATATACAGATATATAATAGCATGCCTTTTGACGAAATAGTGATACGTGCCTTGAGGCATGTTTGGGGATCCAAAGCAACTTTCGTTGCCAGCTGATAGTTTCACAATTGATTGCCACTTATGTGTCTGTTTCTGTTAATGGAGTGATTTTACTTAATAGAATTGGAAATATTATAGAAAATGGCAAGCCGGGTTTGGTACAAGCTGTCCGACTTGTCATATGAACAGTTGCTCAAAATATTTGACTCAGTTCCATCGGATGAAAACGTGTTTATCTCAAGTGACGACGAGGACGACGACATTGCTATAATGGATGCTCCTAAGGGGGACATCTGAGTAACAGGGAAAACAAGAGGTTTTTCTAAAATTTTTTGCTGGCCAAATGAACAAGCCAACATCAACAGCTATCGACACACGAAGCGATATATTGATTTTTAGCAAAATGGGGAGTGATTGAAAAAAGTTACAATTTTCACAAAAAAAAAACATCACAAAATTGTTGATAAAAAAAAAAGTAAGCAATATAAAAAATCTTACGTGTGTCGATAGATATAGGTATTCTGAATATACTGTCTACTGTCGGCCGTCTCGAAAAAAATGTTTGTTTGTAAAGTTTGAAGTACTGTGGGATACATATACCTGTGAGGCATCGCCGCAGAATGGAAAATTTCGACACTTAGACACTTTTGCCGTACTCTATCTTATGTTATGTTATTTTTAAGATCCCAAAGAATTTTTTAAGCGAAAAATTAAATTTTCGATTTTTTGAAAATGTTAGTCAAATGTCCCCCCTAATACTGCTTTTAATACTGCTGAGACTATATAATTTATTGATAGTCATGTTGAAAATGTCCAAAACAATGCACAGAAAGCTGAGACTGCAAAAAGCCCACGATCACCATTACCAATCAGTGAAGATTTGGCGTGCGCATCTTAGCCAAATTCTGGTAGGGGTAATATAGCTGGAATAACAAAAGATTCGAGTAAGATAATGTGGCGAGAGAAATGTATGCAGTTGCATGTTAGCAATGTAGCATTTCGAGGCGACTTTTCGCTGCCTGCAGAAATAAGTGACCTCGAAACTCCTTTACAGCTCTATTCTATTTTTTTAGTTCGAAAATCATTAATATGATCGTCGACGAAACCATGTGCGCATCTTTAAAGGATGATATTAACAATAAGTTCAAAATTAACACTGATGAGATGCACCATTAAATAGGTATTTTGATGTTCATGTCCATTTATCGCTACCCAAATCAGAAGAGCTACTAGGGACAAAATGCGTTTGAACCTGCATGACCCGAAGCAGATTCGACGCAATAAAAAAATACTTGTCGTTACGTGATGAGAGCAAACGGATCATGAAGGGTGAACCAGGCTACCATCCTTTGTTCCGTACCCAAAAATTTGTCTCAACAAAAAGTTTGACTCGGTACTAAAGTATTTTCGCCCTTGTGTTGACGACCTAATGTGCAGCACAAAAATGAAGCACCACTTGCGTCAGTACATGCCAAATAAGCCGCACAAGTGGGGCATAAAACTATTTTTATTGTGCGATTAATTTGGGTACGCATACCGCTTTGAGATCTACAGCGGTGCAGGTGATAATGTGGTCTTACCTGGTCACCCAGATCTGGGTGCTTCGGCCAACATTGTAGAGCGCTTAACGTATTTATAGCATGGGGACGGTGCGAGGAAACCGTATCCCAATTTGCAAGCTACCAAACGATATTGCCATAAATAAATTGCCGAGATGTTTTTCGACTGAATACGTTGGGTCCTCATATGGTGTCGAAATAACCAATTTACTCTGGAAAGACAGCAAGCTTGTTTGCTTTTTGCCCACCTATGTGGGTGTAAAGCCATTCGAAAAGACAAACCCTGGTGAAGGAACTGCAAAGGCTTCTCGCTTTCACAGAAAGGCTAAGCCGCAACACTAGAGGCAGAGCTGGTGACATATATAAACAAAAACTTACCGGGTCGCTCAATTAATACATCTTCACCGCGGTGGGCAAACCAGTCTCCATCCTCTCAGTCAGGACGAACAATAAAATCCCTATTCTTGCAGAACGGGCAAAACTGTCTCCACTCTTTTTTTTTTTTTTTTTTTTTTTTTTAACGTTGCTTTTATTTCTTGAATCTTCTCTTTGCGAGACTAACAAGAAGTGTATCAAATCTTATATTTTTAACTTAACTAACAGTCATATTGACTGATACGGAGTTAGACGGCCCTAAAAATCGATTGCTGGGTTGGGAGGTCGTTGCGTCTAAGGCGGGATACGCTAGAAACCCGAGTCAATCCCCGAGCGAGAAAATTTGGGTGCGAAGACAGTTTTTCTTTGTATGACTCTTTTTGCTTCTGGATTTCGTCTTTCACTGCGAGGATGCCCAGATCCCGGTGGATGTTTTCGTTGCGAACATACCAAGGTGCCCCTGTGATAGTTCTCAGGATTTTTGATTGTGCGCGCTGTATGATGTCTATGTTGCTGCTGCTCGCGTTCCCCCACAGCTGGGAGCCATACGTCCAGATTGGCTTTAGGACTGAATTGTACAGTAGTAACTTGTAGTCTAGGCACAGTGGCGATCGTGAGTTTATGATCCAGTGGAGGCTGCTGGCTTTCAGTTTTAGATGCATCTTTTTGCATTCGATGTGCTTACGCCAGGTAAGTCGTCTATCAAGGTGAACGCCAAGGTACGTTACGTCGTTAGCTTGAGGGATCTGCATACCGTTTAGTAAAAGCGGAGGGCATGTTTGTCTATTAAGAGTAAACGTTATATATTTACACTTTTGTTCGTTTATTTTAATGCGCCAGTCGGACAGCCACCTTTTCACTATTGTGAGATGATTAGCCAGTTGGGTTGTTGCCTGCGTTGGGCATCTGGAGCGACTAAGGATAGCGGTATCATCGGCAAACGTTGACGTTGTTAGTTGTGCGCTCGTAGGAATATCCGCAGTATACAAAACATATAGACACGGCCCGAGTGCGCTTCCCTGTGGAACTCCAGCTTCGATGGTGTAGTCGCCCGAAGTAGCTGCGTTGCATCTCACTGAGAATACCCTATTGAAGAGGTATGATTCCAGTAGCTTGTGGGTGTATGTTGGCAAAAACGTTTTAATTTTGTGCATGAGTCCGATGAGCCAAACTCGGTCGAAAGCTTGAGATACGTCGAGGAAAATAGCGCTGCAGTATTCTCGTTGTTCGAAGGCTGAGCGTATTTCGGATGTTAATCTGTTCACTTGTTCGATGGTTCCATGGTTTCTTCGAAAGCCAAATTGGTGTGCCGGGATGATATTGCAAGCTTCCAAATGTGGTATTATGCGAGTTAACAAGCATTTTTCAAACAGTTTAGACAAACAAGATAGAAGGCTTATTGGTCTGTATGATGACGGAATTGTGTGGTCTTTTCCAGGCTTCGGAATCATTATAATAATGGATTTCTTCCACTTTTTTGGGAAATAGCCAAGATTAATGATTCCATTAAATAGTTTGCAGACGACCTCTATAGCGCATTTTGGAAGTTCGATCAGCATCTTTGGGGTCAATAGGTCACCACCGGGAGCCTTTTTTGGTTTTAGCCCTCTTATGACTTTTTCGATTTCGTTCGGCCGGAATGGAGGTGCGGCTGGCTGAGGGGAGGACTCTGGCTGAATTACTGGCAGGAGGAATGAATTTGAGGCTGGGTTTGGCTGGAAGACACTTTGGAGATGTGTGGCGAATGTTTCAGCTCGGTCTTCGTTGCTGCGAGCCCAGCATCCCGAAGAGTTTCTTATCGGGGTGGTCGTTTCAATTGGGGCACTAAGATTTGGGTGGGCCCTCCACAGGGGGTACTTTGTGCTTGTTGGCGAGAGATTCTGGATGTACTTCAGCTGTGCATTTTCTTCCTGTTGGTGAAGAGCCTGGTCGAGTGATCGGGTTGCTTCCTTAAGGCGTTGTTTTGAAGCTGGTGATCTGCTGTTTTGCCAATCACGACGCGTGCGCCTCTTTTCTCGCACGAGCTGTTCGATTTGCTGATTAGATTTGAAGTGTTTGTTTCGGTCTACTTCTTTCCTATGAGGAGTAGAGATTTTAGCTGCCGCAACGAGTACTTCTTCCAGGGCGCTCGTAGTGTAGTCGATGTCCGATTCCATGTTAAAATCCGGGGCGAGTTCTATGTGGGCACTCACGTACTTTTTGTATTTTAGCCAGTTTGTTTTTGTCGTCGTCAGACTGAAGGGGTGTTCGGTTATTTCTGGGCTTTGAAGAAGCGTTAGAAGCACAGGCGAGTGGTCTGATGATAAGTCCGAGACTGCTTTGGCACTTATTAGATTGCGAGGTATGTTTTTTGTCACTGCAAAATCAATAAGGTCTGGGAGCTTTCGTGAGTCTGTTGGCCAGTATGTGGGACTTCCAGGGGAAACGTAGTCCAGTTTATTTTTCACATTTATAATTGCATTGTACAATTGTCTTCCTTTGGGAGTCACTAGACGTGATCCCCAGTGCGTATGTTTGGCGTTGTAGTCTCCTGCGGCTATAAATCGATCCCCAAGTGAATTGTAGAAGTCCATAAATTGTCCTTCCGAGATTGAGAAGCGAGGAGGGCAGTAAACGGCAGCAATTGAAAGGATTCCGTTGCTTGACTGAATTTGTATCGATGTGGCCTGCAAGAAGTTTGTTGCAAACCTTTTGTGAAAATGGTGTTTAATTCGTTCTCTGATTAGAACTCCAGTTCCGCCGTGGGCTTTCCCATCTGGATGATCTGTGCGGTAGATTGTGTAGCCTCTTATATGAAAGTTGTATTTGCTTGTAAGATGCGTTTCCACCAGTAGCATAACGTCAATATGGTTTTCGGTCAAGAATTGTGACAATTCTAGTTTATGCCGTGAGACACCATTGGCGTTCCACATTGATATTCATAGCGCCTGCATAGATTATTTGGACTGTTGTGCTACGAGCAGCTGTATCACCATGTTCTGGTTTTGAACAAGCGTTTGCATGGTCGTTTTCACGAATGACATAAGCTCCATCATACTTTGTTGGAGGGTAAGCATCATAGTTTCCGTTTTGCTGTGTGGCTGTTCTGGGGCCTGTTGAGCGCTTTGAGAGTTAGGCTGAATTGGAATTACCCTTCCAGAACGTAGAGCATCGGCATAGGAGAAGCCGTTGGTGGTGTTTAGTGGACCGAATGAGGATCTCGCAGCTTTGGCGAAGAAGACGTCTGGCGTGGTTTTTGACGAAACGTACGCATTCTGTGGATTTTGGTTGCGCGTTGCGGTCGCTTGACGCATGCGACTCTTTAACTCCTTATACACAATACATCCTCTATAGTTTGCCGTATGGCTGCCTCAGCAGTTTCCACATTTCTTCACGGTACTGTCCTTGTTTGTAGTGCAGCAAGCGGACTTGTGGGCGTCCCCGCAGACTACACAGACAGCCCGAAGTGTGCAGTAAGACCTTGTGTGTCCATACTCTTGACAATTAGTGCATTGCACTGGACCGTTACGTTTATGTGGCTCTTCAACAGTGATTTTCCGATGCAAAAGATATTGCAGGTTGTAGATTGGGTGGACTTCGTTCTTCTTCAGCGACCTGCTTTCAGGCTCGAGCTCGACCTTGAAGAGGGGTTGTGGCTTTTTATCTTTATTTAGAATGTTAATAACATTCTTGGCGGCGAAGCCCTTTTCTTTAAGGGCGGTTTTTATTTCCTCGACGGTAACATCAGGTTCTATTCCCTTTACTACCACTTGTAGGCCCTTACTGCTTTTCAGCTGGTACGTGTAATAGTTTTTCTGTACAGTGTCCAGATATTTTGACACTATTCGGAAGTGCTCTTCAGTCTTGGTTTGCACCTTTGTTTCATGGATGTTCCCTTTGATAAGCGGAACAACATGAAAGTTTTCACCGTTCCCGATCAACGACGCAATTTTGTTGACCAGGGCACTCGAGCTTTTTTCCCTAATATAGATTGGAGGGGGCTTGGGTTTTTTGCGGTGTCTTGGGCTGGTTGGTTTTCCTCAACCTCCGCCAGTAGGGCAAATCTGTTAGTAGTGGATCTGTCTGGTTCATTATCGTTATTCAGGACACGGTTAATTTTTGTTTTGTTGCCTGCCGGATTACTCTGCGGGCTAAGCTTGCGCTTAATTTGGATGTAGCGATCCATTCCAGTCTGTGTGGCCGTTGCCGCTTTGGCACTTTCCGAGGTTGTTGTTTTTGTACTCGCTGTAGTCGTTGACGTCGTGGTACTTTGAGTTGCAGGGGTTTTCGCTGTTGTTGCAGAAGTTGTAGCGCTGCTTGTTGTTGGTGCGAAATTTGTTTCCGATATTGGAGGGGGTTTTACACTGCGAACTCCATGACGCGGGAGTCGGAGTGAGCAGAGCGGGTGAGCAAGACCGTGCCCTTTGGGTTTCAGCGGTCAGTAAAGCCGGGTTGCTTTTAAGCGCCGATTTTTCCACTTCGGTATCGCGGGTTGAAAAGTAAGAGTAGAAGCCGTTTCTTTGGTTCACTGAACTTCTACGCTCGTTCTTTTGGTCGTTGCTCAATGAGCTCATTGCGTGGTACGTATTTTTTTTTTAACAATGCACTAGTTTTGGTTTAGCACATTACAACTGTTATAAAAAAAAAAAAAAGCTTGTCTGTCGCTTTTAATAAATTGTATTTCAGTGTCTTTTCGCTTATATTGGCGAAAATATAAGCGAAGTGAAGTTTTCCCGGAGCTCGGACAAAGCACGTCCGCTCAGTTCGGTAGTTCGATTACGATTCCACTCTCTGATCGACCTTTTTGGCATGAGCTCAAACATGGTTAAAAGTCACAACATTTGATATCGGACTTGCGGTTTGACAAGCTAAACCATTTCCCACATTGGTTGGATCAAAACAGTGAAAAAGAAGTTGCAAGCACTGTGAAATTTCACAAACGCAATGGATATGCACTAAATGCAATCTGCATTTGTGCTGCGCAGCGAATAAAAACTGTTTTATAGAATACCATAAGAAAAAATAAAATAAATAAACATTACTTGAAAAAATTGTTTTTTCCACTCAAAGCCCCAAGCGTGCCTTCAGGTTCGCTTACCTTGCTTCTCACCTTACAGGTGAACCCAAGATTCTACGTTATTTTTAAGCACATATTTGACCTTAGAAGCATTCGTTTACTTAAAAAAAAATTATTTTAATATTTTTTTTATATTATTTTGGAAATTAGTCTAAAAGTACAAATATTAAGTATTATTTTGGTTTTTTTGGTTCCTCGGACAGGATGAAAACGGCAGTGGAACAATGGTGTGAAGTTCATTTCCTGCGTACCTGCACCCGACAACTCAATACCTGGAAAGTACCTGGTCCGGCTTCCGATAAAAGCTGAATATCACTCCACCATCAAAAAATATTTGGACCTTAAGCAACTCTCTGAAGTCACCACTGCAGAAGCTCGACCGAAGGTGATGTGATCTCTCCAAGGGTTCAAAATTATTTCTCAGCAAGTACTCTCCTACACCATGACGTGGTTAGGGAAGAGAGCATGATGACCAAAGTTCGGGTAGTGTACGATTTATCATGTACCTCTTCCAAAAAAAAATCTCTTAAAGAAATATTGTGCATTGGCCCACCGCTACAAAATTATTTAGGCGAAGTCATCGTAGTGATGCGCGGTGTAGCGGAGGCACGACGCCCTGTCTTTAGCCCATCACAGATCCCGTAGCGTGTATACGTGCAGGTGTGCGAAGACCAGTCGCAGCCGACCCGAGTGTGTGTCCCGAAAAGTAGGAAGGCCTGCGTGCGGCCGTCGAAAGAGCAATATTTAGGGCAAACCAGCGGCGACGGAGCAACAGGAATCGCAGTGGCGACGGAGCTGCAGCAGCGACAACAGGAACGACCATCAACGAGCCCATAAGCGACGGGCAGATAAACAACGACGGCGTGGCTGAGCGGAACCCAAGAGGAGAAGCAAGGATCGAGGAATAATATGTATTTTGTTTTAAAAGCCCTCAAAAAAAAAGGGTTAAAACGTTTGTATTCTATCTGTATTATTTCTGGACTCGAACAATTACGTGTAACTATATATGAGCTAGCCGCGCAAATTGTTGCGAGCGGAAAGAAGAAAACCAAATCGTTACACTTTTTATTGCGTAACAGTTTCATTACCACGACGTGAGTGCACCCCGTTAGAATATTTTAAACATTTTAAGCTTATTTGTCTTGTTGTCATGATCTTAAACTTAAATTACATAATGGCGTCTGGAGCTGAACCACTGGATCTGCTACTGCAAGAAGGGAGAGGATGCTGCGGAGACGAGCAGGAGTGACCTGTTAAGAAATGGGGATCCTGCGTCAGAAGGGCAAGGCTGCGATGCAGACCGAAGACTTAACCATTATGACCCTCAAGTTTATGAAGAAGCGTCTGCGTGATCGATTCACCAACCTACAGGATGAATCGGAGGAGCTTAATTACAACCAAATCAAAAGGTGTTTATATTGAAAATTTTCTTAGCTGGCCACCGACTTGCACGTCGACATCCAGTTGGAAGTTGTCAATCGCTCCATGAGTGTTGCTGCCTACTTGACGCTTTTGGATGGTATCAAAGGTGCTGGTATTTGACCTACTCCATACAGGCCTGCTCTCTCATTGCCCTCGTTGCCGATATCAATATTCAGCGGTGGCTATGCCGAATGGCCGGATTTCTGCATCCTGATTAGGACGACGATTGACAGCCATCTTCATTTAACCAAAAAAGAGAATCTCAGGTGGCTTATTTTGCGGAAGCCAGCCTTGGACACCGTGAGTACTTTGGAAATTAGAAATGCTAACTATGATATGGTTAACCTCTTACGCAACCGTTTTAGTTACATACGATTAATATTCCAGGCTCACATCAACGATATCCTTCAGATAAGCCATATTTCATTTCAACTCCACGCGAGTTATCTGACCGATTCGATTTCGCAGGCCAAGTGGAAAGACTCTTTCGTTGGAACCAGTGTTGGCAGCCTACCAACCTTGGAATCTATGGCTCAGTTTTTGGAGAAAAGGTGCCGGACGGTCGGGACCGTAGCCGTATAAAAATTTATCTTGC
The DNA here is from genome assembly GCA_018153455.1 of Drosophila parabipectinata. Lineage (NCBI taxonomy): Eukaryota > Metazoa > Arthropoda > Insecta > Diptera > Drosophilidae > Drosophila > Drosophila parabipectinata. The sequence continues at coordinate 444,394 of JAECYA010000512.1, read as the reverse complement.
ATGCTTCTTAATGCTCTGCCTGGTCCTTGGACTCTGTGCGGTGTCCTGGCATATTCTGTGCTGACTTGTCCAAGTTTCCTTAAGTCATCAAGTCTGAACATTTATTCGTCGTCATCATGGTTTATGGCATCCTTGCGACCAATTATCCATCAGTACCTCCGTTTCCGCTTCGACTTGGATCCTCCAAATATTCTCTCAGTAATATCCCGATGTCCGGCCCCGTGATTTAATCTTAGCTTTTCCATAACTTGCTTTGGAAATTTGGATTCGGATGGATGGATTTAGTTTCACATAGTCGCTATAACGCACCTTCTGGCTCAGGATAAAAGTATAAGTTTCCTTTTTGGTTCTCGGGTTATCCTCCAGGATTTTTATATGGACGACCACATATCTGGTGCCCCGGCGAAGACAAAAGCTATTAAGATGACGTCCCAGACATCCAGTGTTGCCGTTTTATTCTTTTTCCGGACAGATCTGTCCGGTTATAAACTGCGTCAGCCGGAAAAAATTTAAAACATCCCCTAGCCTTTTATCTGTCCTTTTTCTAATTTGGCCTGGCCTTTTTATCTGCTTTTTATTTTTATGTAAAGTGCTGAAAAGTAATCAAAATGTACATTACTTTTATATCGATAGCAGCACTTGATAATTAATGCAACCCTGTTGTAATCTTAAATGCGAAACTTTAAATGCGATTTTATCGATCAGATAAATATTTTAATACTCTTTTGTTTCAAAAATTTATTTAAATTGTTTTTTTCTTTTTTAGGTTTGGGCTACGCCGGAAAGGCGTATGTTGCAATGAATATGAAATTCCTAAGCAACATTCAAAAATGATTGGAAGCAACCAATCAACAGAAAATCAAAGCTTAGAAGCTTGCAATGATGATATTGACGATGTTCTAAACGATTTGGCCACCAATAAAGAATGATATTACATAAAGTTTATTGGAAAAATATTTTGTCTTGTTTTTTGTCCTTTTTTTTTAATTTTTGTCCTTTTCTATCCTTTTCTTATAATCAATCTAGCCTTTTTCTGTATCGAGCTGACGGCAACACTGCAGACATCGAACCTTTTGAGAAGAGTAAGAATTGAGAAAGAGGGTTTTCAACATACCAGAGAGGTTTTGAAAGGAGTGCCCGAATATATGTAGTCATATTTGATCGTCAACGATGGAAACCCATTCACATTCACTCTTGGGTAAGCCTGAGACCTTTCTGTTGTTCTCCTTTGAAGCCCTTCAGCCCACCGCTAAACCCACCAGGAGATCTATTCGTTCGTCATTCGTTTTATGACCTGAATGTCAGGACCAAAATGAAAGGACATGGGTTTGGATCGAGAAGCACTCTCGGCAACTTCAGACGCTGGACTGGGCCTCATCATCCTCCCCGGAGAAGCAGCGAAGGAACTCTCAGGATCATTAGCAGATGCCTGCGACAGCTCCATGCCTAGAACGAAAGGCGTTTCTATGCCTAGAACGAAAGGTGGAGTCGTTTCTCTTCACGAGCAGGGAGAAGGTAGAGTTCATTACCATCCAGGTGAGGAACTGCTCCATTTCGTCAAAGGAGGCAATTAAATACCTAGCAGTAATGCTGGACAACAGGATGTACTGCGGAGCGCACACCACTACACAGTGGGGAATTTGCCCTGTTTTTGTCACAATCCAAAATTTTTAAATTCTGTTTTTGGAATTTAGTTAATAATAACGAAATGAAGATATTTCAAAAAAAGGGCGTGGTTCCGCCTTTTTATATCCATTTTGCAATAATGCTAGTTTTATACATTTTGTTAAAAAAATGGGCTTTTTCCAATTTTTTTTCTTCCGGGAAATCGCAGAAAATTCGCTCTGTTTTTGTGACGTTAATTAATAACTTGCAAACGAGATATTTTTATGGGTTTTTTTATAATGCTATACAAGTTTTTGACAAGTTTTTAAAGCAAAGTAGGCGTGTCCCAACCCCTCCCCAAATTGTTTTTTTTTTTGCCAAACACTTCCAGCAGCACCGCATTTCTGATTGTAACCTTCCTTCCTAAAAATTGGAATTTCGCAAAAAGGCGCAAAAAGGCGCAATTGAACCTAAGGTGTTCTAAATTGAGAATGAATGGCTCTACAACATGGGTACAGTCACTGCTTTATCGAATCTAATCATTTTTTTTAAAACTCTTCCCAAAGTTGAACTTTCATTACGAATGTTTTGTCTGGACACCACTTGCTTTAATTACAAATTGTTAGAAAGACATGCAAAAATTTGGCAAAATATTAGTATTAACAAATAGTATAAGCCTGGAGCATGACTATCCATTTAAAATTTTATTGATTTGTTCTTCGACGTTCAAGAAATATTAATTTGAAAACACACTACAAAATTAACCCGAATGCAAACATCATTTCCGAAACGTCATTTCCCAACAGCAGACTTTAATCGCTGGTATTTTAATACTGGACTGGAAAAATACAATTTTTGGTATTTAACATACAATTTTGATTTATTTTTAATACGGTAACACTAAAATATCAAAAATTTAAAAACTTTTAAAAAACACATTTATGCCACAAAAACAGAGCAAATTCCCCAGTGTGCACTATAAGAGTAGCTAGGATCCAAGGAGCACTCTCACGAATGCTGCCAGACGTAGGAGGCCCAAAGGAAGGCAGGAGAAGCCTTCCAGCCAGGGTCGTCACGTCGGTTTTTCTGTACGCAGCGCCGTACGATTTGGGCTGCTTCAGTCAGAAGACCACAGGGCCTAGGAAAAAGCTAAGGGCATCCTACCGACTAGCGGCGTCATTTCCGGCTTCCGAACAATATCGGAGGAAGCCGCACTCGTTCTAGCCGAAATGATTCTAATCGATATTGTGGCTAATGAAGCGGATGAAAGCTACGCATGCAATCATCAACGGGAAAGGAACTTATCCCAGGCCATCAAGAGGTCAGCCCGACAAGCGGCATTATCCACATAGCAGGAGAGGTGGGACTCAACGACCAAAGGTAGATGAAAGCACAGGCAAATCCCCAACACCCAGGATTGGATCGGAAGAAACAACTGCCAGGGAAGTTACCAAATTACCCAGTTTCTTTCAGGCCTGAGATTATAAAATGATCTCTGTCGGGTCAAGCAGCAGCACGGCGTTCAATGTTTATGTTTAAATAATGTTTATGTAATGTTTAGTGTAATGATTAGTGTAATGTTTATTTATTAGGCTTAAGTTTGTACAAAGGCTTTGTTGATCGCAAGCCGACTCTCTCTCGGCCGCTCGACTCAACAAGCTTCCTATAGAGAGTTTTAGCTCGGCAATGTCTAGGTCGGGCCGCCCTCTCCACTTTCGAGAGCTTTAGCTCGAGGTGACTTGTCGGGCCGACCTCTCTATGTATATAACTTGAGTCCCTGCATGCACCATAAGCTGGTCTATCTGCGGATCATTCGGCAGGAATAAACATTTTTTATCCGGCAGGAATAAACATTTGTAACGTTCAAATTAATTAAATTCGTCTTTTATTTACGGCATTGAAAACGCTCAATGACTAAACAATCTCAAAATGATATTAGTAGGGAGTAAATAGGCAATCGGCTGATTTCTTGCGTCATATCCGTGTATGCATGTATATGTTGGTGGGAACGTAAATCCACAATCCAATATACACTCACATATATATAAATTCCTAAATAAAAAATACATATTGACCTTTCATCCGACCCTGACATAAATATGTCTCCTGCAAGAAAGTGATAAAAAGGGATCGCAGCAGGTCAATTGGTTCCTTTTTTCCCTTTTTTGTTCCTTGACCCTTCAGGGTGGGATTTTCACTTTTCTACGAAAAGGTTTTCTTGTGATATACTTACTCCTTGTAAAATTCTGTATTATATTTTATATTATAAAGTTAAATTTCTTTATATAAGTCAGAGTTAATTTAAAATTAATTAAAAAAGAATTGGAGTAAAAAATCCTTTTAAATGATATGCAACACCATAATAAAATTTTGGATTTTTTTTTTTGAAATAATTATTTGTTCTTCATCATTAATTTTATATTAATTACAAACTAATTATAATAAAATACATTTTTAAATGAACTGCAGCACCATGAATATAATTTTTTTAAATAAGCATTTTATTTTTTGTTAATCAATTTTATTTATTTTTTCACGATCCTGAATCTTAGACAGGTATCTTAAGTGTACTGTTGAATTTGTAGGGAATTAGGCAAACGGCGTATAAGCGCCACAAAAATTTTAGTAGTATGTAATTAGGCAAACGGCGTACGACGTAAATTTAGTGGCGCCATCTATGGGTCAAGTTTGTGTAAAATTGGGCAGCGCCATCTACCGTAATATTTTATCCGCCCTCTATTGGCATAAAAGCAAACGATCATGTCAAAAATTATACTTGCCAGGATCATCGCCGTCTATGTTTTCTACATTTTCTGATATCTTGCATTGGTTTCCATTAAGAGAAATATGCATGTAAAGAAAAGATCATGTAAGAATGAAACTTGTCAGGATCATCGCCGTCTATGTTTTCTATATTTTCTGATATCTTGCATTGGGTCCCATTAAGGAAAATATGCATGTAAAGAAAAGATCATGTAAAAATGAAACTTGCCAGGATCATCGTTTGCCTAATTACATACTACTAAAATTTTTCTGGCGCTTATACGCCGTTTGCCTAATTCCCTACAAATTCAACTGTACACTTAAGATACCTGTCTAAGATTCAGGATCGTGAAAAAATAAATAAAATTGATTAACAAAAAATAAAATGCTTATTTACAAAAATTATATTCATGGTGCTGCAGTTCATTTAAAAATGTATTTTATTATAATTATTTTGTAATTAATTTAAAATTAATGATGAAGAACAAATAATTATTTCAAAAAAAAATATCCAAAATTTTATTATGGTGTTGCATATCATTTAAAAGGATTTTTTACTCCAATTCTTTTTTAATTAATTTTAAATTAACTCGGACTTATATAAAGAAATTTAATTTTATAATATAAAATATAATACAGAATTTTACAAGGAGTAAGTATATCACAAGAAAACCTTTTCGTAGAAAAGTGAAAATCCACCCTGAAGGGTCAAGGAACAAAAAAAGGAAAAAAAGGAACCAATTGACCTGCTGCGATCCCTTTTTATCACTTTCTTGCAGGAGACATATTTATGTCAGGGTCGGATGAAAGGTCAATATGTATTTTTTATTTAGGAATTTATATATATGTGAGTGTATATTGGATTGTGGATTTACGTTCCCACCAACATATACATGCATACACGGATATGACGCAAGAAATCAGCCGATTGCCTATTTACTCCCTACTGATATTCTTTATTTCTCAAGTATTCTTTTCGAAGAACTCCACCTCTTACACTTTTGTTTGCTCCATTATCTGACATATGTAGCTAAATATGATCCAACTAAGATCTCTCAATGTAAAATGTCGACGAATGTCGTTATGCTTGCACGAAGTTATTTACAATCGACATTTCCTGATCCTTGCAGTCCTCGTTTTCATCTTGTTTATCTTCTGGAAGAACACCAGCGTTTCATCTTATCGGATGCATAAGCCGACTTGTAATGTCTCGTTGTGCAGGGGGCTATCTTGAACGAAAAATCTATCGTTTGCCAATATCTTGTTGACGATAAAAAGTGGTTTATAGCGAGGCTCCAATTTTCTGAAAATACATACTAGTGCTGTTCGGCTGGTTCTCAACCAACACAATACCTACAAGCTTATAACTGGTTAGCTTAGAGTGTTTTGCACCGAAACGTTTGATCGTTGACCCTAGTTGAAGTGTCTGCTCGTAGCTTGTGCATCTCAAAATCGATCATCAAACCTCTTGACTGTGGTTCACGCTCGTTATGGTAGTCTTCAGTATATCTCGTGGCTTCCATCCATATAAAAGGTGAAATGTTAGTTCTTCATTTAGTTCTACTTTTTACAATGGTGCTAATGCTCCACTGGATAGAACGTTCGTCCCATCACTTTTTGATATCATTCGAAGGCAGTTGAAGTTTGTTCTGAATGACCGTTGGCTCTCAGTGTCCATATAGCGTTAAGGATATGCTTCAAATTGTTCGACATATTATTTTTATTTTTCTTACAAAGTGAACATCGATCGACGATGATTCGTGTCTGCATTTTGAAGTTGCTCGTGGCGTCTTGCAGGATATCCAGAAATGCAGGATATGCTTAGTTGCAGTGGTGTTTGTTGGACAATATCCAGAATATCGAACGGAAGTTTGAAATCCGGATACATTAGTTCTGATGACAAAATGTCTCGCAGGCGCTCAAACGCTCTGCTTTGGGACTCATCAAATTCGATAGCCACCTTTTTTGACATGTGTTTGCTAACAGTGCCATTCTGGGTCTGTTTTGGCTCCGTTTGATGTAACGATAAAGCCTAAAAATTCAACGCTTTCTTTGAAGAATATGGTTTTTTTCTGGTGCTACTCTCATGTTGGCCTCGCACAGGCATTTTAGGACTGTGTCAATGTGTGTAACGTGGTCGGCAGCATTTCCGGAGAAAATTATCACGTCGTCTACATAGACGTAACAAATCTTTCCGATCTGTTCACGTAGTACGTCGTCAATAGCCCTTTGAAAGATGCTTCCGCATTTTTCAGTCCAAAGGGTAGACGGCAAAATCCATACTTTCCTCCGTTAATGGAGAAAGCAGTTTTTTCAACAACCCATGTCGGGCTGTTAAATTGAGACCTAAAGGGCCGGATAATGCCCTCCTTTAACAGCTGTTTAATTTCTGTGTTAACAAAATCAGCTGCTCCCATGGGATAAGGGTATAGCTTGGAATATACGGGTTCGTTAGTCTCCGAATGAATTGAGGCAATGATCGAGGTGTTAAAAGGTAGCGCCTCGTTAGCGTGCGAAAACACTTGTTTCCTCTTAAGGATCATTTTTTTAAACACAGCTTTCACTGAATTTGGGACTATTAAGTCAATGATATTTGTGAAGTTCACGTTATCACATTCGTAGTATTTGAGTTGTTCAGATATGTTTCCATATCTGATTACGTTGTTACGTAAATCTTATGCTGCTTCGGCCTGCGTTAGCAAGTCGAAACCTATTATGGCAACAAAAGTGTTGATGGTATTGAGTTAAAAAAAATTGAGCATTTTGGCCGAATATGTGCATAAAGCACTTTTCTTTGATCTTACTGGAGCCATGAATGGAACTCACAGTGAATGGGGAGTCCGCAGTCATTATGTTCTTCAGCTCCTTTAGGGGCTTTACATAACTCTTTGCCGCTGCAGTGTCAATTAGGATTTTTATAGTTCTCCCCGCCAGCCTTCGCTCAATGAAGGGCAAGCGGGACCTTCCTCTAAAAAATTGACTACGTCAGTGTTAACATATATTCTATCTTAGCTGTTTCAGCACAACCAAATTTGTTGTATACTTCTTTGTTTTCATATTTCCAATTAATTACTCATCGTTCTTCGTTTTTTTTTTGTCCTTTTATATAAGCTTCAATGTTCTGAATTGTTTTATCTATTAATTGTATTGCGAGTAACGAGTTGCCTATATCGATAATGGTTTTAAAATATGCAGACATTCAGTCTCAAGCTCGTGAGATTTCCAATACGGAGCTAGACTCAAAGCGTCTGCGTGGCTCATCAGTATCATTTCGTCCATTAATTGGTGTTGGGAACATGGAAATGTTCTTCTTCTTAACCTAAATCTTTCTTTCTCCCGGGCTGATTCCTTCGGCGTGTATTTGATGCCCTAGACTGCTCGTACAGCTAATATTTGTCTTAATTGAGAGTTAGTCCGCACTCTCGTAATATAGTTAATACTTTTTGCAGCTTTGCATAGGTATCCTGGAAAGAATTTCTACCATTAAATAGGTCAACCATGTAGTGTATAAAGTCTCCTTTCTGTCGCCGTGGAGATGAAGACTGCACACTTTCAGGTGCTATTTCAATTTGTGTAATAACCACAATTCAAGTCCAGTTGGGAAAAATACTTAAATTGTGTTGCCTCCTGAAGACACTCTTTTATATAAATACTGGGAAATTCTCCTTAGTAATCAACTCACAGTCACTACTGTCCGGCTTGTTGATTAGTACCACCGGGCTGGCATAGTCGGACGTAGATGGTTGAATAATATCCTGCTGCAACAACTCGTCCAGAATGTTGGCGAATACTTACTTCTTTGTCCCGGGAATTGGATAAAGTGGTTGAGAAACTACTTGGTTGCTTTCATCAGCTATATTAACTAAGACGATGTTTATTTTTCCTATTCCTTGGAACACGTTTAGCAACAGACGCATTTTATTTATTTCTTGATTGTTGTACACATTAGAGAGAAGCTTAATCTTCTAAGATCCAAAACTGCCTTTAGGCAGTTACATTGAATAGATTTCTTTAGATTTTTCGCATCTTTAACGAGCTTAGAATGCTTTTATTCTGTAAAAAGCATTTTAAAAGATCTTTTAGATCGTTTTTAGGGCTAAGCACCAACTTTTGTTGCCAGCAGGTATTTCACAACTATGCGTTATTTATTTATTTCGACAACGGATAAATCCTTACATGGCTACATAAAAACAACTTACAAACTAATAAATAATACTACAATACTAATAAGAACTTAATAAGTGCCTGATTAACATGCGTTTAAACACAACCTTATCAGAGCCCCACTCAATTCGGAGGCTAGGCAGAGAATTTAAATAAGAAAGAGCCCGCTCAATCGGCTCATTTAAAAGATAATTGGCCGAAAGGGGGCAAAGGTACGAAGATCTCTTTGAGGAACATAAAAATTAATGAGTCCCACTAAAAAAGACAATCAATGTTGTCAACGACTACATTGTACAAAAAAGTTAAAGCTGCCAGTGTACGCCGATCCTCCAACGTGCAAACATTCAGAAGAATGCAGCGGCTCTGGTATGAAGGAACAGGATCCTTAGTGGCAGAAGAGCAAATTTTAAAAATTTTTTCTGGGTCGCTCAATTCTGTAGGAACGAACTTTACAATCCGGATTCCGGATTTCCGGATTTGAATTGGTTCACGTGCCTCTTAACAAAGCCCAGCATAGCATACGCTTTAGGCAGAATACAGTCTAAGTTTCAAATACAGGATTTCACAATAATTGAACTTGTACGCAAAAAAAATTGACTCTCAGCAGACAAGTTAGTTGAAATTAACTCTGAGAATCGAGTCGCTTGAACGTTGGTTTCCAAGTTGAATTGACCAGAGATGACAGCTAAAACAAATTTTTACTTCGAAATGAAGATATCGGAACTGGCACCAGGGTTTGCATTTACTACTCCGTAGCAGCGAGATGCATAGAAATACTGCTCTGCTATTGCCACCGCTGTCACTTTTCCGAGATCGGGACCGGAGCAGTATCAGAAAAATGAAAATTGTCTGCTCTGCTCTGCTCCGAGCTTTGAGAGTTTAAAGCTATAGCTATAGCAATAGCAAAAAAAAATATTCTGTGCTTCTCGTAGCCGTAGCCAAAAATCTAGAGCGAGAGCAGAGCAGTGCAAAAAATATTTTTGTATGTGCTACTGCTCTATTGTAGTTTTGGTTTATTTTTTTTATGGACCGTCAATGTTTGAATGATTTGTAGGTAATAAGAAATATTAATAAGTAATAATATTTAATATTAAGTTAAATATTAATAAAATATTAATAAGTAATAATATTTAATATTAAGTTAATTCAGAAACAACAAATAAATATTAATAGCTCCTAATTAAATCAAAATTAAAAAATTAAGCTATTCTAAATTTATTTAGTAAATATTTAATCGTCGCACATAGGAGTATTTATCAAAAAAAGCCGGACAAATTTGAAAATCGTGAAGTGCTTTTAAGCTCATCAAAACGGCACTTTTTCTTATCTCTAATAACCGCCTCTTCTATAAACAGACCCCCCTTTCGCCACAGTCCACTTACTTGGTGACAACGTTGTTCGCAAGTACGTTATTGTGCTTTTTGCGTGTCTTTGTTTTTGGTGCTTTAGTATATTCGCAGTAGTTTTGTGTTCAAAAATAAATTCGTCTAGCGGACAAGTGGAAAAAAACGACTTGATCATGGAATTAGAAAGTAAGTACTGTATAAAAATCATTTTATAAGTTATTTCTTCATTATATTTTGATTTATACATTCAATTTTAGAAAATGCGTTTTTCGTCAATTTTTTTTATGAAATTTACAATACATTAGTGATTTTGTTTATGTGTCGCGCCTTGTCGCCTGGAACTTTTTATGCAGGAATAAAATTTATCTCTGTCGATAACTTAAAAGAAAAAAACATTTCCCCCAACGCACCCCATTTTATTTTTTAGTGTTTCAAAGTATGCGATCATAATTTTCATTAAATCGGCAATAACAAGAAGAAAAGCAGACCTCTTTCCTAGAAGGCAATGTCTATTTTAATGGATAGGTCCACGAATTATTATAGCACCGACTCTGATCAGAATAATGATTCTAACTGACTGAATTTCATAAAAATTTCTTTAAATTTTTTATTTTTTTTTCTTCAAAATTTTCCTTTTTTTTTATCCGAAATTATGAGTTAGTATAAGAACTGAGATAGTTAGTTATTATAAGTTAGTATAAGACATTATAAGTTAGTAAAAAATAAAAAAATGCTAATAAATAATTTTGTCCGGATTTCAAATTTATTTCAAATACTCCTATGTGCGTCGTCTTCAAATAAACTCAAGTTGTCGATCGCATTATCTAAGTGTGTTGAGTTTAGGCGAACAAGGAGTATTTTTTCTCGTGGCTTAAACAATTTCACGACTCTACATCACTTTAATAAAAATTTGCATTTATGAAAAGTGTTTGGTCATTGAGAGTTTTCAATGCCGTAAGTAAAAATCAGAATTTAATTAGGTTCAACGTTATAGCTTTATTCAGGCCGCATATGAAATTAGGATTTATGAGGATTTATAGAAAATATGGGAAATCCAATTTAGGATGCGAGCGCAGTAAGGAGATGAACGAGAGTGGCGCCAACCTTGCAGAATAGGCTGAGCGGATGCTCGCTAACTATAAACGCCGAAGTAGCAAAGCCGAGCGGCCGAAAGAGAGTCGGCTTGCGACCAGCAAAACATCAGTTACTAATTAATTGTTGTGTTTAAATTAGTTGCTTGCTGCTTGACCCGACATTCTCCCCCCAGTTGGGGCTTCTACTCCAACTTCATCCTTAAGGGGCAAAAGGCACAGCTTAGTCACTGCTCGCTTGGTAATTCCAGATGAGGTTTTTATCACCGCCACTCGAAAGATACCATCCCGACCAGGGATTAACTCCATTATTCTCACAAGCGGCCATTTCATCGGAGGTAGATTCTCGTCCTTTACTAGAACCACATCGTTCGGGGCCAAGGCAGGACCGGAGGCGCGCCATTTGGAGCGCTGCTGGAGAAGACTTAGATACTTCTCCTTCCATCGGGACCAGAAAGACTGCTGCAGGAAAGACACGCGCTGCCAGCTGTCCAACCGATTGAAGTTCAGCTTTGTGACATCAGGCTCGATAAAGCTGACTGACGGACCACCAGTAAAAAAATGAGCCGGGGTCAGAACATCAAGGTCTGCAGGATTTTCTGAAAGAGACAATAAGGGACGTGAATTTATAACAGCCCCAATATGGCACAGCAGCGTTCGCAGCTCCTTGAATCCCAGAACTGCAGATCCGACAGCTCGGTAAAAATGATGCTTGGCGGTTTTAACAGCCGCTTCCCACAGACCACCGAAATGCGGAGATCGAGGAGGAATAAAATGCCATTCGATGGACTCCATAGAGCAAAACTCCAGCAGTGCCCGTTGATGCTCTTCGCTTAGAAATAATCGGCGCAGCTCCTTTAGCTCGTTTTTGGCTCCAACAAAGTTGGTTGCGTTGTCAGACCAAATATGTTGAGGCCTTCGGCGGGTGCATATAAAACGCTTCAAAGGCTGCAAAAAAGACATTGTGGACAGATTCCTTACAAGCTCCAGGTGGACGGCTTTGGTAGCAAAACAAATGAAAATGCTAATGTAACATTTTACTGGAGCCTTATTACGCAGTTCCGGCTTATAACAGAACGGTCCACAAAAATCCACACCAGTGACTCCGAAGACCTGGGAGCCGCTAACTCTTTCCTCCGGGAGATCAGCCATAATGTGCTGCAACAGCCGAGGCTTAGTCCGGAAGCATCTGATGCATTTGTGTAATGCCTTCGTCACGGTTTTTCTCCCCCCAATTGGCCAATACTGGGACCGAATAATTGCCAACAGTGCGCGAGGTCCCGTATGTAAATTTCGCTCATGGAAGTCAACAATTATAGCCTGCGTAACTGGATGGCTTCTTAAAAGTATAATTGGATGCTGACTATCAAAATCCAAGGACGAATTTTTTAGCCGACCGTCTACGCACAACAGTCCAAATTTGTCCAAGAAGGGAGAGAATGAGCAAGGGCACTGGATACCGCTTTGTCTTTTCCATTTTGAAGAGCCTTTAATTCCTCCCAAAAATGCACACGTTGCACTAGCCGCAATAACAGCTGTGTTCCAGATTTTATATCGCTAGCCGTAACCCCGTTGTGGTGAATTCGTTGAGAAAACTTGTATACGTAAGCGAATACCCTCTGCAGTGCTGGAAACGAATTAGCGTACTTAGAAACCGCTGTTATATCTACGTACGGAGACTGAATGAGCAGGACCCTTGCACGTAACTCCAGGGTTGATCTCTCAGATGGGACCGCGGTTGGTCACGTCTCTTGGGATCCAACGAGAAACGGAGGACCATGAGACCACAGCTTATTCTCAACCAATTCATTGGGAAGAGCACCACGCCACAGGATATCTGCTGGATTCAAGGAAGTGGGAACATAACGCCACTCCATTTCTCTAGTTAGCTTCTGAATGGTCGAAACTCGATTGGCGACGAAAACATTGAACCGAGAGGGTTCTTCTCGAATCCAAGACAGAGCCACAGCAGAATCGCACCAGCAAAAATACTTTCCAACGTAGACCTTCAACTGCTCTACTTTCGTTATAAGTCGAGCCAACAACTCGGCTCCCGATAACTCAAGCTTAGGCACCGTAACAGTCTTTAACGGCGCAACTCGGGACTTCGAACAGAGTAAATAGCTTGCAGATCCTGCACCCTTGGACACGACATAAACGCATGCCCCATACGCCTCAATGCTGGCATCACAGAATCCATGGACCTCCACCTCGGATTCCGATTTTAGCACCCATCTAGGGAATTCGGCGCGCTGCGTACTAACAAAGCTGCTACAAATCATATTCCAGTCGCAGTGAAGAGCTTGAGGAAGACTTTCATCCCAGGATAACTTCTCACGGCACAGTTTCTGGAGAAAGATCTTTGCCTTTGAAATTACAGGACCAACAAGGCCTAAGGGGTCATAAAGCCGCGCGACTGAAGAAAGCACAATGCGCCTAGTGGGCTTTGAGATTGACTGAATCCCTTTAAAAGAAAATAGCAAGCGGTCAGTTGCAGGATCCCAAGCAAGACCCAGTCTCTTTGTGAAGTTGCTACCATCATCAAACTTTAGGAAAGACTCCCGATCTTCTTCAGGCACCTTATCCAGAACGTCAGCAACATTGGAGCACCACTTCCTTAACCGAAAATGGCCTTTGGCAAGGATCGCGGATGTTTGCTGCATTATGCTAATAGCTTCATCTATAGAGTCGCCTCCGGAAAGCAGATCATCCACATAAAAGTCGCGACGCAGAATTTCGGCCCCCTTTGGAAACATTATTTGCTCATCATCTGCCCACTGATGCATTGTCCGAACTGCTAAAAATGAGGCAGGCTTCGTTCCGTAGGTGACCGTGTCCAACTTAAAAACCTGTAACTCATCCTGGGTGGAATCCCGCCAAAGAATACACTGAAGATAGCTGTCCTCAGGAAAAACCCTGACGCAACGATAAATTTTACAAATATCTCCAGTAATGGCCACCCGATGGCATCGGAACCTTAACAGAATATGCAGTAACTTTGGCTGAATAACTGGGCCAGACATCAACACGTCATTCAATGAATATCCAAACGTTGTGACAGCAGATCCATCAAAGACAACCCTGAGCTTGGATGTTGAACTGTCTTCCTTTAAAACACAATGGTGTGGAAGAAAGTATTGCGCTCTCCGGAACATCCTTCTGGGCAGTGGAAACGAGTGATCTTCTCTGGACATGTGAACCGCCTCCACACACGACCCATCCAAGTCGAGTTTTCTGCAGCAATGCAAGGCCGGCTGAGAGCTTAATTTGCCCAACATACAAGAGCTCATAAAACAGACTGGCTCCGATAAGAAGGTCGATGCGCTGTGGGCGGAAAAATTCAGGATCAGCCAAAGAAAGATTGCCAGGAATATTCCAGCTGGAGACATCCAAACTGAAGCTAGGCTGCAGGTCCGTGATATTGGCGGCGATGACGGCGTTAACCAGGACCGAGTACTCGGAACAGTGGGAACGTAGGAGAACATCAACAGAGAATCCATCTGTCGCAAAGCCGGTATCTCCAATACCAGACACCGCCATGAATGATTTGTACCTCCGGAGCTGCAGCTGACTTGCCAGCCGGGAAGTGATCACGTGCACCTGAGATCCAGAATCCAACAGAGCTCGGCATGGAACAAGAGATCCAGCGCGACTACGAACAAAAATGCTCGCTGTAGCAAGCAGCGATATATCGCCGCTGTGACCTTGAGCAACTAGTGTATTAGCAGTGGACGGCGAAGAGGCTGCAGGCTCGGCGACCTCGGCTATGGCTGACATGGGAGGACCAACCAAAGGCTGGCCGCTAGATGCCGGCGGCTCCAGGAAATGCAGCAGGCTGTGATGCCTCCTTCCACAACTGCGACAACTAGCAGCGAGGCACTCACGCATGTAATGGCCCGTTTGCAGACACTTCCGACAAAGACCGAGTCGCCTGGCCTCACCAAGGCGAATCTCAGGGGGCATTGAAAACACACTGTACATTGCACATAAGTGTTTTCTCTTATTCAGTGTCTTATTAAGTGTCTTATGCATAACCTCATTCTATATCTAAGGAACTAATATATAATTAAAATTGTAACGCTTTTTGTCGGGTCAAGCAGCAAGCAACTAATTTAAACACAACAATTAATTAGTAACTGATGTTTTGTTGGTCGCAAGCCGACTCTCTTTCGGCCGCTCGGCTTTGCTACTTCGGCGCTTATAGTTAGCGATCATCCGCTCAGCCTATTCTGCAAGGTTGGCGCCACTCTCGTTCATCTCCTTACTGCGCTCGCATCCTAAATTGGATTTCCCATATTTTCTATAAATCCTCATAAATCCTAATTTCATATGCGGCCTGAATAAAGTTATAACGTTGAACCTAATTAAATTCTGATTTTTTATTTACGGCATTGAAAACTCTCAATGACCAAACATTGGTGAACCCCGACGTGATCGTTAATATATTTATATACACATAAACAAATTACTGAAACAAAAACAAAACAATTTTGTAAACAGTGTTATGTGAAATTATCATTATCAAAATATCATACGTGGCTAATAAGTTTATTTACAATAATAAACAAATTATAATATATTTTTATATTATACATACATAAACATAAACGTTAGTTCACAAGCACACATACATATTTACGATCCACAACGCAAGTGCATTCGCCCGCGCATAGACTTCATACAAACATACGATCAACAACGCAAGTGCATTCGCTCGCACATAGCTTCATATATACATACATTCCACAATTCCGCTACGGTTCTGAGCGCACAGTGGGACAGATCGTGTTCGCCGCGAGCAAATAAAATTTATTTCGGGTTGTTCGGAACTCAATATAATAAATCATGAACTCCAGCGGCGCCGTCACAGGAGCACCCACTCCAACCCGGAGTGCTATTTTAAAGTGCAAGGCCCTGGGTATTCTCCAGGACTTACAGAGGATCCAAGGAGCTCTTCAGCCTATTTCCAAGGTGGATGATGCCATGCTACACGTGCGACATGGTCAGATAGCCACCATGTTCAGCGACTTCAAGGCCATCCACGGGGAGCTTGAGGATTTGGACATTTTGCAGATCAGCAGTGACCTTCGATGGACTGTTTCGGAGCTCGTAGCGACGATGCAGGCGGAAATTGAGCACGAGACGACCCTTCGCTCATCTCGAATTGCTGCCCACTCCACCCTTGCCAACGGAATGTCCACCATGCAGGCTGACCCAGGGTTAGGTCAAGGGTTTCAAGTGCTGCCTCCTTTGCCGCTCCCTACGTTCAGCGGTGGATACTCGGAATGGGCTGAATTTTACTCGATCTTCTCTACCATCGTCGGCAGCAATCCTCGTATTAGTAAGGTGGAAAAGTTGCAAAGGTTGCGATCTTGCCTTCGGGAGTCCGCTTATAGATAGAGCCGGATATATATCGCAAACATCGAATATAGTTGGCCGATCCTTATAAGAATATCATAATAAAACCAATTCATTACAATTAAATATCTAAAAAAAAGTTTTAAGCTTTTATCTTCAAAAATACCAAAGTTTGTATTTCTACCAAATACCATTTTGGATCGATCAGTTATTTGACAGCTATAAGATATAGTCGACCGATCGTTATGAAATTTGGTAGGTCGGGAAATCTGACCAAAAATATAATCTGTAAATAAAATATAAAATATATTATATATAAAAAAACCAGATATATATCGCAAACATCGAATATAGTTGGCCGATCCTTATGATAACATCATAATAAAACCAATTAATTACAATAACAAATCTAAAAACAAGAAAGGAAAGCTAACTTCGCGCGGAGCCGATGTTGATATACCCTTGCAGTTAAAACCGGATATATATCGCAAACATCAGATATAGTTGGCCGATCCTTATGAGAATATGATAATATAACCCAGTAACCCATTATAATACAAAATTTATAACAAGTCCCAAACTTCTATCTTTAACAATACCAAAGTTGGTATTTCTACCAAAAACCATTTCCGATCGTTCAGTTATATGGCAGCTATAGGATACAGTCGGCCGATCCTAATGAAATTTGGTGATCAAAAATAGAATCTGTACTAAGTTTCAGTTTTCTATCTTTAAAATTACGAAGGTCGGATTAACTGACCAAAAATATAATCTATACCAAGTTTCAGCTTTCTATCTTCAAATACACGAAAGTTGGGTCACTTCGGATCGTTCAGTTATATGGGAGCTATAGGGTATAGTCGGCCGATGCTTATGAAATTTGGCATGTCGTATTATTTTGCCAAAAGTAACATTCATATAAAACTCTCTTTCTAACTCTAAAAACACAAAAGTTATACCATTTTCGATCAATCAGTTATATGGCAGCCATAGGAGATAGTCGGCTGATCCCGGGCGTTCCCACTTATTCCCACTGCGTGCAAAGGAAAGCGTTTGTGCAAAGTTTCAAGACTATAGCTATAAAACTGAGAGACAAGTTCTCATAGAAACAGACAGACAGATGGACTGACGGACATACTCATATCACCTCAGGAGGTAATCCTGATCACGAATATATATACTTTATAGGGTCGGAGATGTCTTCTTCACTTCGTTGCACACTTTTGATCAAAACTATAATACTCTCTGCAAGGGTGATCGCCCTCCCCCATGCAGATACCTGTATCCGCTCCTGTTTAATGGAAGAAGATTACGAGAGCACCATGAGTAAGATCTGGATATAGCCATCCTGGATAATGGCTTTATAGATTTTAAGGTCATCTGCATACATTATGAAGTAGGAATGACGAAAGCATGACGAGATGTCATTAATGAAAATAATAAATAGAAGAGGTCCAAGAGAGCTGCCTTGTGGAAGACCAGAGGAGGTTACAAATGGACTTGAGATAGCGTCTCCAATAGAAACGTGGCAAGGTCGGTCAGCCAGATAAGACTCGAACCAACTTAATAGGCAGGAATGAATACCTAATTTTTATAATTTGGCCAGAAGGGCAGCATAACACACTTTGTCGAAGGCTTTGGAGAAGTCAGTGTAAATGGAATCAACCTGAAATCGGTTTTCAAAAGCTTCAAAGCAGTTAAACGGCTAAATTAGTTGTAGCGGACCTCCCAGGCAACAAACCATGTTGGTTGGGAAATATAAAATTACGAGCCAGAAAAGTAAATTTTCTAGTTACTTTTCGCTCCAGTATCTTAGCGACGTTGCAAATTTTGGCTATAGGTCGATAGTTGGTAACATCACACCTGCTGCCACCTTTGTGAATAGGCGTTATAAAAGTAATCTTTCACCGGTGCACTATGGGCGATTAGTTGATTTTGGCGGCATAAAGTCCACACATAGAGCTAGGAGCTTAATTTTTTTTTAAGGTTTCTAATATTTTAGTTTGTTTTTGGATTTTTTTTTTTAGTCAATTTGACCACGCCTTTATTTTCCGCCCCTTTATAGCCCCGGCACTTGTACAAAAATTTAAATTTTTATTATAAAGCAAATCATAAAAATAGAAAAAATAATATTTTACCATGTTTTAACAATATTCTAAACTTAAAAAAACAAAAAGTTAATAATCTTCTTCATTTAAAACAAAAGAATTCTCATGTTTGTCATCGCTTTCGTTGTCTGATTCGGTGTCTTCATCATTAAAAAAATTGCAAGAACTCAGCTCTGATGTTGGATGTTCAAGTGCATTTTTCTTTTAAAGGAACAAAAAAGAGCAAAAAACATGATTACTACAATAAACTAGACACTTTCGTTAGTAACTTGCCATTTTTAGTTGGATGTTTTGATATGCACTTTTCAAGAAATACTTCACGGAACACAATTAAAATTGTTAGATTTTTGCTAAAAATACAATCAACAATAACACTGGGAATTAAAAACACCACGAACATTTATACACATTTATCGTAAATAAAAGATTCTAAATACCTTGAGCTTTGCTATCCATATTAAACTTATTAATTTAAACGAAGCCAATAATAATTTAGGCACTTTCAACAGCATGAAATTTTTCGTGCCAATTTATATAATTGCGAGCATCAACAGATCATCTGGTTTTGAAGGGCTGCCACAAAAAGAGAGTTACTACCCGATAAAAAAAAAATTGTTTTTCAGCTAACTGAATTGTTTACTATTACTAAAAAAAACATTTCCTTAATATTTCACCATAAATTTTATGACTTTATGCCGCCCATTATGAAAAATCGCCCATAGTGCGGTGGAGGAATCTACCAGATGAGAGCGACAAGGAGAACAGCAGTTGAAAGGGTGTAGAAAGGGAAGCGATACTCCTCTTAAGAAAGAATGGGGATAAACCGTCCACGTCAGGTGTGAGCGACTCTGTAAAATGTCCTGTGGCTTCAACTAGGTCACAGTCCAAAACGTCCATGTTACTCACATTGAGAAAAGGCTCAATGCTAAGAAGAGTTTCATTATCACTCCAAGGAACCTTCGTCTCCAAGTTAGAGGCAAAGTACTTTGCAAAAAGATCAGAAACGCCCTGATCCGAGTCGGATGCTAAATTAACATAACATATGGATGAAGGTATGTCCGATTTTTACTTTTTGCTGTTTGCTGTGGATCGAAGGCTAGCTTCGACATCGGATATATACTGATTGTAGAGGAACTTATTAAGGAAATCAAATTCCCGCTTAAGGGGTTATATACCTTTTTTATTTTCAAAAAATCGAAAATTTTTTTATTGCTTTATCTTAAAGAACAACTCCTTGAGAACATTTTCCCAAATTTTCATAGAGATTCGAGCAGTAGAAAAAAAGTTACAGCGCTCCTAACCACGTGCCTAGTCGCGGCTTTGAACTGAACTTGAAACTTTAAACGCGAATATCTCGAAATGGCGTTTCTTGAAAAATGACTTTTGCGGTGATATGGATTGGCGGAAAACTACTGAACCGATTTACTTCAAATTTATTTTCAAATGTTCGTAATGAAATTTTTTTGTGCTTGAACGATCGACTTTTCACGCACAAACTTTTTTTCGCCGAAATGAATTTTTTAGTGAAATTTTTAGAGACCAAAGAGTTCATTTTTAGCATAAAACGTTCTCATATCCATAAAAAAATCTTAAAAACGATCGTTCAAGCACAAGAAATTACACCAAACTAGTTAAATTCTTTTACTTTTATGGTTTAAGTTGACCTGTTCGAACTGGGGAAGTATCACAGCAAGGCTTTATAAAAAAAAGGCCTCTAAGGGAAACTGCCACCCCTTAAAAACTATTTAATATTTTTCCACGAAATTTTGCACAAACATTGTTAACAAAGTGTATTATCAAAAAATTAAAACATCCGTGTAATTAAATAATTTCTTCATACATAAAAAAAATCCAAACTTTTTCTTCGACAAAATAGGTATATAACCCCTTAAATTGCCAGTACAGCTCTCCTGCTCGAGACTCCCCTGTCATTATAAATCGTTTGTAATGCTTATCCCTTCTATTCTTTAAGTTCTTTAAACCTTTTGTATACCAGGGAAGCCTATAGGATTTTCGTACCCTCACAGGGGCATAAGTATCAATAATATTAAAAAGGGCAACCAAGAACTTAGTATAACAATCATCGATTGAGCCATCCAAAAAAAGAGAAACCCAATCAAAGGCTGAAATAGAGGCATTAATAAGTGACAAATTAGTATCATTCAGATGATAATATGGAAGGTGAAGCAGAAGGCAAAAAACTATAAAACTCAATATGAGTTACTAACGGCTTGTGGTGCATATCACAAGGACTTAATGGTACATTGCATAATTCTACTTTACTTTTAACCAAATTCTTTAAAATATAAGATAAAGAATTTTGGATAAATCATTAAAAATATTATTTACTTGGAAGAGGCCCAGACCAAAAATATCATCTAAAACTACAATTTCATGACTATGGTGAACGTTGCTAGGTAGCATCAAAGATTATAAAGTACATAGATGGGATATCAGCGCCCAAAACGGTCAACTTTTTGCGTCGAGCTTGTTGGTGAGGGGGGAACGCACATGCATACGATTCTATTTTTAGAACTCTTTACATGTATCCGTCAACTACAATGTGAGCCTTTGTATGTATGTGTGACTGCTCGCACGACGGCGTAAAAAGGTTTTGGCTTCCAAATTTCAATTTTAACTTCTCGTTTCTGTTTTCAATACGCCGATGTGGTAGTTACAACAAATAGAAAAAATAGTATTTTTAGTCGCAGCAGATCGAGACAGGACGGTAGCGTAATGCATAGAGTAGTTACTCTATGTGTAATTTTGCTGTGTTCAAATCCTCGTAAGGAATTTAATCTTTTTCTTTCTTTTATAATTATTTTTTTTAATTTTCTATAATTGTAATATTTTTCTTTAATTTTACAATTGTAAAATTGTTTTATTCTTCCTTGTGTCCCGCTAATAAAATGCTAATAAAATTTCAAGGGAGTCCTTCCGGCATTTTGTTATCCGACACGTCCGTCACTTATTTTTACAATAATTGTAATGCAGTTAAAAATAATAATAATAACGTAAAAAGTAAAAGTAAAAAAAAAAAAAGAGTAAATATGTATAAAAAGAATCAAAACTAAAACTTTATCAAAATTGGAAAAACCGCCCGCTAATGTAATCGAACCCATGACCCCTTGAATAAGGACCGCGCACTATCCATCTAGGCTACCCTCGAAGTTCATTTTATGATACTTAAAATTGGTGTTAAAGGAGGCGCTAGAATCTATAGCAAAAACAGAGTTGAAGAGTAAGGATAGTAAAAGATATTTCTGATCTCTTTACTTTTACATTGGTTTGATTACAACGTTTCAAACTTTCATCGTTCCAAAGATGTTACGATCTAAAAATAGAATTCTCTCTTTCCATCTCTCATCTGCCAGCCGTTTGTCGTGGAACCCGCTCTCAAATCTTTTCATTATTGCAGCGGGTTCCACGACGGAAAAAATGAAAACATTTGAGAGCGGGTTCCACGACGCGGCCTGCCAAAATGCCGTAGAACCCGCACTTATAGACATTTTTACAGCGGGTTCCACTACGAACTGAGACGATGTTAAGGTTATTTTACAATTTTGTATTTTTTTTATTGGATTATAAATTTAGGAAAACACATTAAAATATTAAAAAAATAATATAAATAGATTTAAAATTAAAAAAAATATATGTCCCGAGCCTGGTCTGAACTCGTTTTACTTTGCACACCAGCCAAGCACTCTACCACTCGGCTATTCCTCATTCGTTGTCGCGCGAAAAATTTCTCAAACTTAACTTGTCGCGCAATGGAACCCGCTCGTTCCAGCGAGTTCCACTGCTGGAACCCGACATAGAAAATTTTTCTTTGTATGAGATGTCCCATCTATGTACTTTATAATCTTTGGTAGAACCCAGGACCCCATGAATAAGAACCACGCACTACCCATCTTGGTTACCCTCGTTGAAGTTGATTTTATGATACTGAAAAATGGTTTAAAGGAGGACTTAAAAAAACCCATTAAAAGAATAAAAATATAATATAAATAGATTTAAAATTTAAAAAAAATGGATGTCCCGAGCCTGGTTTGAACTCGTTTTACTTTGCAAACCAGCCAAGCACTCTACGCCTCGCCTATTCCTCATTCGTTGTCGCGCCAAAAATTTCTCAAACTTAATTTGTCGCGCAATGGAACCCGCTTGTTCCAACGGGTTTCACTGCTGGAACCCGCCATAGAAAATTTTTCTTTGTATAAGATGTCCCATCTATGTACTTTACAATCTTTGGTAGCATGCAGGGAGATTCCGGGTCCCAAGACCAGACAATGAAGCTTAGGTTAAAATCGCCAGCTACCATCAAAGCGGGAGGGTCCGACGTTCTAGCCCAGACACTAGAGATGTTTTCCATATGCGCATGGTATATACTAAATGCGCTGTTCGGAGGGATGTATGATTCATTGATGACGAACAGGCCATGGACGCCCTGGATTGAAACCGCAAGCTGATCCAATAGAGGGTCGGCCACCGGAAGGCGCAGTGGTGTAACCTGAAGAAATCGACGGATAGCGATGATCACACCACCACCTCGCCCACACTGGGTACTGAATGCATCTCGGTCTTCTGGAAATACATGGTACAAGTTAGGATCGAAGAACTCAGAGACTCAGAACTAAATTTGTCATTGAGCCACGTTTCCACAAGGATCAAAATCGCTGGAAGAAGAATTGAGGAATATCATCAAGGTCTTGGTTCTCATTACCGTTATATTTTGGAATAGAACTTTTAGAACGACGAGTAGCTACAGTCCAAACTGGGAATTTGACGGCAAGGCGGTAATGATAAAAGTGCATTCTTGGTACTGGTGCATGTGGAGGCATATCCAATACGCATAGCTTGCAAAATAGCCGACGAGGACACATAGAAATTTCCATTAGACTCATCAGTAGACCTGCGAGAGTTCAGTCGCAAGGCAAATCCAGTGCCAGGTGAAAAAATCCGTGCCATGTTATCCGTGCAGCTATGGATTTTTATACCCTTGCAGAGGGTATTATAATTTTGGTCAAAAGTGTGCAACGCAGTGAAGGAGACATCTCCGACCCTATAAAGTATATATATTCTTGATCAGGATCACCTCCTGAGTTGATATGAGCATGTCCGTCTGTCCGTCTGTCCGTCTGTCCGTCTGTCTGTCCGTCTGTCTGTTTCTACGCGAACTAGTCTCTCAGTTTTAAAGCTATCGTCTTGAAACTTTGCACACACCCTTCTTTCCTTTGCACGCAGTATATAAGTCGGAACGGCCCGGATCGGCCGACTATATCCTATAGCTGCCATATAACTGATTGATCGGAAATGGTATAACTTTGGTGTTTTTAGAGTTAGAGAGTTCAAATTTGACATGTGAGCTATTTTTGGCAAAACATTACGTCATGCCTAATTTCATAAGGATCGGCCGACTATATCCTATAGCTGCCATATAACTGAACGATCGGAAATGACCCAACTTTCGTGTTTTTGAAGATAGAAAGCTGGAACTTAGTACAGATTTAATTCTTGGTCAGTTGATCCAACCTACCAAATTTCATTAGGATCGGCCGACTATATCCCATAGCTGCCATATAACTGAACGATCGGAAATGGTATTTGGTAGAAATATCAACTTTCGTATTTTTGAAGATAGAAGTTTGGGACTTTTTTTAGATTTTGTATTGTAATAAATTGGATTATATATTCCTATTCCCATAAGGATCGGCCAACTATATCCGATGTTTGCGATATATATCCGGTTTTAACTGCAAGGGTATATAAACTTCGGCTCCGCCCGAAGTTAGCTTTCCTTTCTTGTTTCAAATGTAAATACTCATATTCAAAGAAATAGCAAGTCACAAGCGCTTCAAGTTATCAGAGTTAAAATATGAGCGGTTATTTGAGTCATTCCCGTCGGATGAAGAACTTTTAGGCATTTCAAGTGACGACGAGGACGGCGACTTCAATGTGTTGGACATCCAAGAACATTAAAACAGCAAAAACTTCTTCTCAATTCACACCTTAGATTATGTCAGACCTCTATGTTTATTTTGGAGTCGGATCATGGCTCTCATAACGCGACAGCTATCGCTTACAACGAATCTAATCATGGATTTTCTTGTTTCCCTGTCTCCGATGTTGTAAGTATTTTTTGATAACGCGCGTTACCCCAGTTCGTTAATCTTGATATCTTTCTTTTCGTATTCCACACAACTTCCTGCTATTCCTTATTATTGAGTACAGACCACCGATTGCCGATTTCGAAATGATTTTTTATGTCCTTGCAGGGAGTATTATAGTTTTGATCAAAAGTGTGCAAAGAAGTGAAGAAGACATCTCCGACCCTATAAAGTATATATATTCTTGATCAGGATCACCTCCTGAGTTGAGACAAGCATGTTCATCTGTCTGTCCGTCCGTCTGTTTCTACGCAAACTAGTCTCTCGGTTTTAAAGCTATCGACTTGAAACTCTGCACACGCTCTTCATTCCTTTGCACGCAGTATATAAGTCGGAACGGTCGGGATCAGCCGACTATATCCTATAGCTGCCATATAACTAATTGATCGGAAATGGTATAACTTTGGTGTTTTTAAAGTTGGAAAGCTGGAACTTAGTACAGAGTATATTTTTGGTCGACTTCATAACGATGGGTCGACTATATCTTATAGTTTCTATATAACTTCTATAGAAATACCAACTTTGGTATTTTTGAAGATAGTAATTAATTGGTTATATATCCAATCCGATATATATCCGGTTTTAACTGCAACGGTATATCAACAATCAAATAAATAGTCTGAAATTAGTTATTTTAAGACGTTATAAGTTATTTATTCTGCAGGAAGATGAAACTGAATGATCCGAAGGTAGACCAGCCTATGATGCTAAGCAGAATTTACCAACACACCAGGTAAACACCTGTAATTAAGTGGCCTGTCCCAAAACATTTGTTTCCAAGGAAATTATCAGAATAACCCGGCATATGGGAAATATTTTTCAAATAGACAGTTTGAATACCAGATCAAGCGACGAGTCGTTTGACTTTTTCTTAACCATCTCAAGGTTTTTTAAGGTAAAAGACTGTCTCTTAATGAGATGGCACTGCAGCACGCTTAGAAAATCTCAAGGAACACGACTGAGGGACAAACTGAGGGACTGAAAGTTCTTCCCAAAAGTATGCATTCCCATGGGCAAATAAATATTATGTGCAGGAAATACGGGGAAAATAATATACATTTAATAGTCCAATAAATCAAAATTTTAATATCTTTCAAATCCATCATTGGCAGTTATTTTTTGGCATCATTGTACAACGACCTTAACAAAGTGAAATACGATATTGAAGAACTTAAGATCTAAGAAATATGAAATTAGTACTTAAGTATATTCATTAAGGATATAATAATACATACCGCACTAAAACTTTGTAATGATAGAGTTGAAAACTTAAATGCTGTAATTTTAACTGGCTTCTGACTGCAAAGAATCATTAGCCTAATGTGCTTCTGAAAGCTTTTATAATTGATTTTATTTAAATAAAAACTTGAGTTTTCCCAGTTGGAACTATAGAGGCATTGCGCTGTTGAAGAAGACTTTATCAAGATAAACTGTTAAGTAATTCGAAAATATTTGACTAATATTACTTACATGACTTATCAATGTATCTCCATTCTCGCAAAGTATATATAATTGTGAAATTGCCGAAAATATATACACAAGAAATTTAACATAATCACCAATAAATATGTTTTTACCCTGTGTGCGAATTTATGGTTCAATATAGATTACAAAATATATGGTTTAATATACAATATTAAAAAAAATTTGTAATTTGATCGGATACATATCACAAATATCGGATACAGTTTGGCGATCCTTATATAAATAAAATTATAAAAAAAAATTTCCTTAATAAAAATCTAAAATTTAAAATAAAATGTCAAAAGCTTTTATTTTAAGAAAAACAAAACTCGGTGGGTCGCGCTATGCCCCGCTTGAAAATTTGAGCTTTGAATATTTACGTTTCAAATTTTTTTAATCGGTATATTCCTGTAGAACACTTACAAATTTAAAAAAAAACAAGAAAGGAAATCTAACTTCTGGCGGAGCCGAAGTTGATATACCTTGCAGTTAAAACCAGATATATATCGCAAACATCGAATATAGTTGGCCGATCCTTATGATAACATCATAATAAAACCAACTAATTACAATAACAAATCTAAAAACAAGAAAGGAAAGCTATATATCGCAAACATCAGATATAGTTGGCCGATCCTTATGAGAATATGATAATATAACCCAGTAACCCATTATAATACAAAATTTATAACAAGTCCCAAACTTCTATCTTTAACAATACCAAAGTTGGTATTTCTACCAAAAACCATTTCCGATCGTTCAGTTATATGGCAGCTATAGGATACAGTCGGCCGATCCTAATGAAATTAGGATCCTAATGGTGATCAAAAATAGAATCTGTACTAAGTTTCAGTTTTCTATCTTTAAAATTACGAAGGTCGGATTAACTGACCAAAAACATAATCTATACCAAGTTTCAGCTTTCTATCTTCAAATACACGAAAGTTGGGTCACTTCGGATCGTTCAGTTATATGGGAGCTATATGGTATAGTCGGCCGATGCTTATGAAATTTGGCATGTCGTATTATTTTGCCAAAAGTAACATTCATGTAAAACTCTCTCTCTAACTCTAAAAACACAAAAGTTATACCATTTTCGATCAATCAGTTATATGGCAGCCATAGGAGATAGTCGGCTGATCCCGGGCGTTCCCACTTATTCCCACTGCGTGCAAAGGAAAGCGTTTGTGCAAAGTTTCAAGACTATAGCTATAAAACTGAGAGACAAGTTCGCATAGAAACAGACAGACAGATGGACAGACGGACATACTCATATCACCTCAGGAGGTAATCCTGATCACGAATATATATACTTTATAGGGTCGGAGATGTCTCCTTCACTGCGTTGCACACTTTTGGACAACATTATAAAACCCTCTGCAAGGGTAACTTCTAATTGATACTCAAAAGTCTATGCCCCAATAAATATATTTAAATATATCTCGCAAATAAGGTGTTAAGTTTTTTATTTCGCTGAATTTGAGGCTAGCTTTGGCTGGAAGACACTTTGGAGATGTGCAGCGAATGTTTCAGCTCGGTCTACGTCGCTGCGAGCCCAGCATCCCGCAGAGTTTCTTATTAGATTTGGGTGGGCCCTCCAGATGGGGTACTTTGTATTGGTTGGCGAAAGATTCTGGATGTACCTCAGCTGTGCATTTTCTTCCTGTTGGTGAGCCTGGTATTGGTGAGCCTGGTGATCGGGCTGCTTCCTTAAGATGTTGCTTTAAAACTGTTGATCTGTTGTTTTGCCAATCGAGACGCGCGCCCCTCTTTTCTCGCACGAGCTGTTCGATTTCTAATTAGATTTGTAGCATTTGTTTCGGTCTACTTCCTTCCCATAAGGAGTAGAGATTTTAGCTGCCGCAACGAGTACTTCTTCTAGAGCGCTCGTAGTGTAGTCGATTTCCGATTCCATGTTAAGCTCTGGGGCAAGTTTTATGTGGGCACTTACGTACTTTTTGTATTTAAGCCAGTTTGTTTTTTGGCACCGTCAGACTGAAGGGGTGTTCGGTTATTTCTGGGCTTTGAAGAAACGTTAAAAGCACAGGCGAGTGGTCTGATGATCTGAGACTGTTTTGCCACTCGTTAGATTGCAAGGTATGTTTTTTGTCACCGCAAAATCAATGAGGTCTGGGAGCTTGCGTGGGTCGGTTAGCCAGCATGTGGAACTTCCAGGGGAAACATAGTCCAGTTTATTTTTCACATTTATAAATGCATTGTACAATTCCCTTTCACGTCCCTAGACGTGATCCCCAGGGCGTATATTTGGCATTGTAGTCTCCTGCGGCTATGAAACGATCCCCAAGTGAATTAAAGAGGTCCATAAATTGGCCTTCCGAGATTAAGAAACAAGAAGGGCGGTGAACGGCAGCGATTGAAAGGCTTCCGTTACTTGACTGAATTTGTGTCGATGTGGCCTGCAAGAAGTTTGTTGCAAACCTTTTGTGAAAATGGTATTTAATGCGTTCTCTGACTAAAACTCCAGTTCCGCCGTGGGCTTCCCATCAGGATGATCTGTGCGGTAGGTTGTTTAGCCTCTTATTAGAAAGTTTTATTTGCTTGTAAGATGCGGTTCAAACAGTAGCATAATGTCAATATGGTTTTCGGTCAAGAATTGTGACAATTCTATAAGACACCATAGGCGTTCCACATTGATATTCGTATCCGTTACTACTGGATCTGCCTGGTTCTAAATCGATCTTCTGGACGCGGTTATTTTTTGTTTTATAGTCTGCCGGATTACTCTGCGGGCTAAGCGTGCGCTTAATTTGGATGCAGCCTTCGATTCCAGTCTGTATGGCCGGGGCCGCTTTGGCACCCGCTGTAGTCGTTGACGTCGCGGTACATTAAATTGCAGTGGTTGTCGCTGTGGTTGCAGAAATTGTAGCACTGCTTGTTGTTGGTGCAAAATTTGTTTCCGATATTGGAGGGGGTTTAACACTGCGAACTCCATGTCGCTGGAGTCGGAGTGAGCAGAGCGGGTAAGCAAGACCGTGCCCTTTGGGTTTCAGCGGTCAGTAGAGCCGGCTTGCTCCTATACGCCAATTTATTCATTTCGGTATCGCGGGATAGAAAGTCAGATTAAATGCGGTTTCTTTGGTTAACTGAACTTCCTCGCTCGTTCTTTTGATCGTTGCTCAATGAGCTCATTACGTGGCACTTATATATTTAAAATAATTTACTAGTTTTGGTTTAGCACATCACAACTGTCATAAAAAGCTATCTATTGCTTTTAATAAATTGTGGGTCAGTTCCTTTTCGCTTATATTGGGTTGCCCCAATTTTTTTTGTTTGGTTAACTGTTTTTGTTGCAGTTTTCCCGGAGCTCGGGAAAAGCACGCAAAGCTCAGTTCGGTGGTTCAATGCTCATTGACATCACATTAAAAAAAAAATACATTATTTTTTGAAAAAATACCCCACTCAGTTGCAAGATATATTAAAATATTTTTGTAAAGTCAATATTTTTTTCGTGTTTTTGAAGATAGAAAGCTGGAACTTAGTACAGATTATATTTTTGATCAGTTTATCCGACCTACCAAATTTCATAAGGATCGATCGTTTATATCCTATAGCTGCCATATAACTGAACGATCGGAAATGGTTTTTGGTAGAAATACTAACTTTGGTATTTTTTAAGATAGAAGCTTGGGATTTTTTTTTAGATATTTTATTGTAATTGTAACGAACGCGTACAGTAAGTCATAAGGTTAGGTACAGTAAACTGTCCCTAACACTGTAACGGGTGGTCTCTACCGCGCTCTTCTGTCTACTTGGGGGACGGCTTGGCTCAGTCGAATGGGGCGTGGGTATGGGCACTGAAAACTAGACTGTGTACGTTACGCAAATTTGTCGTAGACAGAGATAAGGAAGTGGGAAAGGAAAGCGGTAGGAGACGGCCGATCCTTGGGTGATGGTACACAGCACCTGACTCTCCAACGTTGTGGCTGCTATGTTTTCGGTACTTCTTCTAACAGACATCTTTACGCAAGATATAATAACGGAAACTGGCGATAATAATCTTAATCAAGATTCAAGATGTAAATAATATGATCGATAATAAATTTAAGAGGCTTACCTTCGGTTTTCACATGGCATTGATTAGTAAGTTTTAGGGCAGTAGAGATATATTTTAAACTGAGTGCAATACAAAAAATATACGAGAAGTAGAGTAGATACTGGGGTTCTTGCTGCTCCGATCTTGTCCTACGCCCAATATAATGGCCAAATTCCAAATGGGAAAGCCGATCAGGCTGCACCTGTTTGGAATCGTAGTACACTGTGCCACCTGACAAGGAATTGGTCATGTGGGCGTATTGCACGGCGTATTTAAGCACTATCTTACCTTGTGAATTTAGTCCCCAACACGATCACAACAACTATTGTTTTTAATTTTATTTTAGGCCGAATGCCTTCGCTGCACAATGTTTTCCTTATTTAATTACCACACGTGTTTATCCGAATCACTTTTGGAATACGCTGATGGAAACTTCTTACTCGGCCAAAAATCAGAAAAGAACAGATGCGAGGAAAAACTTCCCTACCTAACGGAGTAATCGTATGATTTTCTACCTACTTTGGTCCGTTCATGCAAGTGTGGGTGGGAATTGCACATGCATATGCAATTCTGTTCCCATCTATTGGGTGGATACAGTCGAGGAACGAAATTTTGGCCTACCTATCTATTTGTTTTGGTTTTGGAATGAGGTGCACACTACATAATTTATTGGTTTTATTATGATATTCTCATAAGGATCGGCGAACTATATCCGATGTTTGGAATATATATGCGGTTTTTGCTGCAAGGGTTTGATATACCCCTTGATAGAGCTTTATATCGGCTCCGCCCGAAGCTAGCTTTTCTTTCATGTTTTATTTTGGCTTTCACCCGCATTCATCAAGCCATACACCGCTCCAGTTTTCAGGCCTGCGGACGTCGAGGGATTGGTTCGTGAGTGCCCATATAGTCTTGATTGCCAAACCATGCCCTTATAAAAGAAAGCGTATGAATAATTAATCTATATAACTATAAATCTATCTCGATGTAAGCTATCGAAACATTATTTTTTGAATGACAAACACCATTTTTGAATGTTATCAAGGTCAGACTGAAGACTGCATTGGGCAGAGATGGATTTGTACTGAAGACAAAGCTTTACATCATCTGCATACATAAGAACTAGAGAGTTCGTTAAAGTTGGCAAGTCGTTTATAAAAAGCGTAAATAATAACAGGCCAAGATGACTTCTTTGAGGGACGCCAGATGTAGCACGGACCAGACGGGACTGTATGTTTTTAAATAAGACTCTTTTGAGCTGGAGATACACGTTAGGAGGTCTTTAGGAAAACCCAGCATATTCAGTTTACTCAACAAGAGTGCGTGATTAACTGAATCAAATGCTTTGCTGAAGTTTGTGTAAATTACATCGGTTTGATATCCCTTATAAAAGCCATCTATGAAAAAGGATGTCAACTCCAATAAGTTTGTGGTGGTGGAGCGACGCTTAATAAAGCCATGCTGCCATGGAGAGATGATCGAAAAGTAAAGCTGTTGCAAATGAGGGGTAATTAATTTTTCAAATAACTTTGGAATTTTGTATGTAGGGGAATTATAAATGATTCCTTCCACTTAAGGGGAAAAATCGAGGTTCCCAAAGATAAGTTGAAAAGTCTTTGAAGAGCTTTGCACAGAGCCCTGGCACAGTATTTTAGCACACAGCCTGGTACTCCATCGGGGCCTGGCGAATAAATGGGTTTGACCCTTAAAAGACCAGATAATAAGTTGTTCTCAGAAAAAAACGGACAGAAAATAAGATTTGCTGCTTTGCTGCTGCTTGTTATATGCGTACGGCTGATCTGTTAAATTAGGCGAAGAATAAGTTCTTTGAAAAAATTCTGCGAATAGATTGGCAATGGCCTGATTAGAGGTCGCAGATGAATTTTCAAACGTAAGCAGAGGTGGAAAAGATACATGTTTACGCTTTGTGTTTACAAAATTATAAAACTGCTTTGGATCCGGAGTAAATTGTATCCGGCAGTGGTCAATATAATTCCTATAATATTCCACGTTATGCACGGTAAAATTCGACCGAGCTAGTAGGTATCTTGAAAAATCAATACTACTGCAGGTTTTTTTATATTTAAGTAAAAGCTAATTTTTTTATTTTTTAGGTTAGTGAGGCACCTTGTATACCAAGGAGGATTTGTTGAAGCGGACGGAAAAGTTGGGTCATTTCCGATCGTTCAGTTATATGGCAGCTATAGGATATAGTCGGCCCATCCTATTTTTAATATTTTTTAGGTTAGTAAGGCACCTTGTTAACCAAGGAGGATTTGTTGCGGCGGCCGGATATCTCCATGGCACACAGGAGTCAAAAATTATATTTAAAGTACAGTAAAATTGTTCTAAGGTGACATTAAGATCGGTGCATGCCAGAATATCGGGACCAATCATATGTATCGATAAGGCTATTGAGTTTGTGAAAATCAGCTTTACGGAAACAGCGAATCTTATTTGTCACGCATGGAGGCATCTAATCGATACCAGAAATGGTTTCGATTGAGACTTCCAGCGTGGGGTCATTTGGATCCTCTGGGGTAGAAAGGGGGAAAGCTCTGGAGAGAGCGGTACCATCGGGATCAGATACAAAGCATAAGTCTAAAAGACGACCTAACGAATTTCTGACATGGTTAATTTGAGTGATAAGTGATAAAAATGAAAGTGAATTAATGCAAATAAATTCTATGTCACCAAAGTCTTGTGATTTCACCTCTTCAGAAGCAAGTTGGGAGTCTACCGTAATGAAGACTGAGGTCAAAATGCGGTGAACACAAAAATTGTCTTGTATTTCATCGCGGGCACACGAGTCTTGAAAATAGACGTACGCCTTATATAAATATATTTAAATTTGGCTATGTCCTCCACCTTTATATCGGCTTTTGTTTTGGCTTTGATATGAGCCGAGATATCAATCTTGTAACGCATAAATCTGTAGAAAAAATTATTTGGGAAAGTTGCGCCATTTAGGAGACAAGTTTAAAACTAGAAAGGAACAGAGAGATTTCGAGAAGTATAACAAGGTAAAATGGCAACTTTGTGTTGGGGCATTGTCTCTCTGGGCAAAGGCCATGGAGGATTTGATGCCAAATTTAGCCGTTAAAATTTACGTTCATTCCCTCTTTGCACCTCCTTAGGATTACTTGAATGTATTTTTATACCTAAGTACGTTAAAGTTTATGTCCACATTATTTGCCGACATTACATAATACAAATTTTAGTCACCAAAAAAGTGAATGAGTCAGAAAAGAGAAATAATCGTTCGAACCGTTTCTATGGCAATTTTTACTCAAGTTCGATCGTATGTTCATTTGCATGTTCGATGCAATTGGCATTTCCCACATTTAATTATTTCTATTCATATTATGTTTACCTTACAGGGTGACAATAAATAATCCGGACAAACTTTGAAGCAATCTATTATAAATGTATTATGATGCAGCCCTTAAATAAATGCATTTATCGATAGCTTGTACTTTTCTAAAACAAATATATTTACATTTTTGTGACTCCCATTAATTTGATATTTCTTTCGGGATGTCTAACAATCGTTGTGAAATATTAAAACTGTTTCAACAAGGAAATCGCCAATGCGACATCGTTTGCTTGGCATACCAAAACAAACGGTCTCTGACGCTATCCGGCGATTTAATGAGCTTGGCCATGAAGGTGACCGTCCCGGACGAGGCAGACCATGTACCGCTAACACTTCCAGAATTCGCCAGATAGTGAAAAAGCGGATCACTCGGAATTGCAGAGTCTCGGTCAGAAAAATAGCCCGTGAAATCGGAGTGAATCGAGAAAGTGTTCGGTTGATAGCAAAAAATGAACTTAATCTCAAGCCCTACAAGCTTCAAAAAATGCATCTTCTTACGGATGACAATAAACGCATGAGACTCCAAAGATGCCGTCAGCTAAAGCGTCGGGCCGCAGGTCAAAAATGGGAGCGTATTCTTTTCACGGACGAGAAGATATTCACCATCCAACAGGCGCACAATCACCAAAATGACAGAAGCTTTATTCTTTTCACGGATGAGAAGTTATTCACCATCCAACAGGCGCACAATCACCAAAATGACAGAACCTGGTCTGCTAAAGCTCCAGGTACCTGTGCAATAATCGAGCGCCGTCAATGTGAGCAGTCTTTAATGGTTTGGGGAGGAATAAGCGCCACTGGCAAAACACCCCTTGTTTTCATCGATCAAGGGGGCAAAATCAATCAGGAAGTGTACCTGATTCAACAGGAGTGGACGTTTCAACAGGATTCAGCGCCAGCTTATAGAGCCAAATTGACTCAGGACTGGTGCAAAGCCAATTTTCCGCACTTTATCACATCCAGTGAACGGCCACCTTACTCGCCAGATCTTAAACCGATGAATTACAGTGTGTGGTCTATTTTAAAGTCCAGGGGATGTGCTAAACGCCACATAAGTTCTGAGGTGCTAAAGCAATCATTGCTCCGAGAATGGGATCGATTATCGGAAGAGGACCTGCGGCCCGTTGCGCCAAATTTCCAGAAACGTTTAGGGCTCTGCATCGCAGCCCAAGGAAGGCACTACGAAACCAGCTGAATATATGTTAACACAATACCTATTTAATAGTTTTGTATCTGCATTTTTTCTCAAATACAGTTCCTTAAAAAGTTATGATCAAAAATGTTTGTCCGGGTTATTTATTGTCACCCTGTATTATTCATTCATACCGTTATATATATTTAGTATGTACGTTTTAATGCTAAATCAAATTTTATATTGTATCCTTCTTAAAGGATATTAATTAATATCTTAATTTTTTATCGTTAGTAAATAAACTTTTATAATGTTCTAAATAAATCTATTTTTGACCCGAGATAGCATGGCCCTTTGAGACCTACGAACGTAGGGGCTATTATTGTCACAATGGATTCTGTCCCCAGGATTCTGAAAGACCACAGGCTGAATGGGCAAATCAAGCCTCACAACATCTGAGGTCTTGAACGATCACTAATGATAATGGGTAATGTTGATAATGTGTATAGGCACCTTGGGGGGGTGTAGCAACTGTTTCATTCATTAGGACCTGTGTTATCACTTAAGGGGACCCCCCCCATTCCCGGTTTTAAAAAATCGATTTTTTTTGTTAATTTAATTCGAACTTGTAACTATTCAAGAATGTTCCCTGAAAATTTCAAGTAAAAATTTCAAAAACTCTTAAAGATATAGCCGATTTATGGTGGAAGCCTCAGGCGACGGCGAGAGCCGTCTCAAAACTTTAAACGCGTTTTTCTCGAAACAGTGTTTTTACGACTGGCGCATGAAGTTACTCAAAAACTATTAATCCAATCGTTTCCAAATTTTAACACGTTATTCTATACATATATAGCTCTCGTATGAACTAGGATAAATCGAATCGGTGAAGATCTTCTTTACTTTTCAACTCGATTTGTGGCTGAAAAAAATGGAAATTTCCAAAAAAAAATTTCAAAGGTCCACCATTTTGTTAATTTTTGAGCGAAGTTAATAATCCTAGTTCATACGAGAGCCAAACATGTAATTTTTCTAATCCCGTTGGAATTTTTGGATTCAGATGTTCCAGTGAGCGGAAATCACATGCGCCGCCGAAAAGAAGGGCTTTTCTTTGATCACAAAAAACAACAACAAAAACAAAACAAAAAAAAATTCTGTGAAATGATTTTCTTCCTTTTTTGTGTCTTAATATATGTAAGCACAGTTACAACCCTAAAAAATAATTTATGTTCATTTGCCATCCCATTGAAAATCGTCAAAATTTAAAATCGAGAATGGGGGGGTCCCCTTAAAGGGATGCCACGGAGGAAATGTCAGACAATTGCTCATTTGTAATAAGAAGTTGGGACGGCTAATCGTTCTATAGCTATATGAGCGGCTGCATTAATGTCGGCTGAGCAGACTAAGGTGGATCACAAAAAGCGGATTTTTTACGTTTAGTGGACTCATTTAGCAGCTGAATGCCGCTAAACTGAGTGTCAAGAGCACAGAGCTGGTCATTGATTTGACGAAAACGTCTAATTCTTAGTCTGTCTTATGAACGACCTCATTTCGTCTTGGACAGCACGACAATTATCACAATAATCATGTTTACCAGACTTACGGAAAATGGAATCCGAAACTGAGGCAGTGAATCCGGCACACTTGGTGTGTACGACGTTTTCACATAGTCAGAAATGGATGGTAGGATGGGACGAGGAGATTGTTTTGTTACAAGACTTTATGAACAGACGAGTAAAAATTTAATTTTAAAAATAAAAAATATAAAAAAAAGTTACAAAAAGTTAAAAAAAACACTATACCTTGAACCACTGTGCCAAATAGGAGCCGAAGCGGAAGCTTTGGACGGAGCAAAGGAAAATTGCAGAAAAAGGGAAAAGACCTCTAACTAGTCTCTCAGTTTTTAAGCTATCGACTTGAAACTTTGCACACACCCTTCTTTCCGTTGCACGCAGTATATAAGTCGGAACGACCGTGATCGGCCGACTATATCCTATAGCTGCCATATAACTGATTGATCGGAAATGGTATAACTTTTGTGTTTTTAGAGTTAGAGAGTTCAAATTTTACATGAGAGTCCAAATAACTCGTTTTTTTTCAATAGAGTGAAAATATAAGTAGTAATTAAAAAAAGATTTATGTTGTTAATCTAATAATTTTCTGGGACCGTAATCATTATGAGCTGCCATATTATATGGCGTTACGTTCAGTTATTGAACGATCGGAAATGACCCAACTTTTGTGTTTTTGAAGATAGAAACCTGGAACTTGGTACAGATTATATTTTTATCAGTTAATCCGACATACCAAATTTCATAACGATCGACCTACTATATCTTATAGCTGCCATATAACTGAACAATCGGAAATGGGTTTTGGTAGAAATACCTACTTTGGTATGTTTGAAGATAGAAGTTTGGGACTTTTTTTTAGATTTTGTATTGTAATAATATATGAATATGATTACATATTCATATTCCAAAAAGAAAAGGAAACATCGGATCCAAACTATATCCGATGATTGCGATATATATCCGGTTTTAACTGCAAGGGTATATAAACTTTGGCTCCGCTCGAAGACAGATTTCCTTTCTTGTTTTTTGTAAAATGCCAAAATAACTCGTTTTTTTGTAAGAGAGTGAAAATATAAGTAGTAATAAAAAGATTTATGTCGTATTCTAACAATTTTCTGGGACCGTAATCATTATGAGTTTTATTTTCAAAATCAAAAAAAAAAACTCATTATTCTCTGATCGAAAAAAAACAGAAAAAATCATTTTTCTCAAATCGAAAAATAAAAATCTTTGAAAATGATTATTTTTGATTTTTATTTTTTTTCAATCAAAAATATGACTCAATTAATAATTTTTCGCTATTTATTAGATGTCCTTGATATTTGGCTGCAAGTCTTTTTCGACCACATATACATACATGTACCATTTAGTAACATGATTTTTTCACTATTACCCCTTCCAATTTTTATACCCTTGCAGAGGGTATAAAATTTATAATTTTATATATATAATAATATAATAAAATTATAATTTTGTCCAAAAGTGTGCAACGCAGTGAAGGAGACATCTCCGACCCTATTAAATATATATATTCTTGAACAGGCTCACCTCCTGAGTTGATATGAGCATGTTCATCTCTCCGTCTGTCTGTTTATACGCGAAATAGTCTCTCAGTTTAAAAAATATCGACTTGAAACTTTTAACACACCCTTAGTAGTATGTAATTAGGCAAACGGTGTACGAGGTAAATTTAGTAGCGCCATCTATGGGTCAAGTTTGTGTAAAATTGGGCAGCGCCATCTACCGCAATATTAAAAGCAAACGATCATGTCAAAAATTAAACTTGACAGGATCATCGCCGTCTATGTTTTCTATATTTTCTGATATCTTGCATTGGTTTCCATTAAGGGAAATATGCATGTAAAGAAAAGATCATGAAAAAATGAAACTTGCCAGGATCATCGTTTGCCTAAATACATACTACTAAAATTTTTCTGCCGCTTATACGCCGTTTGCCTTATTCCCTGCAAATTCAACTGACCACTTAAGATATTTTTATACCCTTGCAGAGGGTATTATAATTTTGTCCAAAAGTGTGCAACGCAGTGAAGGAGACATCTCCGACCCTATAAAGTATATATATTCTTGATCAGGATCACCTCCTGAGTTGATATGAGCATGTCCGTCTGTCCGTCTGTCCGTCTGTCTGTCCGTCTGTCTGTCTGTCCGTTTCTACGCGAACTAGTCTCTCAGTTTTGAAGCTATCGTCTTGAAACTTTGCACACACCCTTCTTTCCTTTGCACGCAGTATATAAGTCGGAACGGATCGGATCGGCCGACTATATCCTATAGCTGCCATATAACTGATTGATCGGAAATGGTATAACTTTGGTGTTTTTAGAGTTAGAGAATTCAAATTTGACATGAGAGCTAGTTTTGGCAAAATAATATGACATGCCAAATTTCATATGGATCGGCCGACTATATCTTATAGCTGCCATATAACTGAACGATCGGAAATGACCCAACTTTCGTGTTTTTGAAGATAGAAAGCTAGAACTTGGTACACATTCTATTTTTAGTCAGTTAATCCGACCTACAAAACTTCATTAGGATCGGCCGACTATATCCTATAGCTGCCATATAACTGAACGATCGGAAATGGTATAACTTTGGTGTTTTTAGAGTTAGAAAGTTCTTATTTAACATGAGAGCTATTTTTGGCAAAACAATACGACGTGCCAAATTTCATAAGGATCGGCCGACTATATCCTATAGCTGCCATATAACTGAAAGATCGGAATTGACCCAACTTTTGTGTTTTTGAAGATAGAAAGCTGGAACTTGGTATAGATTTTATTTTTGGTCAGTTCATCCAACCTACCAAATTTCATAAGGATCGGCCAACTAAATCCGATGTTTGCGATATATATCCGGTTTTAACTGCAAGGGTATATCAACTTCGGCTCCGCCCGAAGTTAGCTTTCCTTTCTTGTTTATTTTTCGATTTGAGAAGAATGATTTTTTTCTGTTTTTTTTCGATCAGAGAATAATGAGTGTTTTGTGATTTTGAAAATAAAACTCATAATGATTACGGTCCCAGAAAATTATTAGATTACGACATAAATCTTTTTATTACTACTTATATTTTCACTCTCTTACAAAAAAACGACTTATTTGGACATTTTACAAAAAACAAGAAAGGAAAGTTAACTTCGGGCGGAGCCGAAGTTTATATACCCTTGCAGTTAAAACCGGATATATATCGCAAACATCGGATATAGTTGGCCGATCCTAATGAAATTTGGTAGGTTGGATCAAATGGCCAATAATATAATCTTTATTACGTTTCAGCTTTCTATCTTCAAAAAGACGAAAGTTGGGTCATTTCCGATCGTTAAGTTATATGGCAGCTATAAAATATAGTCGGCCGATCCTTATGAAATTTAGCATGTCGTAATGTTTGCTAAAAATAGCTCTTGTGTCAAACTTGAACTCTCTAACTCTAAAAACACCAAAGTTATACCATTTCCGATCAATCAGTTATATGGCAGCTATAGGATAAAGTCGGCCGATCCGGGCCTTTCCGATTTATGAGAGAAAAAACTGAGAGACTAGTTCGCGTAGAAACGGACAGACAGACAGACGGACCGACGGACATGCTCATATCAACTCAGGAGGTGATCCTGATCAAGAATATATATACTTTATAGGGTCGGAGATGTCTCCTTCACTGCGTTGCACACTTTTGACCAAAATTATAATACCCTCTGCAAGGGTATAAAAAATCAAGAAAGGAAAGCTATAAGATGTAGTCGGACAATTCGGGCCGTTCCGACTTATATACTGCGTGCAAAGGAAAGAAGGGTGTGTGCAAAGTTTTGCAAGGGTATACAAAATATTGAAGCTGGAGCATCTTCCTGAATCGGGATATATTGAAGCACCTAATGGTAAAAGGAAAAGAAATGCACTCATAAATGTTAAATAGAAACGAATTTCCCCTTTGGGTTCAAATAGGAAATAGGATATATAGGAAATAGGAAACGTCGTAATGAGTGAAAATTTTTCTTTTTCTTTAATATATATACATCTATCTTACATACTAGAAAACAGACATCCATTTAGCTTTTTTTATTTAGCTAAAAAATTAAACCAAAGTTGAATTTTATGTTTTTGACCTGGAAATAAAAATAGAAACGAAATGACTTATCCTTCTCTAAATTTACTAGTTTAGCAAAATTTACCATAAAATGTATTCAGCTTTAATATTTTGTGCCGTTACCATAGTTTTTCAAAACTGCAGCACACCTACGAGGCATAGACTCCACCAGATTGGAGCACATTGCTTGCTAAATGGAGTACCACTCTTTCTAGACTTTATCCCACATTTGCTCCTTATTATACCCTTGCAGAGGGTATTTTAATTTTGTCCAAAAGTGTGCAACGCAGTGAAGGGACATCTCCGACCCTATAAGGAATATATATATTCTTGAACAGGCTCACCTTCTGTGTTGATATGAGCATGTTCATATGTCCGTCTGTCTGTTTCTACGCGAACTAGTCTCTCAGTTTAAAAAATATCGACTTGAAACTTTTAACACACCCTTAGTAGTATGTAATTAGGCAAACGGTGTACGAGGTAAATTTAGTAGCGCCATCTATGGGTCAAGTTTGTGTAAAATTGGGCAGCGCCATCTACCGCAATATTAAAAGCAAACGATCATGTAAAAAATTAAACTTGACAGGATCATCGCCGTCTATGTTTTCTATATTTTATGATATCTTGCATTGGTTTCCATTAAGGGAAATATGCATGTAAAGAAAAGATCATGTAAAAATGAAACTTGACAGGATCATCGTTTGCCTAAATACATACTACTAAAATTTTTCCCAGTCTTCCAAGTAATCCAATGGACGCCCTACTGGCTAGGATGGAATCTATGTTTGAGCGCATGATGGAGAAGGTCTTGAGCCAAATAGCCCAAATGATGGTCACCGTTTGCAAATCCTTATGCATATGCAATTAGGTATAACCATATGGAATGCTAACGGCCTGGTAAAAAGAAGGCCAGAGGTCGAGCTATACCCACCAAGCAGACGTTCTCTTCATATCAGAAATCTATCACATATTGGCCTACGGATCTCACAAAATCCCTGATGTGCGCCTTTGCCGTCTCACTTTTCACCCCAGCCTTGCTCAGGTCAGCCCGCAAAAAGCTGATCTACAAGACAACAGACGTTGACAAGTACCAATCTTACCTGAACAACGTTACCGACCCCAGCCCGACACTTGACTCCCCGGTTGACATCGACACCGTTGTAGAAGAGTTAACAGCCCATATTCAGGCGGCAGCTTCTGAAGCAGCACCAAGGCCCTCTAACCGCCCAAGAGTTACTGACAGGGACATCCATTTTTGGAGCCCAGAAGTCGAAGAACTTAAACTTGAAAAGCGACGACTCCGAAGAGTGTGGATGCTCTCGAGGAATCCTTTGGACAAAACCGCCTTCAATAGAGCGACCAAATGTCTGACAGAAACTCTGGCAAGACTTAGAAAGCAGGCCTTTGACGGGTTCGTCGAACAACTTGAGCCAGGCGACCCTCAACATAACTTATGGCGAGTCACCAAATCTATCAGACAGCCGCTGAAAAGGATCCCACCGGTACAAAGAACCGACGGCAGCTGGTGCAGATCGGAGATGAACAGGGCCAACGCTTTCGCCGAACACCTCGAAGGTGTCTTTACGCCTTTCGATCGCTGCTCACCGGAGGATGCTGCTGAAACTGCCCGTCTGCTAGCCGAGCCTTCCAGGGACGCCGATCCAATACCACTAGTAACTGAGGAGGAAACGGCGGAGCTCATAACTAGAGTTAAATTATAAGAAATTTTATTTTATAATATAAAATATAATACAGAATTTTACAAGGAGAAAGTATATCACAAGAAAACCTTTTCGTAGAAAAGTGAAATTCCACCCTGAAGGGTCAAGAAAAACAAAGGAATTAATTGTCCTGCGGCGATCCCTTTTATCACTTTCTTGCAGGAGACATATTTATGTCGGATGAAAGGTCAATATGTATTTTATATTTAGGAGTATATATATATGAGTGTATATTGGATTGTGGATTTACGTTCCCACCAACTCATACATGCATACACGGATATGACGCAAGAAATCAGCCGATTTCCTATTTACTCCCTACTGTGGGGCATCCTGAAAAAAAAGTTAAAATGGGTTCCAACCAAAAAACAAGAAAGGAAAGTTAACTTCGGGCGGAGCCGAAGTTTATATACCCTTGCAGTTAAAACCGGATATATATCGCAAACATCGGATATAGTTGGCCGATCCTTATGAATACATCATAATAAAACCAATTAACTAAAATAAAAAATCTAAAAAAAAATCTCAAACTTCTATCTTCAAAAATAAGAAAGTTGATATTTCTACGAAGTACCATTTCCGATCGTTCAGTTATATGGAAGCTATAGGATATAGTCGGCCGATCCTAATGAAATTTGGTAGGTTGGATCAACTGGCCAAAAATATAATCTGTATTAAGTTTCAGCTTTCTATCTTCAAAAACACGAAAGTTGGGTAATTTCCGATCGTTCAGTTATATGGCAGCTATAAGATATAGTCGGCCGATCCTTATGAAATTTAGCATGTCGTAATGTTTGCTAAAAATAGCTCTTGTGTCAAACTTGAACTCTCTAACTCTAAAAACACCAAAGTTATACCATTTCCGATCAATCAGTTATATGGCAGCTATAGGATAAAGTCGGCCGATCCGGGCCGTTCCGATTTATGAGAGACAAAACTGAGAGACTAGTTCGCGTAGAAACGGACAGACAGACAGACGGACCGACGGACATGCTCATATCAACTCTGGAGGTGATCCTGATCAAGAATATATATATTCCTTATAGGGTCGGAGATGTCTCCTTCACTGCGTTGCACACTTTTGGACAAAATTAAAATACCCTCTGCAAGGGTATAATAAGGAGCAAATGTGGGATAAAGTCTAGAAAGAGTGGTACTCCATTTAGCAAGCAATGTGCTCCAATCTGGTGGAGTCTATGCCTCGTAGGTGTGCTGCAGTTTTGAAAAACTATGGTAACGGCACAAAATATTAAAGCTGAATACATTTTATGGTAAATTTTGCTAAACTAGTAAATTTAGAGAAGGATTAGTCATTTCGTTTCTATTTTTATTTCCAGGTCAAAAACATAAAATTCAACTTTGGTTTAATTATTTAGCTAAATAAAAAAAGCTAAATGGATGTCTGTTTTCTAGTATGTAAGATAGATGTATATATATTAAACAAAAAGAAAAATTTTCACTCATTACGACGTTTCCTATTTCCTATATATCCTATTTCCTATTTGAATCCAAAGGGAAAATTCGTTTCTATTTAACATTTATGAGTGCATTTCTTTTCCTTTTACCATTAGGTGCTTCAATATATCCCGATTCAGGAAGATGTTCCAGCTTCAATATTTTGTATACCCTTGCAAAACTTTGCACACACCCTTCTTTCCTTTGCACGCAGTATATAAGTCGGAACGGCCCGGATTGGCCGACTATATCCTATAGCTTTCCTTTCTTGTTTTTTTATACCCTTGCAGAGGGTATTATAATTTTGGTCAAAAGTGTGCAACGCAGTGAAGGAGACATCTCCGACCCTATAAAGTATATATATTCTTGATCAGGATCACCTCCTGAGTTGATATGAGCATGTCCGTCTGTCCGTCTGTCTGTGTGTTTCTACGCGAACTAGTCTCTCAGTTTTAAAGCTATCGACTTGAAACTTTGCACACACCCTTCTTTCCTTTGCACGCAGTATATAAGTCGGAACGGCCCGGATCGGCCGACTATATCCTATAGCTGCCATATAACTGATTGATCGGAAATGACCCAACTTTCGTGTTTTTGAAGATAGAAAACTGGAACTTGGTACAGATTATATTCTTGGTCAGCTTATCCAACCTACCATATTTCATAACGATCGGCCGACTATATCTTATAGCTGCCATATAACTGAACGATCGGAAATGGTTTTTGGTAGAAATACCAACTTTGGTATTTTTGAAGATAGAAGCTTGAGACTTTTTTTTAGATTTTGTATTGTAATAAATTGGATTATATATTCATATTCCCATAAGGATCGGCCAACTATATCCGATGTTTGCGATATATATCCGGTTTAAACTGCAAGGGTATATAAACTTCCGCCAGAAGTTAGCTTTCCTTTCTTGTTTTTTTTTTTTTTAATTATAGCGTTGTTTTTATTTATTGAATCTACTTAGTTTTTGAGATTAATAATAAGTTGACGAATCTTAACATTAAAATTTAACTAACAGTA
Organism: Drosophila parabipectinata; assembly: GCA_018153455.1. Taxonomy (NCBI): domain Eukaryota; kingdom Metazoa; phylum Arthropoda; class Insecta; order Diptera; family Drosophilidae; genus Drosophila; species Drosophila parabipectinata. Next base: position 399,896 of record JAECYA010000512.1, on the reverse strand, counting down.
TACTAAGACTGCATTCTGATTGCGCGTTCCTCAGGTCGGTCGCTGGGTGGGTAAGTCATTGCGACGAAGGCGTGATTGGTTGCTCAACCTTGTTAGACCTCTCGCCAGGTGGTTAGGGTGCACCGATAGCTTGGTTAAGTACTTTACCTTCTGTTCTGCGATCGCTTCTTTGACTGGTAGAATGTTTAAGTCGCGGTGTATGTTTTCGTTGCGAACGTACCACGGTGCCCCGGTGATTGTTCTCAGATCAGATCAAGACAATGCGCCCCTACAGCACCCACAAGATTTTGGAGTCTTACCTTCACGACAGAAAATTTGTCGTGAGGTGCAACACCGCTATATCCGATGATTATACTCTTGGAGCTGGAGTTCCTCAAGGCAGCGTGATAGGGCCAATATTATATGTCCTCTACACATCTGTCCTTTGAACTCTTTGAACTATGCCAATGTTGCTATTGCTGGCGCTTCCCCATAACTGGGAGCCGTACATCCATATAGGTTTTAGTACCGAGTTGTACAGCAGGACTTTATATTCAAGGCTAAGAGGTGACCGAGCGTTGATAAGCCAATGAAGGCCGCTGCACAGTGGTCCGGCTTGTATGAAGAGAGCGGCCAAAAATACTTCTAGTTGAGGTAGGGACTGGAAACTTGGCACAAAATATTTATATTCTTATTCTAAAATAATATGTTAAAATCAGCCAGATCGGGCAACTATATCATATAGCTGCGTTATAACTGATTGATCGAAAATGCTATAACTTGGGTGTTTTTACAGTTAGAGAGTTAGAGATTTTTTTAAGAATGCTATATTTGACAAAATAACACGACCTACTAAATTTCATAAGGATCAGCCGACTATATCTTATAGCTGCCATATAACTGATTGATCGGAAATGATATAACTTCGGTGTTTTTAAAGGTAGAGAATTCTGATTTGGTACGAATGCTATTTTTGGGAAAATAATTCAACATGCCAAATTTCATAAGGATCAGCCGACTATATCCTATAGCTGCCATATAACTGAAAAAACGGAAATTACCCAACTTTCATGTTAAGATGGTGTTAGTATTTTTACGATATTAGACACATAGGCAAATTTTGGCAAAAAATTTTTGCACATTTGTTACCCTTGGAGACCGACAAACACATTGGTATATAAACGAATTGTAGAATTTTGTGGGATCACTACTAAAACTTCAGCTAAACATGAAAAATACGTTCAAAATATGGGAAAAAAACATGCATTAGTTCATAGTAATATAATAATAACAATAATTATTATAAATATATCAAATTATATCTCATTTTATAGAAAATACCTTCAACTTCAAAATCCATTACAAATAATTTGAATTTGAACACGTAAATAACGATCTGACCACTTCAAAGTGCGGTATAGTTGTGAAATATTCGTGATGCGCGCAGCCGCGCTTTACAAATGAGCATCTTCAAATCATTTTTTAGAAAATCCAGTTAGATTTTTAGACAAATCTGGTTTGTCATGAAGAAGCTTGGACATTTTAGAGGCGATTTGTTTACTTTTCGATTATTTTTGTCGTTATCAATTTTTTTATTTTTGGCCTATGGGAGCAACCACTGTGCGCTGGCTTTTAGCTTTAGGTGTGTTCTTTTGGCTTCAATGTGCCGGCGCCATGTGAGTCTTCTGTCGAGATGTACTCCTAGGTATGTTACTTCGTTTGCTTGTGGAAGTAGAGTGTTGTTTGTTATCGGCGGTCAGTTTTGCCTGCTTAGAGTGAACGTAACATCGACATCGACATCAACCATATGATGAGCTAGCTGCGCAGTTACTTGAATCGGGCATTTTGAGCGGCTAAGAATAGCTGTGTCATCGGCAAACGTGGATGTTGTTAGACGTGTGCTTGTCGGGATATCTGCTGTGTAGAGGACGTATAATATTGGCCCTAGCACGCTGACTTGAGGAACTCCAGCTCCAACAGTGTAATCATCGGATATAGCGGTGTTGCACCTCACGACAAATTTTCTGTAGTGAAGGTAAGACTCCAAAATCTTGTGGGTGCAATTGTCGTTTGATGCTGTTAACGATTTCGTTTGGGCGAAACTCAATCGGCTCATGTTGAGGATGGGGCTCATCTGATAGAGTCGGCAAAGTAAACGCATTGGTGGAAGGATTTGGTTGGAAGACATTTTTAAGGTGTTTGGCAAACGTGCTGGCTTTGTCTGCGTCGCTGCGCGCCCACCCGCCTGTGGAATTTCTAATAGGCATCACGGTTTCTTTCAGTGAGCTCAGAGTTAAAAAAAAAAAAATACACGACAGTTCGCTTAAGGAAAAATTGGGTACAGCAAGACCACATAGAATCCGTACAACAGAATTTCTTAAAATTTTCTCTTATTACAGCAGATTTTTACTAATAAACTTACCAACCTTATCTAATCGTAGGACAATGCTGTGTGTAGTTTTTCTACATAACCTTATCATAACAGCCAGCATTTACTGACACGCTTAAATTTGAATGTTTAAGAGAAACCTTTTTCCTCATTCGTCAGCCGTTGTAGTTCGACATCTAAAGATGAATGCAGGAATGCTAGCTCTATTCTCTATGAAAGAGAATAGCTCTATGAAAGACCGCAAAAAAAGAGGGTGGTTTATCCTGTTGTAGGTTTCATTCAATTGGATTTTTCAATTCCAATGCAAAATTCGGATCGGGGAATCATACTCAGATCCATCATTAAAGTATCCAGAGATATGAGCGTCTTAATTTTTCGGAGAATAGTGATCAACTCTTTAAGTCCGCTCTTAGTTTGTCCCATGAACAATCTCATTTTGCTCTGGAGAGAAAGAAAATTATCGCAACTAATGGAGACCAGACCTACGGATAATGACACCTGAAGCTGTGACAGTGATACCGGCACATCTAGCATGTGCAACGTTTTCACATAGCCAGCAATGGATGGTAGGCTGGGATGACTAGATAGTCTTATTAAAAGACTTATTATTAGCAGACCAATTTAATTTCAATGTTCATATCAAACGTAAAACAAATTTCGAAAATAGATGTACCTCAAACCACTGCACGATATGAAATTTCTCTATTTTTTTTTAGGAAAAAACTATTTGTTGAAAGGTAAAGAATTGAAATAATTTTAACTGCACAGCATTCACAAGAGATCAATTTTTTATGTTTCCTACCAGGAATTTCAATAGATGGCGCCACTGTAAAGAAATCTGCGAAGCTGCAAACAGCTGTTGATGCTTATATTAATTTGAAATATTTATTATTGTATGTGACATTTATTATGTTTTTATAACCTTGCAGATTTTGGTCAAAAGTGTGCAACGCAGTGAAGGAGACATCTCCGACCCTATAAAATATATATATTCTTGATCAGGATCACCTCGTGAGTTGATATGAGCATGCCCGTTTGTCCGTCTGCCTGTTTCTACGCAAACTAGTCTCTCAGTTTTTCAGCTATCGACTTGAAACTTTGCACACACCCTTCTTTCCGTTGCCCGCAGTATATAAGTCGGAACGACCGTGATTGGCCGACTATATCCTATAGCTGCCATATAACTGATTGATCGGAAATGGGTTTTGGTAGAAATACCTACTTTGGTATGTTTGAAGATAGAAGTTTGGGACTTTTTTTTAGATTTTGTATTGTAATAATATATGAATATGATTATATATTCATATTCCAAAAGGAAAAGGAAACATCGGATCCAAACTATATCCGATGATTGCGATATATATCCTGTTTTAAATGCAAGGGTATATAAACTTCGGCTACGCTCGAAGACAGATTTCCTTTCTTGTTTTTTGTAAAATGCCCAAATAACTCGTTTTTTTGTAAGAGAGTGAAAATATAAGTAGTAATAAAAAGATTTATGTCGTATTCTAACAATTTTCTGGGACCGTAATCATTATGAGTTTTATTTTCAAAATCAAAAAAAAAAACTCATTATTCTCTGATCGAAAAAAAACAGAAAAAATCATTTTTCTCAAATCGAAAAATAAAAATCTTTGAAAATGATTATTTTTGATTTTTATTTTTTTTCAATCAAAAATATCACTCAATTAATAATTTTGCGCTATTTATTAGATATCCTTGATATTTGGCTGCAAGTCTCTTTCGACCACATATACATACATGTACCATTTAGTAACATGATTTTTTCACTATTACCCCTTCCAATTTTTATACCCTTGCAGAGGGTATAAAATTTATAATTTTATATATATAATAATATAATAAAATTATAATTTTGTCCAAAAGTGTTCAACGCAGTGAAGGAGACATCTCCGACCCTATTAAATATATATATTCTTGAACAGGCTCACCTCCTGAGTTGATATGAGCATGTTCATCTCTCCGTCTGTCTGTTTATACGCGAAATAGTCTCTCAGTTTAAAAAATATCGACTTGAAACTTTTAACACACCCTTAGTAGTATGTAATTAGGCAAACGGTGTACGAGGTAAATTTAGTAGCGCCATCTATGGGTCAAGTTTGTGTAAAATTGGGCAGCGCCATCTACCGCAATATTAAAAGCAAACGATCATGTAAAAAATTAAACTTGACAGGATCATCGCCGTCTATGTTTTCTATATTTTATGATATCTTGCATTGGTTACCATTAAGGGAAATATGCATGTAAAGAAAAGATCATGTAAAAATGAAACTTGACAGGATCATCGTTTGCCTAAATACATACTACTAAAATTTTTCCCAGTCTTCCAAGTAATCCAATGGAGGCCCTAATGGCTAGGATGGAATCTATGTTTGAGCGCATGATGGAGAAGGTCTTGAGCCAAATAGCCCAAATGATGGCCACCGTTTGCAAATCCTTATGCATATGCAATTAGGTATAACTATATGGAATGCTAACGGCCTGGTAAAAAGAAGGCCAGAGGTCGAGCTATACCCACCAAGCAGACGTTCTCTTCATATCAGAAATCTATCACATATTGGCCTACGGATCCCACAAAATCCCTGATGTGCGCCTTTGCCGTCTCACTTTTCACCCCAGCCTTGCTCAGGTCAGCCCGCAAAAAGCTGATCTACAAGACAACAGACGTTGACAAGTACCAATCTTACCTGAACAACGTTACCGACCCCAGCCCGACACTTGACTCCCCGGTTGACATCGACACCGTTGTGAAGAGTTAACAGCCCATATTCAGGCGGCAGCTTCTGAAGCAGCACCAAGGCCCTCTAACCGCCCAAGAGCCACTGACAGGGACATCCATTTTTGGAGCCCAGAAGTCGAAGAACTTAAACTTGAAAAGCGACGACTCCGAAGAGTGTGGATGCTCTCGAGGAATCCTTTGGACAAAACCGCCTTCAATAGAGCGACCAAATGTCTGACAGAAACTCTGGCAAGACTTAGAAAGCAGGCCTTTGACGGGTTCGTCGAACAACTTGAGCCAGGCGACCCTCAACATAACTTATGGCGAGTCACCAAATCTATCAGACAGCCGCTGAAAAGGATCCCACCGGTACAAAGAACCGACGGCAGCTGGTGCAGATCGGAGATGAACAGGGCCAACGCTTTCGCCGAACACCTCGAAGGTGTCTTTACGCCTTTCGATCGCTGCTCACCGGAGGATGCTGCTGAAACTGCCCGTCTGCTAGCCGAGCCTTCCAGGGATGCCGATCCAATACCACCAGTAACTGAGGAGGAAACGGCGGAGCTCATAATGATCATGAGCAACAACAAGGCCCGGGGCGATGATGGTATCAATGCAATTGCATTAAAAATGTTACCACCTCCAAGCATTCAGCTAATTTCCAGGATCTATAATAGATGCTTGGAGATAGGGTACTTTCCGTCCACATGGAAACGTGCCCAGGTAACTATGATACCTAAGCCCGGGAAACCCGAAGCAAACCTTTCGTCCTACCGACCAATAAGTTTGTTACCAATGCTCTCCAAAATACTTGAACGAGTGTTTTTAAGCAGAGCACTGCCAGTATTTGACGAGGCTGGACTGATCCCTGACCACCAGTTTGGCTTCAGGCGGCGACACGGTACGCCAGAGCAGTGCCATCGGGTAGTGCAGTGCATCCTGGACGCGTTTGAAACCAAGAAGTACTGCATGGCCGTCATGCTGGACGTGAAGCAGGCGTTTGACCGAGTCTGGCATCCCGGTCTTCTATATAAATTAAAGACTGGCCTACCCCAATCATACTTCCAGTTCCTAAAGTCGTTCTTGGAAGACCGTAAATTTGCTGTTAGATGTGGCGAGGCCATCTCCGGTATAAGAGAAGCTCACGCTGGTGTACCCCAAGGCAGCGTTCTTGGCCCGTTGATGTACAATGCTTACACGGCTGACCTCCCTGTTCTTCAGAGGCCTGACCTGCTCGCAGCACCTATGCAGACGACACCGCCTTTCTTACCACCGCCGATAGCGCATTGGGGGCAGCCGAAACGATGCAATTGCAGCTTGACTTGCTCAGCGACTGGCAAACATTACCGATAGAACATTGCCGTCAATAACGAGAAGTCCACTGCCTCCACATTTTCTCTCTGCAAAAGCAACTGCCCTCCAGTTAACCTTAACGGCTCTCCAATCCCATAGGTAGACAATCCCAAGTACCTGGGATTCACCCTAGACAGGAGGCTCACCTGGAAGCCCCATCTGATTAAGAAGAGGAAACAGGCTCATCAAAGACTTCGATCCTTCTACTGGCTTATGGGTAGGAGATCGAAGCTGAGAACTTCCACTAAACTCCTCATTTACAAGGCAATAATACGCCCAATCTGGACGTACGGCATACAGCTCTGGGGCGCTGCGAGCAAGATGAATGTCCGAACTATACAAGCTTTCGAAAATAGAGCCCTTCGAATCGCCACTGGGGCCCACGTCTATCATGACAATCGCACCATCCACGAGGTTCTCAATTTCCCTTGGGTCAAGGACGAGATACAAAGAAGCAGCGCACGTTACATGCAGAGGCTTCATAATCACCCGAACCGGTTGGCCATTTAATGGTTGTCCCTAATGGACAGTTTTAAATAAACATTACCCTGCTATTACAAAAAAAAAAAATGTCAAAAATTAAACTTGACAGGATCATCGCAGTCTTGTTTTCTATATTTTCTGATATCTTGCATTGGTTTCCATTAAGGGAAATATGCATGTAAAGAAAAGATCATGAAAAAATGAAACTTGCCAGGATCATCGTTTGCCTAAATACATACTACTAAAATTTTTCTGCCGCTTATACGCCGTTTGCCTTATTCCCTACAAATTCAACTGACCACTTAAGATACCTGTCTAAGATTCAGGATCGTGAAAAAATAAATAAAATTGATGAACAAAAAAAATGCTTATTTACAAAAATTATATTCATGTTGCTTCAGTTTATTTAAAAGTATATTTTACTACAATTCTTTTGTAATGTATTTAAAATGAATGATGAAGAACAAATAATTATTTAAAAAAAATATATCCAAAATTTTATTATGGTGTTGCATATTATTTAAAAGGATTTTTTACTCCAATTATTTTTTAATTAATTTTAAATTATCTCGGACTTATATAAATTTTAAGAAATTTATTAGAATTAAATTATAAGAAATTTTATTTTATAATATAAAATATAATACAGAATTTTACAAGGAGAAAGTATATCACAAGAAAACCTTTTAACTAAAATAAAAAATCAATTAACTAAAAAAAATAATAAAACCAATTAACTAAAATAAAAAATCTAAAAAAAAATGTCAAACTTCTATCTTCAAAAATAAGAAAGTTGATATTTCTACGAAGTAGAATCGTTCAGTTATATGGCAGCTATAGGATATAGTCGGCCGATCCTAATGAAATTTGGTAGGTTGGATCAACTGGCCAAAAATATAATCTGTATTAAGTTTCAGCTTTCTATCTTCAAAAACACAAGTATCTTCAAAAGTTGGGTCATTTCCGATCGTTAAGTTATATGGCAGCTATAAGATATAGTCGGCCGATCCTTATGAAATTTAGCATGTCGTAATGTTTGCTAAAAATAGCTCTTGTGTCAAATTTGAACTCTCTAACTCTAAAAACACCAAATTTATACCATTTCCGATCAGTTATATGGCAGCTATAGGATATAGTCGACCGATCCGGGCCGTTCCGATTTATATACTGCGTGCAAAGGAAAGAAGGGTGTGTGCAAAGTTTCAAGACAATAGCTTCAAAACTGAGAGACTAGTTCGCGTAGAAACGGACAGACAGACAGACGGACAGACGGACATGCTCATATCAACTCAGGAGGTGATCCTGATCAAGAATATTTATACTTTATAGGGTCAAAGATGTCTCCTTCACTGCGTTGCAGACTTTTGATCAAAATTATAATACCCTCTGCAAGGTTATAAAAAAACAAGAAAGGAAAGCTAACTTCTGGCGGAGCCGAAGTTTATATACCCTTGTAATTTAAACCGGATATATATCGCAAACATCGGATATAGTTGGCCGATCCTTATGGGAGTATGATTATATAATCCAATTTATTACAATACAAAATCTAAAAAAAGTCTCAAGCTTCTATCTTCAAAAATACCAAAGTTGGTATTTCTACCAAAAACCATTTCCGATCGTTCAGTTATATGGCAGTGTTGTTTTGTTTCATGTGGAGTTGCCTTAAACGGCTCCCCACACGCGTAGGTCCGAAGAAAGGGGTACTTCAAAGGCCTTGGCTGTGGCTAACGGAACGTTTTATTCTATAAAATTCAAAAATTATTTTACAATTCAAATATATCTCCTCTTCTTACCGCAGTGTGCCCTCCTACAATCAACAAAACAATGAATGGCACTTTTTGGCGGCATTCACATAACCGCGATTGATAAGCTCGTACTTCAATGGGCCAAAAATCGAATAACTTAAAAAGTACTAAATTTCCTATTAATACTGACTTAACTATCGATAACAATGTTTTGACCGTCGACATCCCCGACCCCGTGAAGACCCGCTTCACTCAAATCCAAAACTGCAAGTTTAGAGACGGGCCGCAACATTGTCCAAGATAATCCATTATCATTTACGCGCACAGTGTTGCGTCTGAAGACTCCATCAGCTCCGCTGTAGACCTCCTCCACGATGCCCTTGCGCCACTCTCGTCTGGGCAAGGCAGGATCGCAGACGAAGACCATATCGCCCTGGCGGATGGGCTCCGTTCTCCGGCACCACTTCTCGCGGCGCACAAGCGTAGGCAGGTACTCCCTGACCCACCTCCTCCAGAAACGGTCTCGCAGCATGCGGGCAATCCTCCACTGCTTTCGCGTAGAACCCTCCTTGGGCAGCTCGGCATCCAATCCAGGCGTATCTGGCAGGTTAGCTACTCCCTTGAGCAGGTCGTTTGGCGTCAACGGCGCCTCTTGGTCCGCATCTACTGGCAAGTGGGTGAGCGGACGCGAGTTGACTATGTTCTCCGCCTCTATGAGTAGACTCTCCAACACATGGTCCCTCGGCGCGACTTCCTTCAGGGTATGGCGCAGCACTCGCTTGACGTACTGCACCATCCGCTCCCATACTCCGCCCTCAGACGGGTTGGATGGGCAATTAAAAACCCACTCTATGCTCCTGCTGGATAACTCACTCTGTATCCTTTCCGTCTCGAACACGTCTCCAAATCGTCTGGCCTCCCTGTCAGCTCCCACGAAGTTTTTGCTGTTGTCACTCCGCAGTTTACGTACTGGTCCTCTACGGCAGACGAAGTTCCTGATCGCTATTATACAGGAATCCATTGACAGATCATGCGCCAGCTCCAGATGAATCGCCCTTGTCGTCAAACATGTGAACAAGGCGACCCAACGCTTCTCTTTGTGACGGGCAACAGTCTTTCGTGACCGAGAATCTCGTCCGGATCTGGGCAATCGTCGCATCCACGTTTTGACGCTTCATCTGGGCGTGGTAGTGTCTTACTACCATCTCCGTGAGACTGTGCCTTTGTGACAGGGCGAGGGCCTCCTCGCGCTTTACGGCATGGACAGCGCGGCATCGACTCTGCCATAAACTCGCAGAACTCCATATTTATCCATGTACGGCGCCAGACTTCGAATCTCGCTCGAGTTGGCGACTTCCTTTCCGCGTTCCGCGAACCCATCTCGTCGGGAAACGACTCCAATTGGGCCTGCCTGATTAACAGGTTCTCCGCGGCCTCACACTCCGTCGCAGTGAGTCCATGTTCCTCGAGCTCGCTTCTCTGTTTGCGGCACCGTCGCGCAAGCCTCAGAACCCAGGCTGTGGTCTTTACCAGGCGACTGAAGCTCGAGAACCTCTAGAACAGGATGACAAATTCATTCGATGCTACCAATGCGAACTCACCGGGCATCTCCTCTTCATCAGGTGCATCTGGAACATGCTCGGTTCCCCTCAGGCGTTGGCCAGCCGCTTGCTGGCTGCCTCAAAAATGCGGGACCGCTTAGCCACCGGGATTCCGGGCTAAGGTCCGCCTTGCTCTGCGACCGCGTCGCATCATCCGCTGCGTTGTCAGCTGTAGGTACCCATCTCCACTGGGAAACCTTCGACGACTCCAAAATCTCCGCCACTCGGTTGCCAACGAACTGCTTATACCGGCGGTGGGTGCTGCCGATCCATTTCAGCACCGTTTTTGAGTCCGTCCATAAAACCGTCTCGCTGATGTCCACACTGTGTTCTTCCTTGACAGTATTCATCACTCTGGTTCCAAGGACCGCTGCCTGCAGCTCCAGTCGTGGAATGGACATTGTTCTCATCGGCGAACACTTCGTCTTTGCGCACACGAAGCTAACCAGCACGTTGCCATTCTTGTACGTGACCCTCCAATAGGCCACCGCCGCGAATGCAGATTGACTTGCGTCCACGAAAACGTGTAGCTCGATGGTCCAAACTTCTCCACGCCCAAAATAGTGGCGAGGACATCGGAACTGTCCCACGGCGTCCATCTCTCTGCGCCAGGCAGCAAAGGCTCTGCCTATCTCCTCCGGCAGCGGTTCGTCCCACTGGATCTTCTGCCTCCAGATCTCCCGCAGCAACAGCTTCGCTGTAATCATCATGCAGCACAGGAACCCCAATGGGTCGAACGTTGACATCAGCAGGCTCAAAAACTCCCTCTTTGTTGAGACTCGCTCTCCATTTAGGACGCTTTTTGGCATTCGATGATACTCCACGTTGAATCTAAAGTCATCCGTTGCTATCTGCCAACGCATTCCAAGGATTTTCTGCTCAGACTCACCCCATCCGACGCTCTTGACTTGTCCAGGTGGTCCCAGCGCCGCTTCCATGATGGGTGAGCTGGATGAGAACTGGCATAGTTCGAATCCAGCCTCCGCGTGTATCTCCTTCTCTCGGGTAGATACCTCGATAGCTTCGCTCTCCGTATCGAAACTATCCACGTAGTCATCGACATAATGGTGGTCGATGATGGCCTTGACTGCCCTCGGATCTAAATCCCGAAACTTCAGGGCATTCACCGTATTGACGTAGTGCGCAGTGCTCGGCGAGTAGGCTGCTTCAAAAGTCATCACGTTCATCTCGTATGTATCCGGCTCTCGATCGTCGCAGTTTGTCGTAGCATGTTGTTGCCCTCCACAAATTGGACAACCTCTATGCCGGTCATCCCGCTGCTCGTATCGGTCCTGGTCGACGCTCGCGTGCAGAACTCGACGCCTCGGCTCCTTTCCCTCGACGTCCAAAATCGTACACACGATGTTTGCGTACTCCTGTAGCCACACGCTGAAGTGCGCTACAGTGGGAAAGGGCTCGATCGATGCAGCGTGCCTGGCCCAATCCACTCGTTGCTGGTGGGAAGCTTTGCCACAAGCTCCTCCATGAGGGTGGGGTTTCCCATATGTTGCTCCGCCTTCGCCGACTGCAAGAAGGCCGTGAGGTTACTCACTGTAGTTGCAAAGGGGACGATCCTCGCCAGTTGCTGCTCCAAAATCGGCTGCACTTCTCGCACGCTGTTCAGCTGGCTGCGTATTAGCTGCTCCGGTCGGCCAAACCTGAAGCGCAGCTGCGCCATCACGGCTCTGACGTTCGCAGGGTGAATCAGCAGCGACTTCACTGTCTCGCGTGCTTCATCCTTCAGCGCCTTCAACAGCCTCTGGTTGTTCTCCAGGTCCGTGCAGTTGTACGCTTGGGTCGTCTCCACAAACGCACAATTAAAGATGGGCCAATTCTCGGGCTGCCCTCCAAATATAGGCAAGTCCGGGAGCCTCCTTGGCCCATTCGCTCCTTGGGTTCCAATCGGTATCATCGAGGCGTAGGATCCAACAAATGGCGATGCAGTTGCCACGTTGTGGATTCTCCCGCCCGGTAGCACGAATTCATGCGCTGTCTGCGCAGCACTTGTAGCGCAAAGTGGGTTGCTAGTCGTTAGCAACGGTGGTCCACTCCAAGGTGGCGGCAGCGTGTAGGCCCCACTGGTCGCACCGAAACTGCTATATGGGTCCGGCCCGACCCCGTTAGTTTGGGCCTCACCGTTCAATGTGGCGGCTATGGCGGTCCGCTCCACGATGGCGGCCGCTCCGACGCTCCACTGTTGGCGGCATTTGCGCTTGGGCCAACTGCGATTGGCGCGCAATTGGCGGTGCTCGTTGCGTTCATAGCTCTAACCTGCTTCAGCTCATTCTCCAACGCCGTGATCCTATTCAAAAGGTACGCCGTGAGTGGCTGGCTCACCTCCGGCTCTGAACTCGCAGCTTCTGTTACAGTGCTCCTTGGTTGGGACGCTACTGTAGTCGCTGTAGTGGCTGGGCGAGAAATGGCCGCCGCCGTGGTTATGTTAACCCTTGGCCGGCTTTCTGCTGCACTACTCGCTGGCTGCTGCGTTGTTGTAGGGGTGACTTCCCCTCCGTTCAGCCGAGAACTCCTCCTGGGGGAATGCTGCATCTCCAAGTGTTCAAATATGGCGCTGCCCTAGCGCTCCAAAAATGGCGGACCTGTGCCGTCTGGCCTCCTGACCGCTGTTGTTTGGCGCTCCTTGCGCTTCCTATCCTGACGCTGGCTGCGTCTCCTGAACTGACGCCGGCTAAGTCTCCAGAACTGACGCTGGCTGCGTCTACGTGTCGCTGGCTGCGACTCCGTCCGTACTCAGTGTTTGGCGCTCCTTGCGCCGTCTATGTCGTTGGCTGCGACTCCTCTGCTGGTACGGGAACTGCGCTCCGTGCGCTCCTGGCAACTCTCTAGCTGGTCGTCGAGCCGTCCTCCAGCGCAAGTTGCCCTTGCAGTCTCCCTAGGACTGCGAATAAAAGCTGTTGTTATGTTTCATGTGGAGTTGCCTTAAACGGCTCCCTACACGCGTAGGTCCGAAGAAAGGGGTACTTCAAAGGCCTTGGCTGTGGCTAACGGAACGTTTTATTCTATAAAATTCATAAATTAGTTTACAATTCAAATATATATCCTCTTCTTACCGCAGTGTGCCCTCCTACAATCAACAAAACAATGAATGGCCAATCCGGGCCGTTCCGACTTAAATACTGCGTGCAAAGGAAAGAAGGGTGTGTGCAAAGTTTCAAGTCGATAGCTTTAAAACTGAGAGACTAGTTCGCGTAGAAACAGACAGACAGACGGACAGACGGACATGCTCATATCATCTCAGGAGGTGATCCTGATCAAGAATATATATACTTTATAGGGTCGGAGATGTCTCCTTCACTGCGTTGCACACTTTTGGCCAAAATTATAATACCATTTTCTTTGTTTTTGTTCTCTTTTTCGGGCAGCACAGCGGCAGAAGTATCAATGTTTGCGCTGCTAGCTGATGACGTCGTTAAACACGCTGTCATTACAGTAGCGGTTGTTGTTGTTGTTACGGTTGACGTTGTCAAAGAGGTTGCGGTGCTAGTTACTGCGCTCTTTGGCTGCAGAGACATCGATGATAGCGAGGGGGAGCAAGAACGCGCTCTCTCGCTCTCTACGTTTAAGAATTCGGCCAAGTTTGGGGTAATTGACCGTGTTTGGGATGAGCTTGCATTACTTTCGGTTGCTTTGAAAGTGAAGTAAGCGTTGTTTCTTTGTACTGAGAGCCGTCTCTCGTCTTGCTCACGTTGACGTTGTGTGCTAACGTCGTTTAGACTCATTGCAATCGAGGTTGATATTGTTCGAGATTTAAATGTTATGTTTTATATTAATTAATTAATTAATCAATATAAACATTAGCGATTTCATCGCTGAAAGCGTCTTTTCGCGTTGTTGTTGATTTACGAAACCAGTCACTGCACTTTTTTGATATTATTGAATACTTTTTTTTTCTCGGAGCACAATAAATACACGTCTGCATGGAACGACGATTTGCGAGTATTCAATATTTGAATTTCATACAATTGCAGCACTTGCCATAGCAGAAAGCGACACCTATTTGCCGCATTAGGGAGGAAGGTGCGCCATCTGTGGGAGATAATGGGTTATATAGAATGAGGAGGCGCCTGGAATAATTAAATCCAGGAGTTCGCCATTTGTGGACTCCAGGAGGCTGCCCGCCTTAAATCCCGCGTCGGTCTGGCTAGAGAGATTTGGGGAGAGCATTCCCTAACCAGCCTTACATAAGAGCAGACGGTTATATCAACTAGTGGAAGGAAAAAAAAGAAAACCCAATCTTTGCAAGTCTTTTGTTTGTTGGATTCGAGATTCGAGTCCTAGTGTCAGCTTCGTAAAACCTGAGTGAGTGTGGAAATGGAAAAAAAAAGCAAATAATTAGAGGGCAGTTTTTTATGGTACGTTTATTTTGGGTCTGTTACTAGGTGGCCGGCCAGAGCGGAAACCCCAGCACACACAGTGGAGGCCGAAAAGAAAAAGGAGGACTCCGGGCGTTTCGGTGGGACCGACGGCGCAGATCAGCATCTCCGGGCATATAGCAACGACCGGGTACCGCCCGCGAGTTCGCTGTGAGACAAACGAGCGAGCGGGGAAGATTGGTGTTTAGTTCATCGCGACGAGGGGCTCCGAGCGGGAGTACACCGGCGACAAGGCCATCGAAGACAAGGAGAATCGGTCCATATATATTTTTTTGTGTTCAGTGATGGTTGGTTCTATTAACCATGGTGCGTCAGAAGTCATAAGTATTTGACCACCAAGTTCTTCCCCAGTCCAATAGAGTGAGGTATAGGCTTAGCCCCACCAGAAAAAGAAAAGAGAAATGTTCCCTAAATGTTTTGGTCCCCGACACCACAGCGAAAATTGTTAAACTAGCAAAGAGGATAAATTTATTTAAAACAAAAAGAAAAAGTTTAATAATGATAATAATACTTTTAAGTCCTGTGGAAAAAAAAAGGAGAGGAAAATTTTTGGTTGATGCTAAACTTTTGCTAGATAAATTTTAAACATTATGTAAACAGTTAAAACATGCCTTATTAAGTTTTATGTAAAATAAGTAGGTTTATAAAGAAAATTCTGTTTTGTGAAGTGTCCCCCACTTTTCGAAAGCGCTTTCGACGAGGGATGCTAAAGAGGCAAATCGTGAGTAAACCTATTTTATGTATTATTTTATTTTATGGCATGATCTCCCGAATATAAAATCGTATATATATTTATTCAATCAGAAGACCAAAATTTAGTTTCCCCTTTCTTTTTCTAAAATTTTTCTTTTTTGTTTTAATTCTTTAATGTTAATTCGCCCTAAATGTCTTTTTTAATTTTAATTTAATTTTCTGAGTTAGTCTGATAAATAGGTGTAAGTTCCGAATTTATATTATCCGTCGTCATTTGAGTTATGCGTTCGAGGATAGTTTTTAAGATGTCCATTATTAGTCTACTCCAATAAATAATTATAATGTTCTAAATTCGGTATTTTAGCCGCAGCGGCAGTTTAAGGATGTAGGTGAAACCAAAAGACAAAGAGGTCACTCGCATGGAGCGGGGCTGAGTGACCTAAGGTAGGGTGGGCAAATATGAGTCGCCCCTAAAACACCTCGGTGACTCCGGGTTAGCCGAGGAAGGATAGCAGCTCCCTAGCCATAGGGGGAGTTCGGGGCTCATTACCGGAGCATGTCTTGTCGCGAGCACGCAATTTAAAATCAAGATCTATACATGGATGGGCACCGCTGGGAACTGGCAAATAACACCCCCCTTGCCGACGAGCCGAAGCCGGATATCATAGCGTGCGCTGGCTCCCAGCCGCAACACCAGCCCTTCCCGATAATTGGTTACTACTGTAGCAATCGTTACACAATATAAAATAGCCCATCCTGAATCCCTTTCCTGGAATTCATCAGCTTTTGCAATTAGTTCTTCATTATCGTTGTTAAAAATTTCTTCAATGTTGTTGTATGAACTAGCGTAAATGGCGTTGTTGAAAAATGTTTTGTTTCTTCATGAAACTTATCAGCTTCATCAGTTGGTTTTATATAGTTTCCATGAACTGATAGACGCACTTTTATAATGTTTTTTTTATAATGTTTTTAAGATGAGGTTCACATTCAGTATAAAAATCATTTAAATAGAGTTCGCGCTTTCCGAATACCTTATACTTTTTTGTATAAAAAGTATCATTTTGGGTTATAGGAAAAAATGTTAGCATTTTGCCACACAAGTTTCCTTAATTCTGCTCTATGATTGGCAGAATGTAAATTAATTCTTTCCTCCTCACCAACTGGGCGGTCTAGTCTAGCCCTTTTTGATGTTGTTGTCTGTTCTTCAATATCCATAGGATGTCCATCTTGGGTTTCCTGGGGCTCAACAGCCTTCCGTTTCACAGCCGATGAGACGTTGAATAGAGTATATTTTACAGTAGGTTCTTGGTTCCTGCTTCCTTGGATTTTTTGTTGTTGATTTTCATTCTGTTCTTTAGACTCCGTTATTCGCGACGATAGAACGATAGAAAACTTTCGCCAAACCGTTGGCCTGAGATTTCTTTTTTAACTCCTCGGCTGATTTCTTGCGTCATATCCGTATAAGTTATCCAACCCGTAAATACAGGCCACTTATGGATTTTATAAACAATATTTTCAATCTCTGCATTTGCCTTTGGCTCAATTATCCAACCCTTAAATCCAGGCCACTTATGGCTTTCCACTTATGAATTTTATAAACAATTTTTTCAAACTCTGCATTTGCTTTCGGCTTTGTCTTTGGGTCTGAGGTCCGATCTCGGTTCCCCATAAACAAATCAAAATCAAAAGTAAACATCAGCCTCCGAAGCCCAATCGATTACGCCTTTTGCGTTTCAAGTACCCACCAAATTGCATCGATTAGCTTAATCGAATTTCACAATAAGATGCGACAGTTTCATCTTAAGCCTCTAATCTTAACACAACTGATGGCCGAGGTTCTTTGGATCAGATTTAAAATTAAGAAGTCAGTCCTATTTTGACCGAGACCGCGAACGGTTGACGGAAAATAATTAAGAATAAAAAGTGTCTTGTAATAATTAAGTTTAATAAATAAAGGTTTAACACCAAGTTTAATAATTAAAAAATACAATTTACATTTTTTAAGGATGTAGTCTCATGTTCCGGCCTACTTTTTAGAGGTTATTTCAAAAAAATTTGTTGTAATTAAAAATAATGCGATCGTTTCAATTTTATGTTTTTATAGGCATCATAAACTATTTGAAAATATTTTGTTAAATTTTTCTTGTGTAGTTTAATACACTTTATAGCATGCCAAAGTATGCATATAAAAAAGTGGTAGGTACCTGACGCAGGTGATTTCGACTGCTAGAGTCATCCGAAACAAAAAATTGGAATAGATTATTGTTTTGTAAGCTTATGGCTCTGTTCCGTACTGGAATGAAATATTTTCATCAATAAATAACAAAATGGCGAACACACAAAAAAAAATTTTTTTTTAATTTAAAAAATTTATCTTAAATTAATGATAAAAAAAAAACTAATCGTTAAAAATAATTGATTCTAGTACGGGACAGAGGTGTTACTTTTTAGAAAAACATATCCAAATTTCAGTCAGATCGGTACCATAGAATTTTGTGAATCACCTGCGCCGCACACAAAAATGTCGTTCCGAGAAAAATGCGTTTAAAGTTTAGACGCTACCGAGAAACTCATACTTTTCGGTGTATGCGCGTTCTCGATTATGGGCTGTATCTCTGTCAATATTTGATATTTTTATTTGAAACTTTAACAGTACATTCTTAATAAACAATACTATCGAAATATTTGAAAAAAAAACAAGAAAGGAAAGCTAACTTCGGGCGGAGCCGAAGTTTATATACCCTTGCAGTTTAAACCGGATATATGTCGCAAACATCGGATATAGTTGGCCGATCCTTTGGGAATATGAATATATAATCTAATTTATTACAATACAAAATCTAAAAAAAGTCTCAAGCTTCTATCTTCAAAAGTACCAAAGTTGGTATTTCTACCAAAAACCATTTCCGATCGTTCAGTTATATATAAGATATAGTCGGCCGATCGTTATGAAATTTGGTAGGTCGGATTAACTGACCAAGAATATAATCTGTACCAAGTTCCAGCTTTCTATCTTCAAAAACACGTAAGTTGGGTCATTTCCGATCGTTCAGTTATTAGACAGCTATAGGATATAGTCGGCCGATCCTTACGAAATTTGGCATGTCGTATTATTTTGCCAAAAATAGCGCTCGCGTAAAATTTGAACTCTCTAACTCTAAAAACACCGAAGTAAGACCATTTCCGATCAATCAGTTATATGGCAGCTATAGGATATAGTCGGCCGATCCGATCCGGCCGTTCCGACTTATATACTGCGTGCAAAGGAAAGAAGGGTGTGTGCAAAGTTTCAAGTCGCTAGCCTTAAAACTGAGAGACTAGTTCGCGTAGAAACAGACAGACAGACGGACAGACGGACATGCTCATATCAACTCAGGAGGTGATCCTGATCAAGAATATATATACTTTATAGGGTCGGAGATGTCTCCTTCACTGCGTTGCACACTTTTGACCAAAATTATAATACCCTCTGCAAGGGTATAAAAATTGATTTTTTCAACCTCACACATGAGACTCCATCCTTAATTCACCGAACTACAAATAATTTAACTGGCGCCCAACTCGTGGGGCCGCGTCACAAAAAGCTCCAAAAAAATTGTTTAATAAAAAATAAGATAAACATAAACGGAACTCGCGCGGTCATCAACTCAACATTTTTAGTGGAAAAATTAAAACATCCACCAACAACACTACAAAGTGACAGTGATCGTTAACAACAAAGTCAATGGAAATTTATTAATAAATAATCCATAAAGAGTGAATTAAAACAAAGGTGGACCGAAATGTTAAACCAAACAATTACAAGAACACAAAACTAAAAAAATCAACGCACAAAAAAAAACCAAACAAACAAGAAAAACAAAAACAAATAAAACGACAACTCCAACAAGAAAAACCAAAGAAGGAAGGCAGGACATTCTCAAATAAAAACGACAATTCGCTCCAACAAGAAAATCCAAGGAAGGAAGACAGGACATTCTCTATCCATTAATGAACTGTATCCAGGAAGGACGATCAACCACCAACCACACGGAAGGAAGACCCCAACGGGACAATATAGTGAGAAATTAATTTAAAGTAATAAAAAAAATAAAGACTATAATTTAAGATCAGTGAATTTGAGAAAATAATATAAGATTTATATATTGCAAAAAGTAAGATTCGCGATTTAACAAATAATATAAAGAATAAATCTGGAAGATTTGATAAATAGCTTTTGTGAATTAAATCTAACAATGGCAACCGGAGGTTCAGCACCAAATTTTTCTGCAGGCAGTGTCGCCACAGCCGGCGGTTTAACAATTGAATTGATAAACAGATTAATAAACGCTCAATTGAATTAAGCTGCAGAAACTGTAATGAGTCTCTATAAAATTGAAAGTGAACAATATTTTATCGCCCTAACAATTTTACGAAATAAAATTATGGGAGCTGCCCATGATGCTCTTACCAATCATGGCATAGTTTCAAGTTTCAAAGCAATCTTATCCCGATTGGACTTTATATATAGTGACAAACGACCAATACATATTCTCGAGTCAGAACTATGTATCCTCAGGCAAGGACGAATGACAATTACAGAGTACTATAACGAAGTCAATAAAAAAATGACCTTACTAATAAACAAAACCATAATGACATACGAAAAGGACAGTGTAATTACCAAAGAAACAAACAATTCAATAAGGAGAAATGGTCAACGAGTATTTATATCTGGACTTAATGGATCTATTTCAGAAACTCTTTTCTCATTAAATCCACCTAACGTGTATTTATTGTGCTCCGGGAAAAAAAAAAAAAACTGTGTAGGGGGCAAGGGTTCCGCAAAAAAGATTCCAGAATGGGGTTGAAAATTAGAAGTCGGGGGCGTCTTCAGTGTAAGTGCAAAAAACGCGTTCAGCTTTATTGGGCTGCTTACATGAGATTGACTTAAAAACTAGTACAAAAAGAGATCGACGACAACCAACGAGCGAGAAAAGAGGGCACAGAGGGGCGAGTGTGGATGCGCTCTTCAGCGCGGGTGCGCTCTTTAGCGCGGGTGCGCTCTTCAGCGCGGATGCGCTCTTCAGGTGAGCGGCACAACGGCCCCTCACCTAAACAATCTCCCCCCCTTGCAATCGCTCGGGTTGCAACAGATCCCTCGTCGCTAGCTATGCGTCACTGCAGCTAGAGAGCGTACACGGGTCGATGAAGGCCCCCGTGTCGAAAATCCGGGTCCCGATGTTGACGCTGTTCCGTCTCAGTAGCGACGATAGGGTGGGCGCAGCGAGCGCGTCCTGCGGGGGCCCTCGAGGAGAGGCGGAAAGTTGCCTAGGCGCGGGCGGAAGAGCGGTGGACGGCACCCGATGAGCGGCGGACGAAAGCAGTGGAGCGCTTGACGACTGCTAGCCAGTGGCGGAAGAATGCCGAGGAGTTGCCAGCGAGCGCCGGGAAGTCGATGGCCGTGGATCTGCTTGTGAGTGCCGGAAAATGGCGGACGCAGGGCGAGAAGCACCCGAACCGTGCCGGGAGTTGGCGGATGACGGCCGACGAGAGAGCAAGACACCCCGTGTACTGTCTCCCTTGGGCGGTGACCGGTGCTCCTTGGTCCCGGGGTGCAGCAGCGTGTGGTGATCCTGACCACACGTCTTACATCCGTCCCCACGCCGACAGGATCCGTCGGAGTGCTCGTGGGCCAGGCAGCTCGAGCAATAGCGGTTCACGAGAACCGCTCGGAGCCGCTCCTTGGCACTAAGGCGTAGGAAGCGCCGACACTTCTTCAACGGATGGATCCCATTGCAGACTTGGCATCGGTAGGATAGTGTACCTCGAGTACATCTGCTCTCCAGTGACGGGGCGTTGCGTGGGCGTGGCGACATCGTGCTGAATATGACCTTGGAATCTAGAATTAGGCCCGGATCAGTCGGATCATCAGCTGATTGCCACCGTGCAGCGTGATGCGATGTGTAAATCGAAGAAGGAGTCGTAACAGAATTATGCTCGCATCCTAAATCGAAACCCTGAACCAGTGAGTCACCGAGGCTGCGGGCAACTCGTGCGGATAAAACAGACACGCTGCGGGGGTTGGCTGGAGATAATGGGCCTGTCAGCACCCATCCGAAAATGGTCTCCTGACCGAGAAGCGACCCGCAGATGTTAGCCTTGGAATTACCGAGGAGAATGGACGGAAGAATGTCAGCTCCTAATAACACATCGACTTGGGAGCTCTCAAAGAAGTTGGGGTCCGCCAGGGTAATATTGGGCAGCCCCTTGAGACGATCTCGCGAAATCGGATATGATGGCAGATTTCCTGCCAACTGCGGAAGAACGTAAGCCGCAGTCTCTAATTGTAGCCCGGGTCTTGACGGCGACCGAATAGAGAAATGGCACAATTTAGTAGACTGCGCGGAAATGGTTTGATAAACGCCGGACACTGGGGCTTGAATCGTCTTGAAGGGAGGCTTGACGAGGTTGAACAGTCGTTCCGTTATGAACGTCGCTTCGGACCCTGAGTCTATTAGTGCTCGTGCCTGGACGGTGCACCCCAAATGGCACACGTTGATAAGGGCCGTGCCCAGTAGGACTGCTCCTGACCCGGAAGCGAAACACACCTGCACATTCGACTGATCCTCTGAGCCGTTTGCTGGCGTAGGCGGACTTGGAGCGGTGGCGAACGGATTGCCGCGGTGCAGGAGGGTGTGGTGTCGGCTGTGGCATGTGAAACATGTACGGGCGCTCGTGCAGTCTCGCTGCTGGTGCTATCGGCCAAAACAGTTTAGACATAAGTGTGTCCTTGTTATGTAGTCAGAGCGCCCATTTACATCCATTTCTAGGAAACGCGGACATAAGCGAATGGGGTGGTCCTCCCTCGAACAGAGATCGCAGCCCTTTTGGCCCGGAACCATTCGAGTCTCGTATGAAGTGAGCCTCCGAGCAGGGGCAGAAGGAAGTCCCGACCTTGGCGGAAATTGCACGGAGCCACTAGGCCTGACGTCGTCGATGGCCTCCAGAGTGCGATGGCGCTCTGTCAGGAAGTTATCTAATTCCTTCCATGTTGGAATTTCGGCCTTGTTATGAACGGATTGCTCCCACATGGAAAGTGTGACTTTGGGGAGCTTTGACGAAATCATAAACACCAGGAGGCAGTCCCAAGCTTCAACATTGATGGCGGACTTTGCTAGGGCTGTCAAACAACTCTGAATGGTGGCTTGGAGCTCCTTCAGCGCGACCCCGGACTCTTGCGAAATAGCCTGGAGGTTGAAAAGGATTTTCAACTGGCTATTGACCAGTAGCCTCCGGTTCTCAAAGCGGTCTGTGATGCTTTGCCAAGCGACGACAAACCCTTCATGGGTAAGCGGAGCCTTGGAAACAATGGCGTGGGCGTCACCACTTGTTTTGGACAGCAAGTGGAACAACTTTTCTACCGGGGTGAGCCGCGAATTTTGGATGTAAATGGGCGTAAACAAGTCTCGGAAGGTGGGCCACCGAAGATAATCACCCGCGAAGACCTCAGTATCCACCGGAGGTAACCGGCAACCTGTAGACGTGGGCGTGTGTACATTTACGGAAGTCTGAGTGGATTGGGAGGCAATTTTCTCCCGAAGCTGGGCAATACACCTCGAATAGACGGAGTAACAGTAGCTGTACTTCGATTCCAGCACTGTCGAGATGGCCGCATTGTCGTCGGACTCGGCTAGCAAATCGGAGCAGCTCTCATAGCTTTTCTCCACCTTCTCCAACAGTGCCCGAATTTGGTCCCGATGGACTTCGCACATGTATTGGGAGCCCACTTCCGTTTCTCTGGCGGCCGGAGTATTTATGTTGGCCTCAAATTGGCTAACTCGATCTGAAGTGGCGATGAACTTCTTCAGCGCCACGTCGACCGCACTTTGAGCCATTTTTGCAACGGAACGAGTCTGCCTCTGTGAAGGACCGGAGATCGTGTTGACGGATTCGTCACTCTTCGCCCTTGGAATGGCACTGTACGCCTTAGGCTTTAAAAGAGGCGTCCGCGAAGAAGCGGATTGAGATCTCTCCAAACGGATGGTTGGGATCAGACGTGGCTTTTGGTCGTCTCCCGTGGGCATTCTCAGACACCAATTCGCTGGTCAATTCGTAGGTGGCTCGTACGAAGCGGTAGCCGGTCACTAATGTGATGAGGCCGGTGAGATCTCGGACGAAATGCGATTGCAAAGCCAAGTGGGAATTAGTAGCGCCGATGTCGAGAGGAACGTCGGATGCGGCACAATTCGGATGTGGGAGAAACTTCAGGAAGCCAGAAAACCAGATGGGCCAAGGTTTGTCGAGAATCTAGGCGGATGTTGCCAGATGCGGAATAGAAGCAACGTTAGGAAAAAAATGACGGAACGGAAAATGGACAAGGACCGGAAAATTCGTGCTCGTTCGGAAAAATAATTGATGACTGTCTATATATGTATATTTCGACCAGTATGGCTCGTACGTATGTAAATATTTAATTCCTAACTATTTTCGAATTGGCGGAGCCGGAAAGGTGGACTTGACCTTGGCTTGAATTTAACACAGAGAGAAAATAAATAATTAATTTTTTCCTAATTGTCGGATTTAATTATTATGGAGACAGACGGGTGGGGATGAAAATCTCAAGTTTTAATCAATTGAGGTTAATTATCCCGAAGCTGGAACGGTGGAATTGAAACCGCGGCTCGATTCTGACAGAAGATCGACAAATAAATTATTTATTTATAATTTTTTTGATAATTAAATTTTCAACGAGTGGCCGGAAAGGTGAATTAAAAAACCACTGGCCCTTTGCTCGAACGGAAAATAAGAAGTTAATAAATTTTCGTAGTTATAATTATAAATACATGAATTTATAGTTAATTGATTTTTTTGTTTAATTTATTTGGTTATATATTTCCTGAAATTGGAGGCAGAAAATATTTAGAAATATATGGGCATGCATGCAAGTAGGGCAAGGGCATGTAGGGCATATGATGGCACAGTGGAGTTGACACGGACTGACACGGAGTCCGAGTTTGACAAAACTCGGACTTCGAGTTGACACGGAGGGAAAAACAATCTTGCAGCAGTGTGAACGAAATTCAATGTTCGGATCACTGCTGAAGACCGACAGAGAGACGGAGACGGAAAAAAATGTACTTATCTTTTGGCGGAACAATGCCGAGAACTGCTGGTGGACGATATCCTAATATCCAAAATATCCTGAATATCCAGATGATCCGGCTCGAAGGACCAAAATGTGTAGGGGGGCGTGGGTTCCGCAAAAAAGATTCCAGAATGGGGTTGAAAATTAGAAGTCGGGGGCGTCTTCAGTGTAAGTGCAAAAAACGAGTTCAGCTTTATTGGGCTGCTTACATGAGATTGACTTAAAAACTAGTACAAAAAGAGATCGACGACAACCAACGAGCGAGAAGAGAGGGCACAGAGGGGCGAGTGTGGATGCGCTCTTCAGCGCGGGTGCGCTCTTTAGCGCGGATGCGCTCTTCAGGTGAGCGGCACAACGGCCCCTCACCTAAACAAAAACTATTCAACAATATCAAAAAGTGCAGTGACTGGTTTCGTAAATCAACAACAACGCGAAAAAACGTTTCAGCGATGAAATCGCTAATGTTTATATTGATTAATTAATTAATTAATATAAAACATAACATTTAAAACTCGAACAATATCAATTTCGATTGCAATGAGTCTAAACGACGTTAGCACACAACGTCAACGTGAGCAAGACGAGAGACGGCTCTCAGTACAAAGAAACAACGCTTACTTCACTTTCAAAGCAACCGAAAGTAATGCAAGCTCATCCCAAACACGGTCAATTACCCCAAACTTGGCCGAATTCTTAAACGTAGAGAGCGTGAGAGCGCGTTCTTGCTTCCCCTCGCTACCATCGATGTCTCTGCAGCCAAAGAGCGCAGTAACTAGCACCGCAACCTCTTTGACAACGTCAACCGTAACAACAACAACAACCGCTACTGTAACGACAGCGCGTTTAACGACGTCATCAGCTAGCAACGCAAACATTGATACTTCAGCCGCTGTGCTGCCCGAAAAAGAGAACAAAAACAAAGAAAATATTAAGCCGGCTGTGCAGACTGGTATGGATCGTTACATCCAAATCAAAAGGAAGCTGAGCCCCCTAAACTCCCAACGCAAAATAACCCGTGGCAATGCTAACATAGCCGCAATGGAAACGCCCACGAACTCAAACCGTTTTAAAATCTTCGCAGACTATGAGGATGACGCCGAATCTACAGAAGTCGAAAAAAAGGAAGCCTAAGCCCCCGCCAATATACATACGAGAAAAAAAGTTCCAACGTTCTTGTCAACAAAATTATAGAGCTCATTGGCAAGGACAACTTCCACATAATACCACTCGTAAAGGGCAATATCCAGGAAACAAAAGTTCAAACGAAGTCTGAAGATAATTACAGAGTATTATCAAAATACCTCACCGACAAAAAAAAGAACTTTTATACGTATCAGATAAAAAGCAGCAAGGGCTTGCAAGTCGTACTTAAGGGCATAGAGCCCGAAGTTCCGCCTGCAGAGATAACAAAAGCGCTACAAGAGAAGGGATTTAGCGTTAAGACAGTGTTCAATATCTCTAACAGGGATAGAAAGCCGCAGCCACTCTTTAAGGTTGAACTCGAACCACAAATTAAGCCCCTCAAGAAATACGAAGTGCACCCTATATACAATCTTCAGTTCCTGCTGGCCCGGTAATGGCCCGGTACAATGTGCGAACTGCCAAGAATATGGCCATACAAGGTCTTACTGTAAACTGCGCCCAATTTGTGTAGTTTGTGGTGAGCTTCATGACTTCGCACACTGCCCAGCGAGCAAAGATGACCAAAACTCGAAAAAATGCGGCAACTGCGGTGGAAATCACACTGCTAACTATAGAGGTTGCCCAGTTTATAAGGAGCTGAAAAGTCGCATCCACCAGAGGGGACTTACTGCCCGCACCCAAAATAATCAGTTCATAGCCTCCAGGTCAAACCCTGAAATCTTCTTCTCGACTGCAGCCAGATCCTCACTAGGACTTATAAACTCTGACAAAAATGTCACATACGCAAGCGCTTTAAAATCAGGACTGGCTACCCCAGCCTCAAAAAGCTCACTGCCGCAATCAGCACACCAAGAACCGAACACGGCTCAGCAGTATCAACTCCCGGAGCAGCCAAAAAGTAACTTTGAAGCTATGATATGCAGTCTACAACAAAGCCTTACGGAGTTCATGTCGTTTATGCGTACAACTATGCAAGATCTAATGCGAAACCAAAATCTATTAATACAAATGCTGGTTTCACAACAATCCAAATAATGACTTCCCTACGAATATCTACATGGAACGCTAACGGCGTTCAGCATAAACTCGAGTTAGCGCAATTCCTACTAGACAATCAAATCGTCGTAATGCTGCTTTCAGAAACACATCTTACGAACAGATACAATTTCCAACTACGAGGATATTCATTCTATGGAACAAATCATCCAGACGGTAAAGCACACGGCGGGACTGGAATTTTAATCAGAAGCCGTATCAAGCACCATTATCATACGAAATTTGCAAAAAACTACCTACAGACCACATCAATAAATATACACCTAAATACTGGCAAGCAATTAACTCTAGCCACCGTATACTGCCCCCCACGCTTCACCATAGCCGAAGATGAGTTTATGCAGTTTTTCAACTCACTCGGAGACCACTTCCAAGGGCCAAGGTTTGTCGAGATTCTAGGCGGATGTTGCCAGATGCGGAATAGAAGCAACGTTAGGAAAAAAATGACGGAACGGAAAATGGACAAGGACCGGAAAATTCGTGCTCGTTCGGAAAAATAATTGATGACTGTCTATATATGTATATTTCGACCAGTATGGCTCGTACGTATGTAAATATTTAATTCCTAACTATTTTCGAATTGGCGGAGCCGGAAAGGTGGACTTGACCTTGGCTTGAATTTAACACAGAGAGAAAATAAATAATTAATTTTTTCCTAATTGTCGGATTTAATTATTATGGAGACAGACGGGTGGGGATGAAAATCTCAAGTTTTAATCAATTGAGGTTAATTATCCCGAAGCTGGAACGGTGGAATTGAAACCGCGGCTCGATTCTATAATTAAATTTTCAACGAGTGGCCGGAAAGGTGAATTAAAAAACCACTGGCCCTTTGCTCGAACGGAAAATAAGAAGTTAATAAATTTTCGTAGTTATAATTATAAATACATGAATTTATAGTTAATTGATTTTTTTGTTTAATTTATTTGGTTATATATTTCCTGAAATTGGAGGCAGAAAAATATTTAGAAATATATGGGCATGCATGCAAGTAGGGCAAGGGCATGTAGGGCATATGATGGCACAGTGGAGTTGACACGGACTGACACGGAGTCCGAGTTTGACAAAACTCGGACTTCGAGTTGACACGGAGGGAAAAACAATCTTGCAGCAGTGTGAACGAAATTCAATGTTCGGATCACTGCTGAAGACCGACAGAGAGACGGAGACGGAAAAAAATGTACTTATCTTTTGGCGGAACAATGCCGAGAACTGCTGGTGGACGATATCCTAATATCCAAAATATCCTGAATATCCAGATGATCCGGCTCGAAGGACCAAAATGTGTAGGGGGGCGTGGGTTCCGCAAAAAAGATTCCAGAATGGGGTTGAAAATTAGAAGTCGGGGGCGTCTTCAGTGTAAGTGCAAAAAACGCGTTCAGCTTTATTGGGCTGCTTACATGAGATTGACTTAAAAACTAGTACAAAAAGAGATCGACGACAACCAACGAGCGAGAAGAGAGGGCACAGAGGGGCGAGTGTGGATGCGCTCTTCAGCGCGGGTGCGCTCTTTAGCGCGGATGCGCTCTTCAGGTGAGCGGCACAACGGCCCCTCACCTAAACAAAAACTATTCAACAATATCAAAAAGTGCAGTGACTGGTTTCGTAAATCAACAACAACGCGAAAAAACGTTTCAGCGATGAAATCGCTAATGTTTATATTGATTAATTAATTAATTAATATAAAACATAACATTTAAAACTCGAACAATATCAATTTCGATTGCAATGAGTCTAAACGACGTTAGCACACAACGTCAACGTGAGCAAGACGAGAGACGGCTCTCAGTACAAAGAAACAACGCTTACTTCACTTTCAAAGCAACCGAAAGTAATGCAAGCTCATCCCAAACACGGTCAATTACCCCAAACTTGGCCGAATTCTTAAACGTAGAGAGCGTGAGAGCGCGTTCTTGCTTCCCCTCGCTACCATCGATGTCTCTGCAGCCAAAGAGCGCAGTAACTAGCACCGCAACCTCTTTTACAACGTCAACCGTAACAACAACAACAACCGCTACTGTAACGACAGCGCGTTTAACGACGTCATCAGCTAGCAACGCAAACATTGATACTTCAGCCGCTGTGCTGCCCGAAAAAGAGAACAAAAACAAAGAAAATATTAAGCCGGCTGTGCAGACTGGTATGGATCGTTACATCCAAATCAAAAGGAAGCTGAGCCCCCTAAACTCCCAACGCAAAATAACCCGTGGCAATGCTAACATAGCCGCAATGGAAACGCCCACGAACTCAAACCGTTTTAAAATCTTCGCAGACTATGAGGATGACGCCGAATCTACAGAAGTCGAAAAAAGGAAGCCTAAGCCCCCGCCAATATACATACGAGAAAAAAGTTCCAACGTTCTTGTCAACAAAATTATAGAGCTCATTGGCAAGGACAACTTCCACATAATACCACTCGTAAAGGGCAATATCCAGGAAACAAAAGTTCAAACGAAGTCTGAAGATAATTACAGAGTATTATCAAAATACCTCACCGACAAAAAAAAGAACTTTTATACGTATCAGATAAAAAGCAGCAAGGGCTTGCAAGTCGTACTTAAGGGCATAGAGCCCGAAGTTCCGCCTGCAGAGATAACAAAAGCGCTACAAGAGAAGGGATTTAGCGTTAAGACAGTGTTCAATATCTCTAACAGGGATAGAAAGCCGCAGCCACTCTTTAAGGTTGAACTCGAACCACAAATTAAGCCCCTCAAGAAATACGAAGTGCACCCTATATACAATCTTCAGTTCCTGCTGGCCCGGTAATGGCCCGGTACAATGTGCGAACTGCCAAGAATATGGCCATACAAGGTCTTACTGTAAACTGCGCCCAATTTGTGTAGTTTGTGGTGAGCTTCATGACTCCGCACACTGCCCAGCGAGCAAAGATGACCAAAACTCGAAAAAATGCGGCAACTGCGGTGGAAATCACACTGCTAACTATAGAGGTTGCCCAGTTTATAAGGAGCTGAAAAGTCGCATCCACCAGAGGGGACTTACTGCCCGCACCCAAAATAATCAGTTCATAGCCTCCAGGTCAAACCCTGAAATCTTCTTCTCGACTGCAGCCAGATCCTCACTAGGACTTATAAACTCTGACAAAAATGTCACATACGCAAGCGCTTTAAAATCAGGACTGGCTACCCCAGCCTCAAAAAGCTCACTGCCGCAATCAGCACACCAAGAACCGAACACGGCTCAGCAGTATCAACTCCCGGAGCAGCCAAAAAGTAACTTTGAAGCTATGATATGCAGTCTACAACAAAGCCTTACGGAGTTCATGTCGTTTATGCGTACAACTATGCAAGATCTAATGCGAAACCAAAATCTATTAATACAAATGCTGGTTTCACAACAATCCAAATAATGACTTCCCTACGAATATCTACATGGAACGCTAACGGCGTTCAGCATAAACTCGAGTTAGCGCAATTCCTACTAGACAATCAAATCGTCGTAATGCTGCTTTCAGAAACACATCTTACGAACAGATACAATTTCCAACTACGAGGATATTCATTCTATGGAACAAATCATCCAGACGGTAAAGCACACGGCGGGACTGGAATTTTAATCAGAAGCCGTATCAAGCACCATTATCATACGAAATTTGCAAAAAACTACCTACAGACCACATCAATAAATATACACCTAAATACTGGCAAGCAATTAACTCTAGCCACCGTATACTGCCCCCCACGCTTCACCATAGCCGAAGATGAGTTTATGCAGTTTTTCAACTCACTCGGAGACCACTTCATAGCAGCAGGAGACTACAATGCCAAGCACACACACTGGGAATTTCGTCTCGTGACCCCAAAAGGAAAGCAGCTCTATAATTCAATTATCAAAGCTAAGAACAAGCTAGACTATGCTTCTTCTGGCACACCAACACACCGGCAGACCCAAAGAAACTTCCCGATTTAATTGACTTTGCGATTACCAAAAACATTCCTAAAAATCTGATATGCGCCGAATGCCTTTCGGATCTTTCATCTGATCACTCGCCTGTCCTTTTACTCTACTCCAACACCCAGGAACATGGGATCAATCATCAAATCTGACCTCACATAAAACCAATTGTGATAAGTACAGGAAGTACATCAGCTCACACATTGAGCTGAGTCCTCACCTCAGCGACGAAGCCAACGAAGACAGTTTTGTTAATTCGCTGGAGTCTGTACTCGTCTCTGCAGCTCGAGTTTCAACACCTCAAATTATAAACACACAACGCAATCAAAAGAAGACAAATCTACAAATCGAGCAGCTCGTCCTCGAAAAGCGACGCTTACGTCGAGAATGGCAATGTCACAGATCGCCATCTGCTAAGCAACGCTTCAAACATGCCTCACGTCAACTTGATCAAGCTCTATAGCAAGAAGAAACGTATGTCCACCACCGCTAC
Source organism: Drosophila parabipectinata (assembly GCA_018153455.1). NCBI lineage: Eukaryota > Metazoa > Arthropoda > Insecta > Diptera > Drosophilidae > Drosophila > Drosophila parabipectinata. Next base: position 368,788 of record JAECYA010000512.1, on the reverse strand, counting down.
ATAGAGCAATTGTCAACTAACAGTACGAAACACTCACTATGGAGAGCTCACCCAACTCTGAGCTCACCGAAAGAAACCGTGATGCCTATTAGAAATTCCACAGGCGGGTGGGCGCGCAGCGACGCAGACAGAGCCAGTACGTTTGCCAAACACCTTAAAAATGTCTTCCAACCAAATCCTGCCACCAATGCGTTTACTTTTCCGACTCTATCAGATGAGCCTCAGCCTCAACATGAGCCGATTGAGTTTCGCCCAAACGAAATCGTTAACATCATCAAACGACAACTGAATCCGAAAAAATCCCCGGGCTGCGACCTCATAACTCCCAAAATGATCATTGAGCTCCCATACTGTGCCGTTTGCACTCTCACCCAGCTATTTAATGCCATCGCAAAACTTGACCACTTTGCAGTGAGATGGAAAAAGTCAATTATAATAATGATAGCAAAGCCGGGAAAAGACCACACTATCCCCACGTCGTATAGACCTATAAGCCTACTCTCTTGCCTATCTAAACTCTTTGAAAAATGCCTAATGACTCGGATAAACACATACCTGAGAATCCAGGAAGGAATCCCGTCACACCAATTTGGGTTTCGTGAATAGCATGGAACAATTAAGCAGGTCAACCGGATAACATCCGAAATTCGGAACGCGTTCGAAAAACGAGAGTACTGTACTGCCATATTTTTAGATGTCTCTCAAGCATTCGATAGAGTCTGGCTGGAAGGTCTAATGTACAAGATCTAGACAATGCTCCCCTACAGCACCCACAAGATTTTGGAGTCTTACCTTCACGACAGAAAATTTGTCGAGAGGTGCAATACCGCTATATCCGATGATTACACTGTTGGAGCTGGAGTTCCTCAAGGCAGCGTGCTAGGGCCAATATTATATGTCCTCTACACAGCAGATATCCCGACAAGCACACGTCTAACAACATCCACGTTTGCCGAAGACAACACTCTACTCCCACAAGCAAACGAAGTAACATACCTAGGAGTACATCTCGACAGAAGACTCACATGGCGCCGGCAAATTGAAGCCAAAAGAACACACCTAAAGCTAAAAGCCAGCGGTCTTCATTGGCTTATCAACGCTCGGTCACCTCTTAGCCTTGAATATAAAGTCCTGCTGTACAACTCGGTACTAAAACCTATATGGATGTACGGCTCCCAGTTATGGGGGAACGCCAGCAATAGCAACATTGACATAATTCAAAGAGTTCAGTCGAAGATCTTGAGAACAATCACCGGGGCACCGTGGTACGTTCGCAACAAAAACATACACCGCGACTTAAACATTCTACCAGTCAAAGAAGCGATCGCAGAACAGAAGGTAAAGTACTTAACCAAGCTATCGGTGCACCCTAACCACCTGGCGAGAAGTCTAACAAGGTTGAGCAACCAATCACGCCGTCGTCGCAACGGCTTACCCACCCAGCGACCGACCTGAGGGACGCGCAACCAGAATGCAGTCTTAGTATACTGTTAGTTAAATTTTAATGTTAAGATTCGTCAACTTATTGTTAGTCTCAAAATTAAGAGTAGATTCAATAAATAAAAGCAAAGCTATAATAAAAAAAAAAAAAATTAAATCCACCAGATTTGCCCAATGCTTTGGCAAAGGTCCAAGAATTAGAATCAAACAACTTCCATGCTCAATTCGCAAATAGATTTAATGGATTTAAAAATGAAAGTAAATATCGGGGAAACAACTTACAACTTGATCAAATACGACAAAATAATAAAACCACTAAAATGGGAAATAATTTTAATCATATCCAAAATTACAATTGGCCACAAAAGGGAAATTTTTGGCAAAATAATAATCAAAATAATAATCATAAGCAACAAGCTATCGAGCCAATGGATGTTGATCCACCGATTCAACTCCAGAATAAATCTAATAACAATCGGCAGCCGAGCCAAAATTGGCAGGCAAATAGTAACCAAGGAAGATATAACAATTGGCAGGCAAACGATAATCAAGGTAGATATAATAATAATTATTATCAAAATAAAAATCGTTCAAATTTCTATAACACAAATCAAAATAGAGAGCAAACTCAAGCTCAAAAAAGGGAATCAGATGAAACAGAAAGTCAGCCAGCTAATAAAGTAACCAGATTAAATAATATTAATGAAGACCATTTTTTAGACCAGACCCCTACAGAGGAATGCCTTATTTAAATAGGATAGATCGAAAAACCAAGAAGCAGCTAAAAGTTTTAATAGATACAGGAGCCACTGCTTGTTACATGAAAAGGGGAATTTTTGAAAATAAAAACGAGCTACCAATGTATAAAAAGGTAACAATAGTTCATGGCTAATCAATTATTAGGTATTACACTATTACAAATATATTTGAAACAAAACAATTATTTTATGAAATCGAAGGTTTAGAATCTGATATTCTAATTGGATTCAATTTATTAAGAAAAAAAGGAGCTATAATAAATATAGATAAGGGAATCTTGGAATATAATGGGAAACAGAAGAAGTTAAAATATTATGATAATGAGGAGAAAAATAAAATACGTTTAATTGAAAAAAATAATATTCTTCCGTTAAAAGAATTTATTATAAAGAAGAAAGGAAAGCTAACTTCGGGCGAAGCCGAAGTTTATATGCCCTTGCAGTTAAAAACGGATATATATCGCAAACATCAGATATAGTTGGCCGATCCTTATGATTAAATCATATTAAAACTAATTAACTAAAATAAAAAATCTAAAAAAAAGTCCCAAAGTTCTATCTTAAAAAATACGAAAGTTGATATTTCTACCAGGTACCATTTCCGATCGTTCAGTTATATGACAGCTATAGGATATAGTCGGCCTATCCGGGCCGTTCCGACTTATATACTGCGTGCAAAGGAAAGAAGGGTGTGTGCAAAGTTTCAAGACGATAGCTTCAAAACTGGGAGACAAGTTCGCGTAGAAACGGATAGACAGACAGACGGACAGACGGGCATGCTCATATCAACTCAGGAGGTGATCCTGATCAAGAATATATATACTTTATAGGGTCAGAGCTGTCTCCTTCACTGCGTTGCACATTTTTGGACAAAATTATAATACCCTCTGCAAGGGTATAAAAAGTATTTTGATGATAATGTATAATGATAAGGTATCGAAAACACAGATTAATTATTTGTTGAAAATAGTGAGAAAAGCTTTGGGAATTAAAAATCCCAAGAACGCCGACGTAGAAATATCCGTCCACAAAAATACAAATACCCTGGGAACTAAAAATCCTGAGAACGCCGACGTAGAAATATCCGTCAATAAAAGTATCTTGGGAATTAAAAATCCTTAGAACGCCGACGTAGAAATATCCGTCAATAAAAATAAAAATATCTTGGGAATTAAAAACCCTGAGAGTGCCGACGAAGTAAATACCGTCAAAAATCAAATAAATAATATAGGTACCGACCAATTAGGCGGATTGAGGGAAAAGATAGTTCACTATATTGAAAAGGAGCATTCAAAGATGAATATGCAAATTCCTTTTAGAACAGACATAAAGGGGGAAATAAATCTTATCCACGATAGGCCAATAACGGGAAGCAATATCCGTATGCTCTATCTGTCAACGACTTCGTGAATAGCGAAATCAAAAGAATGTTATCAGAAAAAATAATAAGGCCTAGCAGAAGCCCTTACAATTCACCACTTCTGGTAGTCCCAAAGAAAGGAGAGAATCAAGACGGAAGCCGTAAATTAAGACTCGTCATTGAATTTAAAAAATTAAATGAAAGTACTTTACCTGACAGGTACCCAATGCAAGACCCATCAGTAATTCTATCAAATTTGGGAAAAGCAAGATATTTTTCAACAATAGTTTTAGAGTCAGGATTTCATCAGATACTAATGAAAGAATCTGATGTCGAAAAAACAGCCTTTTCAATAAATAATGAAAAATACGAATTTTTAAGAATGCCATTCGGATTAACAAATGCACCAAGAATCTTTCAGAGAGCAATGGACGATATTCTAAGAGAACAAATAGGGAAAACGTGTCATGTCTATATGGACGACATTATAATATTCTCAAACTCAATTGAACAACAGATCTAAACAAAATTATAAATATATTATTGAGAGCAAACATGAAAATCTCTTTAGAAAAATCTAAGTTTTTCAAACGCGAAACCCGTTTTCTAGGATACATGGTATCCTATAACGTCATCAAGACAGACCCAGAGAAAATTGAAACCATTAAAAAATATCCGCTTCCAGAAAATATTCGGGAACTAAGAAGTTTCCTAGGTTTTACGGGCTATTATAGAAAATTTGTTTCAAACTACGCCTACATAGCCAAGCCTCTAACAAAATATCTTGGAGGTCATAATGGCAAAATCTCAAAAAGAATGTCAACAAAAATGTTAATTCAGCTGGATGAACCAGCAATTAAAGCTTTTAACAAGCTGAAAGAAAATCTCATGGCTCAAGTGGAACTAGTTTAACCGGACTATAATAAAAAAATTACCTTGACCACCGACGCTTCAGACGTCGCAATTGGTGCAGTTTTATCTCAAGAAGGAAAACCATTTACTTTTATTTCAAAACCCTTGTCTAAAACAGAACAAGCTTATGCGACTAATAAAGAGGAACTTTTAGAGATAGTATGGGCTCTTAAAAATCTAAGAAATTACTTATACGGAGTTATTGGAATTGAAATTCAAACCGACCATCAAACTTTATCTTACACAATTTCGGATAAAAATCCTAACGTAGATATAAAAGGATGGTGTTCTTTCATAGAAAGCTTTACACCGAAAATAATATATAAGCCGGGTACAACAAATGTAGTTGCAGACGCATTATTTCGAATTCAGATAAATTAAATTACTAAAAGCGATATAGAACAAACAGACCAGTCAGACTCAGATCAGAACACACAGCATTCAGCTGAAAGTAGTTTTGAAAATGTAATACAAGAAACCCGTAAACCGTTAAATCAATTTAAACTACAACTGTTATTAACAACGGGGAGGTATACAATACATGAGTCACTGAAAATCTTTGACAGGACACGACATTTAATTGAATAAGACACACCAGAAAATTTAATAACTATATTTAAGAGAGAGAGTATCTTCTTCTAACATTACGGTAGGAATTCATTGAACCTTAGTGGACTTATTTCAAATTCAATTACCTTTAAAAAATAATTTCACAAACACATTCCTTTTTACAAGAATCTTTCTACAAGACGTGGAAAGCGAGGAAGATAAAGCTATAATAATAGAAGAAACACACAGCCGTGCTCATAAGGGGCTAGAAGAGAATTACAAACAGATCAGTAAACTATATTATTGGCCAAACTGTTTTAAAAAATTAAAAGAATATATTAAAAATTTTGTGATTTGTAACGAAAACAAATATAACAGGCACCCAATAAAAATTCCGATTGGGGAAACCCCAATTCCAAGTAAAGAAGGAGAAAATTTCGCATTTACACGTTGACATATATTACGCGCAAGGTCTTACTTTCATAACTTGTATTGACGCTTACTCAAAATTTATAGTGGTAAAAGAAATCCAAAATAAATTAAATATCGAAAATAAAGTAATGGAACTTCTTCAACATTTTCCACAAGCCAAAGTAATAATGACCGATAATGAACCGAGCTTTACCTCGGCCCAATTTAAATCTTTCGCACAAAGGTGCAATTTAATTTTACATTACGCATACCCGAAGCACAGCACGTCAAACGGACAAGTTGAAAGGGCACATTCTACATTAACAGAATTAGCTCGATGCATTAGAAAAGAATTTAATTTAACTGACTTTTCTGAAATAATAATAAGAGCCGCTCAAGAATATAATCAGAGCATTAATTCTACAACGAACCAAAAACCATTTGACGTACTATATAATAAAATAGAGCGCGATAACATTCCTCAACTTTTGAAAAATACTCAAGAGAAAATGTTGGAAACACATAACGAAAACAGAAAAGAAAAAGAATATCATGTAGGACAGGTAGTCTATGAAAAGAAACACGGGGAAAGAAATAAACTTAAAACCAGATATAAAAAAGAAATAGTTAAAGAAAATTTACCGAACAAAATAATAATCAACAATAGAAATAGAATTATTCACAAAGATAATATAAAATTCTAAGTATTTATATATTATCCTTTTTTTCTTTTCCTTTCCCAGAAAATGTTTTATCAGGTGCTCATACTACACCTTATTTTATTAACCAAATCAGAAATAATTGACTATACAAGTCACGAATATTTTCTGTTTAAGGACAATAAAGACGTATTGACGTACGATTCATACGTAGATTTATTCCATGTAACTAACTTAAGCTTTTATAAAGAAATAATAAATTTGGAATCAGATAATATTAAAAGGGATACTAATAAAACGTCACAATGGGAAATGAAATATGACATAAAAGTAATAGAACTAATTTTATCACAATTAATATCAACTAGATCAAAAAGAGGGATAAATGAGTTAGGCACCGTGTGGAAATGGTTAGCTAGAACTCCGGACCATGATGATTTTATTACAGTTCAGAATCAAATTAATGAATTAATTGAAAACAATAATAAGCAGTCTATTATCAATTCCCGATTATTCAAAGAAATAGAATCTCTTTCCGATGATTTTAAAAAAGTATTTATTGATCAAGATGTACCACTTCGAAAACATCGCTTGCGATTATTAAAATTTGATTTGCAAAATTTAATTGACACAATCACTCTAGCAAAAATAGAGGTTTTTAATACCAAAATTTTAAACAATGATGACATCTTGGAAATATTAAAACATTAAAACACGTAGCGCAGCTTAAAAACAACAACACAAGCACAAAGCAAACGAAATAACGAAATCTTCTTATCTCTACTCCAACTGGAGCGACGGACAATTTTGGCAGAATTTAAGTGGCCTTAAAGTTTGTTGACCCCACAATGCTGGACCCTCCAGATATCTGGAGAAAACACCCTCCAGACGGTTTATATTTGGTTGCAACCAGAACGGACGAAGATTCCCAGCCCCTGGCTGCAATCTGCCCGTTCATTATTAAAAAGACAATCGACAATACTATTCAACGTGAAGTTTCAAGTTGTAAGAAAACCAAAGACGGCAATTTACTGATTAAGACTAAAAACTTATTACAAGCCGAAACTTCGCTTCCCTCTCTTTCTTTCAAGCGAACGGTCGTGTTTTTTTGTGCGCACTGCGTTTTTGATAAATATTGGTAAACCGGTTTTTACATACTTTGTGAATTAAATCTTGTGAATCATAACAATCTTAAAGCCTAAACCGTATCGCTTCGCGATTGCTTTGGTATATTTGGAATCGAATTAATAATTTGTCTAAATTCTATTCCAAGCATAGCTCAGCTCTGCTTCTTCCCCGGCTTATCTATATTTTCTGCATTTCTCTTGTGCACTCTTTCAAAGCTCCCGCTTCGGCTTCTTGTTTGGCACAGTGGTTCAAGGTATTGTGTTTTTTAACTTTTTAAATATTAATTTTTGTCTTATTAAATTAAAAAAAAAAATAATAATAATAAACAAAATGGAATTTAAACTGGTCTGTGCCATTAAGTTTTGCAACAAGACGATTTCCACATCCCAGCCTAGTATCCATTGCTGGTTATGTGAAAACGTCGTGCACGCCAAGTGTGCCGGTTTCACTGCATCAGTTTCGGATGCCATTTCCCGTAGGTCTGGGATACATTATTGTTGCGAAAATTGTCGTGCTGTGCAAGGCGAAATGAGGTCGTTCATGAGACAGACCAAAAATGGATTTAAAGAGCTGATCACTGGTTTTCGTAAAATCAATGACCAGCTCTGTGCGCTTGACACTCAATTTAGTGGCCTTCAGCTGCTAAATGAGTCCCCTAAGCGTAAGAAATCCGCTGTTTCTGATCCGCCTCAGCCTGCTCAGCCGACATTAATGCAGCCGCTTATAACTCTGGCCACCCCAAGGGCCTTAACTGAGAAAAATTCGTCAGAATTTCTCAGGGATAATGAGCAATTGTCCGATATGTCCGCCATGGCATCCCTTCAAGTGATGCCACAGGTCCTAGGGAACGAAACCCCCATTAGGGTCACCCAAAAGGGTATTCCACAGTCCGGACCACCGGCACCGACTGATGCTGCACTTCTTGTACCTGCGACACCAAAACCCTTACAGGTGATTCCTCCATCGAAACATATATTTGTTTCTCGGCTTGCCCCTGATACTTCAGAGATTGATATCTCGGCTTATATCAAAGCCAAAACTAAAGCCGATATAAAGGTGGAGGACATACAAAAATTTAAATACAATTATACAAGGCGCACGTCTTCTTTCAAGATTCGTGTGCCCGCGCTGATGTTCAAGACGATTTGTTCTCCCAGTTTTTGGCCAGAGAATCTTTTCGTCCAAGAACATCAGCCTAGTTCCGTTAAAAAAAAAGTTAATAAACCAGTGGGAGTGAGACTTCCCAATATCGGAACCACTGACCAACCCTCCACCTCTTCTTTGGCCTCTAACCCAAAAAACTAATTTCCTCACTAACTCTTACCTATCAGAATACTAGGGGGCTACGTAGCAAACTCCCCAAGCTATATTCTGATAGTTCTTTCTTTGCATCCCATATAATAGCATTTACAGAAACTTGGTTAAATCCGGAGATCTTTAGCTCCGAAGTTTTTCCAAGTAAGTACACCACTTTTAGACGGGATCGATCTCAGCGGAGAGGAGGTGGAGTCCTCATTTCGGTAGACTCTACTTTTGCTTCTGAAGAGGTGAAATCCCAAGAGTTTGGTGACATAGAATTTATTTGCGTTAAAATCACTATGTCCGTGAAAGCTTTATACATTACATGTTCATATATACCTCCTATGTCTGAACCGCCCACATATTGGCAGCATTTGTCCGCTATTCGATACGTCTCTAATCTTATGACGGATCGTGACCAACTCGTAGCGGTGGGCGACTTTAATATCCCAGAATTAAAGTGGTCCAACGTCGATAACTCACCATCTTTGTCACTTATAACTTACCATGACTTCACCGCGGGCATGTTTGACATGTCCCTAGGTCAGATCAATCATGTTAGAAATTCGCTAGGTCGGCTCTTAGACTTATGTTTTGTATCTGATCCGGATGGTACCGCTCTCTCCAGAGCTTTTCCCCTTTCAGCCCCAGAGGATCCATATCACCCCACGCTGGAGGTCTCAATCGAAACCACTCCTGGTATCGATCAGATGTCTCCGAGCGTGGTAAATAAGATTCGCTGTTTCCGTAAAGCTGATTTTCAAAAACTTAATAGCCTTATCGATACATTTGACTGGTCTGATATTCTGGCGTGCACTGATCTTAATGTCACTTTAGAAAAATTTTATTTTACTTTAAATACATTTTTTGTCATGTGTGCCTTGGAAACATCCGTCCGCTTCAACAAATCCTCCTTGGTATACAAGGTCCCTCACTAACCTAAAAATAAAAAAAATAAGCTTTTACTTAAATATAAAAAAACCTGCAGTAGTGTTGATTTCTCAAGATACCTACTAGCTCGGTCGAATTTTACCGTGCATAACGCTGAATGTTATAGGAATTATATTGACCGCTGCCGGATTCAATTTACTCAGGATCCAAAGCAGTTTTATAATTTTGTAAACACTAAGCGTAAACACGTATCTTTTTCACCTCTGCTTATGTTTGAAAATTCCTCTGCGACTTCGGATCAGGCCATTGCCGATCTATTCGCAGAATTTTTTCAAACAACTTATTCTCCTCCTAAATTGACTGATCAGCCTTATGCATATAACATTCAAGCAGCAAATCTTATTTTCTGTCCGTCTTTTTCTGAGAACAACTTATTATCTGGTCTTTTAAGGGTAAAACCCATTTATTCGCCAGGCCCCGACGGAGTACCAGGCTGTGTGCTAAAATACTGCGCCAGGGCTCTGTGCAAACCTCTTCTAAGACTTTTCAACTTATCTTTGGAAACCTCGATTTTTCCCCTTAAGTGGAAGGAATCATTTATAATTCCCCCTACATAAAAAGGGGAAAAAGTCCGAGGCTGCCAACTACAGAGGCATCTCTAAGTTGTCGGCAATTCCAAAGTTATTTGAAAAATTAATTACCCCTCATTTGCAACACCTTTGCTCTTCGATCATCACTCCTTGTCAGCATGGCTTTATTAAGCGTCGCTCCACCACCACAAACTTATTGGAGTTGACATCCTTTGTCATAGACGGCTTTTGTAAGGGATATCAAACCGATGTAATTTACACAGACTTCAGCAAAGCATTTGATTCAGTTAATCACTCACTTTTGTTGAGTAAACTGAATATGCTGGGTTTTCCTAAAGACCTCTTAACGTGGATCTCCAGCTACCTAGATGGAAGGACACAAAGAGTCTTATTTAAAAACATACAGTCCCGTCTGGTCCGTGCTACATCCGGCGTCCCTCAAGGAAGTCATCTTGGCCCGTTATTATTTACGCTTTTATAAACGACTTGCCCCCTGCTTTAACGAACTCTCTAGTTCTTATGTATGCAGATGACGTAAAGCTTTGTCTTCAGTATAAATCCATCTCTGCCCAATGCAGTCTTCAGTCTGACCTTGATAACTTTCAAAAATGGTGTTTGGCTAATGATCTAATACTTAATGGATCAAAATGCAAGCATATGTCTTTTTATCGTTCTTGCCCTCTGCAAGCTACGTATTCCATTAATGGGATTGCCTTAGAAAAATTAACCCAGGTTAATGATCTCGGCATCCTATTAGACATAAAACTTAAATTTGCCGACCATATTTCCTTAATGGTTAATAAGGCTAAAGGAGTCCTTGGTTTTATTAAAAGGTGGTCAAAAGAATTTAATGACCCCTATATAACCAAAACTTTATTCATTTCTTTGGTCCGTCCGATACTAGAGTACGGTTCATGTGTCTGGAGTCCCCAATATGGAGTACATAAGGACCGCATAGAATCCGTACAAAAGAACTTTTTAATATTTGCACTTAGAGGTCTATACTGGGATGCAAATCTTCAGCTTCCATCCTACAGTAGCAGACTTTTACTTATTAACTTACCTAGCTTAACAAATCGTATGACAATGCTCGGAGTAGTTTTTCTGCATAACCTTATCAACGGGGATGTAGATAGCCAGCATTTACTAACACGCTTAAATTTCAACATTCCTAATAGAAGGACTCGAAACTTTAGTCCTCTGTTCCTTAGCCGTTGTAGTTCGACATATGCACTGCATGACCCTTTTAGGGTATTATGTTCGAACTACAATGGTCTCTACTCTATTACATCTCTTTCCTGTCCCTCTAATTTAAAATATAGAATTTTAAATTTCCTTACTAACTCCTCTTAGCTTAATAATTAACAAATAACTTAATATACTCTAACAAATCGTTTCTTGAGCGCCCCTCCGTCGTCTGGGCCTCTAAGCTTTATGATAAATACAGGAATGCTAGCTGATGCTCTTATTGATGCACAAGCCATTTCCAAATTCTGAAAGACCGCGAAAAAAAAAAAAAAAAAAAACTTAAGAAACTCGTCAGTATGCCTTCCAACACTCCATATGTCGATGTCCCCATTAAAATATCCGAACACCGAAGTCTTAACTCGAGTATTGGGATAATATATTCGAACGATTTGCGAGGAATTGATGAAAAAGTCATCTTGGACAACCTAAAGTCGCAAAAAGTTGAAAGAGTCGAGAAAATATATAAATATATTCCCAACCAGGTTCTCAATAAAACTCCACAAAACGAAACGGGTCTAATAAAAATCTCATTTAAGCTAACCCATCTGCCAGACTTTCTCTATATTGGCTATGAGAGAGTTGAAGTGCGTACATTTATACCGCGTCCTATGCGTTGCAACAACTGCTTTAGATTTGGTCATACCACAAAGTTCTGCAAAAACCCACCAACTTGCGCCAACTGTGGTCTCGATGCCCACGTTAACTATGAGAACTCAGAAATTTGCTAAAACAAGCCGAATTGCATAAATTGCTCCCTTAAAAAAATCTCAACATCTGACCACCATGCCCGCAACAAGGACTGCCCTGTCTTCCTGTCAGGGCAAGAAGAACAAGGAAGTCCAGGCCATTAGGACCCTACAAAAAGTTAACAATAGAACACCCTGGTCCATATACAACAGAAGACACCACGATGGATCTCTCTACTCCTCAGCAGCCAAATCCAATCTAGCCAACTCAAACCAAACGTCAACAAGGAAAACAATAAGCTATGCCCCAAATGAATTTGAAACACCAACATTTAGGAACCTCGACCCAGACCCAGACGAACCTATGTCATCCAGCTCGGAAACTTCCCACACTGCTAAAAAACCGGCAAAAATCCTTCCGCTTAACACAACAAATAGAACCAAAAGGCTTTTTAAAAACGATCAGAGCGCAATAATCACCAGATCTAAACTTAAATCCCTTTCCTCAATTGAAACTAAAACAACACAGTAACAATCATAATGACCCTAAAACTTCTACAATGGAACATGAATGGATACCTGAACAATTACAACGAACTGCAAGTCCTGATTAAACGCTTTACTCCCAAAATCATTTCACTTCAAGAAACCCACATAACGTACACCCAATCAATCCCTATTCCAGTTAACTACAATATTTACTACACAGCCTCGCACAGCCCGGATGGCGGCGCGGCAATTTTAATTCACAAATCTATACAGCACAAATCCATCCCTCTTCAGAGCACAGTTGATTCCATTGCATTGGAAATCTGTAAAAAAATTTAATATAATAGCATCCTATATACCTCCTAACAAGAAATTCAACCAAACAGATCTCCATTCAATTTTACCACCAGGAAACTCCCCAAATCTAATTACAGGAGACTTCAGCAGCTGGAATACCAGCTGGGGATCCCCAAAAATTAATCTGAGGGGAAGAATATTAGGAAAATTCATTCTGGATAACAACTTCATTATCCTTAACAACGGACAACCCACGCATTTCTCAACACATAGGACCTTTACACATATTGACTTGGCATTCTGTTCACCTGAACTTAAAGTATATTGCGACTTCAAAATCAGTGACTCCCTCCAAGGAAGCGATCACTTCCCAATCACCATCGAAATTTTCCCGAAAAATCAGAGAGCAAGTCAAAACTTTGTAAAACGATTCATTACTAGCAGAGCTGATTGAGAAAAATTCGAGATGCTAACTGAAGACCTGAACAATAAAATACCAATGTCACTAAATATTAATCAGGAAGCAGGCAATATTAAGAAAATTATTTTGCAAAGTGCATACGAGAGCATTCCACACACGAGACCACCTTAGACCCACCACAATGTTCCTTGGCGGAGTAAAAAACTGGAAGGTCTGAATAAGGAAAAATTTAAAGCCTGGAGAACATTCAATAGAGATATGTCCAACGACAACCTCATCCATTATAAAAAAAATGAACGCAAAATTCAAAATGGAATTAAAATTGAGTAAAGCCGATAGCCTATTTAAATTGACTTCGACAATCTCTCCTCAGTTCAAGCCGGAAGCAATTTGGAGTAATATAAAAAAGCTCTGTGGTCTTCACAAAGCTACACAAATACACGCTATCAAGGATAACAGCAGTAGCGATCTGCTCACCAGCTCCGAAGATATTTCTGAAGCCTTTGCAAGCTATTGGTCACTCCGTTCAGAAGACTCCCAATTCTCCAACCTTTTCATTGAAGAAAAAACAATCTAAATACGCTAAACTTTTTATCTCCCCCACACAAAACTGCAGCGTTCATGGAACAGAATATGAACTTCCTAGAGTTCTCACCGGCACTAAATAGCTTAAAGGGTCACACCCCAGGTCAAGATAAGACTAACTATGACATGATACGACACGTCGCTGAATCACTGAAAATGAGAATTATCCGCTTTTTCAACAACATTTTAAAATCTTATATTCCTCAATCGTACAAAATCAGCAAAATTATACTTATTCACAAACAAGGTGCAGACAAAACCATGACGGAATCATATAGACCTATCTCCCTCAACCCATGTTTATCTAAAACCCTTGACAAAATAATCTCAAAGCGGCTATGGTGGTTTGCTACAACCAACAAGCTACTGAACAGCCGTCAACTCGGATTTAAAAAAGGGAAATCTGCAATGGATTGTCTACTTTACGCAGACGCTCTAATTAGCAGAGCCCTCGCTGAAAAAAGACACATATCCATTATATCTCTTGACTTCGCAAAAGCATTCGAAAAAATAGGTTTGCATACCATCACAAATCAACTATCAGTATGGGGCTGCGGCCCATTAATTATCAAATATGTGATGAACTTCATGTCAAATAGGAAAATAAGAGTTCGTGCCAATGATAACACCTCAAGGACACACCCACTCCACAATGGCATTCCGCAGGGGTCTCCCCTCTCGGTAGTACTTTTTCTCATTGCGTTCAATAGTCTCTCAGATATAATCGACAAGCACACAGAACTTCAACACACAGCTTATGCGGACGATTTTAACATCTTAATACCATTGAAAAAAGATAAAAACATTTCAATCAACCTCGACATGCTGTTTACTGAAATCAATGAATGGTGCCAAAAATCCGGCGCAATGCTTTCAATTTCAAAATGCAAACACATCCACATTTGCCGGAAAAAACAATGTTCATGCCAGGTTTCTACACAATCCGCAATTATAAACACAGATAACGAACTAACTATGGTATTCTAGGTCTGTCCTTCAACACAAAATACAAATTCAAACCCCACTTCAATAAATTACACAAGTCACTACAGAAATCATCAAATATAATAAAATGCCTTTCCAGCGGAAAATACAACAGCCACCCCAACACCCTTGTTCAAATCGTCAAGAGCCTATGTATTTCCAAAATTGATTACGCTTTACCGATATACGGTAACTCCTCTAAGTCACTTATAAAACCAATTAAAACGTTAATTAACTCAATCTTGCGAACATCTCTGGGAGCCTTCTGCTCTACACCCACTTTCAATCTATACCTGGAATCTAACATCGAACCATTAGAAACCAGATTCGAACACTTACAAACAAAAACAATTAACACTATCATGCACGCAAACGACACACCTCTAAGAAAAATTATCCATCAGATAACCAAAAACAACACAAAAAATATCGAACCTCAAGCTAGAACTTCCAACCTCTCTTCCTCATAAGCCTAAACAAATATTACCGCCCTGGTTTCTAGATACCAATAGATAATAGATACCCGACTAAGCCGTCTAAAAAAAGCTGATACAAACAAGGACATATTTGTCCAACAATTTCTTGAAATGAAACACCTAGAATAAAAACAGAAATGAAATGAGGAAGAACTTCACGCTCCTGTTCACAGACGGATCCTTGAACAAGGAAATAATTGGCTTTGCAGTAACAACAGAAGACGATACCCTTAAACAAGCTGTTCTCCCAAGCTACTCAACAGTCTACACGGCAGAGGCGATTGCTATTCTTGAAGCGATCAAAATAGCAGTCAAGATTAGAGGGAAATTCTGCATCTGCTCAGATTCCCTATCCACATTGATAGCAATAGCCAACATAAACAATTCCAGCTTTTATGTATCGTCAATCCGCGACCTTCTGCTTAAACATAAAAATAAAATCAAACTCCTATGGGTCCCCAGCCACGTCGGAATCAAGGGCAACGAAAATGCCGATGGAGCAGCGAAAGGAGCGACCATCGCTCTACTATTTTCCACAACAAATGTTAACCGTGGAGACATCAACAAACAATTAAAATCTGAGTCCCTCAAAAAAAAAACTATAATCTTGCAAAAATCATCGCAGTGGTACCAACAAATTAATCCTGAAGCAATAAGCATATCCGACTACAGTAAAACTGCACAGACCTCCAACCTCCCAAGAAGAAAGATTACCAAAATAATCCGGCTTCGACTTGGCCACACCAGACTCACCCACGAAAATCGCTTCTCACAGATACCAAACTATCAATGCCAGTTCTGCACCACGGACTCTATATCAATCTCCCATATCCTTGACGACTGCCCCGCGCTACAAACACATAGAACAAATTCTCCAAATTTTAAACTCTCGGAACTATTAATTGACCCTAATCCTGCAAACCTCCAGCTAATTCTAAACTTTCTTATATCAGCTAACCTTTTGCATCTCATATAACTTTATATGTTATTAAATTTATAAATAATTTAAGTTTAAATAACTTGTTACCACACGTGTAAATAATCATTATTTTTTATAAGTTTAATTTATAAGCTAATATGTATGTAACACCTTCCGGCCGAAAGCCACCGCAGCTATGGCCGATCCCCATCTGTACCTAAAGTTTGCAAATTTTGAGTGCAGAGTACAATAAATAAATAAATAATGGACATCTCTTATTTTAAAATCGCATTGCATAAACAACTTTTAATAATTTATATAAAATACCCAATAATAAAAAACAGATGTGAAATATATCACGCTAGAGCGATTTCCCAAATCGATGGAAAACTAGTATTAAGCAATCAAGTCGCAAAATGCGAAAATATTTTTTACGAAATGTCTAATTTTAAGAACGAACTTTTTAATAATTATTGCACTCTATGTAACAAAAAAACTTGTTTTACCCGATTATTAAATGGTGAGAAATCAACCTGCAAAAAATAAGAGAAAAAAATAAAAAAATAGACATCATACAAGATGGTGCCATTCCTATAAATGGGAACAATATTGTTAAGAACTCCCATTTAAACGGTTCGTTTTTAATAACATTTAATTGTACAACTTAAATTAATAATATCTCGTATACCAATTTGGAAAATAAAATTCTTGATTACGTAACTACGAACCACTTTAAAAATTATGAAATATCCGATTACATATTATCAAATAACTCTGATCTTTCTTTAGATAATATAAACATTTTAAACCCATTCGTTAAAATTAAGAATACTAAAATATCACTTACCTTTATATTATTAATTTTAATCATTATATATTTGATTCTTTCACTTATTATAAAATACAAAAATGCTATATTATTTGTAACCAAAAAAAATCGGCCTGATCCAGAAAAATCTATTAACCAAGAAATTTTTTTAACAGAATTAAGAGATCATTTAAACGAATTTCATATTGAATCGGGACGATCCATTTTAGAAGGGGGAGAGTTATCCAACCCGTAAATACAGGCCACTTATGGCTTTTATAAACAATATTTTCAATCTCTGCATTTGCCTTTGGCTTTGTCTTTGGCTCAATTATCCAACCCATAAATCCAGGCCACTTATGGCTTTCTACTTATAAATCTTATAAACAATATTTTCAAACTCTGCATTTGCTTTCGGTTTTGTCTTTGGCTCTGAGGTCCGATCTCGGTTCCCCATAAAAAAATCAAAATAAATCAAATCAAAAGTAAACATCAGCTTCCCTCCGAAGCCCAATCAATTACGCCTTTTGCGTTTCAATTACCCACAAAATTGCATCGATCAGCTTAATCGAATTTCACAATAAGATGCGACAGTTTCATCTTAAGCCTCTAATCTAAACACAACTGATGGCCGAGGTTCTTTGGATCAGATTTAGAATTAAGAAGTCAGTCCTATTTTGACCGAGACCGCGAACGGTTGACAAAAATATTTAAGAGAAATCAAAAGTGTCTTGTAATTGTTACGTTTAATAAATAAAGGTTTAACACCAAGTTGTATAATTAAAAAATACAATTTTCATTTTTGTAATTCACCGAACTAAAAATAATTTAACTTGTATGCATGTATATGTTGGTGGGAACGTAAATCCACAATCCAATATACACTCATATGTATATACCATATACATATATATGGTATATGTGTCTTTATTTAGCACTTGCACCCGTTACATCATAGTTACTGTGGAGTTTGTTGTTCTTCACGACACCGAACTTTCGTTGCTCATCTCTTTTGTAACGTCATCTCTTACATCCGACCTGATCGTCCACTCTCGGCTACAGAGTGCTTCAAAAAGCCTAAATTCTTTACACGCTACTACAGTGGTCTGCAATCCTTCAAAAAAGAAGTCAAAAATGAGTCTTACTTACACAGCAAAAAAATGTGAATTTGGTGGAACCATCACGGGTGACTCATACCTGTCTTGTTGGCTCTGCAATAACTGCTCACATATTAAATGTGCTGGAGGAGGACACAATGGACGGATAAGTGACCTTATCAACAAGAAAATTGGCCTGACATGGTCTTGCATCGCTTGTAGAGAAATTGAGTCAGAGATGCGGACTTTTATGAAACAGACGAAATAATTTATATGATCTTTTCTTTACATGCATATTTCCCTTAATGGAAACCAATGCAAGATATCAGAAAATATAGAAAACATAGACGGCGATGATCCTGTCGAGTTTAATTTTTTACATGATCGTTTGCTTTTATGTCAATAGAGGGCGTAACGTATAAAATATTACGGTAGATGGCTACTAAATTTACCTCGTACGCCGTTTGCCTAATTACATACTACTACCCTTCTTTCCTTTCCGACCGGTATCGGGATCGGTATTAGATTTTGTATTGTAAAAAATTGGTTATATTATAATATTCTCATAATGATCGGTTTTATGTATGCGCAAGCATTTATTCAATTTATTTTAGTAATTTAGTAAGGAGGAACAGTTGTAGCAATACAGGGGGTTATTATTATAAGACAGGGAATTTATGAATTGCCGTGACTGCAGCTCGATCTGCATGGGCTTACGATTATTACGATATTATCACGATAGAGGTTATATACAGTTTTACCGCGCAAAATAATGAAATTTTATCGATTTTTTTTTGATACCATAGAAAATATTTATTTAAAATGTTTTACTGACGTTGTTTAGTACATTTTTCTGGGTACTTATTTAAATTTTTTCATAAAAAAGTATTAAATAATAAAAATGTTATAGCCGAATTCCAAGATCGTCTTTTTTCGATGGTGTCTTGCGGTGTACATCATGTCCCGAGAACAATTCAACCAAAATCAAAAATTCAAAAAAAATATCATTAGTATATTGTATTGCCTAGTCCGTGAACGAAGGATTTGTAAAAATTTTGATTAAAAAAAAATGGCGACGATTTTTATGCTGTAAAAAAGTAGTTTTAAAAAAATCCTTCGTTCACGGACTAGCTAATATCATAATAAATAAGTGGACAAAATTCGGTGTTGATCGAATTAATAATAATGTATTGGTGTATTAATAGTATTAATAGTTTTTTAGTAATCGTGTCCACCGCAAAGGTACTTTCGTAAAAACAAGATTTTGAGATAACTGCGTTTAAAGTTTCAAGTTTGTTCAAGTTTGATGTGCAGGTAGTGCGCTTTAAATAGCTACAACTTCGGTTCTAATGCTCCAATCGTTATGAATTTGTGTAAGAGTATTCTCAACATTATATACTTCAAGAATTAAAAAAATCGATTTTTTCATCTATCACAACTGTATGTAACCCCTTAAGTGAATACTGACTTCAGTAGAACGAGATCGCTGAGTGAGAGAATGCAGTCGCATACATAACACCCCTTAACACCCAGACGGATCGTAGAACTGGAGGCAGAGACGGTCACGGGCCGATCTGCGTGGCGGTCCTTAAGTCCCGTTTGGCTCAAGCGAACGCTGTGGCCCATCTGGAGGATCCCATGTGGATCTGCCAGCTACCGCTTCAGCTGGGGCTGGAGTGGAACATAAAGTTGGTGATGCTGTCTCCTCTAGTATTGGCTGCTGCGAAGGACTGCGCAATCGCAGCTGATCCAGATGTCGACTGACGAATTGAAAATCGGTCCCGTTCGGTTCGAGACGTGGCCATCAAGCCACTTGAGTCAAGCCAAGCCACCACTTGCATAGTTTCGGACCCAAACAGGGCTGCCTGGAACAGAAGTTTTATCTTGGGTCTCGCAGATCTTACCATATGATCTTTCGCCTGGACGCAATTCGTCAAAAAATGTAATTTGTCAAAATTTGTTTCTCTTTTTTAATTTGTCAAAGAGATTTCTATTGAACAGTAACTCCGCTGGCGAATTCTTTGTAACGGAATGTGGCGTAGTATGTTAGTCAAACAAGAATCGAACTAAAGCTAAGTTGACATCCGTGTGACGATCTAGTTTCTTCGGGTAACTCTTCGTGGTTTAAACCATTCGTTTGGCCTGTCCGTTGGCTGCAGGGTGAAACGGCGCAGATTGGATGTGACGGATCCGATTGTTTTTCGTAAACAACTTAAACTCCTCGGAGGTAAAAGCAGTTCCGTTGACGGACACGATTTCATCCGGAATGCCAAGGGTGACGAACAGTTGCCGAAGGAAGGTGATTGCAGCTGACGCGAAGGTCGATTTTACGAGGCAAACTTCAAACCAATTCGTAAAAGTCGACGACTTACAGAAACGTGTTCCCTCGGAACGGTCCGGCAAAATCAATGTGCAGGCGGGACCATGGTTTCTTGGCAGAATCCCAGTGATGTACTTCCGATGTTGGCACGCTAAACATTAACTCACCGTCTATTCGATATCTGCATCCAGACCGAGCCACCAGACGTAACTGCGGGCTTCATTCTAACGATTTCCGGATGGTGAGCGTGTGGAGAATTTCCCGCCTGTCCGTCAAGGGAATAACTGTTTGATTACCCAAAAATAATATTCCTTGGTTACTGGTCAGTTCGTTTCGCCGAACGAAGAATGGGTACAGGTCATCATGATGCTGAACTTTAGCACTACTCCATCCCCTAAACACCCAGTTGAGCAGCAATCCTTGCCCATTCGATGATGAAAACTTCTTCTGTTCGAGGCTCATGGTGTATATCTGACGTTTGGCAGCGGCTTAGGAAATCTGCATTACATATTTTGTTCCAGGAATTAATTTGAATTTATACGCTCTCAAAAAAATTGCTCGATGCATCATCAATTCTCGCGAAAAGATTCCCAGCAGTGGGCGATGATCTGTAATAAGCGTGAACTCCTTCCATATAAATAGTTATGCAATTTTTTGACACCTGCGAATAACGCTACCGTTCCTCTCTGTCTGTAGTTCCTCTCTGTCTTTGACAGCGTGCGGGAGTAAAACACAATCGGTTTCTGTGTTCCGTCTTCCATTTCGTGGCTAAGAACTGCTCCTAACCCGTATGGTGGCGCATCGCAAATTAAGATCAGTGGGCGGTCCGGAGAGTAATGAATTAGGACGAATGCGAATGCTTTTTGGTGCTCCGGACGCCATGACCTTTGTTCGTTCTTGTCTATATGTCTATGTTATGGCTCCGCAATGGTGGCTTTCTGAGGCAAGAATGAGTAATAACAAGAAAGAAAAGCTAACTTCGGACGGAACCGAAGATTATGTACCCTTGCAGTTAAAACCGGATATATATACCGCAAACATCGAATAAAGTTAGCCGATCCTTTTGAAAATATCAAAAGAAAACAAATTTGGTACAATACAAAATCTAAAAAAAAATCCCAAGCTTCTGTCTTTAAAAATACCGAAGTTGGTATATTTACCAAATACCAAATACCATTTCCGTTCGTTTAGTTATATGGCAGTTATGAGATATAGTCGACCGATCGTTTTGAAATTTGGTAGGTTGGATCAACTGCCAAAAATAGAATCCGTACAATCCATAAAAGAAATCCGTAAGTTCCAGCTTTCTATCTTCAAAAACACGAAAGTTGGGTCATTTCCGAATGTTCAGTTATATGGCAGCTATAGGATATATTCCGCCGATCCTTATGAAATTAAGCATGTATTATTCTGCCAAAAAAAAGCTCTCTTGTAAAATTAAAACTCTTTTACTTTAGAAACATCAAAGTTTTACCACTTCTGATCAATCAGTTATATGGCAGCCATAGGATATAGTCGACCGATCCTGACCGTTCCGACTTATATACTGCGTGCAAAGAAAGGGTGTGTGCAAAGTTTCAAGTCGATAGCTTTAAAACTGAGAGACAAACAGACAAACAGACGGACAGACGGACATGCTCATATCAACTCAGGAGGTGATCCTGATCAAGAATATATATACTTTATAGGGTTGCAGATTTCTCCTTCACTGCGTTGCATACTTTTGGACAAAATTATAATACCCTCTACAAGGGTATAAAAATGTTTCAGTCCCAGAAACGCTTGCAACTGTTTTTTTGATGGCTCTAACTTTGTCGGCCGATGGCCTAATGCCGAGAGCGTCAACTTTGAATTCAAGAAATTCGATGAAAGAGACCCCAAACTGACATTTGTCCTTGCGCAGACGTATTCCTGCCTGGTCCATATGGGCTAGATTTTCGTTTAATTTACTCGCATATTTTTCTTTTGATTTACCCATTATTGCAATATCATCAAAATACGGAAGGACGCCTGGTATGCTTTGCAGTATTCTTTCAATGTAGCGTTGGAAGATTCCTGGGGCTGCTGACTACAAAATACTAAATACTACTACAAAGACTACAAAATTCCGAATTGTAGTCTTGTTACCTTAAATTTTCCTTTGTGAGTAGCAATTTTTTGCATCAAAGCTGACTTTTCGTCTACTACCAATTGTTGGTACGCCTGGGCCAAATCTATTTTTGCAAAAATTGAACCTCCTTCTATCGAAACTCTTCTTCATATGGCTTGAGGAGTGCGTAAGGAATTAGACGCGGTGGTAGTCTGACCGGCTGAACTTCCTGGTCCACTTTGAGGGCTACTGGCGGCCCCGTATACTGACCTAGTTCTGATGAAAACAAATGGTCGAATTTCCTTAAAATTTCCGCGATACCATTGCCGCACTGTACGCCATGAATGCCTTCTATGCGGATTCCGAGGGGTTCAAACCTAGAAGCTTGGACCCGGTGCCGGACGTGACGACCAATGAAAGATTACTGATACGGCCATTGTTGTAGCGGATTGTTATGTCAGTGATTGCCTTGACCGGATAGGGTTACGTTGATAGTCGCTTAGCATAAGGTGGCACTTAACGAGATCGGGATTACCGTTTGGCCAGATGTACCGATACGAAGATTTCTTCATGATGGTGACGGGCGACACGGAATCAACTTCGAACTGGCACGGATTTTTTGGGGCTGACCTCCGAAACTAGTTGATGAACGCGTCCGTGCGATGGCCTGTTGTTACCCATGTAATTGGGCGTAAGAGATGAAGATTTTGTTGACCCAGCTTGACTGTTACTGCGGCATACCCGACGTATGTGGCCAGTTCGACCACAGGAATGACAAGTGGCGTTGCGGAACGTGCCGACCCCCACAACCCGCGCAACTCGAACTGGATGGATGGACTCGGCTATTTGCTAAAAGGTACAGCTCGAAGCGATCTCGGTACGCCTTCTATTTTTCAGGGGTTAGCAAGTCGAAAGGTTCCAGAGTTCCAATTACCACCATGGCAACTCCGCAAGTTTGGAAGACCGCTTTTCGCTTATCACTACTGGCCGCAGTATTTGGCTTAGCTGTACAGCCGCTCTCAGCGAGACTCCCTTGTGGAGTTGATTGATTATCACTTATTTCTTGTTTTACCTATTCGCCGGGGCTTTTCTCAGCTTGACCGACAGTTCGGCGCTTATCCATGTGCTTGCTTCAAGAATAATAAGACTACCGCAATTGGACGTACTGTAAATACTCGTCACTTTCAATTGGAACTATTTGATGAACGCGTCCGTGCGATGGCCTGTTGTTACGCATATTACTGGGCCTAGGAGATGAAGATTTTGTTGACCCACGTTGACCGTTACTGCGGCATACCCGAAGTATGTGGCCAGTTCGACCACAGGAATGACAAGTGGCGTTGCGGAACGGACACTTCTTACGGACGTGCCGACCCCCACAGCCTGCACAACTGGAACTTATTCCGTGGATGGACTCGGTGTTCGAAGACTCGAGGCGTCGGATATTGTCGCCTCGAATCGACAACGCACTCGCAGCGGCTGCTTCACTAGTGACCGTTAATTCGGGGTCGGCTAGCAGGCTTCACTGGAAACCTTCGTCATGCATGCCACACACAAATCGGTCCCGCAACATGCGATCTAACATCTGTCCGAAATTGCACCATACGGCCAAGCTTCTTAATGTGGCCATGTAGTTACCGACGGACTCGTCGGGGTGCTGATCACGCTTGTGGAAATGGTAGAATGCAGCAATCTCCGATTGGCGGGGTACCAAGTGACTGGTTAATATATCATAGAATCCTGTTAATTCCAAATCACTGACTTGCCTGGGTGATGCTAACGACACTAGTAACTCATAAAGGGATGCGCCCGCTAGTGTAAGAAACGCCGCCTTCTTCCGGTCATTGTCCACGACGCTATTAGCTAAAAGGTACAGCTCGAAACGATCTCGGTACACCTTCCATTTCCCAGGGGTTAGCAAGTCGAAAGGTTCCAGAGTTCCAATTCCCGCCATGACGATTCCGCAAGTTTGGACGACCGCTTTTCGTTTATGAGTACTGGCCGCAGTATTTGGCTCAACTGTACAGTCGCTCTCAGCCAGACTTCCTCGTGGAGTTGATTGATTATCACTTATTTCTTGTTTTACCTATTCGTTGGGGCTTTTCTCAGCTTGACCGACAGTTCGGCGCTTATCCATGTGCTTGCTTCAGGAATAATAAGAGTACCGCAATTGGACGTACGGTAAATACTCGTCACCGTTAATTCCGTCTATCTCTCTTCCTGTACGACAATTGTGGAATTAAAGAAGCTTACGCTCAGGGGATTAGTACCCCATCCTCGTCGCCAATTTTATGTATGCGCAAGCATTTATTAAATTTATTTAAGTAATTCAGTTATGAGGAATTTTTTTTTTTTTTTTTTTTCGCGGTCTTTCAGAATTTGGAAATGGCTTGTGCATCAATAAGAGCATCAGCTAGCATTCCTGTATTCATCATAAAGCTTAGAGGCCCAGACGACCGAGGGGCGCTCAAGAAACGATTTGTTAGAGTATATTAAGTTATTTGTTAATTATTAAGCTAAGAGGAGTTAGTAAGGAAATTTAAAATTCTATATTTTAAATTAGAGGGACAGGAAAGAGATGTAATAGAGTAGAGACCATTGTAGTTCGAACATAATACCCTAAAAGGGTCATGCAGTGCATATGTCGAACTACAACGGCTAAGGAACAGAGGACTAAAGTTTCGAGTCCTTCTATTAGGAATGTTGAAATTTAAGCGTGTTAGTAAATGCTGGCTATCTACATCCCCGTTGATAAGGTTATGCAGAAAAACTACACCGAGCATTGTCCTACGATTTGTTAAGCTAGGTAAGTTAATAAGTAAAAGTCTGCTACTGTAGGATGGAAGCTGAAGATTTGCATCCCAGTATAGACCTCTAAGTGCAAATATTAAAAAGTTCTTTTGTACGGATTCTATGCGGTCCTTATGTACTCCATATTGGGGACTCCAGACACATGAACCGTACTCTAGTATCGGACGGACCAAAGAAATGAATAAAGTTTAGGTTATATAGGGGTCATTAAATTCTTTTGACCACCTTTTAATAAAACCAAGGACTCCTTTAGCCTTATTAACCATTAAGGAAATATGGTCGGCAAATTTAAGTTTTATGTCTAATAGGATGCCGAGATCATTAACCTGGGTTAATTTTTCTAAGGCAATCCCATTAATGGAATACGTAGCTTGCAGAGGGCAAGAACGATAAAAAGACATATGCTTGCATTTTGATCCGTTAAGTATTAGATCATTAGCCAAACACCATTTTTGAAAGTTATCAAGGTCAGACTGAAGACTGCATTGGGCAGAGATGGATTTATACTGAAGACAAAGCTTTACATCATCTGCATACATAAGAACTAGAGAGTTCGTTAAAGCAGGGGGCAAGTCGTTTATAAAAAGCGTAAATAATAACGGGCCAAGATGACTTCCTTGAGGGACGCCGGATGTAGCACGGACCAGACGGGACTGTATGTTTTTTAATAAGACTCTTTGTGTCCTTCCATCTAGGTAGCTGGAGATCCACGTTAAGAGGTCTTTAGGAAAACCCAGCATATTCAGTTTACTCAACAAAAGTGAGTGATTAACTGAATCAAATGCTTTGCTGAAGTCTGTGTAAATTACATCGGTTTGATATCCCTTACAAAAGCCGTCTATGACAAAGGATGTCAACTCCAATAAGTTTGTGGTGGTGGAGCGACGCTTAATAAAGCCATGCTGACAAGGAGTGATGATCGAAGAGCAAAGGTGTTGCAAATGAGGGGTAATTAATTTTTCAAATAACTTTGGAATTGCCGACAACTTAGAGATGCCTCTGTAGTTGGCAGCCTCGGACTTTTTCCCCTTTTTATGTAGGGGAATTATAAATGATTCCTTCCACTTAAGGGGAAAAATCGAGGTTTCCAAAGATAAGTTGAAAAGTCTTAGAAGAGGTTTGCACAGAGCCCTGGCGCAGTATTTTAGCACACAGCCTGGTACTCCGTCGGGGCCTGGCGAATAAATGGGTTTTACCCTTAAAAGACCAGATAATAAGTTGTTCTCAGAAAAAGACGGACAGAAAATAAGATTTGCTGCTTGAATGTTATATGCATAAGGCTGATCAGTCAATTTAGGAGGAGAATAAGTTGTTTGAAAAAATTCTGCGAATAGATCGGCAATGGCCTGATCCGAAGTCGCAGAGGAATTTTCAAACATAAGCAGAGGTGAAAAAGATACGTGTTTACGCTTAGTGTTTACAAAATTATAAAACTGCTTTGGATCCTGAGTAAATTGAATCCGGCAGCGGTCAATATAATTCCTATAACATTCAGCGTTATGCACGGTAAAATTCGACCGAGCTAGTAGGTATCTTGAGAAATCAACACTACTGCAGGTTTTTTTATATTTAAGTAAAAGCTTATTTTTTTATTTTTTAGGTTAGTGAGGGACCTTGTATACCAAGGAGGATTTGTTGAAGCGGACGGATGTTTCCAAGGCACACATGACAAAAAAATGTATTTAAAGTAAAATAAAATTTTTCTAAAGTGACATTAAGATCAGTGCACGCCAGAATATCAGACCAGTAAAATGTATCTATAAGGCTATTAAGTTTCTGAAAATCAGCTTTACGGAAACAGCGAATCTTATTTACCACGCTCGGAGACATCTGATCGATACCAGGAGTGGTTTCGATTGAGACCTCCAGCGTGGGGTGGTATGGATCCTCTGGGGCTGAAAGGGGAAAAGCTCTGGAGAGAGCGGTACCATCCGGATCAGATACAAAACATAAGTCTAAGAGCCGACCTAACGAATTTCTAACATGATTGATCTGACCTAGGGACATGTCAAACATGCCCGCGGTGAAGTCATGGTAAGTTATAAGTGACAAAGATGGTGAGTTATCGACGTTGGACCACTTTAATTCTGGGATATTAAAGTCGCCCACCGCTACGAGTTGGTCACGATCCGTCATAAGATTAGAGACGTATCGAATAGCGGACAAATGCTGCCAATATGTGGGCGGTTCAGACATAGGAGGTATATATGAACATGTAATGTATAAAGCTTTCACGGACATAGTGATTTTAACGCAAATAAATTCTACGTCACCAAACTCTTGGGATTTCACCTCTTCAGAAGCAAAATTAGAGTCTACCGAAATGAGGACTCCACCTCCTCTCCGCTGAGATCGATCCCGTCTAAAAGTGGTGTACTTACTTGGAAAAACTTCGGAGCTAAAGATCTCCGGATTTAACCAAGTTTCTGTAAATGCTATTATATGGGATGCAAAGAAAGAACTATCAGAATATAGCTTGGGGAGTTTGCTACGTAGCCCCCTAGTATTCTGATAGGTAAGAGTTAGTGAGGAAATTAGTTTTTTGGGTTAGAGGCCAAAGAAGAGGTGGAGGGTTGGTCAGTGGTTCCGATATTGGGAAGTCTCACTCCCACTGGTTTATTAACTTTTTTTTTAACGGAACTAGGCTGATGTTCTTGGACGAAAAGATTCTCTGGCCAAAAACTGGGAGAACAAATCGTCTTGAACATCAGCGCGGGCACACGAATCTTGAAAGAAGACGTGCGCCTTGTATAATTGTATTTAAATTTTTGTATGTCCTCCACCTTTATATCGGCTTTAGTTTTGGCTTTGATATAAGCCGAGATATCAATCTCTGAAGTATCAGGGGCAAGCCGAGAAACAAATATATGTTTCGATGGAGGAATCACCTGTAAGGGTTTTGGTGTCGCAGGTACAAGAAGTGCAGCATCAGTCGGTGCCGGTGGTCCGGACTGTGGAATACCCTTTTGGGTGATCCTAATGGGGGTTTCGTTCCCTAGGACCCGTGGCATCACTTGAAGGGATGCCATGGCGGACATATCGGACAATTGCTCATTATCCCTGAGAAATTCTGACGAATTTTACTCAGTTAAGGCCCTTGGGGTGGCCAGAGTTATAAGCGGCTGCATTAATGTCGGCTGAGCAGGCTGAGGCGGATCAGAAACAGCGGATTTCTTACGCTTAGGGGACTCATTTAGCAGCTGAAGGCCACTAAATTGAGTGTCAAGCGCACAGAGCTGGTCATTGATTTTACGAAAACCAGTGATCAGCTCTTTAAATCCATTTTTGGTCTGTCTCATGAACGACCTCATTTCGCCTTGCACAGCACGACAATTTTCGCAACAATAATGTATCCCAGACCTACGGGAAATGGCATCCGAAACTGATGCAGTGAAACCGGCACACTTGGCGTGCACGACGTTTTCACATAACCAGCAATGGATACTAGGCTGGGATGTGGAAATCGTCTTGTTGCAAGACTTAATGGAGTAGAATAGGAGTAGCAATTTGTACAGGGGGTTACTAATATGACGGAGCTCGAACTGCATGAACGAGGTCGCTGCGCGAGAGAATGCAGTCGCATATATAACAATCGGCTAACTACATCCGATTTTTGCCATTTTTTCCGTTTTTAACTGCAATGGTATATCAACTTCAGCTTTGCCCGAAGTTAGCTTTCCTTTCTGGTTACTACTAAAAATTGGGAAAAATGAATATAAAGATTTTTTTTTTTTTAAAAGATACTTGAACCATAAGCTTCAAACTTCGATTATTCAATAACAATAGCAAACTCCTTAGAGTATGCACGCAAACGCCTCTTGCAAAAGAGGCTTTTATTTAAATTAAATGTTTAAGATTTTTATGCATATTTACTTAAAGTAAGTTTATTACTCTAACTGCACCAAGAGGCAAGTTTTGTCATGTGTCTCACGAATATTCGACCGAGGTGGTCTATTGGCACCAATGTTAGTTCAATTCTAAATAAAACTTTAAAACTCTGGCTGTTGAATTTGAATTAGGATGAAAAACTATCGAACAACTTAGCCTAAAAATGGCTTAAATGGCGAGCTGAAATAGACAACCTTCCACAGTTCCAGATACTGCGCTTGTTCGAAAGCAACACGGACAAGATCAAATTGCACGGATTTTCAGACGCATATACGAAAGCATACGCAGCCGTTGTGTACAGCCGAATAGTTAACGACGATGGAACGATTGGCAACAAAAACAAGAGTGGCATCTTTAAACAAAAAATCTCTGCCACGCCTGGAACTGTGCAGCGCACTTTTTTTCGTACATCAACACCCTAAACCAATATCGTCAGCTTTGTGCTCGTCAAGAAGTCCAACACACCACCAACATAATGGCACCCAGCAAGGGTAATCGAAACCTACCCAGGAAAGAACAACGTCGTTTCAGCAATAGGGCTCAAGATGATATTAGGAGAATGCCAGTAACGAAAATTGCAGAGCTACCTTATTTAGAAACTGGTATTTCAGGGTGAACCGCGATATTCCGGATCTATCGGTTGGTATTTAGGTTTTGGCTCATATTTTCATCTTTATATTTTTTATACCAATTAGACTTAAGATGCACTGTCAATACTATAAAAATGAATAAGTACCACATATGACAACATAGCAAGTTTTTTTCAGTATCAATCAAGAAAATGTTCAGTATCTTGTTTCAAGACAGCGAAACAATCAATAACAATACAGTCCACTAAAAGGGTCTACGCATTTTGGATACAATCAATAACAATACAGTCCACTAAAAGGGTCTACGCATTTTGGATAATTTAAGTCAACTGCACTAATTTCACCGGCGCAGTGAAAACGGCCTTCAAAGCTTTGAATGTCAATATCAATACAAACATATTTTTTCCCAACTCCTCTTTTCTCTATTCATTACAAAGTAGCGCTAACATACGATTTTTTTTAAATAATCAAAATAACTGATAACTAATAACTTCGAGCGAGTATCAGACGCAACGAGAGGAATGTCCGTGAGGCCTTATAATATTTAGTTTGCCACAAAGTACTTAAGGACCAATCTGATCGAAACAATTCGCGTAATTCCACGAGAAAATTAAAAAAAAAACAAGAAAGGAACGCTATCTTCGGGCGAGGCCAAAATTTATATATCCTTGCAGTTAAAACTGGATATATATCGCAAGCTTCGGATAAAACTATCCGATTCTTATGAGAATATCATAATAAAACCAATTTATAAAAATAAAAAATCTAAAAAAGTCCCAAGAATCTATCTTCAAAACACCAAAGTTGGTATTTTTATCAAATACCAAATACCATTTTCGATCGTTCCGTTATATGGCCGCTATAAAACATTGTTCAGTTATATGGCAGCTATATGATATAGTAGGCCGATCCCGGTCGTTCTGAGTTGTATACTGCGTGCAAATGGAAAGAACCGTGTGTACAAAGTTTCAAGACGATAGCTTTAAAACTGAGAGACTAGTTTGCGTAGAAACAGACAGACGGGCAGACGGACATGCTAATATCAACTCAGGAGGTGATCCTGATCAAGAATATATATACTTTATAGGGTCGGAGATGTCTCGTTCACTGCGTTGCACACTTTTGACCAATATTACAAACCCTCTGCAAGGGTATAATAATCAAGAACTACAACAAGAAATAGAACCGGCACAAAACCAGTTGCCTGCATTGTACCCTTACATGCCAGCCAAAGCATAGGCAACCCTTTTTAAGGGGAGGAAATTCACATTTACATATTCAGTTATTTACCAAGAAATAACTAAATTCGCAGCATAGGCGATTGTTGGAAACGGAATCTATTCTGGCGACGTTCTAATGTTGAATGTGACTGATATTCATGTTTTTGAAAGGTTGAACAATCTTTATGTTTCCATTCAAAACATGTATACCAAGTTACAATGGCAACGCAGATGGACTCGCCGTCATTACGTATTAGTTCCTTTCCCTAGCTTTTCTGTATTCGCATTGATGCTGCGTCGCATTTAGTAAATAAGTCAGTTATTCTTTAGCAGTGAATCCGAGAACTCGCAGCATCTATACAGTCCACTTAAATAAACTATTTTGGGAAAAAAACAACTACGCATTTCATTTCTCATCATAGAATCGTTTTTTCCTTCAGACTAGAGATGGGCACGGGCCGGGTCGGGCCAGAGGCTTGATGGGCCTCGGCAAAAAACATGCGGGCTTGGGCCTGACACCAAAAGCCAGAAAGGCACGCAAAGCGCGATAAGTCCAAATTGTTTTTGTAATTGCAGAGATAAATAGACAAAACTACCGATATTTTTGTACGATATTTTGTGTTATCGTGCTATAGGCCATATCTAGAATTTATCATTGCACACCTCAAATTTAATTACGCGCTTTTTATCTCAAAAATGTCGAAATTATCTCGTAAGCAACTGGCCCTAGTGGCAAAAGATTTTCATTCCTTAAGTGTGACTGAAGGTCGGTGTACTAAATATTTTCAAAACTTGCCTTTGAAAAATTTTAAGTATATATGATCCATTGTTTTCCAGGTTCTGATTTTCAAGATTTCAAGATATGCTCAGGCCTTAATAAATATTGGCGCAGATTATGGGAGGTACAGTTTGACGGACTTGGTTGTTTCCCGTTAAACCCTTAGTACAACAATTATGATGGATGAATATATAAAACTGAAAGAACAACTTATAAAAGACATCAAAGAACAGCATGAGGACAGAGGAGTACACTCAGAGAAGCTTTATTTCACTAAGCGCTCATTATATAAATGAAGACTGTCGGGTCAGGCAGCAGCACGAAGTTTTATGTTGATGTTTAAATAATGTTAATGTAATGTTTATTTATTAGGCTTAAGTATGTACAAGTAGCTTAGTTGATCGCAAGCCGACTCTCTCTCGGCCGCTCGATTCACTAGCTTTCTTTAGAGAGTTTTAGCTCCGCAATGTCTAGGTCTCCATTATCGAGAGCTTTAGCTTAACAGTGACTAGTCAAGCCGCCCTCTCTGAACTTCACTTGAGTCTCTGCATGCACAAAATAAACATTTCTTATAACGATTACACAATTTGGTGAACAAGAGTTTTCAGAGGACAATAAGACACAATTTGGTGTACAAGAGTTTTCAGAGGACAATAAGACAGGTGAAAACATTATAAACTAAGCTAAGAGCATACTTGAGGAATTTAATATTTTAGATAAAATACAATCTTCTGTATTCGTTACGGATAACGGCACTAGTGTTGTAGGTGCCTTTAAGCACTCTAAAAGGCTTTCTTGTGCATGCCACAACTCAAACTTTGTAAAGGATGATGTTTTAGAAAAAAATCCAATTGCAGATATCAGATCACAAACAAGATTGATTGTTTCAAACAGCTTGTTAGGTTCATTAAACACTCTAACCTTAATAGTAAGTTTACGAAAACACTAAAGCAGCACGTTAAAACAAGATGGAGTTCAGTGTTTATAATAGACTTCTGCATGAATGTATCCAAACGACAAATGAATCACTTATTCTAAAAGTGGGCACACTCTTTTTTCAGCACAGTATATTTGGGTGTCAATGAGTAGGGTAGTATTTTTTGTTTTATTTGACATTTTTCTCACTCATTTCATAGTTGTACAGCTGTTAATGAGCACAGGTAAATTCGTGTGCCGTAGTCAACTGTATATATATACTCTACAACGATATAGTGCACTCAATCGAAGTGAGTACACTGAAAATGTTGTTCTACTCTGTTTCGACCTATAAAGTACACTGTGCAGTACAGAATGAGTGCAGTGTTTTTTAAAACACTACACTACTGTACAGATCTGTTATGTCGCAAAGTACATGCATGCAGAAGTCTACTTTATAATGCTGAGTAGCATAAACTACGTGCACTCTGCATTAATTAATTAACTAAAATAAATTTAGTTTTATTTAAATAATTTTATTTAAATAAAATTAATTAAAATAAATTAAACTTATTTTATTACAACGCAATGAACTTCATAGAATTAACATTTTTAAAGCCTTTTAAAGACTGCTCGGAAAAAATGAGAAATATTTAAATTTAAACCCATCTGAAGCTTCCGTTCTTTTATTTTGCAAAAAAAACCAAAGATCTTCCACTTTTACAAGAATTCTCTAAAAACATGCTGTCGATTCCAGGAAGTTCCGCGACAAGCGAACGTCTTTTTTCCACATCTGGGAGTATTCTCAATGAAAGAAGAAAGCGGCTAACAAGGAAACACTTGGACTTTTTAATTTTTTTAAATAAGATCACAAGGATCGAGTCCTTAGCTGAGCGTTTACCTACAACACAATCAAAGGATGGAGTAGAAGTTTCGCTGGAACGACTAGATTTTGCATGGAACGCTTGGGAAAAAAGCTTGGGAACGCATTATCAGTTTATGATCAGGTCGATGGATACGTAGATCCAGAAACGGAATCCATTCTAGAGACGTTGCTAATATTCAATGATATATATTAACTATGGAAATAGTTTGACATTAACAGTTTTTCAAGAAACCTTCCTGTTTTTGCAGAAAGAACTTATCCTGCACTTACGCTACAGAAACTCGCAGTTTGTATAGACGGAAGGGGATGTGGCAAAATTTTAGAACAAAATTGAACTGCGTTGGCATTGGATACTTATGCCAAATCATTTAGCTTTATCTGTTATAGTCTCGGAGATCCACCCGCTCTACTGACCGCTGAAACCCAAATGGCACGGTCTTGCCCACCCGCTCTGCTCCCGCCGACTCCCGAGTACGCAGTGTAAAACCCCCCTCTAATATCGAAAACAAATTTCGCATCAACAACAAGCAGTGCTACAATTTCTGCAACCACAGCGACAAGCAATGCAATTCAAAATACCGAGTTGACGACTACAGCGAGTAAAAAAAGAAAAACTTCGGAAAGTGCCAAAGCGGCCCCGCCAACACAGACTGGAATAGATCGCTATATCCAAATTAAGCGCAAGATTAGTCCGCAGAGTAATCCGGCAGGCAATAAACCAAAAATAACCGCATCCAGAAGATCGACGAAGAACCAGACAGACCCAGAAGTAACAGATTTGCTCTACTGGCGGAGATTGAGGAAAACCAACCAGCAAAAGACACCGAGAAAAGATTTTTATTCGCCGCCAAGAATCTTATTAACATTTTAAATAAAGATAAAAATCCACAACCCCTCTTCAATTTCGACCAGAAAGCTGGTCGCAGAAGAAGGACGAAGTTTACCCGATCTACAAGCTGCAATTTTTTTTGCATCGGAGAATCACTGTTGAAGAGCCACATAAACGCAACGGTCCAGTGCAATGCACTAATTGCCAAGAGTATGAAAACAGGTCATACTGCACACTTCGGGCTGTCTGTGTAATCTGCGGGGGTGCCCACAACTCCGCTCAATGCACTACAAACAAGGACAGTACCGTGAAGAAATGTGGAAACTACGGAGGCAATCATACGGCAAACTATAGAGGATGTATGATGTACAAGAAGTTGAAAAATCGAATACGTTAAGCGACTGCAACGCGCAATCAAAGTCCACAGAATGTGCGCATTGCGTCAAAAACTACGCCAGACGTCTTCTTCGCCAAAGCTGCGAGGTCCTCATTCGGTCCCCTAAACACCACCAACGGCTTCTTCTCTGCCGATGCCTTACGATCCGGAATGCAAAATTCAATTCAGCCTAACTCACAAAGCGCTCAAGAGGTCCCAGAACAGCCACAGCAAAACGGAAACTATGATGCTTATCCTCTAACAAGGTATGATGGAGCTTATGTCATTCATTAAAACGACCATGCAAACACTTGTTCAAAACCAAAATATGGTAATACAGCTGCTCGTATCTACGAATATCAGTGTGGAACGCTAATGGTGTCTCACGGCATAAACTAGAATTTTCACAATTCTTGACCGAAAACCATATTGACGTGCTACTGGTGGAAACGCATCTTACAAGCAAATACAACTTCCAAATAAGAGGCTATACAATCTACCGCACAGATCATCCAGATGGGAAAGCCCATGACGGAAATGGAGTTTTAAACATACGAACTGGAGATAACGTTTAATGATTCCCAAAGGCAGGCAATTGTACAATGCAATTATAAATGTAAGAAATAAACTGGACTACCATATGTTTCCCCTGGAAGTCGCACATGCTGGCCAATCCACCCACGTAAGCTCCCAGACCTTATTGATTTTGCGGTGACAAAAAACATAACCACTCGCAACCTAATAAGTGGCAAAGAAGACTCGGACTTATCATCAGACCACTCGCCTGTTTTTTTTAACGCTTCTTCAAAGCTCAGAAATAACCGAATACCCCTTCAGTCTGACGTCGCCCAAAACTAACTGGCTTAAATACAAAAAATAAGTGAGTTTCCACATACAACTCACCCCGAAGCTTAACATGGAATCGGACAAAGACTGAACTACGAACGCCGTGGATGAAGTACTCGTTGCGGCAGCTTCAATCTTTACTCCTCGTGGGAAGGAAGTAGACCGAAACAAATACTACAAATCCAATCAGCAAATCAAACAGCTTGTGCTCGAAGAGGCGCAATAAAAAAAGCTATAGATCTCCGGCTATGAGCACATTTCTTTAGAGGCTATTCTATGGGATGCAACGTGGAAGGTTGATCAGTGGTCATAATATGTGAAAGTTTCACACCCTCTGATTTTAAAACTGATTTCTTTACGTTACTAGGCTGATGTTCTTAGACGAAAATATTCTCTGGCTAAAAACTGGGTAAACAAATAGTTATAAACATCAGCGCAGGCACACGAATCTTGAAAAAAGACGTGCGCCTTATATAATTATATTTAAATTTAGCTTTGTTTTTCACCTTTATATCGGCTTTTGTTTTGGCTTTGATATGAGCCGAGATATCAATCTGTGAAGTATCAGGGGCAAGCCAAGAAACAAATCTATATTTCGATGGAGGAATCACCTGTACGGGTTTAGTGTCGCAGGTACAAAAATTGCAGCATCAGTCGGTACCGGTACCGGACTGTGGAATATCTTGTAGGGTGACTCTAGGTTAGGGTAGGTTGAGGCGGCGATGCGGGGCCAGTCACTGACACCCGCATCCACTTGAGCCGCTTGGGCTCCTTGTGATACCGCACAGGAAAGAGGTCCTACAAGAGGACCTCCCTCTTCCTATCTACTTATGTGCTCAAGAGTGTGCTATCTTTCCTGCGTTGGCTCACGGTCCCATCCCACGGATGAAGGCTACGCAGACTCGTAGAGCGTACTCCGCGAGTTCTGTTAGGTCCGTTAGTGCTGCGCCCAAGCGCAGAGCAATGACGCAGGAGGTGTGCGACTGTCGCTTCCTCTTCTACGTCCCCACAGCTCCTGCAGTAGTCATAATGTGCACCGCTAATCCAGCTGCGTGCGCTCCTATTAACCAATGTCCCGTGATGGCCTTGACTGCCAGACTGCAGTCCTGCCTATTAAGGGCGATAAGCATCATTGATCTCTTCCTAGAGCGGATAGGCCATATCGTGCGTGAATTCCTGCGGTTTTGGAGATTTCTCCATTTCCCATTTCTGTATTCTTCCATTTGCTGCGCGGTCAAAGTGATCCCTGCATTTTAGCCTACACGTAGCTAAGGGAATGCCTACTGGTTCCTTCTCCGGGAGAAGAGGATTGATCATTGATCTCTTCCTAGAGCGGATAGGCCATATCGTGCGTGAATTCCTGCGGTTTTGGAGATTTCTCCATTTCCCATTTCTGTATTCTTCCATTTGCTGCGCGGTCAAAGTGATCCCTGCATTTTAGCCTACACGTAGCTAAGGGAATGCCTACTGGTTCCTTCTCCGGGAGAAGAGGATTGGTAGTACCTGCTAGTTCGTCAGCGGCGCAATTTCCCTCGTGGTCCCTATTTCCGGGCACCCATATGAGGTGGATGTCATACAGTTCTGCCATCTCGTTAAGATGGTGTAAATTTGAAGGGAACCGGCTGGTCCCGGAATTTCTGTGGCCCATTCCTCCCTCGTTGGAATGGATAC
The DNA here is from genome assembly GCA_018153455.1 of Drosophila parabipectinata. Lineage (NCBI taxonomy): Eukaryota > Metazoa > Arthropoda > Insecta > Diptera > Drosophilidae > Drosophila > Drosophila parabipectinata. Next base: position 331,562 of record JAECYA010000512.1, on the reverse strand, counting down.
CTAATTCTAAGGTGGGATGACCAAAAGTATACAGTAGCCTGTAGCCCCCCTTGGGGTGAAGTGGCATAGGTCCAACTTGGTATGTCCATAGTCGGTCCTTTTCCATAGACCCGTCTCCCGTAGCCTAATTGCCGATAGTGTGGCTATTTTGGACCCCACTATCTCTACAGGTAATAGGTCGAAAATTAAGTCTAGGGCGTCTGTCGGTGTGGTCTGTAGCTCTATCCATACTGTTTGATTTCCAGTACAGTTTCCTGTCTAAGGTAATCCCTAGGTACTTGGCGCTACCGCTGAGGGAGAGTGTTTCCCCTGATAGTTTTGGAAGCCCTAAATTTGGTATTTTGTACTTCTTAGTGAAGGGGAAAAGCTCGGTTTTGGATGGGTTTACACATAGTCCGTTCCTAACTGCCCATGTTGAGAGAACCTTAAGTTTGTCCGTCATGCGGTCGCATAGAGTCTGGGGAAATTATTCAGAGAAGGCAATTGCGACATCATCCGACAGCCTTGCAACCACCACCTTTTAGGGATCGTACTTATAGTAGGCCAGTAACCACCACGTTCCACAGTAGGGGTGAGAGTACACCTCCTTGCGGAGTGCCTCTTCTGACGTATCTTTGAATAGATTGTCCTCCTAATGACGCCTCAACAGTCCTGTTTACCAAGATCTGCTTTATTAAGAGTACGGATTGATCGTCTATTCCTCGTCTCGTCAGCGCATTGATTATCGAGCATGGCCGGATGTTGTTGAACACACCTTCTATGTCTAGAAAAGCAATGAGTGTCACTAAGTGCCTTTTCGACGAACGTAGTGATCTCGTGGAGTGCCGTCTCCGTGGATCGGTCCTTCCTATACGCCTGCTGTGATCCCGAGATATCATCTGGGTTGATGGTAAGATAAATGTGGAGGCTGATTAAAAAAAAAACACATTAAAATAGCATTCTTACGAAATCTGAACTCTCTAACTATTAAAACACCAAAGTAATAGCATTTCCGACGAATCAGTTTTATGGCGGCAATATAATATAGCCGATCCTTATTATCGGCCGATCCTTATTAAATTTGGCTTTCATAGTATTTTGCCAAAAATAGCTCTCTAGAATGTTTACAAAGTTCCAAGTTTATATCTTTAAAAATACGAGCGTTGGGTCATTTCCGATTGTGCAGTTATATGAACAATTCGTTTGTTATATTCATTTCCAATCATTCAGTTATATGGCAGCTATACGATACAGTCGCCCGATCCTTATGAAATTTAGCATGTCGTATTATTTTGGCAAAAGTAACTCTCATGTAAAACTTAAACTCTCTAACTCTAAAAACACAAAAGTTATACCATTTCCGATCAATCAGTTATATGGCAGCTATAGGATATTGTGAACCGACCTCGGTCGTTCCGACTTATTTACTGCGTACAAAGAAAAGGATGGTGTGTGCAAAGTTTCAAGTTGATAGCTTTAAAACTGAGAGACTATTTTGCTTAGAAACAGACAGATGGACAGACAGATAGACGGGCATGCTTATATTAACTCAGAAGGTGATCCTGATCAAGAATAAATACACTTTATAGGGCCGGAGAAGTCTCCTTTATTATAATACCATTATAATACCATATTATTATAATATGCTTTTTAAGGGTATACAATCCAATTTAGCATGTTTAGCAAATAAAAAATTTATTTTATTAATGTTACAGTTATTACTTATACATACAGTTATTATTTGAAATCCAACCATGCAAATGAGAATCGATGATATAATAAGATTGAACAGTAAAATTGGGTTAAAAAAGTCTTCCAACTGCTTAGAAAATCTATAAATAGAACAAAAAATATATTGTCATTGTTGTTGATAATAATTATATATATTATATTATTCTATATATTATACATATATACATTAATATATGTGAGTTTATAATTACACACTTGGCTTAAATACATTAGTTAATGAAACTTCAATACAGCCCTGGCATATCAAACTTAATTTAAAAAAAATTTCAATTAGGTGAGACAACATTATTTACCGATTTTGTTGTTATCGGCATGGTAAAAAATCTTTTAGATAAGTAGTAAAGTCGTTGGTAATTTTTTAAATTGTTGGTCCGTTAACATACAATATTTTTATACACTTGCAGAGGGTATTATAATTTTGTTCAAAAGAGTGCAACGCAGTGAAGGAGACATCTCCGACCCTATAAAGTATATATATTCTTGATCAGGATCACCTCCTGAGTTGATATGAGCATGTCCGTCTGTCTGTCCGTCTGTCTGTCCGTTTCTACGCGAACTAATCTCTCAGTTTTGAAGCTATCGACTTGAAACTTTGCACACACCTTTCTTTCCTTTGCACGCAGTATATAAGTCGGAACGACCGGGATTCGCCGACTATATCCTATAGCTGCCATATAACTGATTGATCGGAAATGGTATAACTTCGGTGTTTTTAGAGTTAGAGAGTTCACATGAGAGCTATTTTCGCAAAACATAACGACATGTCAAATTTCATAAGGTTCGGCCGACTATATCTTGTAGCTGCCATAGAACTGAGCGATCGGAAATGACCCGACTTCCGCGGCTTTGAAGCTGGAACTTAGTACAGATTATATTTGTTCCAATCGGAAATGGTTTTTGGTAGAAATATTAACTTTGCTATTTTTGAAGATAGAAGTTTGGGACTTTTTTTAGATTTTGTATTATAATAAATTGAGTTATATTATCATATTCTCATAAGGATCTGACAACTATATCCGATGTTTGCCATATATATCCGGTTTTATCTGCAAGGGTAAATCAACTTCGGCTCCGCCCGAAGTAAGCTTTCTTTTCTTGTTAAACTTGAAATAACGTTTTACAATTTATGTTACATACATATGTTACAAGAGGCGCACGCGTCGTGATTGGCAAAACAGCAGATCACCAGCTTCAAAACAACGCCTTAGGAAGCAACCCGATCACTCGACCAGGCTCTTCACCAACAGGAAGAAAATGCACAGCTGAGGCTCATCCAGAATCTCTCGCCACCAAGTACAAAGTACCCCCTGTGGAGGGCCCACCCAAATCTTAGCGCCCCAATTGAAACGACCACCCCGATGAAAAACTCTTCGGGATGCTGGGCTCGCAGCGACGAAGACCGAGCTGAAACATTCGCCACACATCTCCAAAGTGTCTTCCAGGCAAACGCAGCCTCAAATTTATTCCTCCTGCCAGAAATTCAGCCAGAGTCCTCCCCTCAGCCAGCCGCACCTTCATTCCGGCTGAACGAAATCGAAAAAGTCATAAGAGGGCTAAAACCAAAAAAGGCTCCAGGTGGTGACCTATTGACCCTAAAGATGCTGCTCGAACTTCCAAAATGCGCTATAGAGGTCGTCTGCAAACTATTTAATGGAATCATTAATCTTGGCTATTTCTCAAAAAAGTGAAAGAAATCCATCATTATAATGATAACGAAGCCTGGAAAAGACCACACAATTCCGTCATCATACAGACCAATAAGACTTCTATCTTGTTTGTCTAAATTGTTTGAAAAATGCTTGTTAACTCGCATAATACCACATCTGGAAGCTTGCAATATCATCCCGGCACACCAATTTGGCTTTCGAAGAAACCATGGAACCATCGAACAAGTGAACAGATTAACATCCGAAATACGCTCAGCCTTCGAACAGCGAGAATACTGCAGCGCTATTTTCCTCGACGTATCTCAAGCTTTCGAACGAGTTTGGCTCATCGGACTCATGCACAAAATTAAAACGTATTTGCCAACATACACCCACAAGCTACTGGAATCGTACCTCTACAATAGGGTATTCTCAGTGAGATGCAACGCAGCTACTTCGGGCGACTACACCATCGAAGCTGGAGTTCCACAAGGAAGCGCACTCGGCCCGTGTCTATATGTTTTGTATACTGCGGATATTCCTACGAGCGCACAACTAACAACCTCAACGTTCGCCGACGATACCGCTATCCTTAGCCGCTCCAGCGTTGGGCATCGCAGGCAACAACCCAACTGGCTAATCATCTCACAATAGTGGAAAGATGGCTGTCCGACTGGCGCATTAAAATAAACGAACAAAAGTGTAAACATATAACGTTTACTCTTAATAGACAAACATGCCCTCCGCTTTTACTAAACGGTATGCAGATCCCTCAAGCTAACGACGTAACGTACCTTGGCGTTCACCTTGATAGACGACTTACCTGGCGTAAGCACATCGAATGCAAAAAGATGCATCTAAAACTGAAAGCCAGCAGCCTCCACTGGATCATAAACTCACGATCGCCACTGTGCCTGGACTACAAGTTACTACTGTACAATTCAGTCCTAAAGCCAATCTGGACGTATGGCTCCCAGCTGTGGGGGAACGCGAGCAGCAGCAACATAGACATCATACAGCGCGCACAATCAAAAATCCTGAGAACTATCACAGGGGCACCTTGGTATGTTCGCAACGAAAACATCCACCGGGATCTGGGCATCCTCGCAGTGAAAGACGAAATCCAGAAGCAAAAAGAGTCATACAAAGAAAAATTGTCTTCGCACCCAAATTTTCTCGCTCGGGGATTGACTTGGGTTTCTAACGTATCCCGCCATAGACGCAACGACCTCCCAACACAGCACTCTATTTTTAGGGCCGTCTAACTCCATATCAGTCAATATGACTGTAAGTTAAGTTAAAAATATAAGATTTGATACACCTCTTGTTAGTCCCGCAAAGAGAAGATTCAAGAAATAAAAGCAACGTTAAAAAAAAAAAAATGTTACATGCTCAGACCGGGAGTAAAATTTACGAACACTCCAAAGTATATAAACAATGTATATATATCCGGAACCTAGACGAGTTTACGGAACATAGTTTTGAGTACAAAAATCTAAAGAAGCACTTTTTGGAAAAAATTGTCTCAATTTATTTAGAATACTTTGCACGTTTTAATAGTGGGGCAACCCTTTTCAGTTCTCGTTCTCGACCAAACTCGATAACTCACGCGAGTATCAATTTTACGGGAGTACATCTCCAACATCTCTCGCCTAACAACTTCGTCAGCTTCTTCCGCTGTCACTGCAGAGTCTTTGCCGCATTCATTTCTCGATCATCTTTCTAGTTCTAAATATATGTATATATTAAACAATAAATATAAAAACACCAAATTGGTGACCCCTACGTGATCACTATATGCACGCGAGTACTGGTGCTTAAAATGGCAAACAACGACGACCCACGAAAAATTTAAAATCGTGCATTCATCTCTCGATCATCTTTTTAGTTCTAAATATATGTATATATTGAACAATAAATATAAGAACAGTATATTGGTGATCCCTACGTGATTACTATATACACGCGAGTACTGGTGCATACAATGGCAAACAACGACGCACCACAAGACGACGCCGAGGTTTTTCACGATACCGTTACTCGATGTTTCGACGCAGTTATCAACCTTGTTGCTGTAAAAATACCGCCGTTTTGGCGCGAACACCCAGAATTATGGCTATCGCAAATCGAAACTCAATTCGTTCTAGCGGGAATAACCTCGGACGAAACGAAATTTAACACAATCCTAGCGTCAATCAAAGCACCGGTGTTGGCCTAAATCGCCGACGCCATCGTCAACCAACCACGCACAGGCAAGTGCGAAAATTTGAAATCGTTCATTCTGGAACGCTTCTGCGAAAGCGAATAACAGAAAATCCAGAAGTTAATATCGCAGACCGACCTTGGTGACAAGCGCCCCACACAACTGCTCAAAGAGTTAAACGCACTCGCTGCAAACAAAGTTCACGAATGTTTCTTGAAAGCACTGTGGCTGCAGCGCTTACCAACACAAGTGCAAGAGATAGCAAGAATCGGACGCCAGCCTAGCAAGTGTATATAGTGAACAATAAATATAAGAACAGTTAATTGGTGACCCCTACGTGATCACTATATACACGCGAGTACTGGTGCTTAAAATGGCAAACAACGACGCCCCACGAAAAATTTTAAATCGTGCATTCTGGAACGCTTCTGCGAAAGCGAACAACAGAAAATCCAGAAGTTAAAATCGTTGACCGACCTTGGTGACAAGCGCCCCAACACAAGTGCAAGCAATCTTGCAAGAATCGGACGCCAACCTAGCAAACTTAGCTAAGTTGGCAGATAAAGAGATGGAAGTCGGGAATTTTCATCAGGTATGCACCGTCAACGCCAAGTCGGCGCCAACCAGCAGCGCCGTTTTCGATGATCGTCTAGACCGCATCGAACAACAAATCAACTCGCTGTTCAAAAACCGTTCTCGCAAGAACAGCTTGCGAACGGATCGCAACAGCGTCATAGCTGCAGACATGTGTTGGTACCACAGCAAATTTGGCAACGCCCCCAAGAAATGTCGCCAACCATGTCGCTCTTTTTCATCCGAACCAAAAAACTAAAACAATCCTCGGATTCGGCGGACAAGTTCGAAGAAGACCGCAACACAATTTCCCGCCTCGCCATCAACGACAATTTCTCCAAAACACAGTTTCTCGTCGATACCGGCGATACCGATATTTCAGTGATGCCACCCTGCAAAAACGCAAAATCCAACTGCAAAGCTCCAAAGCTTCTTTTTTCCGCCAATGGCACGAAAATACAAACCTATGGAGAAAGACGCATAGCATTGTGACTGGGATTGCGACGAAACTTCGTTTGGACCTTCGTGATAGCTGACGTCAACTGCGCTATCATCGGATACGACTTTCTTCAACATTTCGGCTTACTCGTCGATGGAATCTGGAATCAAAATGTCACGTGTCTCCATGTAAAATCAACGCGATTTTATCCTACGACACGAGTAACCAATACACTACATTGCTTCACGAATATCTCGCAACGATCAAATCGAACCGGCTGCCAGTAACGTCCGAAGTAACGCACTTCATCTCGACCGGGCCGTTGGTCGGGCCTACTCCCGCTGAGCCCGACGACTAGCGCCCGACAACCTCAAAGAAGAAGATATTTTCGAAAATCGACCTGCAAAAGCATATCACCAGATTCCTGTCAAACCAAAAGATATTCCCAAAAAAGCAATTATCACGCCTTTTGGGCTATTCGAATTTTTGTTCATGACGTTTGTCTACGCAACGCAGCGCAAACTTCTCAACGCACCTCCGCACGATACTCAACCGCCTTCGAAAGGTACATCTCACCGTAAACTTTGAGAAGTGCCAATTCGGTAAAACACAACTCACATTCCTGGGACACGACATCAGCCAACACGGCTTAAAACCATCCGAAGCCAAAGTGGAAGCCATCCTCCACTTTAAAAACCGCATATCGCTAAAGACCTAAAAAAGATTCTGGGTATGATTAATTTCTATAGGCCGTTTATCCCACGAGCAGCCGAGAACCAGTGCGTACTCCAGACGCTGATCCAATGCATTAAAAAGAAGTACAAAACTCCGATACTTTGCTCTACAGAAGCCGACTACGCATTCACCGCCTGCAAGAACGATCTTGCAAACGCTACGTTGTTGAACTACATGGCATTAGACTCACAATTACCGCTAACGCCGTAGTACATCAGATCATCAACGACAGTGGCAAACACAGCCACAAGGATTCTTCTCCAGGAAATTTACATCGACGCAAAAGAATACAGACGATAGAGATAGTTATCTATCCTACGATAGAGAACTGTCTGCCATCTATCAGACCATTTTGCACTTCAAGTACGCACTGGAGGGCAGAAATTTCGTAATTTGCACCGACCACAAGTCGCTTATGTACGCCTTCAGTCAAAACAGCGAGAAAGCATCACCTCGACGCGCTCGGCAACTGGATTTTATCATCCAACTCAGCACCAATATCCGTTACATCTCTGGAGAAGAAAACAACGTGGCTGATCTTCTCTCACGCATCGATGCCATCGAATACATAAACTTCGACGAGAAGGCACTGGAACAGGAAAACGATGTGGAACTAAAATCGCTTCTCAATTCTGACGCCGAAAACCCCATCTCACTAACAAAATTATCTCTTTCAGGCAACTTTCAGGCTCTTTCTCTCTTTTAAACAAGCAATTGTACTGCCACGTCGCCAATAACCATACGCGTCCGTTTGTGCCCTGATGCCTACGCCAAACTGTGGTTGAGGCCCTACATTCGCTGAGCCATCCGGGAGTTAAGGCAATGAACAAGTTGGTCGGAAAACACTACGTTTGGCCCCGAATAACGAAGGATGTCGATAAAATCGTACGGTCTTGCATCCGTGCCAGAAGGCCAAAATCCAACGTCACACCAAATCGCCACTAGGAGAGGTCACCGCCAGCGACGCCCGTTTCGAACAAACAAATATCGGCCAACTTCCTTCATTCGACGGAAACCGATACTGCCCCACGTGTATCGATCGTTTCTTAAGATGGCCCGAAGCAATTCCTTTAGTAGACATCACAGCACAATCTGTAGCCAACGCACTGATATCGGGCTGGTTCGCTCAGTACGGTATTCCTCTCCACATCACAACCGATCTAGGTCGACAATTCGAGTCTACAATATTCCAAGACTTCTCTCTCTTCCTCTTAAGCGAACGGTCGTTTTTTTTTTGTGCGCACTGCGTTTATGATAAATATTGGTAAACCGGTGTTTACTTACTTGTGAATCTATTGAGAATCTTAAGTTTTACCCTAAACCGTATCACTTCGCGAGTGCTATGGTATATTTGGAGGAGAATTAATAATTTGTCGAAATTCAATTCCAAGCATAGCTCAGCTCTGCTTCTTCCCCGTCTTATCTATATTTCTGAACTTTTCTTTTGCACTCTCCAAAGCTCCCGCTTCGGGTTCCTATTTGGCAAGGTATAGTGTTTCTTAACTTTTTATATACTAATTTTGCTTGTTATTACGCAAAAATATGGAATTTAAACTGGTGTGTGCTATGAAGTCTTGTAACAAGACATTTTCCTCATCCCACCCTACCATCCATTGCTGGTTATGTGAAAACGTCGTACAAGCCAAGTGTGCCGGGTTCACTGCCTCAGTTTCGGATGCCATTTCCTTTAGGTCTGGTTTACATTATTGTTATGAAAGTTGTCGTGCTGTCCAAGGCGAAATGAGGTCGTTCATGAGACAGACCAAGAATAGATTTAATGAGCTTATCACTGGTTTTCGTAAAGTCAATGACCAGCTCTGTACGCTTGACACTCAGTTTAGTGGTCTTCATCTGCTAAGTGAGTCCCCTAAGTGTAAAAAATCCGCTGTTTCTGATCCGCCTCAGCCTGCTCAGCCGACATTAATGCAGCCGCTCATATCTCTGGCCACCCCAAGGGCTAAAACTGAGAAAAATTCGTCAGAATTTCTCAGGGAAAATTAACAGTTTTCCGATTTGACCGCCATGGCATCCCTTCAAGTGATACCACAGGTCCTAGTGAACGAATCCCCCGTTAGAGTCACCCAAAAGGGTATTCCACAGTCCGGACCACCGGCACCGACTGATGCTGCACTTCTTGTACCTGCGACACCAAAACCCTTACAGGTGATTCCTCCATCGAAACATATATTTGTTTCTCGGCTTGCCCCTGATACTTCAGAGATTGATATCTCGGCTTATATCAAAGCCAAAACAAAAGCCTATATAAAGGTGGAGGAAATAGATAAATTTAAATATAATTATATACTGCGCACGCCTTCTTTGAAGATTCGTGTGCCCGCGCTGATGATCAAGATGATTTGTTCACCCAGTTTTTGGCCAGAGAATATTTTCGTCTAAGAACATCATCCTAGTTTCGTGAAGAAAAAATTGCTAAACCCAGCGGGAGTTAAACTACCCGATTTCAGAACCACTGACCAACCTTCCACCTCTTCTTCGTCCTTCTTCTTAGCCAATAAACTAGTATCGTTTAGTAAAACTACTAGTACTGGTAAAACTAGTACTAGGGGGCAATGTAGCAAACTCCCCAAACTATATTCTGATAGTTCTTTCTTTGCATCCAATATTATAGCCTTAACAGAAACTTGGTCAAAGACGGAGATCTTTAGCTCCGACGTTTTTCTAAGTAAAGACACCACTTTACAAAGGGATGGACCTCAGCGAAAAGAGGGTTGAGTCCTCATTTCGGTAGACATTTATTTGTTTATGTTTATTCGCATTAAAATCATTTTATCCGAGAAATCTTTATACATTATATGTTCGTATATACACATATTGGCGGTATCCGATGCGAAGATAAAGCCAGGAGGTATCGGGCTATAGGCAGACACGCAAGAGCCAGACTTGGAGGAGCCGACCGAAGAGGGGCACCCGGAAGGAATGTCGGATGAGGAGGAGGACATCCTGGAAGGGTACACCTCGGAGGAAAGCGACTTGGCAAGGGCACTTAGTGGAGTCGGAATAAAGGAGGACTCTCTGCTGAGCTCCGAGACGGAGGCAGAAGTTACTGTGGTGGAGAATTGTAAAAATGTCCCTGACAATCTTGCAGATAAACCTCCATCACAGTAAAGCGGCGTCAGCTGCCCTCCTACTCCACCTCGCCGAGAGCGGAGCTGATGTGGCCCTCATCCAGGAACTCTGGATCCTTGAAGACAGGAAACAAGTACCTAGGGATTAACCTAGCCAGGAAACTGTACTGGAAGTCAAACACTATGGATAGAGCTACAGACCACACCGACTGATGCCCTAGACTTCATTCTCGACCTATTACCTGTAGAGATAATGGGGGCCAAGATAGCCACGCTATCGGCAATTAGGCTACGCTAGACGGCTAACCAGGCTTACCGTGACAAGCGTGCTATGTCATGATGGACGAACCCCTTCCCACCTACTCGTGGGACCAAAACATGGACCTACCTTACCAAATAAAAACCAAAGTGGAGAACGGAACTCCCTAAAAAAGTTCCGAAATGGGGTCAATGACCCGTCAAACTTCCAGGCTCTCAAAAGCCAAGGAGTTGCTGAGATGGAGAAACCCCCACAAAGGGGCAACATCTGGAGGCTGGACGCGCCGGTGCGGAGGAGGTTGCCAAGGCTTCTTCTTCCAAAGCGGGGCTAGCTATGGGACCACCGAACGGCTTGGAGAGGAAGACCCCAGGGTTAACTTCTAAACCAACCGGCGGGGCCCCTAATGCTAACCGTGGCCCGGGAGCGTCTCACTCGACGCAGCGTAAAAGGAGAAGAGCAGCCTTCATTTTGATGAGGGCGGACCCATCGGCCGATGCCAACCCGGACCAGGCCGAGATCATTAAGTGGGCAAGGGAGATCCTGCCCGACTTTAATCCGGAAAACACAGGAGTGAGGCTGGATCCGAATAGACGTACTGGGTGAAACCCTGCCAAGGAGACCGCGCAAAGCGCGAAAGGCAGAGGTCCACGGAGGGAGAAGCCCCCCAGGCCAAGAAGAGGAAGGCCCAGCCGCAGCCATCCAACCGCTCGTTCGCCGAAGTAACGAAGAGAAGAACCCTAATTGGAGTCCTAGACAAGGGCTCCAAGGATGGGCTCATCCCCAAGGACCTTTGGCGACGAGTGGTAAACGAGTTGCATGGGCGCTTCGTGAAAGTGATGCTGCGATGCGGAGGACCCCCAACAGAATGCGAAGATGCAGGATGGTATCAGGGTAGCGTCAAGATAATTGCCTGACAAGACGCGCGATCGGTAGCGATCTACAAGCGGATGGTTGCATCGCTTGGACAGGTCTACCCTGGAGCTAAGCTGGTGGCGGTTGACTGGGACGAGATCCCTAGCAAACCGAGGGCGCGAGTGTGGCTCACTGAAAAGCCAGTCGACCCTAAAACCATTCTAACAATGCTTAGGATGTGCAACCCGACGCTCCCCACGGCGGACTGGAGAGTCGCCAAGGTCGAGGAGGCGGTGGGACTGCGGCAGGTCGTCCTCACACTCAATGAGGAGACCGTTAAAGCCCTGGAGAGGACGGAGCACCGGCTAAAGTACGGATTCGAGCATGTTTCGGTCCGTATCTATAAATATGATGCGAAGGCCAAGCCAGGAGGTATCGGTCTGGAGGCAGACACACAAGAGCCAGACTTGGAGGAGCCGACCGAAGAGGGGCACCCGGAAGGAATTTCGGATGAGGAGGAGGACATCCTGGAAGGGTACACCTCGAAAGAAAGCGACTTGGGAAGGGCACTTAGTGGTGTCGGAATAAAGGAGGACTCTCTGCTGAGCTCCGAGACGGAGGCAGAAGTTACTGTGGTGGAGAATTGTAAAAATGTCCCTGACAATCTTGCAGATAAACCTCCATCACAGTAAAGCGGCGTCAGCTGCCCTCCTACTCCACCTCGCCGAGAGCGGAGCTGATGTGGCCCTCATCCAGGAACTCTGGATCCTTGGAGACAGGAAACAAGTACCTAGGGATTAACCTAGCCAGGAAACTGTACTGGAAGTCAAACACTATGGATAGAGCTATAGACCATACCGACTGATGCCCTATAGAACTATATAGAACTATGATCGGTGGAGACCTACAAGCGTATGGTAGTATCGCTTGGAGAGGTCTACCCTGGAGCTTAGCTAGTGGCGGTTGACTGGGAGGAGATCCCAAGCAAACCGAGGGCGCGAGTGTGGCTCACTGAAAAGCCAGCCGACCCTTAGACCATCCTAACTATGCTTAGGATGTGCAATCCGACGCTTCCCACGGCAGATTGGAGAGTCGCCAAGGTCGAGGAGGCGGTGGGACTGCGGAGGCAGGTCGTCCTTAACCTCAACGAGGGTGAGCACCGGCTGAAGTATGGATTTGACTATGAAAGCGACTTGGCGAGGGCACTTAGTGGAGTCGGAATGGAGGAGGACTCTTTGTTGAGCTCCGAGACGGATGCAGAAGTTACTGTGGTGGAGAATTGTAAGAGGGTCCTTGACAATCTTGCAGATAAACCTCCATCACAGTAAAGCGGCATCAGCTGCCCTCCTACCCCACCTCGCCGAGAGTAGAGCTGATGTGGCCCTCATCCAGGAACCCTGGACTCTTAGAGACAGGATTCTTGGGTTTTGGGGCATCGGAGTATAGGTTCTGCAAAGCCGATACAACAGGTAGAAGGCGAGCGTGCATCCTCGCAAAAAAGAACCTTAACCTCCTGTTGCCAATCAATTTCAGTAATGAAGACCATGTAGCCGCAGCCATAGACCCTAAAGGGTCCTCTAAGAGTGTCTTCGGCATATATGGACCAGGAGGCCTTCCTACCGCACCCGCAACTCAAAAAGCTGGTGGAAGACAGCTGGGAGCATAAGATCCACCTGATCATAGGTTGCGATGCCAAGGCCCATCATTATCAGTGGGGAAGCACTGACACGAACGAGAGGGGTGAGTCAATCTTCGATTTTATCCTAGGCTCCAATCTTCTGGTGGGTAACAAGAGTACAGAACCCACCTTCATAGTCAAAAACAGAAGAGAAGTACTTGACATTACTCTTTATTCTGACTACCTAGCTGACAAGATTGTTAGATGGGGAGTCATAGAAAAACACTCTTTCTCGGACCATTGATACATAAAATAAGTTGCCAATTTTGAGAAGTGTGGATTAAAGTTCTCAAAATTGGCCACTTATTCTATGTGTCAATGGTATGTATCAACAGTACGCAACCCGAGAAAAGGGAACTGAGAGTTATGAGATATGATAAAAAACTAGAAAGATTGGGAAACCTCCAACAAGGGATGGATGTGGACACGCTGTCCATCCCTTGTTGGAGGTTTTCCCAAGGATCTTTCTAGTTTTCAAGGATTTAAAACGGCGGCGTGCGTCAGAGCCTGTCTCAAAAGCAGATCGGGCAGTAGCAAGTCGAAGAAACAAACATTAGCGCCCTTCAACACCAGGGTCCGCAAAGCCATTAATATCGCCAGTAAGGCAAACACGGAGAAAGCCTGGGAGGCGTACAAAGCGAACCTCAGGCAGTACAACAAAGAACTGTGTACGGCAAAAAGGAATGCGGGATCAAGTTATGTACGAACATTCAACAGACATCGGAGACTCATAATTGGATACATAACTCATAACATAACTTCCCTCCCAGAAAGGTCCGACTTCCTCCCAGGAAGGTCCAACTTCCTCCCAGAAAGGTCCGGGGTGCTCTCAAGAAGAAACAACCCCGGAAACGCAGAGACAGTGGGACCGCCCCTCCCTCCCAAAACAACTCGAATACCTATTGAGTAATAAACAGCTTGGTGATAAACAGCTTAGAAACATAAACATAAACTGCACCTTCAAATCCCCAGGCCCAGATGGCATTCAGACTTATAAGCCTGTCGTCCTTCCTCTTCAAGACAATGGAGAGTCAAATCAGCCTCCAAATTTATCTTACCATCAACCCAGATGATATCTCGGGATCACAGCATGCGTATAGGAATTCAATCTATTCAAAGATACGTCAGAAGAGGCACTTCGCAAGGAGGTGTACTCTCACCCCTACTGTGGAACGTGGTGGTTACTGGCCTACTATAAGTACGATCCCTAAAAGGTGGTGGTTGCAAGGCTGTCGGATGATGTCGCAATTGCCTTCTCTGAATAATTTCCCCAGACTCTATGCGACCGCATGACGGACAAACTTAAGGTTCTCTCAACATGGGCAGTTAGGAACAGTAAAGCGGCGTCAGCTGCCCTCCTACTCCACCTCGCCGAGAGCGGAGCTGATGTGGCCCTCATCCAGGAACTCTGGATCCTTGGAGACAGGAAACAAGTACCTAGGGATTAACCTAGCCAGGAAACTGTACTGGAAGTCAAACACTATGGATAGAGCTATAGACCATACCGACTGATGCCCTATAGAACTATATAGAACTATGATCGGTGGAGACCTACAAGCGTATGGTAGTATCGCTTGGAGAGGTCTACCCTGGAGCTTAGCTAGTGGCGGTTGACTGGGAGGAGATCCCAAGCAAACCGAGGGCGCGAGTGTGGCTCACTGAAAAGCCAGCCGACCCTTAGACCATCCTAACTATGCTTAGGATGTGCAATCCGACGCTTCCCACGGCAGATTGGAGAGTCGCCAAGGTCGAGGAGGCGGTGGGACTGCGGAGGCAGGTCGTCCTTAACCTCAACGAGGGTGAGCACCGGCTGAAGTATGGATTTGACTATGAAAGCGACTTGGCGAGGGCACTTAGTGGAGTCGGAATGGAGGAGGACTCTTTGTTGAGCTCCGAGACGGATGCAGAAGTTACTGTGGTGGAGAATTGTAAGAGGGTCCTTGACAATCTTGCAGATAAACCTCCATCACAGTAAAGCGGCATCAGCTGCCCTCCTACCCCACCTCGCCGAGAGTAGAGCTGATGTGGCCCTCATCCAGGAACCCTGGACTCTTAGAGACAGGATTCTTGGGTTTTGGGGCATCGGAGTATAGGTTCTGCAAAGCCGATACAACAGGTAGAAGGCGAGCGTGCATCCTCGCAAAAAAGAACCTTAACCTCCTGTTGCCAATCAATTTCAGTAATGAAGACCATGTAGCCGCAGCCATAGACCCTAAAGGGTCCTCTAAGAGTGTCTTCGGCATATATGGACCAGGAGGCCTTCCTACCGCACCCGCAACTCAAAAAGCTGGTGGAAGACAGCTGGGAGCATAAGATCCACCTGATCATAGGTTGCGATGCCAAGGCCCATCATTATCAGTGGGGAAGCACTGACACGAACGAGAGGGGTGAGTCAATCTTCGATTTTATCCTAGGCTCCAATCTTCTGGTGGGTAACAAGAGTACAGAACCCACCTTCATAGTCAAAAACAGAAGAGAAGTACTTGACATTACTCTTTATTCTGACTACCTAGCTGACAAGATTGTTAGATGGGGAGTCATAGAAAAACACTCTTTCTCGGACCATTGATACATAAAATAAGTTGCCAATTTTGAGAAGTGTGGATTAAAGTTCTCAAAATTGGCCACTTATTCTGGGGTGCTCTCAAGAAGAAACAACCCCGGAAACGCAGAGACAGTGGGACCGCCCCTCCCTCCCAAAACAACTCGAATACCTATTGAGTAATAAACAGCTTGGTGATAAACAGCTTAGAAACATAAACATAAACTGCACCTTCAAATCCCCAGGCCCAGATGGCATTCAGACTTATAAGCCTGTCGTCCTTCCTCTTCAAGACAATGGAGAGTCAAATCAGCCTCCAAATTTATCTTACCATCAACCCAGATGATATCTCGGGATCACAGCATGCGTATAGGAATTCAATCTATTCAAAGATACGTCAGAAGAGGCACTTCGCAAGGAGGTGTACTCTCACCCCTACTGTGGAACGTGGTGGTTACTGGCCTACTATAAGTACGATCCCTAAAAGGTGGTGGTTGCAAGGCTGTCGGATGATGTCGCAATTGCCTTCACTGAATAATTTCCCCAGACTCTATGCGACCGCATGACGGACAAACTTAAGGTTCTCTCAACATGGGCAGTTAGGAACGGACTATGTGTAAACCCATCCAAAACCGAGCTTTTCCCCTTCACTAGGAAGTACAAAATACCAAATTTAGGGCTTCCAAAACTATCAGGGGAAACACTCTCCCTCAGCGGTAGCGCCAAGTACCTAGGGATTACCTTAGACAGGAAACTGTACTGGAAATCAAACAGTATGGATAGAGCTACAGACCACACCGACAGACGCCCTAGACTTAATTTTCGACCTATTACCTGTAGAGATAGTGGGGTCCAAAATAGCCACACTATCGGCAATTAGGCTACGGGAGACGGGTCTATGGAAAAGGACCGACTATGGACATACCAAGTTGGACCTATGCCACTTCACCCCAAGGGGGCTACAGGCTACTGTATACTTTTGGTCATCCCACCTTAGAATTAGGTATCCATTCCAACGAGGGAGGAATGGACCACAGAAATTCCGGGACCAGCCGGTTCCCTTCAAATTTACACCATCTTAACGAGATGGCAGAACTGTATGACATCCACCTCATATGGGTGCCCGGAAATAGGGACCACGAGGGAAATTGCGCCGCTGACGAACTAGCAGGTACTACCAATCCTCTTCTCCCGGAGAAGGAACCAGTAGGCATTCCCTTAGCTACGTGTAGGCTAAAATGCAGGGATCACTTTGACCGCGCAGCAAATGGAAGAATACAGAAATGGGAAATGGAGAAATCTCCAAAACCGCAGGAATTCACGCACGATATGGCCTATCCGCTCTAGGAAGAGATCAATGATGCTTATCGCCCTTAATAGGCAGGACTGCAGTCTGGCAGTCAAGGCCATCACGGGACATTGGTTAATAGGAGCGCACGCAGCTGGATTAGCGGTGCACATTATGACTACTGCAGGAGCTGTGGGGACGTAGAAGAGGAAGCGACAGTCGCACACCTCCTGCGTCATTGCTCTGCGCTTGGGCGCAGCACTAACGGACCTAACAGAACTCGCGGAGTACGCTCTACGAGTCTGCGTAGCCTTCATCCGTGGGATGGGACCGTGAGCCAACGCAGGAAAGATAGCACACTCTTGAGCACATAAGTAGATAGGAAGAGGGAGGTCCTCTTGTAGGACCTCTTTCCTGTGCGGTATCACAAGCGGCTCAAGTGGATGCGGGTGTCAGTGACTGGCCCCGCATCGCCGCCTCAACCTATCCTAACCTAGAGTCACCCTACAAGATATTCCACAGTCCGGTACCGGTACCGACTGATGCTGCAATTTTTGTACCTGCGACACTAAACCCGTACAGGTGATTCCTCCATCGAAATATAGATTTTTTTCTTGGCTTGCCCCTGATACTTCACAGATTGATATCTCGGCTCATATCAAAGCCAAAACAAAAGCCGATATAAAGGTGAAAAACAAAGCTAAATTTAAATATAATTATATAAGGCGCACGTCTTTTTTCAAGATTCGTGTGCCTGCGCTGATGTTTATAACTATTTGTTTACCCAGTTTTTAGCCAGAGAATATTTTCGTCTAAGAACATCAGCCTAGTAACGTAAAGAAATCAGTTTTAAAATCAGAGGGTGTGAAACTTTCACATATTATGAGCACTGATCAACCTTCCACGTTGCATCCCATAGAATAGCCTCTAAAGAAATGTGCTTATAGCCGGAGATCTATAGCTTTTTTTATTGCGCCTCTTCGAGCACAAGCTGTTTGATTTGCTGATTGGATTTGTAGTATTTGTTTCGGTCTACTTCCTTCCCACGAGGAGTAAAGATTGAAGCTGCCGCAACGAGTACTTCATCCACGGCGTTCGTAGTTCAGTCTTTGTCCGATTCCATGTTAAGCTTCGGGGTGAGTTGTATGTGGGAACTCACTTATTTTTTGTATTTAAGCCAGTTAGTTTTGGGCGACGTCAGACTGAAGGGGTATTCGGTTATTTCTGAGCTTTGAAGAAGCGTTAAAAAAACAGGCGAGTGGTCTGATGATAAGTCCGAGTCTTCTTTGCCACTTATTAGGTTGCGAGTGGTTATGTTTTTTGTCACCGCAAAATCAATAAGGTCTGGGAGCTTACGTGGGTGGATTGGCCAGCATGTGCGACTTCCAGGGGAAACATATGGTAGTCCAGTTTATTTCTTACATTTATAATTGCATTGTACAATTGCCTGCCTTTGGGAATCATTAGACGTTATCTCCAGTTCGTATGTTTAAAACTCCATTTCCGTCATGGGCTTTCCCATCTGGATGATCTGTGCGGTAGATTGTATAGCCTCTTATTTGGAAGTTGTATTTGTTTGTAAGATGCGTTTCCACCAGTAGCACGTCAATATGGTTTTCGGTCAAGAATTGTGAAAATTCTAGTTTATGCCGTGAGACACCATTAGCGTTCCACACTGATATTCGTAGATACGAGCAGCTGTATTACCATATTTTGGTTTTGAACAAGTGTTTGCATGGTCGTTTTAATGAATGACATAAGCTCCATCATACCTTGTTAGAGGATAAGCATCATAGTTTCCGTTTTGCTGTGGCTGTTCTGGGACCTCTTGAGCGCTTTGTGAGTTAGGCTGAATTGGATTTTGCATTCTCTAGGGGACCGAATGATGACCTCGCAGCTTTGGCGAAGAAGACGTCTGGCGTAGTTTTTGACGCAATGCGCACATTCTGTGGATTTTGATTGCGCATTGCGGCCGCTTAACGCATTCGATTTTTTAACTTCTTGTACATCATACATCCTCTATAGTTTGCCGTATGATTGCCTCCGTAGTTTCCACATTTCTTCACGGTACTGTCCTTGTTTGTAGTGCATTGAGCGGAGTTGGGGGCACCCCCGCAGATTAAACAGACAGCCCAAAGTGTGCAGTATGACCTGTATTCATACTCTTGGCCATTAGTGCATTGCACTGGACCGTCGCGTTTATGTGGCTCTTCAACAGTGATTCTCCGATGCAAAAAAAATTGCAGCTTGTAGATCGGGTAAACTTCGTTCTTTTTCTGCGACCAGCTTTCTGGTCGAGATTGAAGAGGGGTTGTGGCTTTTTATCTTTATTTAAAATGTTAATAAAATTCTTGGCGGCGAATAAAAATCTTTTTTTGGTGTCTTTTGCTGGTTGGTTTTCCTCAATCTCCGCCAGTAGAGCAAATCTGTTACTTCTGGATCTGTCTGGTTCTTCGTCGATCTTCTGGATGCGGCTATTTTTGGTTTATTGCCTGCCGGATTACTCTGCGGACTAATCTTGCGCTTAATTTGGATATAGCGATCTATTCCAGTCTGTGTTGGCGGGGCCGCTTTGGCACTTTCCGAAGTTTTTCTTTTTTTACTCGCTGTAGTCGTTAACTCGGTATTTTGAATTGCATTGCTTGTCGCTGTGGTTGCAGAAATTGTAGCACTGCTTGTTGTTGATGCGAAATTTGTTTTCGATATTGGAGGGGGTTTTACACTGCGTACTCGGGAGTCGGCGGGAGCAGAGCGGGTGAGCAAGACCGTGCCATTTGGGTTTCAGCGGTCAGTAGAGCGGGTGGATCTCCGAGACTATAACAGATAAAGCTAAATGATTTGGCATGGATACTTCTTCAATGCCAACGCAATTCAATTTTTTTTCTGTAGCGTAAGTGCAGGATAAGTTCTTTCTGTAAAAACAGGAAGGTTTCTTGAAAAACTGTTAATGTCAAACTATTTCCATAGTTAATATATATCATTGAATATTAGCAACGTCGCTAGAATGGATTCCGTTTCTGGATCTACGTATCCATCGACCTGATCATAAACTGATAATGCGTTGCCAAGCTTTTTTCCCAAGCGTTCCATGCAAAATCTAATCGTTCCAGCAAAACTTCTACTCCATCCTTTGATTGTGTTGTAGGTTAACGCTCAGCTAAGGACTCGATCCTTGTGATCTTATTTAAAAAAATTAAAAAGTCCAAGTGTTTCCTTGTTAGCCGCTTTCTTCTTTCATTGAGAATACTCCCAGATGTGGAAAAAAGACGTTCGCTTGTCGCGGAACTTCCTGGAATCGACAGCATGTTTTTAGAGAATTCTTGTAAAAGTGGAAGATCTTTGGTTTTTTTGCAAAATAAAAGAACGGAAGCTTCAGATGGGTTTAAATTTAAATATTTCTCATTTTTTCCGAGCAGTCTTTAAAAGGCTTTAAAAATGTTAATTCTATGAAGTTCATTGCGTTGTAATAAAATAAGTTTAATTTCACTCTGCACGTAGTTTATGCTACTCAGCATTATAAAGTAGACTTCTGCATGCATGTACTTTGCGACATAACAGATCTGTACAGTAGTGTAGTGTTTTAAAAAACACTGCACTCATTCTGTACTGCACAGTGTACTTTATAGGTCGAAACAGAGTAGAACAACATTTTCAGTGTACTCACTTCGATTGAGTGCACTATATCGTTGTAGAGTATATATATACAGTTGACTACGGCACACGAATTTACCTGTGCTCATTAACAGCTGTACAACTATGAAATGAGTGAGAAAAATGTCAAATAAAACAAAAAATACTACCCTACTCATTGACACCCAAATATACTGTGCTGAAAAAAGAGTGTGCCCACTTTTAGAATAAGTGATTCATTTGTCGTTTGGATACATTCATGCAGAAGTCTATTATAAACACTGAACTCCATCTTGTTTTAACGTGCTGCTTTAGTGTTTTCGTAAACTTACTATTAAGGTTAGAGTGTTTAATGAACCTAACAAGCTGTTTGAAACAATCAATCTTGTTTGTGATCTGATATCTGCAATTGGATTTTTTTCTAAAACATCATCCTTTACAAAGTTTGAGTTGTGGCATGCACAAGAAAGCCTTTTAGAGTGCTTAAAGGCACCTACAACACTAGTGCCGTTATCCGTAACGAATACAGAAGATTGTATTTTATCTAAAATATTAAATTCCTCAAGTATGCTCTTAGCTTAGTTTATAATGTTTTCACCTGTCTTATTGTCCTCTGAAAACTCTTGTACACCAAATTGTGTCTTATTGTCCTCTGAAAACTCTTGTTCACCAAATTGTGTAATCGTTATAAGAAATGTTTATTTTGTGCATGCAGAGACTCAAGTGAAGTTCAGAGAGGGCGGCTTGACTAGTCACTGTTAAGCTAAAGCTCTCGATAATGGAGACCTAGACATTGCGGAGCTAAAACTCTCTAAAGAAAGCTAGTGAATCGAGCGGCCGAGAGAGAGTCGGCTTGCGATCAACTAAGCTACTTGTACATACTTAAGCCTAATAAATAAACATTACATTAACATTATTCAAACATCAACATAAAACTTCGTGCTGCTGCCTGACCCGACAGTCTTCATTTATATAATGAGCGCTTAGTGAAATAAAGCTTCTCTGAGTGTACTCCTCTGTCCTCATGCTGTTCTTTGATGTCTTTTATAAGTTGTTCTTTCAGTTTTATATATTCATCCATCATAATTGTTGTACTAAGGGTTTAACGGGAAACAACCAAGTCCGTCAAACTGTACCTCCCATAATCTGCGCCAATATTTATTAAGGCCTGAGCATATCTTGAAATCTTGAAAATCAGAACCTGGAAAACAATGGATCATATATACTTAAAATTTTTCAAAGGCAAGTTTTGAAAATATTTAGTACACCGACCTTCAGTCACACTTAAGGAATGAAAATCTTTTGCCACTAGGGCCAGTTGCTTACGAGATAATTTCGACATTTTTGAGATAAAAAGCGCGTAATTAAATTTGAGGTGTGCAATGATAAATTCTAGATATGGCCTATAGCACGATAACACAAAATATCGTACAAAAATATCGGTAGTTTTGTCTATTTATCTCTGCAATTACAAAAACAATTTGGACTTATCGCGCTTTGCGTGCCTTTCTGGCTTTTGGTGTCAGGCCCAAGCCCGCATGTTTTTTGCCGAGGCCCATCAAGCCTCTGGCCCGACCCGGCCCGTGCCCATCTCTAGTCTGAAGGAAAAAACGATTCTATGATGAGAAATGAAATGCGTAGTTGTTTTTTTCCCAAAATAGTTTATTTAAGTGGACTGTATAGATGCTGCGAGTTCTCGGATTCACTGCTAAAGAATAACTGACTTATTTACTAAATGCGACGCAGCATCAATGCGAATACAGAAAAGCTAGGGAAAGGAACTAATACGTAATGACGGCGAGTCCATCTGCGTTGCCATTGTAACTTGGTATACATGTTTTGAATGGAAACATAAAGATTGTTCAACCTTTCAAAAACATGAATATCAGTCACATTCAACATTAGAACGTCGCCAGAATAGATTCCGTTTCCAACAATCGCCTATGCTGCGAATTTAGTTATTTCTTGGTAAATAACTGAATATGTAAATGTGAATTTCCTCCCCTGAAGGGGTTATATACATTTGTGATATATGAAAAAATCGATTTTTTTGTTGCATATTCTTTAAGTATATAATGTTGAGAATACTCTTACACAAATTCATAACCATCGGAGCATTAGAACCGAAGCTGTAGCTATTTATAGCGCACTATCTGCATATAAAACTTGAACAACCTTGAAACTTTAAACGCGATTATCTCAGAATCTTTTTTTTGGGAAATTACCTTTGCGGTGGACACGATTACTAAGAAACTACTAATCCGATCAACAAAAAATTTATTTTGACCACTTATTTATTATGGTATTAGCTAGTCCGAGTGAACGAGAGATTTTCAATTTTTTTGAAAACTCCTGTTTTAAAGCACAAAAAACGAAAATTTTATACCTTGAAAAAGTATATTTTTTGTTAAAAACGTCGCCATTTTTTTTTTAGTCAAAATTTTTACAAATCCCTCGTTCACGGACTAGACAATACATTATACTAACTAAACTTTTTTGAATTTTGGATTTCGGATGAACCGTTTTCGAGAAATCATGTCCACCGCAAGACACCATCGAAAAAAGACGATCCGGGAATTCGGCTATAAAATGTTTGTTATGTAATATTTTTTTATGAACAAATTTAATTAAGTACCCAGAAACATGTCGGTAATACATTTTTCATAAATATTTTCTATGGTTCTATTTCTATTTTCTTAAAAAAGGTTGCCTATGCTTTGGCTGGCATATAGGAGTACAATGCAGGCAACTGGTTTTGTGCCGGTTCTATTTCTTTTTGTAGTTATTGATTATTTTTGGCACAATAATACAAGACATGCCAAATTTTGTAAAGGTCGGCCGACTATATCTTCTGGCTGCCATATAACTGAACGATCGGAAATGACCCAGCTTTCGTGTTTATGAAGATAGAAAGCTGGAACTTGGTAAAGATTATAAAGGGTGGTTAAATTGTAAGGGCCGTTGTTGAATGTGAACCACACCTAAACGCCAAGTTTTTTTCCGAAAATTATTTGACGTTTGTGTATTTCAGACTTACTCAATTGGAACCATTTGAACGTTCACATCAAAATGCATATCGTGCACTTCATGTTTTTTTTTGGTCAATTTGATCGTCCAAATGTGCGTACAATCGCCAAAATCGTGGAAAAATTCTAGCGAACCGGGTTTTGAGAAGATGTGAGAACACCAGTGCATGCTCGTACAGCTCGTTTTATGGGCTGGCGGCATCATCGGGCCGTAGTTTTTCAAAATGAGGCCGGTCAGGCAGTGACTGTGAATGGTGTTCGCTATCGTGAGATGACGTGACACGTTTTGAAAAGTGGACTACAGACTGCAGGCATCAACTGCAGCAAATGTGCTTGTGTAGCATTCTCAACAAGACTATGTTTCCCCTGGAAGTCCCACATACTGGCCAACAGACTCACGAAAGCTCCCAGCCCTTATTTATTTTGAGGTGACAAAAAACATACCTGGTAATCTAATAAGTTCCAAAGAAGTCTCGGACTTATCATCAGACGACTCGCCTGTGGTTTTAACGCTTCTTCAAAGTCCAGAAATAACCAAACACCCCTTCAGCCTGACGTCGCCATACACGAACTGGCTTAAATACCAAAGGTGCGTGAGTGCCCACATAGAACTCGCCCCGAAGCATAATATGGAATCGAACATCGACTACACCCTGAGCGCCCCGGAAGAAGTACTCGTTGGGGCAGCTAAAATCTCTACTCCTCATGGGAAGGCAGTAGACCGAAAAAAATACCACAAATCCCAGAAAAAAGGCGCAAAACAGCAGATCACCAGCTTTAAAGCAACGCCTTAAGGAAGCAACCCGATCACTCAACCCGGCTCTTCACCAACAAGAAGAAAATTCAAAGCTGAGGTACATCCAGAATCATTCGCCAACAAGCAAAAAGTATCCCCTGTGGAGGGCCCAAGCAAATCTTAGCGCCCCAATTGAAACGATCAGCCCGATAAGAAACTATGGGGGATGCTGGGCTCGCAGCGACGAAGACCGAGCTGAAACATTCGCCACACATCTCCAAAGCGTCTTCCAGCTAAACGCAGCCTCATATTCATTCCTCCTGCCAGAAATTCAGCCAGAGTCCTCCCCTCAGCCAGCCGCACCTTCATTCCGGCTGAACGAAATCGAAAAAGTCATAAGAGGGCTAAAACCAAAAAAGGCTCCCGGTGGTGACCTATTGACCCCAAAGATGCTGCTCGAACTTCCAAAATGCGCTATAGAGGTCGTCTGCAAACTATTTATTGGAATCATTAATCTTGGCTATTTCTCAAAAAAGTGGAAGAAATCAATCATTATAATGATAACGAAGCCTGGAAAAGACCACACAATTCCGTCATCATACAGACCAATAAGCCTTCTATCTTGTTTGTCTAAATAGTTTGAAAAATGCTTTTTAACTCGCATAATACGACATCTGGAAGCTTGCAATATTATCCCGGCACACCAATTTTGCTTCCGAAGAAACCACGGAACCATCGAGCAAGTGAACAGATTAACAACCAAAATACTCTAAGCCTTCGAACAGCGAAAGTACTGTAGCACCATTTTTCTTGACGTATCTCAAGCTTTCGACCGAGTTTCTCTTCGCTACTTCGGGCGACTACACCATCGAAGCCGGAGTTCCGTAAGGAAGCGCACTCGGACCGTGTCTATATGTTTTGTATACTGCGGATATTCCTACAAAGGCACAACTAATAACGTTAATCACCGACGATACCGCTATCATTAGTCGCTTCAGATGCCCAACACAAGCAACAAACCAACTGGCTAATCATCGAATAGTAGTGTAAAGGTGGCTGTCGGACTGGCGCATTAAAATAAAC
Source organism: Drosophila parabipectinata (assembly GCA_018153455.1). Classification (NCBI taxonomy): domain Eukaryota; kingdom Metazoa; phylum Arthropoda; class Insecta; order Diptera; family Drosophilidae; genus Drosophila; species Drosophila parabipectinata. Next base: position 306,055 of record JAECYA010000512.1, on the reverse strand, counting down.
GACCACAAGTGTAAACATGTAACAATTACTTTAATGTAACGGTATGCAGATCCCGCAAGCTAACGAAGTAACGTCCCTTGGCGTCCACCTTGATAGACGACTTACCTGGCCTAAGCACATTGAATGCAAGAAGATGCACCTAAAAGTTTTAGGCTAAAACTTAAAAAGCCAGCAGCCTTAATTGGATCATAAACTCACGATCCCCACTGTGCCTGGACTATAAGTTACTACTCTACAATTCAGTTTTAGAGCCAATCTGGACGTTTGGCGCCTAGCTGTAAAGGAACGCGAGCAGAAGCAACATGACATCATACAGCGCGCTCAATCAAAAATCTAAAGAACTATCACTGGGGCACCTTGGTATGTTCGCAACAAAAACATCCACCGGGATCTGAGAATCATCGCAGTGAAAGTCGAAATCCAGAAGCAAAAAGAGTCCTACAAATTAATGAATGTCTTCGCATGCAAATTTCCTCAATCGAGAAGTGACTCGGCAAGTCATATTGACTTATACAGAGTTAGACGTTCGTAAAAGCCGATTACTGGGTTGGGAGGTCGTTGCGTCAATGGCGGTATCCGCTAGAAACCTAGCGGAAACCTATTTAAACCGCTATAAACATAGCGGGTGAAATAAAAATTCAGAAAATCGTAATATAAATGCAAGCCCTACTCAGAATTCTAAATTATGCAAATTCAATACAAATACCCAAACCCAATATAGATCAAGTTACCCACAGTACTCTCAGCCATTCCAAACTAATTTTAATCAATACATGGAATCAATAAGACCCACCTATACACAGAAGATTCATTACAATCAAGCTATGTGGCACGTACCAATTCATTTCATTTCATTATGTTACCCAATAGTATTTTTAAAACAAATAAAACAAATGTTTTAAATTTTCTTTTTTTAATTTTTTAAACAAATTTTTTTAAAACAAAAACAAAAACAACATTATATCTACACAGTTTTTCTAATACACAGCTTACACTACGGTATACACTACGTTTACACTCAGTTCTATATATTCACTTGCCGTACCCGGACGTGTTTCTTCGATCGCTCTTGCCAGTTTGCAATTATTTTCGATCTTGAACTCAAGCTTTCTCCTTCTGCGACAAGTTGAAATATAACAATTAATCCCTAAAAATAAATTCGACTTAATAAGTTCATTGAACTATTTATTTCCAATTTATACATTTAATCGGTTAAAGTTATCTCTGTTGCGCTTTAACTATATTCTCCAACATAAGTCTCTCCGAGCTGTACTCTCCGGATGTAACCCGTTACATTCATAGTTACTGTGGAGTTTGTTGTTCTTCACGACGCCGAACCTTCGTTGCACATCTCTTTTGTAACGTCATCTCTTACATCCGATCTGATCGTCCACTCTCGGCTACAGAGTGCTTCAGAGAGCCTAAATTCTTTACACTCTATTACAGTGGTCTGCATTCCGTCAAAAAGAAGCCTAAGAATGAGTCTTACTTGCACAGCAAAAAAATGTAAATTTGGTGGAACCATCACAGGTGACTCATACCTGTCTTGTTGGCTCTGCAATAACTGCTCACATATTAAATGTGCTGGAGGAGGACACAATGGACGGATAAGTGACCTTATCAACAAGAAAATGGGCCTAACATGGTCTTGCATCGCTTGTAGAGAAATTGAGTCAGAGATGCGGACTTTTATGAAACAGACGAGAAATGGTTTCCTAGATGTCCGCAAGCAATTCTCGGCCCTTAATGAGCAATTCCTCGCTCTTGAAACTCAATTCCTTGGGCTAAAGTTGTTAAGTGAATCCCCCAGACGAAAAATTCCGAACAACAACCTGCTGACTGCTAAATTACTGAATACCCCTACATCCCATGCTGTACAAATCGATGAATTTTCAACACCAAACATTTTACCGTCGCCCACTAGTCTACCTACTTATGCTGTTCCAGTACCAAGGGACTTGATGAGCCTTCCTTCAGGGCTCTCTAATATTTATCCCTTGCAAGAAGCGATCAGCGTACCAAGTACAAATCTCGAGCCACCTCTCATCTTGGAGCCTCCATCGTTGGACAACCCCCATCGTTGGACAACCTACCCTCTGCTCTAGCTGTGATGTCTCCAAGGCCTCTGGTTGGTGTGGCGCCTGAAGTTAGATCTTCTGGACTTACGCTGAGGGCGGTTGCTCCTCGTAAGGCCATTTTTGTCTCTCGGCTTATGCCGGATGCTACTGTTGATGATGTCAAGAGTCACCTGTTAAACCATCTTAAGGTAGCTCCTAATGAAATAGCTGTTTTTAAGTTTAACTTTAAGCATAAGCGTTCTATATCTTCTTTTAAAATAGTTCTACCTGTTTCCTACCTTAAAAAAGCACTTGATTCTGTAGCTTGGCCTGAGAACAGTATCGTTCATGAATTCCTAGCAAAAGACGCTCAGAATCCTATCCCTGCAGAAACTGCTTCAAAAAACTGAATAACATAGTATTTTCCTGCTGCTATCAAAACGTTAGAAGTATTCTGGGTAAGCTGAGCCAATTTTTTACAAAGAGTGCTTCTTTTGATTTTGATGCTATCGTGCTTACTGAAACTTGGCTTAACTCCTCTGTCTCTGATTATGAAATTCTTGTTTCCAAATTCATAGTGTTTCGATTGGATCGTCCAACTTTTGCAGGTGGTGTCCTCATTGCTGTTACTAATATGTACCCTTCTGAAATTATTCCTTTCTCGAACGAGTTCGGAATTGAGTTCATTGCGGTGAAAATTTTAACTGGCTCGTCTCATATTTTTCTGACCTGTTCCTACATTCCTCCCATGGCTGAAGATATTGTGTACTTTCACCATCTTGATGCCATTAGGTCTGTCTCTTCGTTGGCCAAGGACCGTGATTTAATCCTAATCATGGGAGATTTCAACCTTCCCATCATTTCCTGGATCCCGTCTGAGGTAGACAATTCCTTGCTTTCCAGTTGTCATAACGACTTTATCGATGGCTTAACCGATCTTGCCCTGCTCCAAATTAATCCAATTCATAACACTCATGGCAGATTTCTGGACCTTATTTTTTCCAATGTGTCATCCTCTGTGACAGTCATTCGGTCCCCGCCGCTATCGCTTCCTGAAGACATTCACCACCCTACACTATTAGCATCGGTGTTAATTGATGTGCCTCACAATGATGCTTGCTTTAATGCTAAACCTCGTTTCAAATGCTTCAGAAAGACTGATTTTATTGCCCTTCGGAATCATTTAGATGAAATCGATTGGAATTTTCTTTCATCTATAAACACAATTGAAGCAGCTACCGATTCGTTTTACGAAATAATTCATAATGCCTTGAACAAATTTGTTCCGGAAGTCCCTGTATCATTGTCTACAAAACCACCTTTGTAATTTAAACACCTTTCTCGTCTTAAGAACAGGAAATCCAGAGCTTACAAAAAGATTCTTAAGTCAGGATCGATGTGCCACCGGTCAAACTTTCTTTATGTTCGCAACCAGTTTATTATTCTCAACGATCAACTCTATAAGCAGTATATCAGGAATTGTAAGGTAAGCTTTCGAAATGATCCAAGCTCCTTCTACTCTTTTGTCAATATGAAACGTAAATCAAATCTTTTTCCTACTTCCCTATCATATAAAAATATTTCACATTCTTCTGAGCATGGTATTGCTAATCTCTTTGCGTCATTTTTTCAAACCACTTATTCGTCTGATTCATATAACCACAATTCTTCTTATCCTTATAAATTACCACATATAAACAACATTTACAACAACAACAAAATTTCGAATTCAGGATCTGTTCGAAGCTCTTTCAACAATAGATATATTATTCTCTGCTTGTCCTGACAATGTTCCTAGCTGTGTTCTAAGGTACTGTTCGGATATCCTTTGCTATCCTCTCACTATCTTATTCAACCTATCCTTGGAGCTGGCATGTCTTCCCAAGAGATGGAACGAATCTTTTATTATTCCGCTTCACAAGAAAGGCTCTAAAGCACTTATTGAGAACTACCGGGGGATTGCTAAGCTATCTGCGATTCCCAAACTGCTTGAGAACCTGGTTACTTTCCAACTGCAACATTTTTGTAAAAGTATTATTTCCACTTCACAGCATGGTTCTGTCAAGCAACGCTCTACCACTACTAACCTTCTTGAATTCACTTCGTTTATCCACAGAGGTTTTCTGAGCCGCATGCAAACTGATGTGGTGTACACTGACTTTAGTAAAGCGTTTGACTCTGTGAACCACCTTCATAAGCTGTGTCTTTTGGGGTTTTCTCCACATATAGTACAGTGGTTGACCTCTTATCTATTGAACATCACAGATTATAAATATTTCATCTGGTGTCCCACAAGGTAGTTACTTAGGACCTCTTCTGTTTGTTCTTTTTGTCAACGATTTACCTAGTGTTAAAAACTATGCTACTACATTTATGTATGCTGATGATGTCAAGTTATGTCTTTTTTTCTCAGACCATTTCCTTCATAGACACTTGCAACTAGACCTTAACGAAGTCTTCTTGTGGTGCTCAAACAATCTTCTTTTGCTTAACTGCTCTAAGTGTAACGTTATGACGTTCAATCGCAGTGTGCCTCACATCGTTTCGTACTCGTTTGGGAATAACGTCTTAGATCGTGTTTTCCTAATTAACGATCTTGGAGTCATTTTTGACAATAAGTTGTCCTTCAACGAACACATATCACTAACAGTTAACAAAGCCAGAGGTGTGCTAGCTTTTATCAAACGTTAGTCTAAAGAATTTGATGATCCTTTCACAACTAAAACTCTATACGTATCGGTGGTTCGTCCTATCTTGGAATACTGTTTTAGCGTTTGGAGTCCGCAATACCTTGTTCACCAAAGGAGGATTGAATCAGTCCAAAAGCAGTTTCTGCTACTTGCGTTAAAAGGCTTAAACTGGGATACTGCCACTTCCCTCCCTTCGTATAATTGCCGGTTAAAACTACTAAACCTACCTCCTTTAAAAGAGCGCCGTACTTGTGCTGGGGTTATGCTACTTTATGTGCTTATTCTTGGACAGGTTAACTCATAAGTACTTCTTGAAAAATTAATGTTTTCTGTGCGTATTAGAGTAACTAGATCATTCCGACCCCTTTGGTTACCAATTTCTAGATCTAATTTTGCGGAACACTATCCATTCCGCGTTATTTGTAAAAATTATAACTCGTTATCCCATTTAATGTCCCCTGAACTATCCCTAGATGTAATTAAATTCAAAATTATGGAATATCTTTTAACTTAATTTATCCTTACTCTTAGTTATAATAATATAGAAATAACAGTTCATTGTTAATAATAAATAAATAAAAATAAATATACTGATTGGCAGAAAATTGTTGATAAATGCACAATAAATTGTAAATTACAAAAATAACACAGTAACCCTTTTAGATAAAATTTAAAAATTTATTACTTCAAAATCGGAAAAAAACAAAATTTCAAAAGGCAAACAGGTTCCAAAAGGAACCAGAACCCATGATACAATTATATAAAATTCGAATACATGTTGTATTATTTTGCCAAAAATAGCTCTCACCTAAAATTTGAACTCTAACTTTAAAAACACCAAAGTTATACCATTTCCGATCAATCAGTTATATAGCAGCTATAGGATATAGTCGGCCGATCCGACTTGTATACTGCGTGCAAAGGATAGTAGTTTTAAAACTGAGAGACTAGTTTGCGTAGAAACAGACAGACGGACAGACGGACATGCTCATATCAACTCAGGAGGTGATCCTGATCAAGAATATATATACTTTCTATAAAGTCGGAGATGTCTCCTTCACTGCGTTGCACACTTTTGACCAAAAATATAATACCCTCTGAAAGGGAATTAAAATAAAGGACTGGATTGAATGCAGGAACGCGCTAATGCGCATTGTTAATCAATCAGCAAGCCCAAATTACTAAAAACTGATGGAAATTGCTTGAAGCAGAAAGAATTGAATTACAACTCAATACGGCAAAAAACGGCATAGCAGACGTCAAAAGACTACATAACACAGTTAATGAAAAAAATTAATTCATCAGATGACGAAAAAGTAAAATTATCATGATAGAAACAATCCTTTTCACATACAACCATAAAATTAAACATTTGTTTTTATTATGACAGGTGTGGTTTTATTTAAAATTTTCGAACAGGGACAACCATTAAATATTGTGGCAGAAAACTTGGCTTATGTTTTAACTTAAGTTAGAGGTAGAAAAATAAGAAAGTCTAAGAGTTATTCCGGTTGAGGTCCAGCGGGTGAGTTCTACGCAGCCACCGCATCTGTTCTGGATTTCCTCCTTCACCCATGGGAAGGCAAGCACCTCGTGGATTGTCTGATTATCGTTGTAGACGTGGGCCCCAGTGGCGATACGGAGGGCTCTATTTTCAAATGTCTGGATAGTCTGAATATTAGTCTTGCTGGCCGTGCCCCAAAGTTGGATCCCATATGTCCAAATTCGACGAATAATCTTCTTGTAGATTAGGTTTTTTGAAGAGGTCGTTAGCTTCGACCTTCTACCCATCAGCCAATAGTACGCATTCAATCTTAATTCATACTGGACATCCAATATGAGACACTCAAAATAATAAAGAAAGGAAAATGGACAAAATGATTAAAGATCGATAGGAATTTAACATTGACACTACATAGAGAAAAGGTCCAATTCAAAAGGGAAAATTAGAAAATTAATTTAAAGAAAATAAAAATGTAGAATAAATAGACGAAGACCATTACAAAATTACTAAAATCGAGATAGGGAAACCAAATACTACAAAATACAATTTAAGAAACAAAAGATAACTAATATCGTTAAACTCCCACAGGAACCTTGGGTACAATGATGTTGTTTCTATTGTGTTGATGCCACACTCAACAAATTCAAAGGGAAGGAAGGGAGGGAGAGAAGTCACATTTACATATTCAGTATCAATATCTAAATTCGCAGCGTAGGCGATCCCACGCTGAATCAATGTAAACATGACATATTTACATATTCAGTTATGTACCAAGAAACAACTAAATTCGGAAACTTTCGAAACTCTCGAAACTTTTGTAAACAAAGGGCAGCGCAAGTAAGAAGAAGTACACAGAATCTGACGACAGACCAATATTGTGGCCGAATTTCAAGTGGAAACAATTGACGATAGCATTCCTTGCGACGAAACTATAGAAATAGTCATATCCATCCCCCAATTCTCAGGGAATTAAAAATAAAAATATGTTGCATGGCGAGAAACCGCCGAAACGGTAATTGGGACTTTATGTCCGCAAAAGCCGTATTTATTTTAGGAACAACAGTTAGCTTTGACAAATTATGGCACGGTCCTTAACCTTTGTTGCCTCGACGGCAAGACTCTACTTCGCCTTCAGCGATAAGAGGCCAATTCACATTATTAAAAAAGAACTAAGCGTTCTCACACAAAATAGACATTCAGTTATGTACTTTTACAATTTTGTTATACCCTTGCAGAGGGTATTATAATTTTGGTCAAAAGTGTGCAACGCAGTGAAGGACCCTATAAAGTATATATATTCTTGATCAGGATCACCTCCTGAGTTGATATGAGCATGTCCATCTGTCCGTCTGTCTGTCTGTTTCTACGCGAACTAGTCTCTTAGTTTTAAAGCAGGGGTGCTCAAATTCGTCTTATGGCAGTGCGTTTACTAACACAGACACAAGAAAACGTGTACATATGTAGCGGCGCTTTAGTGTTGGGGCGCAACTGTGCACTGAGAGAAAAAAAAAACAGTTTTAAATATTTTTTTTTTTTTTTATATTTGGCTTAAAAAAGATTCAATATTTATATTAATTTTAGTGGTTGATAATTTTAATTGAGCTTCCAGATTATTATTATTTAGTCCCACGAAATAAATCAAAAGCCAAAGCAGACAGAAGAATAAGTTCCAGTGCATGTGCTCGAGGAAAAAACAAAAACAAAATACACTGCGTTCAGCGAAGCGTGACGACGGATAGAGATGTAATGAAGAAACAAGCAAAATTGTTTTTGTTTCGCATGGTAATCGAAGCCCATATGCACGGTGCTTATGGGCGCACTAGCCATAAGCACAGAGCATCTACAAAAACAAAAGTGCACTCAGTGTATAGGCGTTGAGCACCCCTGTTTTAAAGCTATCGACTTGAAACTGCTGCCATATAACTGATTAATCGGAAATGGTATAACTTTGACGTTTTTGAAGTTAGAGAGTTCGAATTCGACACGAGAGCATTTTTTGGCAAAGCATTACGACATGCCAAATTTCATAAGGATCGGCCGACTATATCTTATAGCTGCCATATAACTGAACGATCGGAAATGACCCAACTTTCGTGTTTTTGAAGATAGAAGTTTGGGACATTTTTAGGTTTTGTATTATAATAAATTGGGTTATATTATCATATTTTTATAAGGATCGGCCAACTATATCCGATGTTTGCGATATATATCCGGTTTTAGCTGCAAGGGTATATAAACTTCGGCTCCGCCCGAAGTTAGCTTTCCTTTCTTGTTTTTAAAATAAGAATAATACTTATCAAAATAATAACACACGGTATAACACCTACCAAAAGACCCAAAATCGGACAAAGGGATATAACCGAATCAAGTTTAAACCAATGGATGTGGAACCCAGTATCCAAATCCAAAGTAAACATAATAATCCCAACAGCCAAACATATTATAATAGTGGGCAATATCAAAATAAAACAAGAAAGGAACGCTAACTTCGGGCGGAGCCGAAGTTTATATACCCTTGCAGTTAATACCGGATATATATCGCAAACATCGGATATAGTTGGCCGATCCTTATGGGAATAGGAATATATAATCCAATTTATTACAATACAAAATCTAAAAAAAGTCCCAAACTTCTATCTTCAAAAATACGAAAGTTGATATTTCTACCAAATACCATTTCCGATCGTTCAGTTATATGGCAGCTATAGGATATAGTCGGCCGATCCTAATGAAATTTTGTAGGTTGGATCAACTGACTAAAAATAGAATCTGTATTAAATTCCAGCTTTCTATCTTCAAAAACACGAAAGTTGGGTCATATCCGATCGTTCAGTTATATGGCAGCTATAGGATATAGTTGGCCGATCCTTATGAAATTTGACATGACGTAATGTTTTGCCAAAAATAGCTTTCATGTCAAATCTAAAGCTCTCATGAACTCTCTAACTCTAAAAACGGAGATGTCTCCTTCACTGCGTTGCACACTTTTGACCAAAATTATAATACCCTCTGCAAGGGTATAAATATCATCTGACCAACCAAAGTTGTCAACTGACCAAAAATAGAATCTGTACTTAGTTACAGCTTTCTATCTTCAAAAACACGAATGTTTGGTTATTTTCGATCGTTCAGTTGTATGGCAGCTATAGGATATACGAACAGGATAAAGTCGGCCGATCTTAAAGAAATTTGGTAGGTTGTATTTTTATACCCTTGCAGAGGGTATTATAATTTTGTCCAAAAGTGTGCAACGCAGTGAAGGAGAAATCTTTGACCCTATAAAGTATATATATTCTTGATCAGGATCACCTCCTGAGTTGATATGAGCATGTCCGTCTGTCCGTCTGTCTGTCCGTTTCTACGCGAACTTGTCTCTCAGTTTTGAAGCTATCGTCTTGAAACTTTGCACACACCCTTCTTTCCTTTGCACGCAGTATATAAGTCGGAACGGCCGAGATCGGCCGACTATATCCTATAGCTGCCATATAACTGATTGATCGGAAATGGTATAACTTAGGTGTTTTTAGAGTTAGAGAGTTCAAATTTATGAGAGCTATTTTTGGCAAAACATTACGTCATGCCAAATTTCATAAGGATCGGCCGACTATATCTTATAGCTGCCATATAACTGAACGATCGGAAATGACCCAACTTTCGTGTTTTTGAAGATAGAAAGCTGAAACTTAATACAGATTCTATTTTTGGCCAGTTTATCCAACCTAACAAATTTCATTAGGATCGGCCGACTATATCCTATAGCTGCCATATAACTGAACGATCGGAAGTGGTACTTGGTAGAAATATCAACTTTCGTATTTTTGAAGATAGAAGTTTGGGACCTTTTTTTAGTTTTTATATTTTAGTTAATTAGTTTTATTATAATGTAATCATAAGGATCGGCCAACTATATCCGATGTTTGCGATATATATCCGGTTTTAACTGCAAGGGTATATAAACTTCGGCTCCGCCCGAAGTTAGCTTTCCTTTCTTGTTTACAACCAAAAATAGCTCTCATGTAAAAAGTTATACCATTTCCGATCATTTCCGACCATTTCCGTATGGCACCTATAGGATATAGTCGGCAGGCCCAGGTTTTTCGACTTATATACTGCATTCAAAACAAAGAAGGGTGTGTGCAAAGTTTCAAGTCGATAGCTTTAAAACTGAGAGATTTGTTTGCTTAGAAACAGACAGACGTACAGACGAAAATATGGACATGCTCATATCAACACAGGAGGTGATCCTGATCAAGAATATATACTTTATAGGGTCGGAGATGTCTCCTTCAATGCGTTGCACACTTTTGGACAAAATTATAATGCCCTCTGAAAGGGTATAAAAATAAAACAGCGTTTCGAAGTTTTAGCAAAAATTAAGCAATTCGGAAAACATCTCAGAAGAAACATTCATAAAAAACTACACCAAATATTTAATATTTTGTATTTAATATTTACATTAAAAAAAGTTCATTCGGAAATAAATACGAATTTACCGTTTTGGACGGATGTACGATGTGAAATAACACTGTTGACAAAAGACCAATTTACTCAAAACCAATTTATCTTTACTTACCATTATTAAAATTCTAGGAAAATCCCAATTTTTTAAACTAGAAACATAATTTCTAGGTTATTTTGTAGCACAAAGAGCTATTATAAAAACCTGTCGTAAGAAAATAGAAACCATTTCAAAATATCCACCCACGCGAATGTCAAAAATTTTTGCATTTTATCTGGACGAGACTGTAATACAGGTCTTTAGAGATTTTAAAGATCACCTAGTTTTCCAAATAGAAGTTGCCCAACCACATTATTTATTTATTATTAACAATGATCTGTTATTTCTATATTATTATAACTAAGAGTAAGGATAAATTAAGTTAAAAGATATTCCATAATTTTTGATTTAATTACATCTGGGGATAGTTCAGGGGACAATAAATGGGACAATGAGCTATAATTTTTACAAATAACGCGAAATGGATCGTGTTCCGCAGAATTAGACCTAAAAATCGGTAACCAAAGGGGACGGAAGGATCTAGTTACTCTATTAGGCACAGAAAACATTACTTTTTTAAGAAGTACTTGTGAGTCAACCTGTCCAAGAATAAGCACATGAAGTAGCATAACCCCAGCACAAGTACGGCGCTCTTTTAAAGGAGGTAGGTTTAGTAGTTTTAACGGGCAATTATACGACGGGAGGGAAGTGGCGGTATCCCAGTTTAAGCTTTTTAACGCAAATAGCAGAAACTGCTTTTGGACTGATTCAATCCTCCTTTGGTGAACAAAGTATTGCGGACTCCAAACGCTAGAACAGTATTCCAAGATAGGACGAACCACCGATACGTATAGAGTTTTAGTTGTGAAAGGATCATCAAATTCTTTAGACTAACGTTTGATAAAAGCTAGCACACCTCTGGCTTTGTTAACTGTTAGTGATATGTGTTCGTTGAAGGACAACTTATTGTCAAAAATTACTCCAAGATCGTTAATTAGGAAAACACGATCTAAGACGTTATTCCCAAACGAGTACGAAACGATGTGAGGCACACTGCGATTGAACGTCATAACGTTACACTTAGAGCAGTTAAGCAAAAGAAGATTGTTTGAGCACCACAAGAAGACTTCGTTAAGGTCTAGTTGCAAGTGTCTATGAAGGAAATGGTCTGAGAAAAAAAGACATAACTTGACATCATCAGCATACATAAATGTAGTAGCATAGTTTATAACACTAGGTAAATCGTTGACAAAAAGAACAAACAGAAGAGGTCCTAAGTAACTACCTTGTGGGACACCAGATGAAATATTTATAATCTGTGATGAACTGTTTTTAAACAAAACACGCTGCGTGCGGTTCGATAGATAAGAGGTCAACCACTGTACTATATGTGGAGAAAACCCCAAAAGACACAGCTTATGAAGGTGGTTCACAGAGTCAAACGCTTTACTAAAGTCAGTGTACACCACATCAGTTTGCATGCGGCTCAGAAAACCTCTGTGGATAAACGAAGTGAATTCAAGAAGGTTAGTAGTGGTAGAGCGTTGCTTGACAGAACCATGCTGTGAAGTGGAAATAATACTTTTACAAAAATGTTGCAGTTGGAAAGTAACCAGTTTCTCAAGCAGTTTGGGAATCGCAGATAGCTTAGCAATCCCCCGGTAGTTCTCAATAAGTGCTTTAGAGCCTTTCTTGTGAAGCGGAATAATATAAGATTTGTTCCATCTCTTGGGAAGACATGCCAGCTCCAAGGATAGGTTGAATAAGATAGTGAGAGGATAGCAAAGGATATCCGAACAGTACCTTAGAACACAGCTAGGAACATTGTCAGGACAAGCAGAGAATGATATATCTATTGTTGAAAGAGCTTCGAACAGATCCTGAATTCGAAATTTTGTTGTTGTAAATGTTGTTTATATGTGGTAATTTATAAGGATAAGAAGAATTGTGGTTATATGAATCGGACGAATAAGTGGTTTGAAAAAATGACGCAAAGAGATTAGCAATACCATGCTCAGAAGAATGTGAAATATTTTTATATGATAGGGAAGTAGGAAAAAGATTTGATTTACGTTTCATATTGACAAAAGAGTAGAAGGAGCTTGGATCATTACGAAAGTTTACCTTACAATTCCTGATATACTGCTTATAGAGTTGATCGTTGAGAATAATAAACTGGTTGCGAACATAAAGAAAGTTTGACCGGTGGCACATCGATCCTGACTTAAGAAACTTTTTTTAAGCTCTGGATTTCCTGTTCTTAAGACGAGAAAGGTGTTTTAATTACCAAGGTGGTTTTGTAGACAATTGTAGACAATTCCGAACTCGTTCGTGAAAGGAATAATTTCAGAAGGGTACTCATTAGTAACAGCAATGAGGACACCACCTGCAAAAGTTGGACGATCCAATCGAAACACTATGAATTTGGAAACAAGAATTTCATAATCAGAGACAGAGGAGTTAAGCCAAGTTTCAGTAAGCACGATTGCATCAAAATCAAAAGAAGCACTCTTTGTAAAAAACTGGCTCAGCTTACCCAGAATACTTCTAACGTTTTAATAGCAGCAGGAAAATACTATGTTATTCAGTTTTTGAAGCAGTTTCTGCAGGGATAGGATTCTGAGCGTCTTTTGCTAGGAATTCATGAATGATACTGTGCTCAGGCCAAGCTACAGGATCAAGTGCTTTTTCAAGGTAGGAATCAGGTAGAACTATTTTAAAAGAAGAAATAGAACGCTTATGCTTAAAGTTAAACTTAAAAACAGCTATTTCATTAGGAGCTACCTTAAAATGGTTTAACAGGTGACTCCTGACATCATCAACAGTAGCATCCGGCATAAGCCGAGAGACAAAAATGGCCTTACGAGGAGCAACCGCCCTCAGCGTAAGTCCAGAAGATCTAACTTCAGGCGCCACACCAACCAGAGGCCTTGGAGACAACACAGCTATAGCAGAGGGTAGGTTGTCCAACGATGGAGGCTCCAATATGAAAGGTGGCTCGAGATTTGTACTTGGTACGCTGATCGCTTCTTGCAAGGGATAAATATTAGAGAGCCCTGAAGGAAGGCTCATCAAGTCCCTTGGTACTGGAACAGCATAAGTAGGTAGACAAGTAGGCGACGGTAAAATGTTTGGTTGTTCGGAATTTTTGGTTTGGTTGTTCGGAAATTTTCGTCTGGGGGATTCGCTTAACAACTTTAGCCCAAGGAATTGAGTTTCAAGAGCGTGGAATTGCTCATTAAGGGCCGAGAATTGCTTGCGGACCTCTAGGAAACCATTTCTCGTCTGTTTCATAAAAGTCCGCATCTCTGACTCAATTTCTCTACAAGCGATGCAAGACCATGTTAGGCCAATTTTCTTGTTGATAAGGTCACTTATCCGTCCATTGTGTCCTCCTCCAGCACATTTAATATGTTAGCAGTTATTGCAGAGCCAACAAGACAGGTATGAGTCCCCTGTGATGGTTCCACCAAGTTTACATTTTTTTGCTGTGCAAGTAAGACTCATTTTTGACTTCTTTTTTGACGGAATGCAGACCCCTGTAATAGCGTGTAAAGCATTTAGGCTCTCTGAAGCACTCTGTAGCCGAAAGTGGACGATCAGATCGGATGTAAGAGATGACGTTACAAAAGAGATGTGCAACGAAGGTTCGGCGTGGTGAAGAACAACAAACTCATTATTCAATACAGTTTAATGCCTCAGATTTAGCCATAGTAGCAGTTCATTCCCAAGCAGGAAATCCGATTACTTTTATATCTAAAATCCTCAATAAAACTGAAAAAAATTAGGGGACGAAAAAAATAACGTTTAGCATGAATGTGGGCATTAAAAGCCCTAAGATAATATTTATACGGAGTGTCTGGACTAGAAAATTTGACGTTAAAATTTCAATTGTGGAGCTAAAAAGTTGGTTACATATAAAACATTCAACAAAATTTTGTATAAACCTGGTACTACCAATGTAGCATCAATGCAGATGCTCTTTCAAGAATAGAAATAAATAATATTAAGGAAGATGAGAAATCCAGTGCTCAACACTCTGCTGAAAGTAGCTTTCATAACATAAGAATAACAAAAAAACCCCTGAACCAATTTTACTAGCGCTTGGGAGTAACAGTGTGTAAATGAAAAGAATAAGCGCAATAGAAGGGCACACTATTGCTCCAGAACGCTAGCAAGATTGCACTGACTTGTTTTGGGAAAAGCGTTAAACTTCAACAATTTTCATAATTTCATAATAGTCTCGTTTTATTCAAGATTAATGAGACAATATTATTGTGTTAAAAATGATACCATTTCTTGTAAGTTGTACCGAAAAAATAGCGTCAAAGTCCGATAAACACAACCAAAATTCAAAAATTTCAGTTTCTTGTGTAAAATTTGTATCTTAGTTGCTTAAATAAATCGAAGATCTATTTTTTTCAAAAGCTGCAACATTTAACTATTACGCTACAACATTTAACATTTACTATTTCATATTTTACAGAAAACGGAAATCTCATTTGTCATCATAATTTTGCTGACCGTTTGTCATTCGAACATTATTGACTACACTAACAATGAATACCTACTACTAAAAGACGGAAACAAAGTAATAACTTACAATACCGTTGAGAACCAAGAAATAATTAAAATTGAAGATGTTAATATAATTAAGAATAAAAACTCAGACTAAGGTTGGGAAATTGCAAAAAACTTGAACGTTTTAAAAATCCTCATGTCTCAATTACTACTTTCCAGAAATAAATGGGGTATTCATGAATTGGGAAAGGTATGGAAATGGCTATCTCGAACACCTGACAACATCGACTTAATAAGAATCGGAGACCAAATTAACGAACTGACAAAAAATAATAACATACAATTTACAATTAATTCACGAAAATTTCAAGAAGTACAACGAATAACCAAAACACCCGACACGATCATTTTTAAAAAGAAACAAAATTTGACAAACAAAATTTAATTGATTGTTTCAGCCAAAATCAGACATTAAGAAATTCAAACATTTAAAATACAAAAATTTTAAGTGAAAACAAGAAAGGAAAGCAAACTTCGGGCGGAGCCGAAGTTGATATACCCTTGCAGATAAAACCGGATACATATCGCAAGAATCGGATATAGTTGGCCGATCCTTATGAGAATATGAAAATATATTCAATTCATTACAAAACAAAATCTGAAAAAAGTCCCAAACTTCTATCTTCAAGAACACCAAAGTGTTCTTATCAGTATACGATAATACCATTTCCGATCTTTCAGTTATATGGCAGTTATAAGATATAGTCGACCGATCCTTATGAAATTTGTCAGGTCGCATCACTTGACCCAAAATATGGCAGCTATAGGATATATAGTCGGCCGATCCTGATGAAATTTGGCATGTCGTATTATTTTGCCAAAAATAGCTCTCTAAAATCTGCACATAGTTCCAAGTTTATATCTTTAAAAATACGAAAGTTGTGCCATTTTCGATTGTTCAGTTAAATGGCAGCTATAGGATTTAGTCGGCCGATCCTTATAAAAGTTGGGTCATTTCCGATTGTTCAGGTATATGGCCGATATAAGATTTAGTCGGCCGATCCTTATAAAATTTGGCATGTCGAATTATTTTGCCAAAAATAGCATTCTTACGAAATCTGATTCTATAACTATATAAGCACCAAAGTAATAGCATTCCCGGATATAGTGGATCGATCCCGGCCGTTCTGACTTATATAGTGCGTGCAAAGGAAAAAAGGGTGGGTGTAAAGTTTCAAGTCGATATCTTTAAAATTGAGAGACTAGTTTGCGTAGAATCAGACAGACGGGCAGACAGACGGACATGCTCATATCAACTCAGGAGGTGATCCTGATCGAGAACATATATACTTTATAGGGTCGTAGATGTCTCTTTCATTGCGTTGCATACTTTTGGCCAAAGTATAATACGAGGGTGGGCCGATAAAAAGTCGGCCTAACAAAGAAGTTAGCTTCGGCTCCGCCCGACATTAGCTTTCCATTCTTGTTTAACAAAAGGAATTGCGCTGCCCGAGTCTATGAGCTCTTCTGTTATCATAAACAGTTAAGTTTTCCTTAAGAAATAGACTTTGAAATACCTTTCATGGTTTTTTATTTCACTAGAACTCTTCTTTTGCGCGCATTGACCCACAAAATGACCCATCTCACCGCATCCATAACATTTGCTCTCTTTAGGTTGCGGCAATCTCGGACAAAATTACCTCGCGTGTTACTGTTGTGGTCATTTTTTTCGTTGGGCCCCTTCTCTTCTGTTGCTGCTGAAGATGTCTTGGGAACAGGGTCTTTCTTTTGAAGCGATTTTCGCAAACGCCAACTGCAATTGCTTCTGATCAAAAAAATGTTGGATACGGCTTGGTCCACATTTTTTCCTCAAAATATTTGGTAAAGCTTTTCTCACATTGCCATTTGCGGCTTTCAAAATTTCGCCTGGCATTAGTTTTTGAAACTTTTCCTCCAAAGGCCAAAATGAGTTGATCGCATATCTTATTTACAGGTTGCATTATGCGTGATGGATCGTTGAATAGCCAAGCTTGAGCATTACCTTTTAACTTTTCAAACATTAGCGTTCGTAAAGTTTCAGCATTTAAACCATAGACTTGTGCAATGCCCTTTAGGTGATTCACCCAGAACCGCGCACCGCAGTTTCCAGAAAATTCCAGCGTTGCTTGTTTTGTTAGGGTAGCAAGCCTAAAAAGTTGGAAAGTTACACATGCCCCCCGTGTATGTGAATGAGTGACACGCATACATACAAAGAACAATCCCAGCGCATACCAACCTTCTTCATCGTGCTCCTTTCAGAGACTGAGGAACAGACAGCATTCAATGAGAATATGAGCGTGAGGGGAACGAACGTTGAGCGTAAGAAAGAGAGTTAGAACTCGCTCTGGTGCTTGCTGGGGCCTGTCGCAAGAAATTTTTGCGTCCATTTTCGTTTTATGAAATGTGTTGTCTATATGCTGTATTGTTAGTTCTACCGCACAGTTGTTGTCCCTGTCGTCGCTGCTGCCATCACCGTCGCTGGTTTCTGCATCTTTGTCGCCGTGGTCTTCTGCGTCGTTGTCATTCTCTGTCGCATTTGGCGTAACTGTTCATATTTTTCGCTCAACTCCCTCTGCAACTTTTGAATACTATCGAGCGTCTCGAGCTCCAGCGAGCAGCGTCTATTTTACTATATTGTAAAATTTCATTTTGGGCAACCAAATTTTGGTGCTCGTCGCTTTCATTATTTTTAAGCATTGTTGTTTCCGTAGTATTGACTTCAGGAGGATCACCCCGATTTTCAATTGGCACTGCGCTTAAACGCTTAAGTTCTGCTTTATTGCCTTTTATAGACAGACCCAATTTTGACAACCAATTTTTTATGTTCACAATTGTTAAAGAGTTTGTTTCATGGCGTGAGTGATTTTATTGTAGCACTTCTAGCCTTTCTTATTTTATAGTAGGCGACAATGTTACTCTTATTTAAGTCACTTTTTCGATCCGTTTATTTTGAATGTTCGTAAGAGATGGGCTTTGATGTCCGCAGCCCAAAGCTCATGCCCTCCTCGATCCTGCCTGCCTCAGCAAAGCCGAGTCGAGAGCGCATCAAGACCCGAGCTGCGAACATAAGGCATATTAAGGTCACCCAGAGCTAAAAGATTGAATAGCCAATATGTGGGCAGTTCGGACGAAGGCGGTATATATAAACATGTAATGTATAAAGGACTTAGCGGACGAAATGATTTCCATGCAAATAAATTCTGTGTCACCAAACTTGTGATTTCACCTCTTCAGAAATAAGTTGGGAATCTACCGAAATGAGAGCAAACCACCATACCAATGCAAAAAATCACCAATACTTTGGTGGGAGGATTTTTTGTTCCACCCATGTAGGTGCACTGAAAAATGAAATTATAAAATCATTCACAAGGGGCTTAAAAAAAATCAATATAATAAAAAATACATTTTATTATATCCATTAAAAAAATCCCTCCATTTTACAACATCTTATTGTTATACTATGAAAAATATTGCGGAGCTTCTTAAGAAAATTTGTTGGCCCAAAGGATAATCCAAAGAAAATCTTATCTCTCAAGTTTACAAATATGGCATTTCAGATTAATCAGTTGTATGGCAGCTATAAAATATTCGTCTAACCCTTATGAAATTTGATAGGTCCGATCGGTTAAATTCATAGAAAAACAAATTTCTTTATAGTGCTACCCATTTAGTTGTCTAAAAGTAAAATCCAAATCGCATCTCCTGAAAATAACGAAACACTAAAGTTAGGGCATTTCCGATAAATCAGTTATATAGAAGCAATAGGATATTGTCGATCGATACTTATGAAATTTGGTGGGTTGGATCAGTTGGCCTAATTATACTATTGGGAAGTATAATTCAAGAAATATCCTATCTCTCATACGTAAGAAACACCATAGATATGGCATTTCGGATATATCAGTTATATGGCAGCTATAAAATATAGTAGTCCAATCCTTATGAAATTTGGTAGGTCAGATCGGTTGGCTTATGGGTAAATCAATAGGAAAAGTAATTTCTTTATAGTGCTACCCACTAAGTTGTCTGATAAGTAGTATAATCCAAATCGCATTTCCAAAAAGCAACGAAACACTAAAGTTATGACTTTTCCGATAAATCAGTTATATAGAAGCAATAGGATATGGTCGATCGATACTTATGAAGTTTGTTAGGTTGGATCAGTTGGCCTAAAGAAAAGTCGAAATAAAACATTTCTTTAACCAAAGATTATAAAGTACATAGATGGGACATCTCATAAATACAAAGAAAAATTTACTATGGCGCTGGAACGAGCGGGTGCCATAGCGCGACAAGTTAAGTTTGAGAATTTTTTCTCGCGACAACGAATGAGGGATAGTCGAGTGGTAGAGTGCTTGGCTGGTGTGCAAAGTAAAACGAGTTCAAACCGGCTCGGGACTTCCATTTTTTTTAAATTTTAAATCTATTTATATTATATTTTTATTCTTTTATTGTGTTTTTCTAAATTTATAATCCAATAAAAAAATATAAAATTGTAAAATAACATCGTCTCAGTTCGTAGTGGAACCCGATGTAAAAATGTCTATAAGTGCGTGTTCTACGGCATTTTGGCACACCGCGTCGTGAAACCCGCTCTCAAATGTTTTTATTTTTTCCGTCGTGGAACCCGCTGTAAAAATAAAAACGACAAACCACGGTTCCACGTCAAACGGCTGGCAGATGAGAGATGGAAAGAGAGAATTCTATTTTTAGATCGTAACATCTTTGGAACGATGAAAGTTTGAAACGTTTAAATCGAACCAATGTGAGAGCAAAGAGATCAGAAATATCTTCTATTATCCTTCCTCTTCAGCTCTGTTTTTGGTATGGATTTTCGCACTTCCTTTAAGACCAATTTTAAGTATCATACAGCCAACTTCAAGGGTAGCCTAGATGGATAGTGCGCGCTCCTTATTCTTGGGGTCCTGGGTTTTATTTCATTAGCGGGCGTTTTTTTCAACTTTTAGAAAGTTATAGTTTTATGATTCTTTTTATATTTATTTATTTATTTTTTTACTTTTAATTATACCCTTGCAGAGGGTATTATAATTTTGTCCAAAAGTGTGCAACGCAGTGAAGGAGACATCTCCGACCCTATAAAGTATATATATTCTTGATCAGGATCACCTCCTGAGTTGATATGAGCATGTCCGTCTGTCCGTCTGTCTGTCCGTCTGTCTGTCCGTTTCTACGCGAACTAATCTCTCAGTTTTGAAGCTATCGTCTTGAAACCTTGCGCACGCCCTTCTTTCCTTTGCACGCAGTATATAAGTCGGAACGGCCGGATCGGCCGACTATATCCTATAGCTGCCATATAACTGATTGTTCGGAAATGGTATAACTTTGGTGTTTTTAGAGTTAGAGAGTTTAAATTTGACACGAAAGCTACTTTTGGCAACAAATTACGACATGCCAAATTTCATAAGTATCGGCCGACTATATCCTATAGCTGCCATATAACTGAACGATCGGAAATGACCCAACTTTCATGTTTTTGAAGATAGAAAGCTGAAACTTAATACAGATTCTATTTTTGCCAGTTGATCCAACCTACCAAATTTCATTAGGATCAGCCGACTACATCCTATAGCTGCCATATAACTGAACGATCGGAAATGGTACTTGGTAGAAATATCAACTTTCGTATTTTTGAAGATAGAAGTTTGGGACTTTTCTTTAGATTTTTTATTTTAGTTAATTAGTTTTATTATGATGTAATCATAAGGATCGGCCAACTATATCCGATGTTTGCTATATAGGACTCCCTTGAAATTTTATTAGCGGGTCATAATGAAGCATAAAACAATTTTACAATTTTAAAATTTTAAAATTAAAGAAAAATATTACAATTAAAGAAAAATAAAAAAAAATAATTTTAATAGAAAGAAAAAGTTCCAAGGATTTGAACACAGAGAATTTATACATTGAGTAACCACTCTATGCATTAGCTACCACCCTATCTCGATCTGCAGCGATTTAAAATACTTTTTGTTCTACTAACTACCTCATCGGCGCATTGAAAACAGAAACGAGAAATTAAAATTGAAATTTGGAAGCCAAAACATTTTTACGCCGTCGTGCGAGCAGTCACACATACATACAAAGGTTCACATTTTTGTTGACGGATACATGTAAAGAGTTCTAAAAATAGAATCGTATGCATGTGCCAACAAGCTAGACGAAAAACTTGGCCGTTTTGGACCCTGATGTCCCATCTATGTACTTTATAATCTTTGCTTTAACTTAGGAACTACCAATATTATGGAATTTCTTATATAACAGTATGTGGTTAATTAATAGAAAAACCCATTTTTTTATTGGGTTACCTATTTAGTTATCTGAAAGTAGAATCCAAATCGCATCTTAAGGACACTTAAGTTATGGCATTTACGATAAATAAGTTTTATATGTAAAAGCAATAGGATATTATCGATCTATACTTATGAAATTTGGTAAGTTTGATCAGTTGGACAAAAGTATAATTCAAAGAATATCCTATCTCTTATACTTAAGAATCACAACTCATAAGCTTAAAAAAACCCTTAAGCTATTTCATTTCCGATCAATCAGTTATATGAAGGATAGGATATTGTCAGCTGATAATGATGAAGTTTGGTTGGTTGACGTAAAGAATAATTAAAAAAAAAAATCATTTTTTTAACTTAAAGGAAAAACTAAAGTTATGGCATTTCCGATAAATCACCAGTAGAAGTTCTGGTGACAGATTAAACAGGGGGCCGTCGGTCACTTATCTACCGGTTCCTTTAAAAACGATGGACCAGTAAACCAGATCGGTTCTACAGTCTCCTTTACGTCCTAACCTCTGGACACCATATCTTCCGATGTCTGTTTAGTTGGTACATGCCGCAACGTGCTATTATGTGAATTACCTCTTGAATTTCGATACGATCGTTGAAAAAACGATGATTGGGAGCCAATCCAATGAAGAGTAACTTTCGATGTGTCAGAAAAGGCACGAATTTGAATAAGTGACAACGGCTCTGTGAACACGAGTCTCGGAATTAAGATGTCCTCCAACTGCGACATGGTAATCTCTATTTTTGAATTGACTCATCCTAATCTAGCTTATTTAACCAAAGTTCCTGCAACAGGATCTTTCTTTTATAAGTATAGTTCTTAATAAGCCAAGGGGATCAAACGGCTTCGATGTCACCGAAAGAATGTTTCGCGTAGTTAAACTTTGACCCACGACTGAAGCATCAATTTAAAATTTAAATATATATCATCTTTAGGAACCCAAGCGATTCCTAATGCGTTAGTCGGTTCTGAGTCCGCGAGTGTTATTGGCTTAACCGTGCGAGTTTGAAAACCACTTGCTCAATTCAAACCCAGCGTTTTGAAGAACATGAGTTACTTCAGACTTAATTGTCTTTAGCCCCTCAATGCAACCAGCACCCGTTAACATGTCGTCGGCGTTAAATTCGGACCCAATAACTTCGGCAGCTCAAGGGAACATATTTTCACGGATTCACTTCACCTAGTCAAAGACTATATGGCCAGGAATGGGGCTGGTGGAGTGAGATATTTAACAGTGTTGAGCAGTGTTAAACAGTTTCAAGGACTTCGATGTGCCTATTGTAGCATGCGTACATATGTAAATACATACATATAAATAAGGCTGCAACACTTTGTTATTATGCCAAAATACATCAATTGTAGTATGCACATATATTGGTGTGCATAAGGGTGCGCATTGTAACACTTTGTTGCAGTATTTACATAATCCAAAGTCCCGGTTATAAGCCCTAAGTGGCCGAAATATGAACCGATCGTTATGGCTTAGCCCGCACACAGAAAGTGCTAGTGTCAGCATAATCGTAACAAACGGTCAGCATACGCATACCCCTCGCGCCTCTACTTGAGAGCGCATAACAAAGTATATTATTATGTTCCTTTATACATAAGTACATAAGTAAGTTAATAACTTCTGAAATATTAGAGATATTTTCAATCGGTTTTTTATTTTCGGTTTGTTACTCAATTTTGCATTATGTGGACACAAATGAAATTTAAAGTGTTTTTTATATTTAATATTTATATTATTTATATTTAAAAAAAGACTTTTATTAAATTTTTTGTATTCTAAAGAAAAAGAGTAAGAAATAGAATTAAAACTTATATTATGCAAGAAACAAATAAGAAACATATATGTACATTATATACAAAAATTTTATATACATTATACACAAAAAAATTAAAATTCTGTGAACAGACGATGGCATGTCAAACCAAGGGTATTTATTAACAAAAATTTCGGCAGTTTCCATAGCGTACGATTCGACGGCATTGGTGTTTAAGTAATGTCTACAGGACAATGCTCGCAGAACAATGCTAAATCGGAATATTAAAATTTGGTTACTTTTTTTATGCGCGCAGCTAAATTTGGAAAAAATCTTCGTGCAGTGTTTCCATTGTTAGTACTTTCAGTACCGGCCGTACTTCCAGTTCTTATAATATCCCCGGTAAGCTCCTCGTCAGCATTCAGCTTCGACACAATTCTTGATGTATTTCCGTCCTTATACAAGTGGCTACTTGCAGCCAACAACAATGCGAAAAATTCCGAAAATGCCTGATAGTTTGTTTATTTGAGTTATTCTGCATCACTCTGAAATACTTTTCTCTGGGCGTCCAACATTTCTAAATGATGGATATTTCCATCAACACCTGAGGCGTGTCTATCCACTCTTTATTCCTTTTTTCAAAAGCTGTCTTATTTATATCGCATTTCTTCCGCTACGGGACAAGCCCACTATTAAAACTACTATTTTTCCCCAATTTTGCAAAACTCCTTTTCGTTACAATCATATTTGATTGCAACGGCTTCGCCGTGCCATACTAAGAAAAGTGCGTGCTTCGACACTGACATTCTTCCTAAAAATATAAATAACTTGTAGATACGCAGGACTACGCACTCATTTTTGACATTTCAGACAGATAATAATTCAAACTTTAACAAACAATTGCAACTAGAGTGAATGCAGGTGAATTTGTTAAGTTCTACTTCACGAAAGACTGGTGTGCGCTCCATTCCGCACATTGTAAATACACTCCAAGTCCACTATAATTTATAAGTAACACATATACTGACACGTCACAAGCACAGATTTTCTATGTAGCACATACCTTAATAGTTGTTTAAAACCAAACTTGCACTAGAATAATCGTAATTTTCACTATTTATTCAAATATGCAACCAATAAGTAAAAGGGCGCCAAAATTGTAAATATCAACTGCTGAAACATATGTTGACTTTGACAGTTCACAGCTGATCATCAGCTTATTGATGAGCTTAGAAAACATCAATTAGCATCTAATCAAGGTGTATACTATCGATAGGTAAACTTAAATTAACGTTTATTTAAATTTGAAAATCATAATTAAATGGCGCTAGCCAGGCCAAATCGACCATTGTGTGACATGGCGACCGTGACAGCGATGCGAAAAAATAAAAAAAATAGTAGCACACCTAAAGTGGCTACTCTACGTAAATACTCCACCTCCCGCGTGGGCTACGGCCCAAAAACTTTAAACAGAACTAGATTTTCTGAAAGAACAATTAATTAATAAGCAACAAAAATTAACGCCCAAAAATTGCCGCCACTCACTCAGTGCCGATAAGGAAAATTAATAAAAAAATAATAAAAACAAAACCTCCATCACCCAAGCCATTACCGAAACTTAAAAGACATGCCCGAAGGATTGCCCTGGCCCACTGGACAGCCCTCACTGCAACCACACCTGTGCTAGGACCGGCACCGGTAACGCCTGAGCCCAAAAGGCCCCGGACAGCAGCAGCAGCAAATGGATTGCGGAAATACGCCACCTCCTGCGCCACCGAGGGAACGTCAGCGTAGCCAAACCGGCGACGACCAGTTGGCGTAGAAGGAAGAAAGAAAACCAACTGAGCTGAAAATTTTTTTTACCCATGCACTGCGTTGCATAATTTTGTTGAATGCACTACGATGCATATTTTTTTTTTATATAATATAATATTTTGAAAAATTGAGCGGAACTTCTTTTGCCAAATTAGAAAGTATGGCTCGTATAGCTGTACAAATAATGGGTATGTTTAACGAGATTGTTTTATCTCACACCAAAAAAAAAGGGTGGCTGCTAATATTTAATAAAAACTGGGCGAAAACGAAAACGAAAGGTCTTCCTTCTTCAACGTTATAAATTCGAGTATATTTTCTAATCTTTCTCTAATCTTAAGCCTAACTTATCTATTGCGGCGAAGCGGGGCGAATTCGCATAAGAGCGAATATGAGCTTTAGGAGGAGCTCCTTTAGAATAGGAGCGGGAGCTCCGCCCTAAGCTATCTAAGAGTAAATTTACAGACTAACAACTAACAAATACAATTCAGCTATAAATATAATTCAAATTTTTCGACTTCAATAATATACAAATTTTCGACTTTAATAAATGTAAATCAATTTACACCGGCCCCGTTGAAGGCCTCCATCAGGCTTCAACTAACTGGCAGCCGCGCCAGCTTGTGGACCGCTCTCCTATATTCCGCTCCAGAGCTAGTTCGGACGACGGCGACCCTGACCCTTCCGTCCGCGCCGGCGTGTGTTGCTCCTACTCGTCCCGTGAGCCACTGTTGTGGCGGCTGGTGATCCTCTGCGATCAGGACCAGCTCGCCCGTCCGGATGTCGTCCTCCTGGTGCTGCCACTTCGACCGCGCCTGTAGGCCCAAGACGTACTCCCGGGACCATCGCTGTCAAAACATTTGCTTGATTGACGAGACAAGCCGCCATCGCCGCAAGCACGTTAGACCCTGCTGGTCCGGGGTCCGCGGTGCTGGTGGGGCGATGAGCGGCCCGCCTGTCAACAGGTGCCCGGGAGTAAGCGCCTCGCCGTCGCTTGGGTCGTGACTCAGAGCCCCCAGGGGTCGTGAGTTCAGGACGGCCTCGACTCCAACGAGGACGGTCTGCAGCTCCTCCGCGGTCAGTCTGGCGTTCCCTACCGCTCGTAGGAGTAGGTGTTTTGCAGACTTCACACCTGCCTCCCATAGTCCGCCCATGTGCGGAGCCCGCGGCGGTATGAGCGCAAATACGCATCCGCTTTTTGATGCGTATTGCGTGACCGCGTCGACCTCGTCCTCGATTCTCCGACGAAGGTCTGCGAAGTGGCGACTCGCTCCGACGAAGTTCGTCGCGTTGTCGCAGTGCACGATCTGCGGACATCCTCGGCGCCCAACGAACCTTTGAAAAGCCAATGAAAAGGAATCAGTTGAAAGGTCGGAAACTACTTCTAAATGAACTGCCTTGGACGCAAAACAAACAAATAAGGCAATGTAGGACTTATAGGGTGGCCACCACGAATTTTCAATGTCGTATCTATAGGGCCACAAAAATCAACACCACATATGGAGAATGGGCGGAGAGCACGAATTCTATCTAAGGGTATATCACCCATGATTTGAGTCATCAGACGAGGCTTGCATTTAAAGCAGCGAATGCATGACCGTACTGTCTGACTGCAGACTTCCTGCGCATTTACGATCCATATGCGCTGTCGCAAAAGACTCACAAGTGCTCGTGGACCCACATGAAAATTCGACTCGTGCAAGTATCGGACGTAGCTCTGAACAAATTAAGAGCGTTTTGTCAACAATACTGGAAACTTGGCATCGTACGATATAGGAGCATTAGCTAGTCGCCCCCCAACCCGCACCAACGAAAAGGTAAGCCCAGCCTCTGAAGATTCGTGTAGAAAGGGATTTAGCTTTTGTAGGCTAGGGCTAACACTTAAATGTTTTCGGATCTTTTCTATTTCATCTTGATACTCGTGCTCTTGGACTATTTCGACAATTTTCTTGAATGCTTCATTATATTCGACAGGTGAGGGAACAATATCAGAATTCACTACTAATTTCTTCGATTTCCTTATAAAGCGGAACATATAAACGAACACTCGCAGCAGTTTTAGGTGAGAGGAATAACCTTCTATCACTTCCAATAAATCTGAGGTAGATACGATTGCGGTTAATCCGACCGCATTCTTTTTCGCTTCCATCTGTAGAAGTTCTGGTGACAGATCAAACCGGGGGCTCGTCGGCCACTTATCTTCCGGTTCCTTTAAAAACGATGGACCTGTAAACCAGATCGATTCTACAGTCTCCTTTACGTCTCCACCTCTGGACACTATATCTGCCGGGTTCTGTTTAGTTGGTACATGCCGCCACGTGCTATCCTCTGACCACTCTCGAATTTCAGCTACTCTATTCGATACGAACGTTGACAACGACGATGGATGGGAACGAATCCAATGAAGAGTTACTTCTGAATCCGACCAAAATACACTTCGTTCGATCGGAACTTTTATTAGAGGCTTTATCTTGCGGCAGAGATCTGCGAGAAGGTGAGCGGCACATAACTCAAGACGGGGGAGCGTCTTTGTCTTGAGCGGCGCTACTTTGGACTTTGCCGTCAACAATGAAACTTTAATACCTTCTGCAGATTTGCAACGAATATAGACGCAGGCTCCATAGGCTCTCATCGATGCGTCAGAAAAGGCATGAATTTGAATCGGTGACATCGGCTCGGTAAACACGAATCTCGGAATTGAGATGTCCTCTAATTGCGACAGGGCAACTTGTATTTTGTTCCACGCTGTTTCTAAGTGCAGTGGAATTGACTCATCCCAATCTAGCTTATTTAGCCAAAGTTCTTGCAATAGGATCTTTCCTTTTATAAGTATAGGGCTTAATAGGCCAAGAGGGTCAAACAACTTCGATGTCACCGAAAGGATGTTCCGCTTGGTCGCCCTTTGACCCATGACTGAAGCATCAATTTCAAATTTAAATACATCTTCTTTAGGAACCCAAACGATTCCTAATGCTTTAGTCAGTTCTGAGTCCGAAAGTGTTATTGGCTTAACCGTGCTCTCGGATGCAGTAACTTCAGGCGAGTTTGAAAACCACTTGCTCAATTCAAACCCAGCGTTTTGAAGAACCTGAGTTACTTCAGACTTAATTGTCTTTAGCTCCTCAATGCAACCAGCACCAGTTAACATGTCGTCGACGTAAAAGTCGGACCCAATAACTTCGGCAGCTCGAGGGAATGTATTTTTCACAGATTCACTCAACCTCTTCAAACACCTTATGGCCAGGAATGGGGCTGGCGCAGTGCCATATGTAACGGTGTTGAGCTTGCACAATTTCAAGAACTCTGATGGGTCTTTCCTCCACATTATCAACTGGTATCGCCTATCGGCTTCATTTACCATTACTTGGCGATACATTTTTTTTATGTCGGCTATCAGAGCGAATCTGTTCAGCCGGAACCTAAGAAGAATTGAATACAACTCTTCCTGGATGGTACAACTTCCCAGTCTTACAAGACGCATCAAACACGACTCGTAATTTAGTCGATGTGCTTTGAGGCCGTAAGACACACTGATGGGGTATGACGTAGTGTGGAGTAGCAAGAACATCATTGCTTGTAGGGGACATATGACCTAAGGATTCGTATTCTTCCATAAATTCCACATACATTTTCTTTAAATTCGGATCTCGAGATAATCTTTTTCGAGCGACAAAAAACGGCGTTTGGCTACCTCGAACGAGTTTCTCAAAACGCTTGGATCCGATTTAAATGGAAGCCACATAACTCTTGTTCAGGTGACAAAAGCTTTTTGGAAGTTGGTACTTCTTCCAACGACCAGAATTTTTTCAAATTGCCATCTATCGACTCGAGTAGTTCTTCTTGGCAATTCAGGCTAGAGACAGGCTGTTGAGGAGTTGAGGTATTTGCCTTATATTTTCCCGATACTATCCATCCAAGGAGAGTTTTTTGGAGGATGGGATGGTTTGGCCCTTGTTTTATTTGGCCAACGGACAACAATTCGAAAAATGACTCAGCTCCAATTAACAAATCTATCCGCTGAGGTTTGTAGAAATATGGGTCTGCTAGCGGCAAGTTCTTTGGTAGGTCCCAATCTTTCACGTTCACTGACTGGTCAGGGTGATAACCCGAGATAGTTCTCAAAATCCAAAAGTCGAACGGAAACTCACTACCATTAATCGTTGACTTCACCACAGTGTGTATCTTTTTCTTAACCTGGGAATTAGCTTGACCAATTCCAAGCAAGTTGATACACGATTCCTCCCTACGGATCTGTAAGCGTTGAGCAAGTTCTTCAGTAATAAAGTTCATTTGTGACCCAATATATGCTCGCCATTTTTAGTTCTAACGCTTACGATCGACGTCGCTAACAAAACCCTTTCTAGTGATGACGCATGCAAAGCATGTGACGTAGAAGGGCCATCAAGATGTAGCGCTGGGGGAGGATGTTCATTTGGTGTGGTAACGCCAAGTTATTTTCGGTCACAGTAAATCGGTAAAGTTTGTGGTGCGATCTTGCACAAATTTGACATCTAGTCGATTTACACTTCGCAACCGTGTGACCTTTTCGCAGACAATTTAAACATGAGGCTGACTTGACAAACTCAAACCGTTGCATTACAGCAAGGCGAGCGAACGGACTACACTGGGCAAGACTATGGTCTTGTGCGTTGCAATAACTGCAAGCTTGTTTATTGGAAGCGGAGCAAGCCAACGAACTCCTATTGTGCTGCTTCCCGAACCCAATTTTCTCCTGTTTTGGCTTGCCAGTCTCTTCAGCGGACAGGTGCTGGTACCTACGGTTTAATATTTTTTCGAAATCGGACCACAGCGGCAATTCCTCATAATCCAGTGACTCTTCCCATTTTTCTCTGGTCACTGGATCTACTCTACTCAAAACTAAATGAATGATCATTGAGTTTGCAATTTTAGTGTCATCTCCTATGGATAATAGTGACCCATAGATCGATGACACTGTGTCGATGAGACCTCTCAACGACGACGCAGACGGCTGGGAAACTTTCGGAAGGCTGAATAATTTGCTTATTTGGTTCGCAAAGATGAGACATTCGTTATCGTAAACTCTTTTTAGACTAGCAATAGCTTTGTCATAATTACTCTCGGTGACTTGGAATGCCTTGATAGTTCCTTGATAGGAATGCCTTGATAAGGCTTCACCAGAGAGGCAAGAAATTAAATGGTTAAATTTCTCGATAACAGGAATGTTCACATCCTTGTCTACTAATGTCTCAAAGAGACTCATGAAATTTTTAAACTCCGAATAGTTTCCACTGAATTTTGGCAATGCCAAACTGGGAAGTCGAGCTCGAGTTGGGGCTGCAGAAATTGCAGTAGCTGGTGGGGACTCTTCAGCTAACGTGAAGGCATTTAATAAAGACATCACCCTTGCCTTAGTTGTTATCTCTAATTCTTCCAACTCGGCTCCAAATTCATCTTCCTCATCTAATTGCTCGATCTGGTCTTGCAACTCGTTTGCCTTAAATATTGTCTCATTTAAAACCTGAAGCCGGCACTCTAGCTCGGTCTTCACTAAAGGAGCTGACCCAGCTTCCAAACGTTCCTCTAACCGGCAAATGCTTTTTACTCTGACATTTAATCTTCTTCTTAATTCATCAAGAGTCGTGGATTTAACTTTCTGTTTATTACTTTCCATTTTAAAATTTATTTATTTATTTTTAATAAACAGACGACGATAAAAAATTTAAAAAATTTTTGTTTTTATTATACCCTTGCAGAGGGTATTATAATTTTGGTCAAAAGTGTGCAACGCAGTGAAGGAGACATCTCCGACCCTATAAAGTATATATATTCTTGATCAGGATCATCTCCTGAGTTGATATAAGCATGTCCGTCTGTCTGTCCGTCTGTCTGTCCGTCTGTCTGTTTCTACGCGAACTAGTCTCTCAGTTTTAAAGCTATCGTGTTGAAACTTTGCACACACCCTTCTTTCCTTTGCACGCAGTATATAAGTCGGAACGGCCCGGATCGGCCGACTATATCCTATAGCTGCCATATAACTGATTGATCGGAAATGGTATAACTTTGGTGTTTCTAGAGTTAGAGAGTTCAAATTTGACATGAGAGCTATTTTTGGCAACACATTCCGTCATGCCAAATTTCATGCCAAAGGATCGGCAGACTATATCCTATAGCTGCCATATAACTGAACGATCGGAAATGACCCAACTTTCATGTTTTTGAAGATAGAAAGCTGGAATTTAATACAGATTCTATTTTTGGTCAGTTGATCCAACCTACCAAATTTCATTAGGATCGGCCGACTATATCCCATAGCTGCCATATAACTGAACGATCGGAAATGGTATTTGGTAGATATATCAGCTTTTGTATTTTTGAAGATAGAAGTTTGGGACTTTTTTTAGATTTTGTATTGTAATAAATTGGATTATATATTCCTATTCCCATAAGGATCGGCCAACTATATCCGATGTTTGCGATATATATCCGGTTTTAACTGCAAGGGTATATAAACTTCGGCTCCGCCCGAAGTTAGCTTTCCTTTCTTGTTTTTAAATAAAATTTATTTTTTTTGTTTTTTTAAATTTATTTGTGAGTTAGCTAAAATAAAAATTTTTGACTAATATAAAAAATTTTTTTATTTTAATTATTTAAGTAATAAATTAAATTCAAAAAAAAAACGAAAACGAACGAAAAAGATATTTAATTTAATATCTAGCGAAACGAAAAATAATTAATTAATATGGCGAAAAAAGATAAAATAATTAATTAATTATTTGATAGTCGAACTATGTTGATAGTCGAGGCACTGAGTATCCAAAAAAATAGTTGGTTGCCAATGACACCGAAAAAGGTGTATACCCCACAATTATAGGGTAGCGCGTCACTTGGCGTTCCGGTAAAATAAAATGCGCCAAACTAATGCATATACATTAGGGCGGGTCAATTTTTTTTCGCAAAAATCGTCCCCCATAATCGGAATCTACGAAGAATTCTAAGAAAATTTCACCAAGAAACCATGTGTCTAAAATGAATTCCTAGCTCGCGCCGAGAAGCTTCAAGATTGCACTATGAGGTACATAAGATATTTCGAGGTATTTAAGACATTTTAATGTATTTAAAAAAAACGTACGCATTTTCCAATTATGTTGGAGTCAATTCTGATTCATCTTTTTACAACAAATTTTATAATTTTTTTTTAAATTTATTTAACTTATAAATTATTTTTAATTTCTAAAGAAAGAGTCAAACTAGCCATGTACTTAGCCTCATATATGAAAGTTGGATCAATGAGTCTGTAACTTTTTAACGAAGTACGGTATCGATCTGAAAAATTAAATATATATTCAAAGGCATTTTAAGCAACTAAATAAAAGTAGGCGTGGCATGATAAAAGGCGGAATTTAATTTAATTTTTTAATATAAAGTTTATTTGCTTTCAAACAAGTAGGTAGTTTTTGCATTTTCTTGACTTGGACTATACCGTCATCTTAATAGAATCTGAAGTCTTTCTTTGACTCCATTTGAGGAACTTTGGAACGACTTTCTAAAGTCAATGACATAACAGCATCTCGATTCTGTCGCATAACTCGCCGTGAGACATGTGTTAACAACTGCACACATCGTTCGGTGCCCTGTATGTGCGATGGAATTGCCGGATCTAGCAGTGGTATTTTAGCAGAATTGATGTATTCCAACAAGTGATCCTGTGGGATGTTTGCAGTAAATGGAGGTTCAAATAAGATGTCGTCATTATCCAAGTCAACTAAATGCAAATAATCGGTGCAATTAATGCGATTCTTTTTATAAGTTCTAAATTTAGTTGGGTCATATAATTTCTCGCGATAATACATAATTTTATTTATTGCACTTTCGCGAACTGTTTTTCTTTCATCGAAAAGCATTGTTAACAAAATATTTTCTGTATGGGCGAAGAATGCACTGTTTTGGATTGTTTTGTTCATCTCACATGATCACTTGTTGGAATACATCAATTCTGCTAAAATACCACTACCAGATCCAGCAATTCCATCGCACATACAGGGCACCGAACGATGTGTGCAGTTGTTAACACATGTCTCACGGCGAGTTATGCGACAGAATCGAGATGCTGTTATGTCATTGACTTTAGAAAGTCGTTCCAAAGTTCCTCAAATGGAGTCAAAGAAAGACTTCAGATTCTATTAAGATGACGGTATAGTCCAAGTCAAGAAAATGCAAAAACTACCTACTTGTTTGAAAGCAAATAAACTTTATATTAAAAAATTAAATTAAATTCCGCCTTTTATCATGCCACGCCTACTTTTATTTAGTTGCTTAAAATGCCTTTGAATATATATTTAATTTTTCAGATCGATACCGTACTTCGTTAAAAAGTTACAGACTCATTGATCCAACTTTCATATATGAGGCTAAGTACATGGCTAGTTTGACTCTTTCTTTAGAAATTAAAAATAATTTATAAGTTAAATAAATTAAAAAAAAAATTATAAAATTTGTTGTAAAAAGATGAATCAGAATTGACTCCAACATAATTGGAAAATGCGTACGTTTTTTTTAAATACATTAAAATGTCTTAAATACCTCGAAATATCTTATGTACCTCATAGTGCAATCTTAAAGCTTCTCGGCGCGAGCTAGGAATTCATTTTAGACACATGGTTTCTTGGTGAAATTTTCTTAGAATTCTTCGTAGATTCCGATTATGGGGGACGATTTTCAGGATTTTTTGGACAGGAACAAATTGACCCGCCCTAATATACATACATACATACATATATAGCAGCGGACAACGGTTGAAGCGAAAACGAAAATTTTACCGCTGCATATATTTGTATGTACGCCAAATTATTTATGCACGTAAATATGTATTATATTTGTACATATATTTGTATATAAATAAATGTTTGGCTGCACTAAATGTAACTATTTTATTTGGCGAAAACGAACGAGGGGTAAAGGGGAGGGCGACAGTGATGTGGATATGTATTTAAGTATGTTTTTGTCAATTTTAGCCACAGGCAGTTTGTTAATAATTTAACTAACTACTCAAATTTTTAAGCTCTACTAATTTCAAGTTCGTATGCGCCAAGAATTGAAAGGAGGGTGCAATATTTCAGCACAAGACGAAGATTTAATTTGTCTCTTCTCAACTTTCAATTTTTCGCACAAATACCTGGGGTTCTGCCTTGGGATCCTTTAATCCCGCTGCCACTTTCCTGTTGCAGTCGATGCAGGTGCACGGCATGGAAGGAGATTGGTTATGATAAGTGGCGAAGTTCCTGCGGTGATGATCCTGCGGTGACGATCCTGCGAGGCTTGAGGGTTTCACGACGCGGTGATTTTTGGGTTTTATTTTCCACAGCACGGACGCGTCGCGAGCAGCTCTTTAAATTGTATGTATATATATATTTTTTTTTTGTGTGTAATTATGTGTAATTACACAGTGTCACTGTCACTTTGTTTTTGTTTATTTATTAAATATCTCGCACTAAGTCCACCCGGGGGCGCGAAAATGTTTAACGAGATTGTTTTATCTCACACCAAAACAAAAGGGTGGCTGCTAATATTTAATAAAAACTGGGCGAAAACGAAAACGAAAGGTCTTGCTTCTTCAGCGTTATAAATTCGAGTATATTTTCTAATCTTTCTCTAATCTTAAGCCTAACTTATCTATTGCGGCGAAGCGGGGCGAATTCGCACAAGAACGAATATGAGCTTTCGCTCCCGCTCCGCCCTAAGCTATCTAAGAGTAAATTTACAACTAACAACTAACAAATACAATTCAGCTATAAATATAATTCAAATTTTTCGACTTCAATAATATACAAATTTTCGACTTTTATAAATGTAAATCAATTTACAGGGTAGGAAAAAGATGTTAGAGAAAACTAAGATTTTTTAAAATTTTCTTTTCTAATGAGAAGTAATAGCATAAGTAAAACAGATCAAATAAATGATTCTGACTATTACTTCCCAGAAAAATTATATAAAATTACAAAATATAACTCAAATGAAAATAAAATAGAAATTGAAAAAAGAAAAATAGATACAATATCTAAAATGGGTTTGGTAGATACAAAGTTATAGATTCCACGGCAAATGTCGTTAATAAAATTGAATTCAATCGAAAAATCTATCTTCAAACAATCACAATATTGTTAATGATAATCGTTATTATAATGTTGGCAAGCGTATTACTAAAATTGTATAAATTACACAACAAATGTTTGAAGAAAAAATTCCAGAGTCAAGCAAATGACCTGGACAAAATCTAAAAAAAAAAACCCAGAAAAAACAAAATTTATTACACATAAATGTCAAAACCTAAAATCTAAGAAAATGAAATAACAGAAAATAAATATACAAAATATATTACGTAATTCTTTTTAC
The DNA here is from genome assembly GCA_018153455.1 of Drosophila parabipectinata. Classification (NCBI taxonomy): domain Eukaryota; kingdom Metazoa; phylum Arthropoda; class Insecta; order Diptera; family Drosophilidae; genus Drosophila; species Drosophila parabipectinata. The sequence goes on along the minus strand of JAECYA010000512.1, from coordinate 270,482 downwards.
AAAGTATGGCTAAAGGCATGGATTGGAACAAATTGTACGAGGAGTTATCAATAATTAAAACTAATTTTGACAGATCGTACAAGTCGCTAGCTCAGAATAGACCCATACAAAAGAACACGGTTAGGAAGGACGTTGAAATATTAGTAGAGTGCTTTAATGAAGCACGAATGCTAATACATGATCATAGGGAAAGATTAAATCAGAGGTCGGCACGGCCCTATCCCGAGGATAGGAAATTTCTCTGTCCGAGCTCTGCCACACACACACAGTGTAAATGTGTGAAACGTAATGCTCACAGCCTACTTTCTGCTATTCGGAACTAACACTAATGCGTTAAAATCATAGCAATGTATTGGGGTGCCGACCACTGGATTAAATCAGTATCATTGGTCACAGGTATCGAAACTTTTGATACGACTACGATCTAATTTAATATTTGTTAAACAAAAGTTCAGTTTAGAAATATCATTACTAACCGTTCTAAACACTCCAATAGCAGTTGACACTGCACCTGACTCGGAATCAAAGGAAACGAACGAATCTGAGTCAGAAGAGCTTCCCAAAGTAAACCCCAAAATAGAAGATGAAGATTTGAATAATCTTACTATTCCGGCGGTATACACTGATCGGGATAATTCTACAGATTCAGATACTTCGAGTCTAATAGAAAACAAAATAAGTAAATCCATCACAATGGCACAATCAAATATTGATTTTATTAATACAGCATCTAAGCTTATACCAGTTTTTGATGGTAAGTCTGAAAATTTAACAAGTTTCATTGATGCTTTACAAATAATACAATCAATAAAAGGCGAGCACGAAGAATTAGCTGTTTCCATTACTAAAACAAAGCTAAAAGGTGTCGCCAGGAATCTAATCGGTAATGAAAGAACAATTACTGAGGTGATTTCCAGACTAAGAAGCAACGTCAAAGGCGAAACTGATGAGGTATTATCAGCGAAGCTGATGAACCTACTGCAGCGCAATGAAACTGCTAACCAATACACACAAGAAATTGAGCAGATGACGAAAGCCTTAGAAGGTGCATATATGTATATCAGATGGTTTACCTTTAGAGCTAGCCAGGAGTTATTCCATGCAGCATGCCATCAAAGCAATGACTAAAAATTGCACAATCGATAAGGTAAAACTTATCATGCAAGCTGGCACATTCAGCACTATGAACGAAGCCGTTTATAAATTTGTCAATAGTTGAACTGAAGCAACTGGGCAGTCAAACACAGTCCTATATTTTAAGAATTATCCACAGCGAGGCTCAAATCGTGGACGTGGAAGTTATAGTTGTAGTTTTCGTGGTAATCACAATAACACAACCCCAATAACTACAACCACGATAATTATAACAACAATTATAAAAATAACAATAGAGGGCGAGGCCCATATAGAGGAAACTTTAAAGGCAGTGGTAACTCGAACCGAGGCCACAATAGCAATAACCAAGCCAATGTATGAATGACCCAAAATAATAACCAAAACACATCGAAAAACTCCCAAAACTTCCAAACTCCCTATTAATCTCAGCCAAAATGTATTCGTTTCATTTTTTTATGTAGCTACTGGGAAAGAACTTATATTTTTAATAGACACAGGTGCAGACATTTTCATTTTAAAAGAAACTTCGGATAACTTCCAAAACATCCAAGATGATTACATCATAGACATAAAAGGCATAAGTCAAGAAATAATAAAATCCCAAGGTTTAGTTTCTATAGAGATACAGACCACCAATTACATAATTCCACACGATTTTCATATCCTAAATTCACATTTCCCAATTCCATGCGATGGAATAATAGGCATCGACTTTATCAAAAAATACAACTGTCAATTAGACTTCAAGCCATCTGAAGATTGGCTTATAATTAGACCCAAAAATTTAAAATTCCCGATTAAAGTACCAATAGCTCATAGTTCTGGCAATAATTCAATACTTCTGCCAGCAAGATCCCAAGTTATTCGAAAAATTGAACTTAATTCAACAGCAGACAGTGTATTAATTCCAAATCAGGAAATTCAACATGGTATTTACGTTGCAAATACCATAGCAACATCCAATAATGCCTTCATAAGACTATTAAACACAACAAATACCGACCAAGTAGTGAGTACAGATAAACTAACATATGAATCACTTTCGACCTACGTGTAGTCAACACAAATCCAGACAATAGAAAAAAATCCGTACTATTACAACTGTCAAAAAACTTCCCTCCACAGTTCAAGTTTCAGCTTACTAGCCTATGCACCCAGTATAGCGATATATTCGGATTGGAAACCGAATCAATAACCACAAATAATTTTTAAATTTAATTTTATTTAATAATAAATTTAAATTTAATAATTTAATTTTAATAAACAAAAACTGAGATTAAAAGATGATGAACCAGTTTATATAAAAAACTATCGAAGCCCACATAGTCAGGTGAATGAAATACAAAAACAAGTGGGAAAATTAATCTCAGACGGGATTGTCGAACCGTCAGTATCCGAATATAATAGCCCATTGTTACTTGTTCCTCAGAAATCATCCCCCGGATCAAATGCAAAGAAATGACGATTAGTAATTGACTACCGCCAGATTAATACAAAATTACTATCTGATAAATTCCCATTACCTAGAATTAATGATATTTTATATCAACTAGATCGAGCAAAATACTTTTCATGTCTTGACTTAATGTCAGGATTCCATCAAATTGAACTAGAAAAAGGTTCAAGAGATATAACGTCTTTTTCAACGAGCAACGGCTCATATCGCTTCACGCGATTACCCTTCGGATTAAAAATAGCTCCTAATTCGTTTCAGAGAATGATGACTATTGCGTTCTCTAGTCTATAACCTTCTCAAGCGTTTCTTTATATGGATGATTTAATAGTAATCGGTTGTTCCGAAAAACATATGCTTAAAAACTTAACAGATGTTTTTGAGAAATGTAGGAAATTCAACCTATGGTTACATCCAGAAAAATGTTCATTTTTTATGCATGAAGTAACTTTTCTAATAAAAGTTTTTTCTAATAAATAAAAATTTTTCTTTTCCTTAAATAAGGAATAAAGGGATAAAGGAATACTTCCAGATGACAAGAAATACGATGTCATCATGAACTATCCAGTTCCGCACGACGCGGACAGTTCTAGACGTTTCGTAGCATTCTGTAACTATTATAGACGTTTTATAAAAAATTTCGCCGATTATTCACGGCACATAACAAGATTATGTAAAAAGAATGTTCCTTTTAAATGGACGGATGAGTGTAAAAATGCATTCCAATACTTAAAAACCAAAACTTATGGAACCTACCTTGCTACAATATCCAGACTTCACTAAAGAATTCTGTATAATACCAGATGCAAGTAAGCAAGCATGTGGAGCGGTTTTAACTCAAAATCGTAATGGTCTCCAACTTCCCATTGCATACGCATCAAGAGCATTTACAAAAAGTGAAAGTAACAAATGTACTACTGATCAGGAATTAGATGCAATTCACTGGGCGATATTACATTTCAGACCATATATATATGGAACACATTGTTCTTGGAAAACCAAGAACAAGAATTGCCAATGCAATTATTGATTTAGTTATTGATTTAGATCAATTTTTCCAAAGGCTTGAAATGCAAGCCGGTATAAATAAAATCAGCCAACTCAAAGTGGCACCGTGGGAAAATATCTTTGAATATACTTCAATAGATAAATTTAAATTAATGGGCAATAAAATATTGAAATCATTAAGAGTAGCGCTACTCAACACAGTGACCCAAATAACAAATTTACAAGAAAAAAAAAGCAATTTTGTCTACATTTCATGATGATCCAATTCAAGGAGGTCATACTGGCATATCAAAAACTTTGGCCAAAGTAAAAAGACACTATTACTGGAAAAGCATGTCTAAAGATATAACTGAGTACGTAAGAAAATGTCAAAAATGCCAGAAATCAAAAATAACTAAACACACAAAGGCCCCTTTAACAATCACAGACACACCAATAAATGCTTTCGACAGAGTGATAGTGGACACTATAGGTCCACTGCCAAAATCAGAAAATAGCAATATGCAGTCACTTTAATATGTGATTTAACTAAGTATTTAGTTGCCATACCTGTTCCGAATAAAAATGCCAATACTGTCGCTAAAGCAATATTTAAAACTTTTATCCTGAAGTACGGTCAAATGAAAACGTTCATTGCGGACATGGGAACAGAGAGGAATATAGGAATATAGGGAATATAAGAATTCAATTATAGACGATTTGTGCAAATATTTAAATATTGAAAATATTACATCCACAGCACACAATCACCAGACAGTTGGAACAATAGAAAGAAGTCATAGAACTTTCAATGAATACATACAATCTTTCATGTCGGTTGATAAAACTATCTATCCTAAACTATCTATAAACTATCCCAAACATATCGGTTGGGACGTATGGCTTCAATATTTTGTCTTCTGTTTCAACACGACCCCCTCTATGGCACATACATATTGTCCATATAAGATAGTATTCGGTAAAACAAGTAATTTGCCAAAAAATTTTAATAGCATAGATAGTGTAGAAGCACTATATAATATAGATGACTATGCTAAGGAGAGTAAGTATAGATTTGAAGTAGCCTATAAAAGAGCTAGAGTTATGTTAGAAGCAAATAAGAATAGAAATAAACTACTATACGATCATAAAGTAAGGGATATAGATATATCAGTAGGTGACAAAGTTTTATTAAAAAACGAGACAGGTCATAAGTTAGATCCTAAATATACAGGTCCGTATATAGTAACAGAAATAGGAGATAGAGATAACATAGTAATAACAAGTAATAAACATAAGAAACAAACAGTTCATAAGGATAGATTAAAAATCTTTATTTCATAAATTGCACTTAATATGGCCAATGGCCATACATAGACACACATACATAGATAAATAAATACACATATTCTTTTAATAATTTCATTTTCCATGATTTTAACAACGGATTTATTAATTAGAAAAAAGATGTATTAATTAGAAATTTTTATTATAAAAATAACTTCATTATATTACGTTATTTTTCAAAAGGAGGGAGATGTAGTATGCACATATATTGAATATCCACTGTACCGAGAGTACTTAAAGGGTGCGCTTTGTAACACTTTGTTGCAGTATTTACATAATCCAAAGTCCCGGTCATAAACCTTAAGTGGCCGAAATATGAACCGATCGTTTTTGCTTAGCCCGCACACAGAAAGTGCTAGTGTCAGCATAATCGCTGACACGGTCAGCATATGCATACCCCTCTCGCCTCTACTTGAGAGCGCATAACAACGTATATTATTATGTTCCTTTATACATAAGTACATAGCCGTCTCTCTGCCGCCGCCTGCAAGCAGCGCAGCTACTGTAAATATTGTAAAAGAACAGAGACATTTTGATCGTTGGAGCGGCACCTCAGCTGCTCCTTCTAAATGAAAACCTAACAAAATTCAAACCCTGGAGTTATCCTTTGACACAACACATCATACATAACCAGCGACTTCGTCGCAGCGCTAAGTGCCCTCTGCACATACTCAAGTGCAGACGAAATATGATTCGCACTTGGATAACAGCGACAGCCCAATAGCTATGTCACCGTTCCCACGCTTGACTGTCGCTGTGTATACATATGTATGTGCGCGCATAACTCCCTCAGCTAGCCAGCAACGTTCCTGTTGCTGTACATAATAAGCAAAAAAAATGATGTAAGTGCTGCTCCCTGCTAAACAGTGAACAGCCAAAGCAAAAGCCAAAGCATTCTATAAAGTTCGCTTAATCAACAAACAACTGTAAATCAAATTTTTTCCTCCTTCCCTATCATATAAAAATATTTCACATTCTTATGAGCTAGGTATTGCTAATCTCTTTGCGTCATTTTTTCAAACCACTTATTCGTCCGATTCATTTAACCTCAATTCTTCTTATCCTTATAAATTACCACATATGAACAACATTTACTTGTCAAAATTTCGAATTCAGGATGTGTTTGAAGCTCTTTCAACAATGACAATGTTCCTAGCTGTGTTCTAAGGTACTGTTCTGATATTCTTTGCTATTCTCTCACTATCTTATTCAATTTATCCTTGGAACTGGCATGCCTTCCCAAGAGATGGAATGAATCATTTATTGTTTCCGCTACATAAGAAAAGCTCTAAAACACTTATTGAGAACTACCGGGGAATTGCAAAGCTATCTGCGATTCCCAAACAGCTTGAGAAACTGGTTACGTTCCAACTGCAACATTTTTGTAAAAGCATTATTTCCACTTCACAGCATGGTTTTGTCAAGCATCACTCTACCACAACTAACCTTCTTGAATTCACTTCGATTATCCACAGAGGATAAGCTGCATTTTTCTGAGCCGCATGCAAACTGATGTGGTATACACTGACTTTAGCAAAGCGTTTGAGTCTTTGAACCACCATCTCCTCCTTCATAAGCTGTTTCTTATGGGGTTTTCTCCACAAATAGTACAGTGGTTGACCTCCTATCTATCGAACCGCTCGCAGCGTGTTTTGTTTAAAAACAGTACATCCCAGATTATAAACGTTTCATCTGGTGTCCCACAAGGTAGTCACTTAGGACCTCTTATGTTCGTTCTTTTTGTTAACGATTTACGTAGGGTTGTAAACTATGCTACTATCAGCCTACTACATTTATGTACGCTGATGATGTCAAGTTATGTTTTTCTTTCTTAGACCATTTCCTTCATAGAAACCAGCAATTAGACCTTAACGAAGTTTTCTTGTGGTACTTAAACAATCTCCTTTTACTTAACTGCTCTAAGTGCAACGTTATGACGTTCAATCGCACTGTGCCTCACATCGTTTCGTACTCTCTTGGGAATAACGTCTTAGATCGTGTTTCCCTAATTAACCTTTTTGACAATAAGTTGACGTTCAACGAACACATATCACTAACAGTTAACAAAGCCAGAGGTGTGCTAGCTTTTATCAAACGTTAGTCTGATGAATTTGATGATCCTTTCATAACTAAAACTCTATCGTTGGTTCGTCCTATCTTGGAATACTGTTCTAGCGTTTGGAGTCCGCAATACTTTGTTTACCAAAGGAGGATTGAATCTAGCAGTCCAAAAGCAGTTTCTGTTATTTGCATTGAAAAGCTTAAACTGAGATACTGCCACTTGCCTTTTGTTACCAATTTCTAGGTCTTATTTTGCTGAACACGATCCATTTCGCGTTATTTGTAAAAATTATAGCTCGATGTCCCATTTTTTATCCCCTGAACTATCCCTAGAAGTAATTAAATCCAAAATTATGGAATATCTTTCATCTTAATTTATCCTTTCTTTTAGTTATAATAATCTAGATTCTAGAATAACAGATCATTGTTAATAATAATAAATAAAAAAACTGGATTAAAGGACAATAAACAAGTAGGCTGCAGCCTGCTCCTTAATCAACAAACAACTGGACTAAATCTTCTAAATAACTCTACATGGCGACCGTGACACGACCACGACCAAAAGGTCACCACAGGACAACAATTGCTTTGGACTATCAGTAATACAGCATCAGCAAGAGCAGCCTAATAAAAACAACATTTTGAGAGGACAAAGGCGGACTGGAACGAAAATTAAAAAAAGGCGAGTGAGTAGAGTTTAGTGAGTTTTATGGGTCGCATGGCCTGGTTAAAAAATTGAATAAAGAAATTGCTCACTTGCCCACATTAAGTGGCAATTATATTCACCTGAGGCCAACTCACCGTGGAATGCAACAGCAAGGCTACAGGCCATTTTACAGGACTTTCATCAGCAACAGCTGAAACCAATTAAAGAAAACCCTACATCCTTCACTCACTTAGCGAAAATAAAAACTATAAATCAAACTGATAAGCTGCCATCCCCAAAGCTGTTCCCTAAATATACTGGAGTATGCCCGAACGACTGCCGTGGACCGCTAGATGCCCCAGCGTGCAAATTTACTTGCACAAAAATAACATAGCAGTGCAAAAGGCCCAGCACATCAGCAGCTCCGAGGACCTGAGATCTTGAGACCTGTGCAGCCAGCACCGGCCCCGTCGGGCGCATCAAGCCGGACCACGGATATAGAGAACTAACAGCGCTACAAAGAACGCACAACAACAATAAAATTTTTTTTATTATTTTACTTGACGCACTGTGTTGCATTATTAATGTACTGCGTTGCATTATAATTATAAACGACTGTATGTGAAATTGAGCAGAACATTTTTTGCCCAATAGAAGTGGGGCCTATAAAACCTCACTGCAAGACTAGGCAGGTTGTTTTTTACAACATTTTTGTTTTTTTTATTAACCCGGCAAAAAAATGAAAAAAAAAATGAAAAAAAATGAAATTTGAAATTTTAATATGAAAAAAAAAAAAAAAATATATAAGTTTTCAGTTCAGTGCTTCTTTTTGAGAAAAAAAATCCAAATCTTAAATTCCAAAACAAAAAAATGTTGAAATTTTAATATAAAAACTATAAAAGTTTTTAACTCAGTCATTAAATTAAAAAAATTTTTTTTAAATTAATTTAAAGCCCATAGGCAAGGAAACGGTTCTATTTATGAATAGTAATGCAATAAGTAAATCGTTGGAAGATTTTCTAATTAAGACAATTCCTAATTCTGAGAAAAATTCCAAAATGGGATAAGTAGACGTTAGTGTGGAGAGTCAGTGGTCAGTAAGTTATAAATAAACGTTATTGCTAACGTTATAAATAAAGTTGAGCCTAGTAACGTAAATTTAGAATTAAAAAACACATTACTGATAATCATTGTTGTTATTATGTGCGCGAATTGTCTTTGTGCTTAAAGAATAAGTGCTTAAAGAAAAGGTTCATGAGCGGAGCAAATGACATGGACAAAATTTAAATTCGCACATAAACAAAAATGACTAATCAAAATTGAAAAAATATATAATAAAATGTTATTATATAAGAAAAAAAAAAAAAGTAAATCTAAAATAATATATATGGGCAATTCTGCAGAAAGGTCAACCGCAGCCAAAAAATTAAAAGTTCATAACAATATGTTTTTTTTGCATATTCGTGCAATGTATTCATTAAATGAAACTAATGTAAGCCAATTTTATGTTTACTCATAACACATTTTGAAATATTTCAATGCAAAGTAGACCAAGTGCGAAAGTTCTACTTTTGGCGTTTCTAATGCTCGTTTTGTTTTAAATAATTTTCTTAAAGAGAGTCATTGAGCATTGATGTTCGCTTTTCTAAATCTCCATATATATTGAAAGAATATGAAAATTATGTAAAAACAAGAAAGGAAAGCTAACTTCGGGCGGAGCCGAAGTTTATATACCCTTGCAGTTTAAAACGGATATATATAGCAAACATTGGATATAGTTGGCCGATCCTTATGGAAATATGAATATTTAATCCAATTTATTACAATATAAAATCTAAAAAAAAGTCTCAAGCTTCTATCTTCAAAAATACCAAAGTTGGTATTTCTACCAAAAACCATTTCCGATCGTTCAGTTATATGGCAGCTATAAGATATAGTCGGCCGATCGTTATGAAATTTGGTAGGTCGGATTAACTGACCAAGAATATAATCTGTACCAAGTTCCACCTTTCTATCTTTAAAAACACGAAAGTTGGGTCATTTCCGATCGTTCAGTTATATGACAGCTATAGGATATAGTCGGCCGATCCTTATAAAATTTGGCATGTCGTATTATTTTGCCAAAAATAGCGATCGTGTAAAATTTGAACTCTCTAACTCTAAAAACACCGAAGTTATACCATTTCCGATCAATCAGTTATATGGCAGCTAAAGGATATAGTCGGCCGATCCGGGCCGTTCCAACTTATATACTGCGTGCAAAGAAAAGAAGGGTGTGTGCAAAGTTTCAAGTCGATAGCTTTAAAACTGAGAGACTAGTTTGCGTAGAAATAGACAGACGGACAGACGGACATGCTCATATCAACTCAGGAGATGATCCTGATCAAGAATATATATACTTTATAGGGTCGGAGATGTCTCCTTCACTGCGTTGCACACTTTTGACCAAAATTATAATACCCTCTGCAAGGGTATAAAAATGATGCGATTACTAATAGGGGCGAATTTCTTTTACTAATAGGTTTGTGATTATCTTGATGATAAACAATTGCCCAAAATCTATCTTAGCACAGATTATAGTGCTAACCTTAAGATTCGCATTAAGATTCGCATTTAGAAAAAAAAAATAAAAAACAAGAAAGGAAAGCTAACTTCGGGCGGAGCCGAAGTTTATATACCCTTGCAGTTAAAACCGGATATATATCGCAAACATCGGATATAGTTGGCCGATCCTTATGGGAATAGGAATATAGAATCCAATTTATTACAATACAAAATCTAAAAAAAGTCCCAAACTTCTATCTTCAAAAATACGAAAGCTGATATATCTACCAAATACCATTTCCGATCGTTCAGTTATATGGCAGCTATGGGACATAGTCGGCCGATCCTAATGAAATTTGGTAGGTTGGATCAACTGACCAAAAATAGAATCTGTATTAAATTCCAGCTTTCTATCTTTAAAAACATGAAAGTTGGGTCATTTCCGATCGTTCAGTTATATGGCAGCTATAGGATATAGTCTGCCGATCCTTATGAAATTTGGCACATCGTAATGGTTTGCCAAAAATAGCTCTCGTGTCAAATTTGAACTCTCTAACTCTAAAAACACCTAAGTTATACCATTTCCGATCAATCAGTTATATGGCAGCTATAGGATATAGTCGGCCGATCCGGGCCGTTCCGACTTATATACTGCGTGCAAAAGAAAGAAGGGTGTGTGCAAGACGATAGCTTTCAAACTGAGAGACTAGTTCGCGTAGAAACAGACAGACAGACGGACATGCTCATATCAACTCAGGAGGTGATCCTGATCAAGAATATATATACTTTATAGGGTCGGAGATGTCTCCTTCACTGCGTTGCACACTTTTGACCAAAATTATAATACACTCTGCAAGGGTATAAACCCATGCACATTTTTTTTCAGTTTGATTGCGTACAAATGTCGTGTTCGACATCAGAGAATTGCCCATATACAACATGTACTAAAACATTCGAAAACAAAAACAAAAGCTTCTCTCGACGTGTATGTGAAATGTAACTTAAATTCAAATAAATTCACCGCTTCGTGAAATCAGGACAAGCCAGGATCCAGGATCATCAAAATCAAAAGCCCCATGTCCTGCACCTACATCGACTGCAAAACGAAAGTGACAGCAGGATTGATGTTTCCTAAGGCAAAACCGCAAGTATTTGTGAAAAAAAATTTAAAGTCGAGAAATGACAGATTAAATCCAAGTCTTGTGCTGAAATATTGCACCCTCTCACCCTAATTTTCAAATTTAAATAAACGTTAATTTAAGTTTACCTATCGATAAAATACACCTTGATTAGATGCTAATTGAGGTTTTCTAAGCTCATCAATCAGCTGATAAACAGCTTTGAACTGTCAAAGTCAACATATGTTTCAGCAAGTGATATATAGAATTTCGGCGCCCTTTTGATTATTGGTTGCATATTTGAATAAATAATGCATTTTACGTTTATTCTAGTACAAGTTTGGTTTTTAACAACTATTAAGGTATGTGCTACATAGACAATCTGTGCTTGTGACGTGTCTTATATGTGTTACTTATAATTTGAAGTGGATATTAAAGTGTGAAGTGTGAATTATTATCTGTCTGAAATGTCAAAAATAAAGTGCGTAGTCCTGCGTATCTACAAGATATTTCACTCCCTAGGAAGAATGTTAGTGTCGAAGCGCGCACTTTTCTTAAGATGGCACAGCGAAGCAATCCCCACTAAAAAGTTCTTCGTAATGGAAAGCTTTGCATTAGGAGAAGTTTGTAACAAATATGATTGTAACACAAAGGAGCTTTCCGAATTTGGGAAAAAGCTGCGCAATTTTAATAGTAGGCTTGTCCAGAAGTGGAAAAAATGCGAAAGAAATAAGGCAGCTTTTGAAAAAAGTAATAAAGATTGGCTAGACACGTGTTGATGGAAAGATCATCATTTAGAAATTTTGGACGCCCAGAGAAGGGTATTTCAGAGTGTTGCAGAAAAACTCAAAACAACAAACTATCAGGCATTTCGGAGAAAGTCTCGACGGATGCATTGTTGTTGGCTGCAAGTAGCAGCTTGTATATTGACGGAAGGCGCTGAATGAAGCTGAATGCTGACGAGGAGCTTACCGGGGATATTATAAGTATTGGAAGTACTAACAATGGAAACACTGCACGAAGATTTTTTCAGCAACCAAATTTAACTGCGCGCATAACAGGAGTACATGTTAGTTAATGTTACATGTCTTAATGTTAATATTTCGATTAAGCGTTGTCCTGCGAGCATTGGCATGTGTACATTACTTAAACACGGATGCATTCGGATCGTACGCTATGGAAACTGCAGAAATTTTTGTTAATAAATACCTATGGTTTTACATGCCATCGTCTGTTCACAGAATTTTGATTTATTTAGCAGACATCATAAACAGTTTTTGTGCTTTTGTGCCGAGGAAGCGCTTAAAGCAAGAAATAAAGATTATCGAAACATACGCGAGAATAATACAAGGAAAAATTCAAGAAAAAACACAATGGGGGAATGAATACGCTTTTTGTTTTTTCTGATCCTCTAATATTCTCAATGTCAAATGGCTCATCAATTTCGTCATCGAAAAATATTATTATGGACAAAGATGTAAAGAGGTTGCTTTCAGCAGAGAATTTTGGAACCGATTTGTACGACTCTGAAAGTCAAGATTCAGAATATAATTTTTTATACAATTTTTGTATATAATGTATATGTTTTGTATATGTTGTAACGTATATGTAATGTATATGTTTGCTTCTTGTATAATATAAGTTATAATTATATTTCCTACTCTTTTTTTAATACAAAAAATTTAATAAAAGTATTTTTTTAAATTTTTGTATTAAAAAAAATAAAATAAAAAAAAAAAATAAATTTCATTCTTGTCCACATACTGCAAAATTGAGTAAGAAGCCGAAAATAAAAAACCGATTGAAGATACATATCTCTAATATTTTAGAAGTTATTAATTAAATGCCGCTAGCGAGGCCGAATCGACCTCTGTGCCTCCCTTCAATTCTTTGCGCATACGTACTTGAAAATAAGTAGAGCTAAAATATTTTGGACAAAAAGAAAACGATCAAACTGTCTGTGAATAAAATTCATACAAATAAAAATATATCCACTCACTGTCAAGTCTGTGCACTTTTTCATGCCAAGTGACGCGCTACCCTACAAATTGCTTTTGTATACTTGTATTTCGGTGTCATTAGCAACCACATATTTTTTTAGATACTCAGTCCCTCGACTATCAACATTATTCGACTATTAATTATTTAATTAATTATTTTCATTTTTTCGCCTTATAGTAATTAATTTTTTTCACCAGATATTAAATTAAATATTTTTTTCGTTTTTCGCCAAAGTTATTTTAATTTATTTAACTTAAGCGCTAAATAATTAAAACTAATTAAGATGAAAAATATTTTATTTAAAAAAATGTAATTATTTTATTTAAAAAACCAAAATCCACGACTCTTGCTGACTTAAGAAGAAGATTAAATGTCAGAGTCAGAGTAAAAGTTAAGTCAGTTCCTCTTCAGGCTTCAGGTTTTAAATGTATTGGAAGTATCAGTTCTTTTATTATTAAGTGATAACACTTTAGTTATTTTAAGCTCAATATTTCATTTATTATTTTCTTAATCGCAACACCAACGCACATGCACATTTGTTGAAGGAAGAAGGAGGAAAGAGGCAGAGATCAAGTGTGACCAAGGTCTCAAAATATAATACCTCACTTAGTAGTTATGCATTCTATTTTTGTATATTGAATAGAGGTGGTATTCCAACAAAATGAGACAATTTTTAAGGCAAATGAGTTACAAGACCAGATCGAGCAGTTGGGTGGGGAAGATGAATTTGGAGCCGAGTCAGAAGAATTAGAAATAACGACTATGGCAAGGGTAATGTCTTTATTAAATGCCTTCACTGTAGCACAAGATACTCCTGTGGCTACTGCAATGTCTGCAGCCCCAACTCGAGCTCGACTTCCCAGTTTGGGTTTGCTTAAACTCAGTGGAAACTATTTGAAGTTTAAAAATTGTATGAGTCTCTTCAAGACATTAGTAGACAAAGTAGACATTAGTGTGAGCATTCCTGTTATAGAGAAATTTAATCATTTAATTTCTTGCCTCTCCGGTGAAGCCTTAGGAACTATCAAGGCGTTCCAAGTCTCCGAGAGTAATTATGACAAAGCTATAGCTAGTCTAAAAAGAGTTTACGATAACGAATGTATCATCTTTGCGAACCAAATAACCAAATTATGCAGCTTTCCGAAAGATTTCCAGCCGTCTGCGTCGTCGTTGAGAGATCTCATTGACACAGTGTCATCGATTTGCGGGGCTTTATGATCCCTTAATGACACTAAAATTGCGAACTAGACGATTTTATTTAGTTTTGAGTAGAGTTGATCCAGTGACTAGAAAAAAATGGGAAGAATCAAACCAAATGATAATACTCCTCCAGCGCTAAATCTTGATGGTCCATCTACGTCACATGCTTTGCATGCGTTATCCCAAGAAAGGGTTTTGTTAGCAACAGCGATCGTAATAGTTCGAACTAAGTATGGCGAGCACATATTGGCCGCGATCATTAATTAACTCTGGGTCACAAATGAACTTTATTACTGAAAATCTTTCTCAACGCTTACAGATCCGTAGGAAAAGTGTATTAACTTGTTTGGAATTTATCAAGCTAATTCACAAGTTAAGAAAAATAAACACACTGTGGTGAAGTCATGAATTAATGGTAATGAGTTTCTGTTCGACTTTTGAATTCCAAAAGGATTAGCCCTGTTTGGGCTTCAGGACTATCCCCCTGATCAGTCAGTGAACGTGAAAGATTGGGTCCTACCAAAAAATGCACATTTAGAAGACCTTTATATTTTTTAAAGTCGCACCGGATAGACATGTTAAAATAAAAGGCTAATTCCCCAACTTTTCAACATCCTGTCACTAGCCTGAATTGCCAAGAAGAATTATTCGAAACGATAGATTGCAATTTGAAAAAAATTATGTTCGTTGGAAAAAGCACCAACTTTTAAAAAGCGTTTGTCACCTGAAAAATAGTTATGTGAGGAACACTATCACAAGGATGCTGTTGTACTACCCTAAGGTCGATTCAAAGTCAGACTTCCGTCTGTTCCCATGTCCGTAATGAACGTCTTCATTGAATCGTACTTTAGATTAAAATTCTCAAAAATCGCCTTTGCTACTGTGTTACCATTTTTGTTTGGAATTGGAATCGCGACTAGATATTTAGTCAGATCACAAATTAATGTTACTGAGTATTCATTTCCATTTTCAGACCTGGGTAGTGAACCAATGGTGTCTACTATAACACTGTCGAAAGCATGTATTGACGTATCAGTTATTGTTAAAGGAGTATTTATTTTTCATGTCATGGCCCAATAAATTACTGCTAATTCTTGTTCTGTTGTACTTTTATTATTACCTTACTTACTTAACTATTACTTTCATCCTTAGTTTCGTTTCGTTTTCTTGATCGTTTCTTGATGCATAAGCAACTGGAAGTTGGAGTCCATTTTTGCGTTGAGTTAAAACTGCATGCATGTTTACTTGCATCAGTTATTATGCAAAATTCTTTGCTGAAATCTGGGTATTGTAATAAATTCTGATTTATTAGCGCCGTTTTGAGATGAATTTTGTCCAAAAGTGTGCAACGCAGTGAAGGAGACATCTCCGACCCTATAAAGTATATATATTCTTGATCAGGATCACCTCCTGAGTTGATATAAGCATGTCCGTCTGTCCGTCGGTCTGTCTGTTTCTACGAAAACTAGTCTCTCAGTTTTAAAGCAATCGACTTATAAGCACGCAGTAAAAAAGTCAGAACGGCCGGGATCGGCCGACTATATCCTATAGCTGCCATATAACTTGTAGTGTGCACCTCATTCCAAAACCAAAACAAATATATAGGCAGGCCATTATTTCTTTCCTTGACTGTATCCACCCAAAGATAAAAACAAACATATAGGTAGGCCAATATTTCGTTCCTCGACTGTATCCACCCAACATATGGGAACAGAAATGCATATGCATGTGCCATTCCCACCCACACTTGCATAAACGGACCAGAGTAGGTAAAAAATCATACGATTACTCCGTTAGGTAGGGAAGTTTTATGGAAGCATGGGAATGCTGAAACTCTTGGCAGTTCTTAGCATTTATTCTTTCCTGATCTTTGGCCGAGTAAGAAGTTTCCATCAGCGTATTTTAAAAGCGATAGGAAATTCGGCAAACACGTGTGGAGATAAATTATAGAAAGAAAACCCTTGTGAAAAGAAGGCATTCGGCCTAAAATACAATTAAAAAAAAAAATAGTTATTGATCGTGTTGCGGGAAAAACAATTTACAAGGTGAGAAAGTGTTTTAATAATTCCAAAAATCCCACATGACCAATTACTCGTCAGGTGGCACGGCCTTTCGACGATTCCGTCCAGATGCAGCCTGACAGGCTTTCCATTTGGAAATTTGGCCTTGGATCGGGCGTTGGACTGGAATAAATTGGACTGGACATGGAATAAATGGGACACACTTAGCTTCGTGATCTTCTCATGGACCGCCGATAGAGTGACGTAACCAGCGACCAAGAAGCCCCAAGTTAGCGTGCATTAGGGAGGTTCAGAATGTAGAGGAGAAATAACAACAACAACAAATAACTGTTGCCGCTGCAGTTCAGTTTTGTTTATGTTTGTGCTTCAGCGTGCAGCCAGAAACTTATTAGAGTGAAAGTTCCGTATCTTGACTATTTTCTTTTGTGAGCCTGAATAGACCACATACCAGTATTACACAGTGCGAAAAACATTAACCTTGCCTGCGAGCATGTGTATGTAAACACTTTCGGCAATATTTAATTGCACAAAAATATTCCAAGGCGAACCTCGATAGCTGCGCGAAATTTGTATCGAATCCCACCCTAATTGAAATCATGTATAATTTTCTTTAATTTAATTCTATAAATCCTTAATTTTCTTAAAATTGCCTAAATGTAAACTCCAAGGAGTATGAATAATTTAGGATAGGACCTTATTTTAAGTAGTTTCATAAGCAGACCAAATCAGAAATATTAATCAGGTATTTCTCCAATGTATTCTTTCTCTTTTAATTAAGTAAACAGCAAAAAGCACCTCATCTTCTTGGGCCCAACGATCGATGCAGAGTCGCAAAAGAACCGAAGGTAAGCCTCTAAAATTTATTATCGATCATATTATTTACGTCTTGAATCTTGATTAAGATTATTATCGCCAATTTCCGTTTTTATATCTTGTGTTAAGATGTCTGTTAGAAGAAGTACCGAAAACATAGCAGCCACTCCGTTGGAGAGTCAGGTGCTGTGTACCATTTGTAATGACACGAACCCTAGTGATAGTATTATGGAAACCCCATGCAAGCATAAGTTTCACAAAGCATGTCTGTTAGAATGGCTTGAAAGAAACGATACCTGTCCAAATTGTAGGCAAAGCTGTCCGCGAGCTTTGATGATAGATAGGCAATGTACTCCTTCTGAGCGTAGAATGCCAAGTAACTTACAGACTGATCAGGATTCTAACCCAAATCATTCCGGAGCCATTCCAAGATCTCGTATGAATACTAGATCACAGCTTTCTAACAACCCAACTTCAAATAATCAGAGAACCAGAGCAGGTAGCTCGAACCCCAGACGCAAGACCGTACAGGATAGGATTTCTAGGGAACAAAACTCTATGCAAGAGGATCGTATTCAGCAAATTATATCGAGCTCAATGGAAAGCTATAGAGCAAGTATTACAGCCTCCATTGGAGACCAAATAACTACAAATAACTACAGCAATTAGGAATTTGAATATATTCTCTCGAGACCTGCGAGAGGAACCCCAACTTGAATGGGATAACGAATTAGCACCTCCATTACCACGAGTCAGTAATGCTAGCAATGCGCGCAACAACAGCCAAAGAGTTCGACCACCAAATAGCAGGCCAAGTGATATTTCACTAGAGCAACCAGATAAGATTTCTAATGTCATTTCCAATTGGCGTATCAAGTTCAGTGGTACGACCAACGACCTTCCAATCGAAGATTTTATTTACCGAGTCAACTGTTTAACTTCTCAGTGTCTTAATGGTAATTTTCCTTTGCTAAGTCAGTTTGCTCATCTTCTATTTGCTGGACCAGCAATCTCATTCTATTGGCGTATCCATAGAACATCCGAACACATGAATTGGTACGAATTGTGCAGTCACTTGCAGGAAAGATACCAGGATCAGAGATCAGACCGAGATATTAAAAATGCTATTAGACGCAGAAAGCAAGGAGCGAACGAGAGTTTTGATGAATTCCTTGACTCCATCTTATCAATATCCGATTCATTGCGCGAACCAATGTCAGATGGCGACATCGCTATCGAAGTTAGGAACAACCTGAGGTCAGACCTTAAGCTAGAACTACTACATGTAGACACCCTAGATTTAGCTAGTCTGCGAAAGGAGTGCCATAGGCACGAAGAATTTTATCGTAGCTTTCGTATGCGGTCAACGACCCGACCCGCCATGCGTAAGAATTTTGTGGAAGCACTGAGTGCCCAAGAAGACTCTAAAGAAATTTCCATCGAGATCGAAGAGGAATTTCTAGATGAGGTTTTGGCCATTAGATCACCTGAGAAAATAAAATGCTGGAATTGCGAGGAAATAGGTCATCGGTATCATGATTGCCTTAAGCCACGGCGAATTTTCTGTTATGGTTGCGGTTTGCTTGATACGTACAAGCCGAGCTGCCAGAAATGCAACGCGAATTCGGAAAACTCCGCCGGGGATGTCCGCCGCAATCCGAGAGGGGATATCCGCCAATAGCCTCGGACCATTCACCACACTTATCGTTCTCGGAAAGGAATTTTTAGCCCTGCTAGACAGCGGAGCTAACAAAAGCATTATAGGAGGAAGCTTAGCACAACAAGTTCTGTCGCGAAACCCTTTTCCTAATAATTCAAAAGGTGTAGTTCGAACCGCAGATGGACAATCACAGTCCGTAGCAGGTCTCATTAAACTTCCTTTAACGTACAACTCCATATCAGCCGATTTCACATTTTTAGTAGTTCCTTCAATTAAGCAAGACGTGATCTGCGGAATAGATTTTTGGAAACGATTTGGAATATCCATTTTACATTCCAGTAATCTAAATGAAATTTCCGTACAAGATTCCTTGCAACCGCCTCTAAGTCTCAAGCAGCAGGCACAACTAAAGACAGTTATCCATTCTTTTCCGTCGTGTGAAAAAGAAGGACTAGGATATACCTCCTTGATCGAACACAACATTGAAGTCGCTGACGCAAAACCTATCAAACAACGATTCTACCCAATTTCTCCCGCTAGAGAGAAATTGCTGTGTGACGAAATAGATCGCATGCTTGAAATGGACGTAATTGAAGAAGCGCCAAGTTCACCATGGTCTTCACCAGTTATGCTTCACGTCAAGCCAGGCAAAGTACGTTTGTGCTTGGACGCTCGAAAACTTAACTCAGTAACCGTGAGGGATGCCTATCCTATTTCTATTATGGAAGGACTCCTCAGCCGTTTCCCACCGGTTCACTGCATCTCTAAGATTGACCTTAAAGACGCCTTTTGGCAAATATGCCTCGACAAAGATTCTCGAGCAAAAACAGCTTTCACCATACCGAACAGACCATTGTACCAATTTAAGCGGATGCCATTCGGATTGACGAACGCACCTCACACAATGTGTAGGTTAATGGATCTGGTAATTCCGTACAATCTTAAGCAGAACGTATTAGTTTATTTAGATGATCTGTTGATCCTATCAGATAGTTTTGAATCCCACTTGCTGCACTTATCCGAAGTAGCCACCCAATTACGTAAGGCAGGACTCACTATCAACATAAACAAAAGCCAGTTTTGTCTTAAACAGGTAAACTACCTGGGTTATATAGTTGGGGAAGGTAGCTTACGAGTAAGCCCAGACAAAATATCCGCTGTTAAAGAATTCCCGATTCCACAGAATCAGCGACAACTCAGGCGATTCCTTGGAATGACTGGTTGGTACCAACGTTTCATGCCAAACTATTCCACAATCATATTTCCCTTGACCGAACTTCTAAGAGGAAAACTATTGCAATGGAATCCCATGGCCCAAGCTGCTTTTGAAGAAATCAAAAAGCAGCTGTGCTCTGCTCCATTTTTGAGTCATCCAGACTATGATAAGCCATTCATAGTGCAGTGTGACGCATCTTCATATGGTGTGGGAGCTGTTCTAGCCTAAATAGATGACTTAGGATGCGAACGTCCCATAGCATATATGTCAAGGAAACTAAATAAAGCTCAGCGCAATTACACCGTGACAGAACTAGAATGCCTAGCAGTAGTTTTAGCAATTCAGAAATTCCGAATGTTTATCGAAGGAAATGTGTTTGAGGTAGTCACAGATCATGCAAGCCTAAAGTGGCTCATGAACCAATCCGACTTGAATGGGCGATTGGCCAGATGGGCTATTAAACTCCAAGGGTACGGTTTCACAATTGTTCATCGCAAAGGAAGCGAGAATGTCGTGGCAGACGCTCTTTCCCGAACTTATGAAAGTTCAGCCGCAGATACAATCTCCGCTCTGGAGTATGAAACTCTTCCACAAATCGACCTGGACTCAGAAGCATTCAAGTCATCCGAATATACTTCATTGATAGAGAAATTCAAGAACGCCGATTTGCCAGATTATCAGGTTATTGATGGTTATATTTATCATCGAACGGAGTTTTCGGAAAACGGCCATGGTGATGATCGATGGAAACTTTTAGTTCCCACTTCTCTGCGAGTCGGAGTAATATATGCAGCACACGATCAGCCAGCTTCAGCTCATTGCGGCATCGCCAAATGCTTAGACCAAATCCGGCGAAGATTCTATTGGCCCAATATGGTAGCAGACGTTAGGAATTATATCAAAAGTTGCCAGGTGTGTCAAACTACTAAAGTGCCGAATTGACCATTAAAACCACCAATGGGAGCTAAAGTGACATCTGAAAGACCGTTCCAACGTCTATACTTAGATTTTGTAGGACCATTTCCACGAACAAAGAAAGGTAACATAGGAATACTGATTATCCTCGACCACTTCTTAAAATTTACATTTTTGAAAGCAGTCAAAAAGTTCACATCAAGGATAGTTATAGACATCCTAAAAGAGGACATATTTACATGTTTTGGAGTCTACTAACCTGATAGTTTTAAAAATGGTGTGCAACAAATCTTTACAGGTGTATACGCCCCACAATGTAACGCAGAGCAGAGCGCGTAAACAGGTCAATAAACGCAGCCCTTAGAGCATATATCATGGCAGATCAACGCGAATGGGATACCTTTTTGAGCAGCACAAACGCCGCGCTTAGAAATTCCATCCACCAATAAATAGGAATTTCACCTTATTTTGCAGTTTTCGGCCAGCACATGCTTAGTCACGGCCATGATTTTAAATTATTGCGAAATCTAAACCTCCTATCCGAAGGCAGTGCTAAATTACCCAAATCTGACGAATTTCAGCAAATCAGATCGAGCATCGAAAAGTATGTTTCGAAAGCCTACGAACGAAACAAGCGTAGCTATGATCTGAGATGCCGACCTCGAACTTTTGAGGAAGGGCAAATTGTTACCAAAAGAAACTTTTTACTAAGCAAAGCAGCTGATCATTTTAACGCCAAGCTTGCTCCAGTTGGTATGAGAGCCCGAATCAAAAAAAAGTTAGGCCAATCTTGTTACTTGTTGGAGGACATGAATGGCAAGGAAATAGGTAAATATCATGCCAAGGATATTTGGTAATGGTGCAATCTCCTAGTGTTATTCAGTTTTAATGCAAGGGTGTTTTCCCTCGAATCAAACTGTAGGGGAGGGGTGTGTAGTGTGCACCTCATTCCAAAACCAAAACAAATATATAGGCAGGCCATTATTTCTTTCCTTGACTGTATCCACCCAAAGATAAAAACAAACATATAGGTAGGCCAATTTTTCGTTCCTCGACTGTATCCACCCAACATATGGGAACAGAAATGCATATGCATGTGCCATTCCCACCCACACTTGCATAAACAGACCAGAGTAGGTAGAAAATCATACGATTACTCCGTTAGGTAGGGAAGTTTTATGGAAGCATGGGAATGCTGAAACTCTTGGCAGTTCTTAGCATTTATTCTTTCCTGATCTTTGGCCGAGTAAGAAGTTTCCATCAGCATATTTTAAAAGCGATAGGAAATTCGGCAAACACGTGTGGAGATAAATTATAGAAAGAAAACCCTTGTGAAAAGAAGGCATTCGGCCTAAAATACAATTAAAAAAAAAATAGTTATTGATCGTGTTGCGGGAAAACAATTTACAAGGTGAGAAAGTGTTTAAATAATTCCAAAAATCCCACATGACCAATTACTCGTCAGGTGGCACGGCCTTTCGACGATTCCGTCCAGATGCAGCCTGACAGGCTTTCCATTTGGAAATTTGGCCTTGGATCGGGCGTTGGACCAGATCGGAGCAGCCAAAAATCCCAGTAACACCCCCCAACATGGAATAAATGGGACACACTTAGCTTCGTGATCTTCTCATGGACCGCCGATAGAGTGACGTAACCAGCGACCGAGAAGCCCCAAGTTAGCATGCATTAGGGAGGTTCAGAATGTACAGGAGAAATAACAACAACAACAAATAACTGTTGCCGCTGCAGTTCAGTTTTGTTTATGTTTGTGCTTCAGCGTGCAGCCAGAAACTTATTAGAGTGAAAGTTCCGTATCTTGACTATTTTCTTTTGTGAGCCTGAATAGACCACATACTAGTATTACACAGTGCGAAAAACATTAACCTTGCCTGCGAGCATGTGTATGTAAACACTTTCGGCAATATTTAATTGCACAAAAATATTCCAAGGCGAACCTTGATAGCTGCGCCAAATTCGTATCGAATCCCACCCTAATTGAAATCATGTATAATTTTCTTTAATTTAGTTCTATAAATCCTTAATTTTCTTAAAATTGCCTAAATGTAAACTCCAAGGAGTATGAATAATTTAGGATAGGACCTTATTTTAAGTAGTTCCATAAGCAGACCAAATCAGAAATATTAGTCAGGTATTTCCCCAATGTATTCTTTCTCTTTTAATTAAGTAAACAGCAAAAAGCACCTCATCTTCTTGGGCCCAACGATCGATGCAGAGTCGGAAAAGCTGAGTGAGTAAACGAGTAATTACCGAAGTCGAATACAATGAGAAATCCATGACATTTTCTTTTACTTTTCTATTTGAATATTAGTTTAAATTGAATTTTCCTTAAATTGTATTTACTTATGGATTATATTTCCCTATTTTTGATTATATCTAATTATATATAATGAACATGAGATAAATTCTTTTATTTAGAGCACTTCGGATCAAACATGGCAGTTGAATATGGGTAGACCCCACTGTTTAGTGTAAAGTCTACATGGAAGGGAGGGTATAGACGAAGGACAACAACATCTAGTCTTTCATTCAATAGGGTCAGTAGTATAAACCACCCAAGGATCGGCCGACTCCTACCGCTTTCCTTTTCCCACTTCCTTATCTCTGTCTACAACGAATTTCCGTAACGTACACAGTCTAGTTTGCCGTGCCCATACCCACGCCCCGTTCGACTGAGCCAGGCCGTCCCCAAGTAGACAGAGGGGCGCGATAGAGACCACCCGTGCAGTGTTAGGGACAGTTTACTGTACCTAACTTTATGACTTACTGTACGCGTTCGTTACAAACTGATTGATCGTAAATTGTATAACTTTTGTGTTTTCAGAGTTAGAGAGTTTAAATTGTACATGAGAGCTATTTTAATACAAAATAATACGACATGACGAATTTCATAAGGATCAGCCAACTATATCTTATAGCTGTCATATAACTGAACGGTCGGTAATGGTTTTTGGTAGAAATACCAACTTTGGTATTTTTGAAGATGGAAGTTTGGGACATTTTTTTAGTTTTTTTATTATAATAAATTGGGTTGTATTATCAAATTCTCATCAGGTTCGGCCAACAATATCCGATGTCTGCGATATATATCCGGTTGTAACTGCAAGGGTATATCAACTTCGGCTCCGCCCGAAGTTAGCTTTCCCTTCTTGTTGATTCCATAATTTCTAATGCATCGAGAAAACTTGTTAAGTTTTCTGCTTTACCATCAAATACTGCAGTATTGATGAAATCAATATTTGATAGTGTAATACATTTTTCTTCAACTATGCTCGAGCTAGCGTCTGAATCCGAAGAATTGCCCAAATCAGACATTAATTTAGCTGGGATAGTGAGATTATTTATTTGTTATGAAACAATGGTGAGGCACAACAGTTAAATGTGACTATATAGAGGTTTTCTAACTCGCATACACTAACAGTGGTTTTTGATACTAATTTCTGAACTCTTTCCTTAAAGTATGGGTCCCTTTCATATGTTTTACCAAAGATTATAAAGTACATAGATGGGACATCTCATACAAAGAAAAATTTTCTATGGCGGGTTCCAGCAGTGGAACCCGCTGGAACGAGCGGGTTCCATTGCGCGACAAGTTAAGTTTGAGAAATTTTTCGCGCGACAACGAATGAGGAATAGCCGAGTGGTGAGAGTGCTTGGCTGGTGTGCAAAGTAAAAGGAGTTCAAGCCAGGCTCGGGACATCCATTTTTTTTTAATTTTAAATCTATTTACATTATTGTTTTATTATTTTAATGTGTTTTCCTAAATTTATAATCCAATAAAAAAAATACAAAATTGTAAAATCACCTTAAAATCGTCTCAGTTCGTAGTGGAACCCGCTGTAAAAATGTCTATAAGTGCGGGTTCTACGGCAGGCCGCGTCGTGGAACCCGCTCTCAAATGTTTTCATTTTTTCCGTCGTGGAACCCGCTGTAATAATGAAAAAATTTGAGAGCGGGTTCCACGACAAACGGCTGGCAGATGAAAGATGGAAAGAGAGAATTCTATTTTTAGATCGTAACATCTTTGGAACGATGAAAGTTTGAAACGTTGTAATCGAACCAATGTAAGAGTAAAGAGATCAGAAATATCTTTTACTATCCTTACTCGTCAACTCTGTTTTTGGTATAGATTCTAGCGCCTCCTTTAACACCAATTTTAAGTATCATAAAATCAACTTTGAGGGTAGCCTAGATGGATAGTGCGCGGTCCTTATTCATAGGGTCCTGGGTTCGATTTCATTAGCGGGCGGTTTTTCCAATTTTGATAAAGTTTTAGTTTTGATTCTTTTTATACATATTTAACTTTTATTATTTTTTTTCTTTTACTTTTACTTTTTACGTTATTATTATTATTTTTAACTGCATTCTATTACAATTATTGTAAAAATAAGTGACGGACGTGTCGGATGACAAAATGCCGGAAGGACTCCCTTGAAATTTTATTAGCGTATTATTAGCGGGACACAAGGAAGAATAAAACAATTTTACAATTGTAAAATTAAAGAAAATTATTACAATTGAAGAAATATAAAAAAAATAATTATAAAAGAAAGAAAAAGTTCAAAGTCCTTACGAGGATTTGAACACAGAAAAATTACACATAGAGTAACTACTCTATGCATTACGCTACCATCGTGTCTCGATCTGCGGCGATCAAAAATACTATTTGTTCTACCATCTACCACATCGGCGCATCGGAAACAGAAACGAGAAATTGAAATTGAAATTTGGAAGCCAAAACATTTTTACTCCGTCGTGCGAGCAGTCACACATACACACATAGGTTCACATTTTTGTTGACGGGTACATGTAAAGAGTTCTAAAAATAGAATCGTATGCATGTGCGTTTCCCCCCTCACCAACAAGCTCGACGCAAAAAGTTGACCGTTTTGGGCCCTGATGTCCCATCTATGTACTTTATAATCTTTGGTTTTACTAAAGGCTCTATAAGGTTCATACTTGAATATGCATATGAGCAATTCTCTATCATCAACAATTGTTTATCATCAAGATAATCACAAAAATGTGAGGCATTCGCACGCGACAAAAACAGAGTCACTTTTTCGAAAACCAGTTTCAAGCACTGATTTCAGCGAAACATGATGGATAATTGTAATGCAATTAATTTTAAAATGTTAAGTATTGATTGTTCTTAATAATGCATTTCGTTTGACTTAAAAATATAAAACAGTTTTTTATTAAATTGAATTTGAATCACTGTCGCACGCTACATGTCGCACGCGACACTTTCTTCCACCATACTTTTGTGTTGTTTTTGTTTCTTTTTAGGTAATGAGAAGTGCAAAGGATGTATTTAAATTATTTTTGATGCATCAATATTTTTTTTTTATTTCTTACATCAATTTCAAACTTAACAAAATATCTTCGATAAATTCAATAATTTTTGTTCATCTTTTTTATATTTTCTCGCCAACATTTGCAGTTGGATTTGATTTTTCGTTTCCTGCATTCGTTTACACTAAAACTGGTATACAAAAATATATAGAAAAAAAAATTTTTTTAATTTTTTACTTACAATGTCGCACGCGACAAACTTTAAAAGCGACCCAAACTCGAATTGCTGCTTATATTGAACCAATTTTTTTTTAATTTGATTAGCGCAAAAATCTACGTTTGGGCACGATATTTGGTGCTTCTTGGACAAAAACCTTGGATACACTGATAACTAATAGTCTTTTTCACTGTCGAACGCAACATTGGTAAAGACAAATAAGCTCAAAAGAAATTCGCCCCTATTAAAAATCGCATCAGTTTTTTTTACATAATTTTCATATTCTTTCAATATATATGGAGATTTAGAAAAGCGAATATCAATGCTCAATGACTCTCTTTAAGAAAATTATTTAAAACAAAACGAGCATTAGAAACGCCAAAAGTAGAACTTTCGCACTTGGTCAACTTTGCATTGAAATATTTCAAAACGTGTTATGAGTAAACATAAAATTGGCTTACATTAGTTACATTTAATAAATACATTGCACGAATATGCAAAAAAAACATATTTTTATGAACTTTTAATTTTTTGGCTGCGGTTGACCTTTCTGGAGAATTGCCCATATGTTGTATTTTATGTGTAGTGACATTTTGTCACTGTCACCATTTTGTTTGACCAATTTTTTAATATTTAGCCGAGGGCTACGAGGGGGGACCAAAATGTTTATCGAAATTATTTATCTCTCACAAAAAATAAAAAATGAAAAAATAATTGGTGATTGGAAAAAAAACAAAGATGCTTCCTGTTCAACGTTATAATTCGATTTATATATTTTTTTCTCTAATCTTAAGCCTAACTTATCTATCGCGGCGATGCGGGGCGAATTCGCACAAGAGCGAGTATGAGCTTTCACTCCCACTCCGCCCTTAGCCATCTTATACTAGATTTAAATAACTAACAATTCAATTATAACAATTCATATTTAAAAACAAATCAAACAATTATAAAAACGGCGTATCCGTTGACAATTTTCACGTCAGGCAATCTGGCTTCTGCCAGACTATACCATATATATACCAGATTACCAGACCAGTATAAAACTAATTATGACCCGCAAGCTTCAAACCTCTGAGAATTTTGGTGTCACGATTGGGATTGCATGAGTAGTGAAGTTATACATCTGTATTTGCAGACGGAGAGTCTGTTTTTTGTTATTTCAGCATTGCCTATGCCAGGGACGAGCACCGTTAATTTAGATTCGCTAAGCTGCAGCTGAGAAATGGGGGTGTATTTTATCACCAGAATATTTGCGGTCCCTAGAAGGGGAGGAGCATCATTTCCACAATCCGTTTAAACCACAGATTTTTCGGAGGGATATGCAGAATCCGTGGCCACACAACGTCAATTTGCTGAAAGGCGCCTCATCGATGATCCGTCTTCGGAAATTTAAAATGTCGTTGACATGCGCTTGAATAATAAGACAGCGGCTTCAAAACATCTTGTTTTAGAGATCCAAATCCGGTTAATATTTTGTGTTAACCAATCCAGTGCGCGTACTTTTTCGAATGCGAAATAATGCAAGCAGGACTGCAAACACTACATTTTTCAACATTATTGATAAATGGTGACAAATCGATTTTTTTATGGGACTTTTTTATGTATTTTCGCGAGTATGAATTTTACTCTCACAAGAGAGAACTTGTGTCACGAGCCCGCATGGGTCATGGCTGCACAGGCTTGCCAAACTAAATGCATCAAAATTGTTTAATTTTGTTCCAAATTTATCTCAAACTAAACGACTTTTTACCAATCTGAATTAGGTAATTATATTAAAACAATACTTTTTGATTAGGGAGACTTACATTTATTCTATTCATTTAATTTATTAAATAAAATGCAATTGTTTCATTTATTTTATTTTATTCATAACAATAATATACATACCTAATAATTTTGTTATGTTTTTTTACGATACTTTTTAGGCGTTTATAATAAATTTTCCCATCTTTGGGGTCGTTATCTTTAAATTCCTTTTCTGTCTTAAATAAACGTATTATTTTTTCGTGTAGCAGTTGAAATTGACAACAGGTATACGTTATAAAGAAACCGAATAATGAATCCTCTGCAAACAACGTTGTCACCACACAAATTCCTGCATATGATGTAAATATATACGTAAAAACGTAAGCCATCGAACTGCAGTAAGGATTATACGGAAACACCATTTTGTAGGGAAATGGCTTTATGTTCGAGTCGGATCCCATGTTGAAAAATAGTTCAATTAGTGGCATTGCACAATAAAGAATAATTAAACACGAAAGCAAAGCTGTCATAATAATAAACGTCCTCATACGTTTTTGACATTTTGTTGAAATTATTGGATTGGTTATGCTTAAAAAAAAAAATAGAAAATATTAGAAACTATATATAAAATATATAAATATATATGTATATAAAAAAAATCAGTTCGTAATAAAAAAGAAAAGTGTGACAATTTTTGAACTTTTTTTAAGTTTTCCTAGAACTAGAACTGCCCGATTGATCAAGTTAAAGGTTAGAAACGTTTATTTTTTCATTAAAAGTATATTTAAAAGTATGTTTTAATTTTTCATTATAAAGTACATTAAAAGTATATATATACATTAAAGTAAAACCTTTTTAGCTTGACTTAACTTGAGGAGAGACAGCTGGGATTACGAATTCTTGGGCTTTTATGAAGCCCCAACTGGAACCTCCCGACGTAACCCCATCATGCCCGAATTTAAATGGGAGTGGCGAACATGTTTTTTTTCGTGATCTTTCAGAATTTGCAATGGTTTGTGCTTCAATTAAAGCATCAGCTAGCATTTCTGTATTCATCATAAAGCTTAGAGACCCAGACGACCGAGGGGCGCTCGAGACACGAATAATTAGTAAATATTAAGCTAGTTGTAATTTATTCAACTAGGAGGAGTTAGTAAGGAAATTGAAAATTCTATACTTTAAATTTGAAGAACAGGAGAGAGATGTTATAGAGTATAGTCCATTGTAGTTCTGTAATATGCACATATATAGAAACACATATGTTGACCACCCACTGTACCAAGAGTACTTCAAGGGCACACACTGTAGTATTTAGGTTTGTTTATGTTATTTGTTATTTGAAGTCCAAATACTCGCTGTGCCTTAGCCGCACGCCGAAACTGCATATGCAGCGTAAATGTAATATTAACAAACCACTTATATGTGCTTATATACTTATATGCTTATATGTGCTTATTACTTATACACTTATATATTATATAAAAACCTCCGCTTAAGCGATTAGCTATATATTTAAGAACATATAACCATCTCTCTGCCGCCGCTGTTGGCAGCGCAACTTCGAGACCTAGA
This sequence comes from Drosophila parabipectinata, assembly GCA_018153455.1. Classification (NCBI taxonomy): domain Eukaryota; kingdom Metazoa; phylum Arthropoda; class Insecta; order Diptera; family Drosophilidae; genus Drosophila; species Drosophila parabipectinata. The sequence goes on along the minus strand of JAECYA010000512.1, from coordinate 240,536 downwards.
CTTCCCAACTCCTAGAAAATATTGTAAAGAAGAAGAACCTTTTGGGAGCTCGGAGCGGCAACAACGGCTTCTCCAGAAAATAAGTCAAGCAAATATAGAAATATTAAAATATTAAACTAACCGACTTATGACCAACTGGATGGGATCCCCCTGGACGACGTTTAACATTACATGGCGACCGTGACAGCGATGGACAAACAACATCCAAGAAGAAAAAAACGACGACGAGGAATTTGAAATCTATGGCGAAATCTAAATGCGGAAAAATTAAAAATACCTTTAATATCGTAATACCTACGGAAATCGCAGTAAGTAGAGTGAGATGTGCGCAAAGAGAAGTGGCGTGGTTAAAAGAATAAAAGCCAGGAAGACTAAGCTACTTAAACTGTTGAATAGCGGAAAGTTAAGCTGGAACAGCTCGGTAAGGATTCATGTCGAAGTTGAGCACTTGAAAAACCTGCTCGAAAAAAGAAAAACTGAAACCACGGCCACACACACACATAAAAACATTGCAACGATAACAAAAAGATTCTTCCACCGCCGAAAAAAGAAATACCGAGGTTGGAGAAAAAGTGCCCCAAAGGGGGACCGCTCTACTCGCCGTACTGCGAGTTTACCTGCGGAAGGAGGACCAACAGCGCTTCAGCGCGCACACCGTTATTCTTGCCAAGCACCTGTGAAGCCAGCACCGGTGCCCCATCAAAGAGACAACAGCCTGCAGCCAGCAACAGCCCCGCCTGACGACCAAGGAGGGAGACCGGTTGCGCTTCCTAGAGCGCACATCGTATTTTTTTTCTTTACCCAATGCACTGCGCTGCATATTTTTTGTATTGCACTGCGATGCATATTTTTTATATATATATATAATAATTGAAAATTGAGCAATATTTATGTTGCCCAATTAGCGTGTGGCCTGAACACCATACAAAAACTATGCAGGTTTCTTTATGTTAAAAAAATAATATAGGGCAAGAAAAAATTAATTTAATAATATGGCCAAATAAGGCAATTTTCATATAGAGACATTACACATTTACGCAAAGAAAAACTTAGGAAAAATAAATGAGCTAAAATAAATGGCACATTAATAAATAATTGAATAAAAATTGAAGGAAAAACATATTAACGAATGAGAAGACACCCAAAATGGGGTTAGTAGATGTAAAGCAGGCGGACTCCACTGCTAATGTAATAAATAAAGTTGAATCCAAAACAATTGATGTAGAGCTAACGAACATCTTATTATTAATAATTGTATTATTTATGAGGGCATATATCTTGTATAACGCTTATATATTTCTCAACAAATGTTTTTCTAAAAGTCTGGAAAAAATATAAATATTAAAAAAAAAGAAAGCGACTACAATAATTATTAAAAAGATGTTCCGTTAAGAAATAAAATACAACACCTGTAATATGAATACCCACATGGAGATATATTATTCTTAGGATGCTATATTGAAGAACAGTATATATTTTTATAAAATATGAAGTTTAATCTATTTTTATGTCTAACAAAATAGAAATGAAACAAAAATAAATGAATATAACCCTTTCCAAGAAAATATCTCGATAATATTATATCCGTAATCCATTAGATAATGAAATGGAAGGAAATTTATGAAAGATTGCATGGTATAAAAATTGATTTTAACAAATCTTATAAGTCATTATCGAGGCCTAGACCAGCACAGATAAACACTGTGAATAAGCATGCAGAAATATTAGTAAACCTATTCAATACAGCGCGTACACTGATACATGAACAAAGAGACAGGCTAGACAAAGCTGCAGAAGTTATTAAATCCAAAATAGTTGCACAGAGTCCAAAGCGAAACGACTATAGAAGCAATAATTAAAAAAACTGCAAGATACTATAGTCGGAGAAACATCTGACGTGATTAAAGCCAAAATGGCAAAACCGGCCAGAAAGGAAAAACGGCAGAAAAGTTTACAACAGAGATAGACAATCTACGGAACTTTCTAAAAGCTTCGTATATTGATGAAGGTCTATCGGCCGAGCACGCTGACAAATTCAGCACCAAGGAGGCCATCTCCACAATCGTTAAAAATTGTGAGCATGGCCGACTTAAAACAATATTGGAAGCAACTAATTTTGCAACAATGAATGAAGCCGTCACGAAGTACATACAGTGCAGTACTGAAATGGCAGGCAATGCAAATTCCATATTATACGCCCATCGAGGAAACTATCGCTGTAACAATTACAAAAACAATTATCGCGGTAGAGGTAATAATCGAGGTAGATATAACAATAACGGATATTACTAAAATAATGGAAATAACCAAAATAATGGTTACTATGGAAACAATAATTACTATAATAACAATAACTACAGGAACAACAACAACCGTGGTGGAAACAATCGCGGCGGACACGGCCGTGGTGGAAACCATAATAATAATGGCAATCACAACCATAACAATAACGTCAGGGCAGTCCATACAGATTCGGAAAACTCCCAGACGCCTTAAGGTACACAACAGTAAGAAACACCAAAGTTCACACCATAAATCTCTGTCAAAGTACATTTGTTAGTTTCACAAACGTAGCAACAGGAAAAGAATTAGTTTTTCTATAAGATACAGGTGCGGAAATATCCAAATTAAAGGAAAATTCTGATGATTTTCAAAACATCAAAAACAATCAAATAATAAACATACAGGGTATAAGTCAAGAAGTTACCAAATCAAAAGGTTTAACTTCTATTGAAATTCAAACTTCCAAATAAATAATTCCACATGATTTCCATATCGTAAATTTGCAATTCGCTATTTCATGTGATGGAATACTAGGAATCGATTTTATTAAAAGGTACAACTGTCAATTAGACTTCAAGCTGTCTGAAAATGAGATTATAATTATATTATGAGATTATAAATGCTTATAATGAGACCAAATAACCTCCAATATCCTATTTATGTTCCAATAACATATAGCTCTAACAAGATCCCAAGTCGTCCGAAAAATTGAAATGAATTCAGATGATGACAGTGTATTAATTCCGAATCAAGAAGTTCAGCATAGTATCTATATAGCAAATACTATAGCAACAACCCAGAATGCATATATAAGGCTATTAAATACCACAGGTATGGACCAAGTAGTTTATATTAAAAATATTCAGCATGAACCACTTTCAAACTACGAAATAGTACAAACTGACTTAGAAACCCAAGAAAAAATTGTATTATCCCAACATTCGAAAAACTTCCCTCCTCAATTAAGGGGTTATATACCTTTTTTATTTTCAAAAAAACGAAAATTTTTTTAGTGGTTTATCTTGAAGAACAACTTCTTGAGAACATTCTCCCAAATTTTCATAGAGATTGGAGCAGTAGAAAAACAGTTACAGTGCTCCTAATCGCACGCCCCGTTGCGGCCTTGAACTGAACTTGAAACTTTAAACGCGAATATTTCGAAATGGTGTTTCTTGAAAAATTACTTTGCGGTGACATGGATTGGCGGAAAACTACTGAACCGATTTACTTCAATTTTTTTTTTAAATGTTCGTAATTCTCTTGTGCTTGAACGATCGACTTTTCACGCGCAAACTTTTTTTTCGGCGAAATAAATTTTTTAGTGAAATTTCTAGAAAGCAAAACGTTCATTTTTAGCATAAAACGCTGCCATATCCAAACAAAAACAAAAAATTTTAAAATCGATCGTTCAAGCACAAGAGATTACTCTAAACTAATGAAATATTTTTACTTTTATGGTTTAAGTTGACCTGTTTGACCTGGGGAACTGTCACCGCAAGGCTCTAAAAAAAAAAGGCCTCTAAGGGAAACAGCCACCCCTTAAAAACTATTTAATATTTTTCCACCAAATTTTGCACAAACATTGTTAATAAAGTGTACTATCAAAAAATTAAAACATCCGTGTAATTAAATAATTGCTACATACCTAAAAAAAATCCGAACTTTGCTCATTTTCTTTGACAAAGAAGGTATATAACCCCTTAAACGAACAACTCACAACAGTATGAACCCAGTGTAGTTATGTGTTCGGACTAGAAACCGAATCAATCACTACCAATAATTTCTATAAACAAAAACTGAGATATATAAAAAATTATAGAAATCCTCATAGTCAACAAGACGAAATTCAAAAACATGTTCAAAAACTCATTAAAGATAAAATAGTGGAACCCTCTGTATCACCTTATAATAGCCCACTATTGTTAGTACCAAAAAAAAAACACTTCCCAATTCGGAAAATAAAAAATGGCGATTAGTAATTGACTATCGTCAAATTAATAAAAAACTCTTGTCTGATAAATTTCCGCTCCCTAGAATCGACGATATTTTGAATCAACTAGGTAGAGCGAAATATTTCTCATGCCTTGGCTTAATGTCGGGTTTTCACAAAATTGAACTCGAAAAAAGTTCAGGCGATATCCTTTTCAACAAACAATGGTTCATATCGCTTCACGCGATTACCATTCGATTTAAAAATAGCGCCAAACTCTTTTCAGAGAATGATAACTATAGCTTTCTCTGGATTAGAACCTTCGCAAGCATTCCTTTAAATGGATGACTTAACAGTCATAGGTTGCTCTGAAAAACACATGCTCAAAAACTTAACTGATGTTTTCGAGAAATGTAGGCAGCACAACCCAAAGTTACATCCAGAAAAAATTTTCATTTTTGTTGCATGAAGTCACTTTTCTGCGACATAAATGCACAGATAAAGGAATTTTGCCCGACGACAAAAAATACGACGTAATTCAAAATTATTTAGCCCCACATGATGCGGACAGCGCTAGAATTTTCATCGCATTTTGCAATTATTACAGACGTTTCATAAAGAATTTTGCAGAATACTCCCGTCACATAACAAGATTATGTAGGAAAAATGTAATATTCGAATGGACAGCAGAATGTCAAAACGCCTTTGAACATTTTAAATCAGCATTAAAAAATCCAACTCTGTTGCAATACCCAGATTTTAGCAAAGAATTTTGCATAATTACAGATGCTAGCAAATGCGCTTGTGGAGCAGTTCTAACTCAGAATAAAAATGGATTACAGCTCCCAGTTGCATACGCATCAAGATCCTTTACGAAAGGTGAAAGCAACAAGAGCACTACAGAACAAGAACTAGCAGCTATTCATTGGGCAATAATACACTTCAGACCATATATTTATGGTACATTTTACTGTCAAAACAGACCACAGAGCACTTATTTACTTATTTTTAATGGTAAATCCCAGTTCCAAACTAACAAGAATGAGAAATAAGTTAGACGAATATAATTTTACGGTAGAGAACCTAAAGGGCAAAGATAATTTTGTAGCCGATGCGCTCTCCAGAATAACAATCACAGACTTAAAAAACATACAATTAAATGTTCTGAAAGTCACTACCAGAAACCAAAGTAGACAAAAATCCTGCGCAGGAAAAGAACAAAAAGAATTGCATAAGCAATCTATTGAAAAAGCTTCAGAGCCCAACGTAAATGAAGTCATTAATAATGATGAGGTACGTAAAGTGACCTTGCATGTAAATAATAAGATGTGTTTATTTAAGGGCGGAAAAACATTACAGCAAGATATGATGTTAGCGATTTGTATACTAATGGAACCCTTGACTCAGGTCAGTTCTTCCAAAGGCTTGAAAAGCAGGTAATTTGAAAAGCAGGTGAAATTGATAATTTTAAACTATATTTTTAATATTTTTAAAATTTATTTATTTTTAATATTTTTAAAATTATGAATTGAAACATGTTCAAAGATATTTTCCCACGGTGCCACTTTGAGTTGGCTGATTTTGTAAATACCGGCCTGCTTTTCAAGCCTTAAAATTAATTAAAATTAAAATATAATTTTAAAAGTATATAATTACTGAAATCATCAAAAGTAGCGCTACTCAACCCAGTGACCGTAATAAAAAATAAAAAAGATAAAGAAGCTATATTGTCTACATTCCATGATGATCTTATACAAGGTCATACAGGCAATACAAAAACCTTGGCCAAGGTCCAGAGACACTATTATTGGAAAAATATGTCCAAAGACATAAAAGAGTACATAAAGAAATGTCCTAAATGCCAAAAGTCTAAAACGACTAAACACACTAAGACCTCATTAACCATAACCGAAACTCCGCAAAGAGCTTTCGATAGAGTAATTGCGGATACGATTGGTCCACTACCCAAATCTGATAATGGAAACGAATACGCAGTAACACTCATCTGCGATTTAACTAAATACTTAGTAGCAATACCAATACCAGATAAAAGTGCAAATATAGTAGCAAAAGCTATATTTGAAGATTTTATTCTAAAGTACGGTCCAATGAAGACGTTAATTACGGACATGGGAACGGAATATAAAAATTTAATTATTGAGAATTTATGTAAAAATTTAAACATTGAAAACATAACTTTGACTGCACATCATCACCAGACTGTAGGTACCGTGGACCGAAGCCACAGAACACTAAATGAGTTTATCCGTTCATACATCTCAGTTGACAAAACGGATTGGGATGTATGGCTACAATACTTCGCCTATTGTTTCAATACAACACCCTCTATGGCATATGACTATTGGCCATATGAATTCGTTTTTGGAAAAACGTCAAATCTATCAAAACATTTTAATAGCGTAGATATAATAGAACCTCTTTATAATATAGAAGATTACGCTAAGGAATCCAAATTTAGATTAGAAAAGGCATTTAAGAGAGGTAGACTAATGCTAGAAGCTCATAAGCTAAAACAAAAAATTATTTACGACAAAACTAGTATAAATTTTGATTTAAAAATAGGAGATCAGGTTTTATTGAAAAATGAAAAAAGACATAAGCTAGAATTTAAATATACAGGTCCTTATAAGGTAGAACAAATAGGAGATAGAGTAACAATATAAAAAAAATAAGAATAAAAAACAACTAGTACACAAAGATAGATTAAAACTTTTTATTTCATAATCAATTTTAATTTCATAAATATATCACGTATACAAGTTAACTGAAGTTAACCGAGCAGCGGCAATGTCCGATTATTTAGGAGCTCGCTCTGGCCAAACTTCTGACACAGCGTCTGGCCGGATGCCCATACACAGCGGCAAGCACTGCACATTTGCGTGGCCGCTATGAAATACTTTTTGTTAGCTTTAAGTTTCAGTTTGTGTCAGAGTCTCAATGAATAAAGAGAACTTATAAAACCAATCTCCGGCACAGCCGATAAATAGAAAATTCATTTGCTGAATTGGTCACCGAGCCTCAAGGGCCGTGACAACGGAGCAAGTGCTCCCATCGTAACTCCTGTCGTAAGGAGGATTTCCCTCGGCAACCGCCAGGGATCTAAACGAAGCTCGTCTCCTGCAAGGAAAGACAATCCCCCTCCCGGCAACCACCAGGGATAACCAACCTAACAGATCTCCAACGTCTGCGACATCACTGACTGCAGCGAATGATAATCAACTAAAACATAACATACTAAACCCTTTATATTTACTGGCGCCCATCGTAAAAAACCATGTAAATGACCTCTTTTATTTACACAATACCCTCTAAGTCTGCATGAATTTTTTTTGTATAAAAAAAAAGAAGAAAGACAAGAATAGTGAAATATTGTGCCTTACGCTAACAAAAACTGCAACCCCATCAACTTTTTAAATTTATAAATCTTCATTAATTGGCTGACGGTTAGGCACTAACATTTTTTATCTATTAAAAAATGTATAAACGATTTTTTTTAAACCAATTATTGTCCCAATACTGTTTGCATTTCTGTTTTTTGTGAATAAATAAATGAATATTTCTATATAACACAAAGAGTGCGGAATAAAAATTCCTAACCAAAACAAAAAATCGCTGGCAGAAAATTTTAAAATTTCAATCGGAAATAATTTATATAATCGCGTGTATTTAATTCAGCTTTTATATGTCTTTTTTGTTACACAAAAATTCTTGGTATTAGCCGCGCAGTTTTGGTTATTTATTTTTCTTTTCCGTTTTGTTTCCCCACTCCATTTTCGAGAAAACGATACGGCCGCGCATGCAGTGTGTGGCACTTTGTTGATTTTATTTTTTTCCTCTGTTTATCATAAGCGGAGGCTCAGTCCCCGCGCACCCTCACCTTACTACCTAAACTAAAGCGGCAGCTCAGCCCCCGAGGCCCCTTTACCAGCCCAATCGCCTCTATCACATTTTTTTTTTTTTTTTCGGGCGACTTTATAGCCGCAGCTCCACATGAGTAATCCCTTTCAACAATATAGAAACACAAGATGCTAACTCTAGCGCTCCCAAACTCGCGAACATGGCTTTCAACATGGAACAGATGACAGCCACCATACAGGCGGCCGTTCAACATGCTGTTCAAGAAGCCAATATCGAACACCAGCGTAGAGAAAACGAAATACGCCTGGCTCTTCAAGAAGCAAATACTGAAAACCAGGCAATACGCCTGGCAGTACACCGGCTGACCGAACGGGTCGACGCAAAAGAAATCGCTCCCGCCCAAGCGGAGGCTCCCCAAATAAAAAAATATGAACCTATAGAGATTAGGGACGACGTCAAGTGCGACGAGCCCCTAGACGCCGTCAAGTCCCTGCCCGAATTTACGGGAGCACAGGACGCATACGTCTCCTGTAGACAAGCGGCAGTAGCCGCATATTATATTTTCAGGAATTACGAAAATAGCTCGCGCCATTATCAGGCAGTTATTATTATTAGGAATAAAGTAAGGGGCCCTGCCGATGCCGTACTGTCTTCGTTTGGCACTGTACTAAATTTCGACGCGATTATAAATCGACTCCATTTTACGTACAATGATAAGCGGCAGATGCACGTTATCGAGCAGGAAATGGGTACTCTTAGGCAGGGAAATATGACCCTTCTACAATACTATGACGACGTCGAGAAAAAACTCACCTTGCTTACCAACAAGGCCACTATGTCGAACGAAGCCTCGGTGGCAAAGGTCTTATGTGACAAATTCCGTGATGACGCACTCCGAGTATTTATCCCGAGGCTTAAGCGCAGCCCCACGGATGTCCTTTTTTCGGCAAAGCCGAAAGATATGCCTTCAGCTCTTGCTTTGGCACAAGAAGTGGAATCTAACCACGAAAGATACTCCTTCGCGGCTTCATTTGCCAAAAGCCTAGAGGAAAAAGACAAAAAACAGCACCCAAAAGCGCAAGAATACCTACAGACTTCTGCGCAGGCAAATGCACAAACAAACGCTGGAAAAAATCCGTACTACGTCAAACAACACAAGGCGCAAGTACACTCTGCCCCACACAGTGGAGGCACACCTGAACCCATGGACATCGACCCATCGCTGTCCAAGATGCTAAGCCCCGGCATACCAAAACAGGAAGCCAGCTGAGTCCGATCGATCTGCCCCACACAAAAGACAGGGGGTTAATCACGTCGCGCAGGGCGCGAGCGAAATCAGGAACAAATATACCGCCGCAGCTTCAAGCGCGGCTCAGGAAATTGACGACGACGCTATTAAAGATTACGATTCGGACGTCATAAATTTTTTAGGGGAAAGTCCCTGCTACCCGTCATCAGACGAAGAGTAGCAGGTGTAGAAATTAAGCTTTTAATAGACACGGGCGCGTCAAAAAATTTCATCCGTCCAACGAAGGGTTGAAAGGCGGCCGCCCAGTAGATTCGCCATTCTCGGTACATTACATCCATGGCGTTACCATGAAAACAAAAAAATGCTTCGTATCCCTGTTCAACTTGAAGGCTACGTTCTTCATCCTACCAGATTTGTCCTCTTTTGATGCCATCATCGGCCTTGATCTGCTAAAACCAGCAGGAGCATCACTTGACCTATCTTCCGGGCACCTCAGATGGGGCTCCGAGACGGAAAAGCTAGAGTTCCAATCATGTCCCAATGTAAATTTCACTGAGTTGGACTGCTCCAGCGCACCACCTTTGGTCAGAACAGCATTTTCAAAAATGCTAAGCGACAGGAAAAACGCCTTTGCAAGCCCAAATGAGGCGTTACCTTACAAGACGTCTGTGGTAGCCACCATCAGGACAGTTGATATGGAGCCCATTTATGCCAGACCCTATTCGTATCCGATGGGAGCGGCAGATTTCGTCAATGACGAAATCCAAGACCCACTAAAAAACGGCATATTCCAGAAGCCGAGATCCCCCTACAATAACCCAAAATGGGTAGTAGACAAAAAGGGCACCGACGAATCTGGAAACCGTAAAATGCGGCTAGTATCAGACTTTCGAAAATTAAACGAGAGGACAATACCGGATCGCTACCCTATGCCAATTGTCTCTATGATACTAGGGAATTTAAGCAAAGCCAAATACTTTACAACGCTCGATTTAAAGTCCGGCTACCACCAAATTATTCTGGCAGAACGTGACCGTGAGAAAACTTCCTTTTCCGTAAACGGGGAAAAATACGAGTTCCGTCGAATGCCATTCGGGTTAAGAAATGCTGCCAGCATCTTCCAAAGAACCATCGACGACGTACTGCGAAAACAGATTGGCAAATTTTTCTACGTCTATGTCGATGATGTTATCGTCTTCTCAGAGGACGAAAACGCCCACATACAACACGTGGACTGGGTTCTAAAGAGCCTACACGATGCTAACATGAGAGTGTCAGCGCAGAAATCGGTCTTCTTCAAAAAAAGCGTTAATTTTTTGGGGTTTGTAGTCACCAGCGGGGGGACCACGACAGACCCGTGAAAGGTCAGGGCCATTAAAGAATTCCCTGAGCCCAAAAACGTTTTCGAAGTAAAATCATTCATGGGCTTGGCTGGCTATTATAGGTGCTTTATTAAAGATTTTGCATCAATAGCTATGCCCATTTCGAATATTATAAAAGAGGAGCTTGGAAATGTCAGCGCACACAGATCCAGAAGCATCCAGGTACAGTTTGCCGAGCCGCAACGGCAAGCTTTTGAAAAGCTGCGTAACGTCCTGGCCTCTGAGGATGTCATCCTCAGGTACCCCGATTATAAAAAGGCGTTTGATCCAACGACAGATGCCTCAGCGTATGGCATTGGCGCGGTGCTTTCACAAGAGGGGCGTCCCATCACTATGATCTCTAGGACCTTTAAAGACAGAGAAGTTAGCTACGGTACCAACGAAAGGGAGCTGTTAGCCATAGTTTGGGCGCTACAGAACCTGCGCCACTACCTTTATGGGGTCAAAGACTTAAACATCTACACTGACCACCAACCGCTGACCTACGCGGCATCGGATTCCAATCCGAATACAAAAATTAAAAGATGGAAAGAACGCATCGACGAGTGTGGTGCCAAAGTCCGTTACATGCCTGACAAGGACAACCTATTTGCGGATGCCCTCTCGAGGCAACAATTCAACGTTGTAGAAGAAAAGGCATTTTCAAGCGCGGCCACAATTCACAGTGAGCTGTCGCTAACCCACACAATCCAATACACGGACAAGCCCCTCAATTGCTTTCAAAACCAGATAATTCTGGAGGAAGCATGCTCTCGGTCAAATCGCAGCTTCGTTCTCTTTGGAAACAAGAGACGGCATATTATTGACTTCACTTGCGAGGAGTCATTGCTGGAGGAGCTCGCAACCTTAATAGTTCCTAAAGGCGTAAACGTCATTCAATGCGATCTGGATACGCTAGAAGTGATACAGGACAAACTAATTCGACAATTCCCTGCCACCAAATTCTGGCACTGCAAAAACCGAGTAACGGACATTTTTGCAGTTGATGAAAGGTGGAGAATTCTTACTGTTGAGCACAACAGAGCTCACAGATCTGCCCAAGAGAACGTGAAGCAGGTACTCTCCGAGTACTACATCCCGAAAATGGCCAAGCTAGCGAACGAAATAGTCATTTCGTGCAAGACTTGCGCCAAGGCTAAGTACGGCAGACATCCGAAGAAACAAGAGCTTGGCGAAACTCCTATCCCATCTCAAGTAGGAGAAATGCTACACATAGACATCTTCTCCACGGATAAAATGTATTTCCTTACGTGCATCGACAAATTCTCGAAATTTGCCGTAGTCCAACCAGTTCCCTCTAGAACTATAGAGGATCTCAAACCAGCGCTACTATAGCTGATGAATAATTTCCCCAGGTTTTTTATTGCGACAACGAACCATCGTTGAACTCGCACACCATCGTGACCATGCTGGAAAACCATTTCGGCGTTAGCATCTTAAATGCTCCCCCTCACACAGTGTCTCCAACGGACAAGTAGAGCACTTCCACAGCACTTTGGTAGAGCTTGCTAGATGTTTTAAGATCGATAAAGGCATAAGCGATACCGTAGAGCTGATACTTCTGGCCACGGCCAGATATAACAAGTCTATTCACTCGGTCATCGACAAGAGGCCAGCTGACGTGGTGCAGGCACAATCAGATGAGCCACAATATGAAATACAAGATAAAATTAAACTCGCCCAAGACAAGCTCCGGGGCAGGGAAAACACTTCCCGCCAAAATAGAGTATTCGAGGTTGGCGAAAAAGTCCTAGTGAAGTCCAACAGACGCCTAGGCACCGTTATGTGAAGAGAAAACCGTTGAGGTGGACATGGGCACCACAGTCCTCATTAAGGGGAGGGTGGTCCATAACGGCAACCTTAGGTAGGCCGAGCGCGACCATGATATCGCTCGCCTGATAATTTCTCTTTTTATTATCTTTTTCCTAGCCACTTGGCATAAGTTTTGCGCCCTTAATTATTTTAACCATGCTTTGGTGGTGGGCTACCCAACTTCAACAAAATTCATAACACATCCAAATTACAGGTTTTCAACCATATCCCTGATTTTCCTTTTGGCCACAACATCGGCACGCGTCACGGACTATTCCAAAGCCAATTACATTCCCATCATTGATGGTCGAATTCTGATATGGGAGGAATTCGCTTTTGTAAAGCACTCAGCAAATCTCTCGGAATATAGGCGCGTCATCGAAGAAACTAATGGGGATGACCATCATGTTTCCGCAATCCCACATGCAGAAACTCCTAATTGTTGATGTCGCCCACCTACGCGACATGCTCGACTCTTTGAGCATCCATCATAGGGTAGCAAGAAGTTTAGACTTCTTAGGGACTGCGCTAAAGGTGGTGGCAGGAACGCCGGACGCAGAAAATTTTGAAATAATTAAATTTAATGAATTCCAATTAACGAATGAAAACAATAGGCAGGTTAATATTAACAACGAAGTACAAATTCAAATCAATAAAATTTTCTCTACCGTCAACCAGCTTCTGTGGTCAGCAAAAAAGTACCAAATTGATACTGGGCACCTATTCGAGATGCTTTTAACTCGAAATATGATGATAGCAATGGAGCTGCAGGGTTTAATGCTAGTAGTGGCACTTGCCAAAGTTAATATTGTTAGCCCCAGCATCCTAGATCATGCAGACCTGGAAGGTGTGTGGATGGAAGAGCCCACCGAGACCGCGATTAGAGATGTTTTGTCCGTATCGTCCGTTAAGATCTTACAGTCCGATAACATATTACATTTTATTATTAAGTTTCCAAAGATAAAGTCGGCCTGCAGAAAGATCACCGTTTTCCCAGTGTAACATCACGACACCATGCTTGGGCTGGAAGACAACGTCATTGCCGAATGCGACAGTGAGATCCAAACCTTGGAAAAGTGCTCCCCGACATCAGGAGCTACATTTTGCCGATTGGCTCGCAGAAGATCATGCGCCCAAGAGCTTCACGCTGGAGTAATTGTGAATAGTAATTGTGAATGATCGCTCGGCTCACGTGTGTGTGGACAATGGCACCTGTGTCCATATAAAGGGCTTATCACTTTTGAAAAGAGTGCCATTGTCAACGAAACCCGATTGGTCAATCATGACACAGCCCAGAAGAGGGCTCCAGAAGTGGCCAGCTCACCTTCCCTGAACGTCACCATGGAACGTAACGTTCTTAGCCTTCCTTACCTTCACCGACTGAGTGAACGTAATCTGGAGCACATTAAAGAGTTCGGGAAGAAGATTAACCACCATCAGTTACATCAGTTGGTTTTCATAGCGGGAGCAATATGCTGCGCTTTAATTTGCATTGGCTTGACCTATCGGCGAGTCACTCAGGCCCGAAAAACCGCGGCCCAGGTGAAGGAGATGATTGCCCAAATAGGGTCGGCCGAGGGCGGCCTCATTCTTGAAGGGGGAATAGTTAACTGAAGTTAACCGAGCAGCGGCAATGTTAATTAAACGCTCGCTCAGGCTAAGCGCTCGCTCAGGCTAAACTTATGACACAGCATGTGGCCGGATGCCCATGCAAGTTAAATTGTTTGGAGTTCGGTGAATTAAAAAAAGTGTAATTTTTATTTTTTAATTACACAACTTGGTGTTAAACCTTTATTTATTAAACGTAACAATTACAAGACACTTTTGATTTCTCTTAAATATTTTTGTCAACCGTTCGCGGTCTTGGTCAAAATAGGACTGACTTCTTAATTCTAAATTTGATCCAAAGAACCTCGGCCATCAGTTGTGTTTAGATTAGAGGCTTAAGATGAAACTGTCGCATCTTTTTGTGAAATTCGATTAAGCTGATCGACGCAATTTGGTGGGTACTTGAAACGCAAAAGGGGTAATTGATTGGGCTTCGGAGGGAAGCTGATGTTTACTTTTGATTTTGATTTGTTTATGGGGAACCGAGATCGGACCTCAGAGCCAAAGAACAAGCCGAAGGCAAATGCAGAGTTTGAAAATATTGTTTATAAGATTTATAAGTGGAAAGCCATAAGTGGCCTGGATTTAAGGGTTGGATAATTGAGCCAAAGACAAAGCCAAAGGCAAATGCAGGGATTGAAAATATTGTTTCTAAAAGCCATAAGTGGCCTGTATTTACGGGTTGGATAACTCTCCCCCTTCTAAAATGGATCGTCCCGATTCAATATGAAATTCGTTTAAATGATCTCTTAATTCTGTTAAAAAAATTTCTTGGTTAATAGATTTTTCTGGATCAGGCCGATGTTTTTTGGTTACAAATAATATAGCATTTTTGTATTTTATAATAAGTGAAAGAATCAAATATATAATGATTAAAATTAACGTGTGGTAACAAGTTATTTAAACTTAAATTATTTATAAATTTAATAACATATAAAGTTATATGAGATGCAAAAGGTTAGCTGATATAAGAAAGTTTAGAATTAGCTGGAGCGATGGTCGCTCCTTTCGCTGCTCCATCGGCATTTTCGTTGCCCTTGATTCCGACGTGGCTGGGGACCCATAGGAGTTTGATTTTATTTTTATGTTTAAGCAGAAGGTCGCGGATTGACGATACATAAAAGCTGGAATTGTTTATGTTGGCTATTGCTATCAATGTGGATAGGGAATCTGAGCAGATGCAGAATTTCCCTCTAATCTTGACTGCTATTTTGATCGCTTCAAGAATAGCAATCGCCTCTGCCGTGTAGACTGTTGAGTAGCTTGGGAGGACAGCTTGTTTAAGGGTATCGTCTTCTGTTGTTACTGCAAAGCCAATTATTTCCTTGTTCAAGGATCCGTCTGTGAACAGGAGCGTGAAGTTCTTCCTCATTTCATTTCTGTTTTTATTCTAGGTGTTTCATTTCAAGAAATTGTTGGACAAATATGTCCTTGTTTGTATCAGCTTTTTTAGACGGCTTAGTCGGGTATCTATTATCTATTGGTATCTAGAAACCAGGGCGGTAATATTGGTTTAGGCTTATGAGGAAGAGAGGTTGGAAGTTCTAGCTTGAGGTTCGATATTTTTGTGTTGTTTTTGGTTATCTGATGGATAATTTTTCTTAGAGGTGTGTCGTTTGCGTGCATGATAGTGTTAATTGTTTTTGTTTGTAAGTGTTCGAATCTGGTTTCTAATGGTTCGATGTTAGATTCCAGGTATAGATTGAAAGTGGGTGTAGAGCAGAAGGCTCCCAGAGATGTTCGCAAGATTGAGTTAATTAACGTTTTAATTGGTTTTATAAGTGACTTAGAGGAGTTACCGTATATCGGTAAAGCGTAATCAATTTTGGAAATACATAGGCTCTTGACGATTTGAACAAGGGTGTTGGGGTGGCTGTTGTATTTTCCGCTGGAAAGGCATTTTATTATATTTGATGATTTCTGTAGTGACTTGTGTAATTTATTGAAGTGGGGTTTGAATTTGTATTTTGTGTTGAAGGACAGACCTAGAATACCATAGTTAGTTCGTTATCTGTGTTTATAATTGCGGATTGTGTAGAAACCTGGCATGAACATTGTTTTTTCCGGCAAATGTGGATGTGTTTGCATTTTGAAATTGAAAGCATTGCGCCGGATTTTTGGCACCATTCATTGATTTCAGTAAACAGCATGTCGAGGTTGATTGAAATGTTTTTATTTTTTTTCAATGGTATTAAGATGTTAAAATCGTCCGCATAAGCTGTGTGTTGAAGTTCCTTGTGCTTGTCGATTATATCTGAGAGACTATTGAACGCAATGAGAAAAAGTACTACCGAGAGGGGAGACCCCTGCGGAATGCCATTGTGGAGTGGGTGTGTCCTTGAGGTGTTATCATTGGCACGAACTCTTATTTTCCTATTTGACATGAAGTTCATCACATATTTGATAATTAATGGGCCGCAGCCCCATAATGATAGTTGATTTGTGATGGTATGCAAACCTATTTTTTCGAATGCTTTTGCGAAGTCAAGAGATATAATGGATATGTGTCTTTTTTCAGCGAGGGCTCTGCTAATTAGAGCGTCTGCGTGAAGTAGACAATCCATTGCAGGTTTCCCTTTTTTAAATCCGAGTTGACGGCTGTTCAGTTGCTTTTTGGTTGTAGCAAACCACCATAGCCGCTTTGAGATTATTTTGTCAAGGGTTTTAGATAAACATGGGTTAAGGGAGATAGGTCTATATGATTCCGTCATGGTTTTGTCTGCACCTTGTTTGTGGATAGGTATAATTGTGCTGATTTTGTACGATTAAGGAATATAAGATTTTAAAATGTTGTTGAAAAAGCGGATAATTCTCATTTTCAGTGATTCAGCGACGTGTCGTATCATGTCATAGTTAATCTTATCTTGACCTGGTGTGTGACCCTTTAAGCTATTTAGTGCCGGTGAGAACTCTAGGAAGTTCATATTCTGTTCGATGAACGCTGCAGTTTGTGTGGGGGAGATAAAAAGTTTAGCGTATTTAGATTGTTTTTTTCTTCAATGAAAAGGTTGGGGAATTGGGAGTCTTCTGAACGGAGTGACCAATAGCTTGCAAAAGCTTCAGAAATATCTTCGGAGCTGGTGAGCAGATCGCTACTGCTGTTATCCTTGATTGCTTCCGGTTTGAACTGAGGAGAGATTGTCGAAGTCAATTTAAATAGGCTATCGGCTTTACTCAATTTTAATTCCCTTCTGAATTTTGCGTTCATTTTTTTTATAATGGATGAGGTTGTCGTTGGACATATCTCTATTGAATGTTCTCCAGGCTTTAAATTTTTCCTTATTCAGACCTTCTAGTTTTTTATTCCACCAAGGAAAATTGTGGTGGGTCTTAGGTGGTCTCGTGTGTGGAATGCTCTCGTATGCACTTTGCAAAATAATTTTCTTGATATTGCCTGCTTCCTGATTAATGTTTAGTGACATTGGTATTTTATTGTTTAGGTCTTCAGTTAGCATCCGAATTTTTCTCAATCAGCTCTGCTAGTAATGAATCGTTGTACAAAGTTTTGACTTGCTCTCTGATTTTTCGGGAAAATTTCGATGGTGATTGGGAAGTGATCGCTTCCTTGGAGGGAGTCACTGATTTTGAAGTCGCAATATACTTTAAGTTCAGGTGAACAGAATGCCAAGTCAATATGTGTAAAGGTCCTATGTGTTGAGAAATGCGTGGGTTGTCCGTTGTTAAGGATAATGAAGTTGTTATCCAGAAAGAATTTTCCTAATATTCTTCCCCTCAGATTAATTTTTGGGGATCCCCAGCTGTTATTCCAGCTGTTGAAGTCTCCTGTAATTAGATTTGAGGAGTTTCCTGGTGGTAAAATTGAATGGAGATCTGTTTGGTTGAATTTCTTGTTAGGAGGTATATAGGATGCTATTATATTAAATTTTTTTACAGATTTCCAATGCAATGGAATCAACTGTGCTCTGAAGAGGGATGGATTTGTGCTGTATAGATTTGTGAATTAAAATTGCCGCGCCGCCATCCGGGCTGTGCGAGGCTGTGTAGTAAATATTGTAGTTAACTGGAATAGGGATTGGTTGGGTGTACGTTATGTGGGTTTCTTGAAGTGAAATGATTTTGGGAGTAAAGCGTTTAATCAGGACTTGCAGTTCGTTGTAATTGTTCAGGTATCCATTCATGTTCCATTGTAGAAGTTTTAGGGTCATTATGATTGTTACTGTGTTGTTTTAGTTTCAATTGAGGCAAGGGATTTAAGTTTAGATCTGGTGATGATTGCGCTCTGATCGTTTTTAAAAAGCCTTTTGGTTCTATTTGTTGTGTTAAGCGGAAGGATTTTTGCCGGTTTTTTAGCAGTGTGGGAAGTTTCCGAGCTGGATGACATAGGTTCGTCTGGGTCTGGGTCGAGGTTCCTAAATGTTGGTGTTTCAAATTCATTTGGGGCATAGCTTATTGTTTTCCTTGTTGACGTTTGGTTTGAGTTGGCTAGATTGGATTTGGCTGCTGAGGAGTAGAGAGATCCATCGTGGTGTCTTCTGTTGTATATGGACCAGGGTGTTCTATTGTCAACTTTTTGTAGGGTCCTAATGGCCTGGACTTCCTTGTTCGACAGGAAGACAGGGCAGTCCTTGTTGCGGGCATGGTGGTCAGATGTTGGGAGTTTTTTAAGGGAGCAATTTATGCAATTCGGCTTGTTTTAGCAAATTTCTGAGTTCTCATAGTTAACGTGGGCATCGAGACCACAGTTGGCGCAAGTTGGTGGGTTTTTGCAGAACTTTGCGGTATGACCATATAATATATAAATGTACGCACTTCAACTCTCTCATAGCCAATATAGAGAAAGTCTGGCAGATGGGTTAGCTTAAATGAGATTTTTATTAGACCCGTTTCGTTTTGTGGAGTTTTATTGAGAATCTGGTTGGGAATATATTTATATATTTTCTCGACTCTTTCAACTTTTTGTGACTTTAGGTTGTCCAAGATGACTTTTTCATCAATTCCTCGCAAGTCGTTCGAATATTTTATCCCAATACTCGAGTTAAGTTACATATGGAGTGTTGGAAGGCATACTGACGAGTTTCTTAAGTTTTTCGGCTTGTAATAAGTTTTTAGTCTTAATCAGTAAATTGCCGTCTTTGGTTTTCTTACAACTTGAAACTTCACCTTGAATAGTATTGTCGATTGTCTTCTTAATAATGAACGGGCAGATTGCAGCCAGGGGCTAGGAATCTTCGTCCGTTCTGGTTGCAACCAAATATATCCCGTCTGGAGGGTGTTTTCTCCAGATATCTAGAGGGTCCAGCATTGTGGGGTCAACAAACTTTAAGGCCACTTAAATTCTGCCAAAATTGTCCGTCGCTCCAGTTGTAGAGAGTACAACCAGAGTACTCTGGAGAGTACTCCAGAGTAGAGATAAGAAGATTTTGTTATTTCGTTTGCTTTGTGCTTGTGTTGTTGTTTTTAAGCTGCGCTACGTAGACGTCTCACGGAAGAACAAGACCGATCGGTTAGACTGTCGAAGGTGAACTGTGAGATGTCCATTAAATCAGCTATAATTATTGGTTTTTGTTCATGTTTTAATATTTCCAAGATGTCATCATTGTTTAAAATTTTGGTATTAAAAACGTCTATTTTTGCTAGCGTTATTGTGTCAATTAAATTTTGCAGATCAAATGTTAATAATCGCAAGCGATGTTTTCGAAGTGGTTGATCTTGATTAAAAAATACTTTTTTAAAATCATCGGAAAGAGATTATATTTCTTTGAATAAACGGGAATTGATAATAGACTGCTTATTATTATTTTCAATTAATTCATTAATTTTATTCTGAACTGTAATAAAATCATCATGGACCGGAGTTCCGGCTAACCATTTCCACACGGTGCCTAACTCATTTATCCCTCCTTTTGATCTAGTTGAAATTAATTGCGATTAAATTAGTTCGATTACTTTTATGTCATATTTAATTTCCCATTGTGACCTTTTATTAGTATCCCTTTTAATATTATCTGATTCCAAATTTATTATTTCTTTATAAAAGCTTAAGTTAGTTACATGGAATAAATCTGCGTATGAATCGTACGTCAATACGTCTTTATTGTCCTTAAATAGAAAATATTCGTGACTTGTATAGTCAATTATTTCTGATTTGGTTAATAAAATAAGGTGTAGTATGAGCACCTGATAAAACATTTTTTGGGAAAGGAAAGAAAAAAAGGATAATATATAAATACTTAGAATTTTATATTATCTTTGTGAATAATTCTATTTCTATTGTTGATTATTATTTTGTTGGGTAAATTTTCTTTAACTATTTCTTTTTTATATCTGGTTTTAAGTTTATTTCTTTCCCCGTGTTTCTTTTCATAGACTACCTGTCCTACATGATATTCTTTTTCTTTTCTGTTTTCATTATGTGTTTCCAACATTTTCTCTTGAGTATTTTTCAAAAGTTCAGGAATGTTCTCGTGCTCTATTTTATTATATAATACGTCAAAAGGTTTTTGGTTCGTTGTAGAATGTATGCTCTGACTATATTCTTGAGCGGCTCTTATTATTATTTCAGAAAAGTCAGTTAAATTAAATTCTTCTTTAATGCATCGTGCCAATTCTGTTAATGTAGAATGTGCCCTTTCAACTTGTCCGTTTGACGTGCTGTTCCTCGGGTCTGCGTAATGTAAAGTTAAATTGCACCTTTGTGCGAAAGATTTAAATTGGGCCGAGGTAAAGCTCGGTTCATAATCGGTCATTATTACTTTTGCTTGAGGAAAATGTTGAAGAAGTTCCATTACTTTATTTTCAATATTTAATTTATTTTGGATTTCTTTTACTACTGGAAATTTTGAGTAAGCGTCAATACAAGTTATGAAAGTAAGACCTTGCGCGTAATATATGTCAATGTGTAAATTTTCTCCTTCTTTACTTGGAATTGGGGTGCCCAGTTGGAATTTTTATTGGGTGCATGTTAAATTTATTTTCGTTACAAATCAAGCAATTTTTAATATATTCTTTTAATTTTTTAAAACAGTTTGGCCAATAATATAATTTACTGATCTGTTTGTAATTCTCTTCTAGCCCCCTATGAGCACGGCTGTGCGTTTCTTCTATTATTATAGCTTTATCTTCCTCGTTTTCCACGTCTTGTAGAAAGATTTTTGTAAAAAGGAATGTGTTTGTGAAATTATTTTTTAATGGTAATTGAATTTGAAATAAGTCCTCTAAGGTACAATGAATTCCTACCGTAATGTTAGGTGGAAGATACTCTCTTAATATAGTTATTAAATTTTCTGGTGTGTCATATTCAATTAAATGTCGTCCTGTCAAAAATTTTCAGTGACTCAAGTATTGTATACCTCCCCGTTGTTAAAAACAGTTGTTGTTTAAATTGATTTAACGGTTTACGGGTCTCTTGTATTACATTTTCAAAACTACTTTCAGATGAATGCTGTGTGTTCTGATCTGAGTCTGACTGGTCTGTTTGTTCTATATCACTGTCAGTAATATTATTTATCTGAATTTGAGATAATGCGTCTGAAACTACATTTGTTGTACCGGGCTTAAATGTTATTTTCGGTGTAAAACTTTGTATGAAAGAATACCATCCTTTCATATCTACATTGGGATTTTTATCCGAAATTGTGTAAGATAAAGTTTGATGGTCGGTTTGAATTTCAATTCCAATAACTCCGTATAAGTAATTTCTTAGATTTTTAAGAGCCCATACTATCGCTAAAAGTTCCTTCTTATTAGTCGCATAAGCTTGTTCTGTTTTAGACAAGGTTTTTGAAATAAAAGTAATTGGTTTTCCTTCTTGAGATAAAACTGCACCAATTGCGACGTCTGAAGCGTCGGTGGTCAAGGTAAATTTTTTATTTTAGTCCGGTTGAACTAGTTCTACTTGAGCAATGAGATTTTCTTTCAGCTCGTTAAAAGCTTTAATTGTTGGTTCATCCAGCTGAATCAATATTTTTGTTGACATTCTTTTTGAGATTTTGCCATTATGACCTCCAAGATATTTTGTTAGAGGTTTGGCTATGTAGGCGTAGTTTGAAACAAATTTTCTATAATAGCCCGTAAAACCTAGGAAACTTCTTAGTTCCCGAATATTTTCTGGAAGCGGATATTTTTTAATGGTTTCAATTTTCTCTGGGTCTGTCTTGATGACGTTATAGGACACCATGTATCCTAGAAAACGGGTTTCGCGTTTGAAAAACTTAGATTTTTCTAAAGAGATTTTCATGTTTGCCCTTAATAATATATTTATAATTTTGTTTAGATCTGTTTAGTGTTGTTCAATTGAGTTTGAGAATATTATAATGTCGTCCATATAGACATGACACTTTTTCCCTATTTGTTCTCTTAGAATATCGTCCATTGCTCTCTGAAAGATTCTTGATGCATTTGTTAATCCGAAAGGCATTCTTAAAAATTCTTATTTTCCATTATTTATTGAAAAGGCTGTTTTTTCGACATCAGATTCTTTCATTAGTATCTGATGAAATCCTGACTCTAAATCTATTGTTGAAAAATATCTTGCTTTTCCCAAATTTGATAGAATTACTGATGGGTCTTGCATTGGGTACCTGTCAGGTATAGTACATTCATTTAATTTTTTATAATCAATGACGAGTCTTAATTTACGGCTTCCGTCTTGATTCTCTCCTTTCTTTGGGACTACCAGAAGTGTTGAATTGTAAGGGCTTCTGCTAGGCCTTATTATTTTTTCTGATAACATTCTTTTAATTTCGCTATTCACGAAGTCGTTGACAGATAGAGCATACGGATATTGCTTCCCGTATATTGGCCTATCGTGGATAAGATTTATTTCCCCCTTTATGTCTGTTCTAAAAGGAATTTGCATATTTATCTTTGAATGCTCCTTTTCAATATAGTGAACTATCTTTTCCCTCAGTCCGCCTAATTGGTCGGTACCTATATTATTTATCTGATTTTTGACATCGATATTTGATATTTACAGAGTCGGCACTCTCGGGATTTTTAATTCCCAAGATATATTTATTTTTATTGACGGGGTATTTACATCGTCGGCACTCTCAGGATTTCTTATTCCCAATATATTTTTATTTTTATTGACGGATATTTCTACGTCGGCGTTCTCAGGATTTTAAATTCCCAAGATATTTTTATTTTTGTTGACGGATATTTCTACGTCGGCGTTCTCGGGATTTTTAACTCCCAAGCTTTTCTCACTATTTTCAACAAATAATGAATCTGTGTTTTCGCTACCATTATCATCAAAATACTTTTTTATAATAAATTCTTTTAACGGAAGAATATTATTTTCTTCAATACGTTTATTTCATTTTTCTCCTCATTATCATAATATTTTAACTTCTCCTGTTTCCCATTATATTCCAAGATTCCCTTATCTATATTTATTATAGCTCCAATTTTTCTTAATAAATTGAATCCAATTAGAATATCAGATTCTAAACCTTCGATTTCATAAAATAATTGTTTTGTTTCAAATATATTTATAATATGGTAATACCTAATAATTGAGTAGCCATGAACTGTTTTTACCTTTTTGTACATTGGTAGCTCGTTTTTATTTTCAAAAATTTCCCTTTTTATGTAACAAGCAGTGGCTCCTGTATCTATTAAAACTTTTAGCTGCTTCTTGGTTTTTCGATCTATCCTATTTAAATAAGGCATTCCTCTGTAGGGGTCTGGTCTAAAAAATGGTCTTCATTAATATTATTTAATCTGGTTACTTTATTAGCTGGCTGACTTTCTGTTTCATCTGATTCCCTTTTTTGAGCTTGAGTTTGCTCTCTATTTTGATTTGTGTTATAGAAATTTGAACGATTTTTATTTTTATGATAATTATTTTTATATCTACCTTGATTATCGTTTGCCTGCCAATTATTATATCTTCCCTGGTTACTATTTGACTGCCAATTTTGGCTCGGCTGCCGATTGTTATTAGATTTATTCTGGAGTTGAATCGGTGGATCAACATCCATTGGCTCGATAGCTTGTTGCTTATGATTATTATTTTGCCAAAAATTTCCCTTTTGTGGCCAATTGAAATTTTGGTTATGATTAAAATTATTTCCCATTTTAGTGGTATTATTATTTTGCCGTATTTGATCAAATCGTAAGTTGTTTCCCCGATATTTACTTTCATTTTTAAATCCATTAAACCTATTTGCGAATTGAGCACGTTGTTTGATTCTAATTCTTGGACCTTTGCCAAAGCATTGGGCAAATATGGTGGATTTAATGAGAAAAGAGTTTCTGAAATAGATCCATTAAGTCCGGATATAAATACTCGTAGAGCATTTCCCCTTATTAAATTGTTTGTTTCTTTGGTAATTACACTGTCCTTTCCGTATGTCATTATGGTTTTGTTTATTAGTAAGATCATTTTTTTATTGACTTCGTTATAGTACTCAGTAATTGTCATTCGTCCTTGCCTGAGGATACTTAGTTCTGACTCGAGAACATGTATTGGTCGTTTGTCACTATATATAAAGTCCAATCGGGATAAGATTGCTTTAAAGTTTAAAACTGTGGCATGATTGGTAAGAGCATCATGGGCAGCTCCCATAATTTTATTTCGTAAAATTGTTAGGGCGATAAAATATTGTTCACTTTCAATTTTATAGAGACTCATTGCAGTTTCTGCAGCTTCCCTCCAACCTACATATTGTGTTGTTTCCCCTGTGAAATTTGGTAAGGATTTTACCACTTCAAGTGTTGTATCGCATTTTATAGCTGGGTCAATTGTTTGTACTTTACAATCTTCCACAGTGTTTGCATCTGTGGCTAGCCTTCCTTCTAAACATTCTACTTTCCTGCTAACTTCATTCAATTGAGCGTTTATTAATCTGTTAATCAATGCTACTGTTAAACTGCCGGCTGTGGCTACACTGCCTGCAGAAAAATTTGGTGCTGAACCTCCGGTTGCCATTGTTAGATTTAGTTCACAAAAGCTATTTATCAAATCTTCCCGAATTATTCTTTATATTTATACCCTTGCAGAGGGTATTATAATTTTGGTCAAAAGTGTGCAACGCAGTGAAGGAGACATCTCCGACCCTATAAAGTATATATATTCTTGATCAGGATCACCTCCTGAGTTGATATGAGCATGTCCGTCTGTCTGTCCGTCTGTCTGTCTGTTTCTACGCGAACTAGTCTCTCAGTTTTAAAGCTATCGTCTTGAAACTTTGCACACACCCTTCTTTTCTTTGCACGCAGTATATAAGTCGGAACGGCCCGGATCGGCCGACTATATCCTATAGCTGCCATATAACTGATTGATCAGAAATGGTATAACTTTGGTGTTTTTAGAGTTAGAGAGTTAAATTTGACATGAGAGCTATTTTTGGCAAAACATTACGACATGCCAAATTTCATAAGGATCGGCCGACTATATGTTATAGCTGCCATATAACTGAACGATCGGAAATGACCCAACCTTCGTGTTTTTGAAGATAGAAAGCTGGAATTTAATACAGATTCTATTTTTAGTCAGCTGATCCAACCTACAAAATTTCATTAGGATCGGCAGACTATATCCTATAGCTGCCATATAACTGAACGATCGGAAATGGTATTTTGTAGAAATATCAACTTTCGTATTTTTGAAGATAGAAGTTTGGGACTTTTTTTAGATTTTGTATTGTAATAAATTGGATTATATATTCCTATTCCCATAAGGATCGGCCAACTATATCCGATGTTTGCGATATATATCCGGTTTTAACTGCAAGGGTATATAAACTTCGGCTCCGCCCGAAGTTAGCTTTCCTTTCTTGTTTTTTGTTAAATCGCGAATCTTACTTTTTGCAATATATAAATCTTATATTATTTTTCTCAAATTCACAGATCTTAAATTATAGTCTTTAATTTTTTTATTATTTTAAATTAATTCCTCAGGATATTGTCCCGTTGGGGTCTTCCTTCTGTGTGGTTGGTGGTTGATAGTTGATAAATGGATAGAGAATGTCCTGTCTTCCTTTCTTGGTTTTTTTTGTTGGAGCGAGTTGTCGTTTTTATTTGAGAAAGTCCTGCCTTCCTTCCCTGGTTTTTCATGTTCGAGTTGTCGTTTTATTTGTTTTTGTTGTTCTTGTTTGTTTTTTTTGTGCGTTGATTTTTTTAGTTTTTGTGTTCTTGTAATTGTTTGGCTTAAATTTTCGGTCCACCTTTGTTTTAATTCACTCTTTATGGATTATTTCATTAATTAATTTCCATTTACTTTATTGTTAACGATCACTGTCACTTGGTAGTGTCGTTTGGTGGATGTTTTAATTTTTCCACTAAAAATGTTGAGTTGTTGACCGCGCGTTCCGTTTATGTTCAACTTATTTTTCATTAAACTATTTTTTGGAGCTTTATGTGACGCGGCCCCTTGAGTTGGGCGCCAGTTAAATTGTTTGTAGTTCGGTGAAATAAAAATATGTAAATTTTATTTTTTAATTACACAACTTGGTGTTAAACCTTTATTTATTAAACGTAACAATTACAAGGCATTTTTGATTTCTCTTAAATATTTTTGTCAACCGTTCGCGGTCTTGGTCAAAATAGGACTGACTTCTTAATTCTAAATATGATCCAAAGAACCTCGACCATCAGTTGTGTTTAGATTAGAGGCTTAAGATGAAACTGTCGCATCTTATTGTGAAATTCGATTAAGCTGATCGATGCAATTTGGTGGGTACTTGAAACGCAACGTAATTGATTGGGCTTCGGAGGGAAGCTGATGTTTACTTTTGATTTTGACTTGTTTATGGGGAACCAAGATCGGACCTCAGAGCCAAAGACAAAGCCGAAGGCAAATGCAGAGTTTGAAAATATTGTTTATAAAATTCATAAGTGGAAAGCCATAAGTGGCCTGTATTTAGGGGTTGGATAACTTGCATAGCGGTAAGCACTGCACATTTGCGTGGCCGCTATGAAATACTTTTTGTTAGCTTTAAGTTTCAGTTTGTGTCAGAGTGTCAATGAATAAAGAGCACTTATAAAACCAATCTCCGGCACAGCCGTTAAATAGAAAATTCATTTGTTGAATTGGTCACCGCACCTCAAGAGCCGCCACATTGGGGCAAGTGCTCCCATCGTAACCTGCCGTAAGGAGGATTTCCCTCGGCAACCGCCAGGGATCTAAACGAAGCTCGTCTCCTGCAAGGAAAGACAAACCCCTTCCCGGCAACCGCCAGGGATAACCAACCTAACATATCTCCAACGTCTGCGACATCACTGACTGCAGCGAGGGATAATCAACTAAAACATAACATGCCAAACCTATTTATACCCTTCAGTACCAAAATTCCTTCCCCGACTTTTCCTGGCGACATTGTAATGTAGCTGCTCTGTTAGGTTAGGCTGTTAAGGTAGCGGTTCTGTTAGGGTTGCTAGCGGTCACTGTTAGGTCAGCTAACAGTCGCTTCCAGGCACTTAACAGAGGAAGAAAATTAGAAAGTGCCAAGGAGCGATTAAAAAGGGATAGGCGAAAGGTCTAGGCTAATGGCTGCCAGTCGAACGGGCAAAGATTCTTTCCCATTTGAAGCCTGGAGCGGTGAAGACCTATACAAATTTTGAAATTTGTGGTTTAGTTTTGGGGGAAAAAAAAAAAATAAGCCGTTCTATATTTGGTGGAAAATCCTAAGACGGCACTACAGAACAGAAGAAAATCCGGGGATTTATCTCGAAGGGTAAGTGGCGCTAAACCGTTGCCTGGTGCGCTTATATGAAGGTGTTAATTTTTGGTTAGCATCGGATGCGACGGTGGTTCGACATGCACGTTACAGTGCAGTGGAGGACCGAGGAGAACCCCCAACTTAGTAGGAAACGCGGTATTAAACTCGGCGGTCGGCGGTCGGCGGTCGGCGGTTCATCTTTTCCCCAATCGTGGGGTTCGTCTAAATCAAAGGCCAGGCAGAATAGGGACACGTAGGCCATAGTTTTCTATGATAAGTAGCTTAAGAGAAGAAAAAACTATGTGATAACTCCTAATGCGTTTTGGGTATATATATTAAGGTATTTTTTTTAGTTCTATTAAGTTTTGTCAGTTTTTTTTCTTAACTTAGAAAGGGCATTGACCCTTTAAACGGCCTTATGATTGCGCAAGGTGCATAGTTTTTAAGCAAAGTGAGACCTCCCTACAAGGGACAGTAACTCCAAAAAAAAAAAAAAAAAAAAACGTGAATTCTAATTTTCAGCCGCAGCCCAGGAAAGCGCTTTCGTGGATCCCTGCCGGAAAATGGAAAGAAATATGTGAGTGAAATTTTCCTTTGTTTTACCTTCATTGCTTTAGTATCCATTATTGAGAGTTCCCTGTAATGTGCGTGAGGCCTAACTTATAAAATAGAGAAAAACAAGTGCACCTGACGGTCATAAAAGTCCCGTACAGTTTGGTAGAGTAAATATAAAAGTAATTTAAATGAATATATTTGGCATGTACATATTCTGCCAACCAGAGACCTTAAGCCAATTTGGTGAATAGTTTATTTTGGATTTTTGAATTATTTATTTTTTTTTGTTAAATTGGCGCTTACAAATTTATATTACGCCCTAAAATTAATAGTAACTTTTGTAACATGTTAGTTAGTACATTCTTTTATTGTTTTAAATTTAAATAAAATACTTATAATGTTTTAAAGAAAGCCCCATTTTGATCTCCGCTAAGGAACCCCTTCCCTAACACCTTCTAGGGGCCATCATTTTATTAGGAAAGGAAACCATGGCCAATGTTGGGTGGGCACAAAAAGGAGGCGCAACATCAGCAGCGGATCCACTCGATTGACCCCAAGATAGTGTTGTCCAAGAAAATTGTCATAGCTCGTGAATTGTTCTGTCCGGTCTGTTCCTTGTTGTTCTTAGTTCGTCTTGCACGTTTTTTTATTATAATAAGCCCGTAGGCCTCGGGATATGGCAAAATAACATCACCCCCCCACTCTGACGAGCCAGTAGCCGGAAAATCATACGTACGGCCATATCCGAGCACCCCAACATCTCGCCTACAAACGGTTACCCATTACAACATGTTCGAAAAACAAAAACAAATTGCATGTGCTTCGTTTACTCAAGTCCGAAACGAAAGGGGAAACGAAACTTCTACCTGCTTTCGGTTTTCGACGATGATTCTTCTACGTCATATTTTTGGAGAAGCGGCACGCGACAGAGAGACAATTAGAGAGATGTAGATGGACGGAAAGGAAAGAAAAAAATCTGTGTCGAAAACCAAATGAATGGAAGCGACGTCAGAATACCCTTATTAAAATATGTTGAAATATTTATATATTTAAAATATTGATATTTTTCGTATCTAATCATATGGTATATTGAAATGTATTAATAATTGGCTTTAGGGAAAGCCAAAATGTTCATGTTTGATTATTTGCCTTGTGCGATTCTAATTACAAGGCATTGCGTTGGTCGACTATACCCTGGCACGCGCCAGAATTATCGATTTTCGGTTGTCAATTTTCGGTTTCGTCTTGCCTTTTCCCTTCTCTTTGCATTTGATGTTCAAGTTGCATATGAATTACACGCGTTTGTTTGTTGCGTTTGAAGTTAAATATTTTAAATAAGAATTTTCGTGCCGTAACTGTGTACACCGCTTGTAGTGCGACTATAGTCTCCACGCGAGGGCGGCTGGTTACAGGTCCCGGTATGGTCATGGCTCTGCCGAGGATGCCGGCTACTCGTAGTCGGGCGGGGAAAAGAACACTCCCTTCCTTAAATAACCCCAATCTGAGGTGGAACAGCATATGACGAAGGATGTGTGTCCTTTGTGGAAATCAAAGTGAAGAATGATGCTTGACGAATGACGTCAATGACGCTTTAAACTCCAAGGCTCTCAAACGCCAATGAGTTGCTGGGAAGGAAAAGCTTTCTAAAAATAGCCAACATCTTATGGCGGGACGCGCCGGAGGAAGGTGCCAAGGTATCTTCGTGTAAAGCGGGGCTAGCCATGGGACGACCGAACGGAGTGGAGAGAAACACCTAAGGGTCAACCTCTTTACCAACCGTCGGGGCTTCTAAAGCAAACCATTGTCCGGCAGTATCTCACTCCACGCATCACAAGGGCTCCTATAAGGTGCGAGGGTACGACTTAAAATTGGACAAAAGAAATTATAAAAATTAATTTAAATAAGTTTTAAAAATATTAAGTTTATAAAATAAGTCGATAACAGTTGCACTGTATGAACCAGTTTAGAGCTGTTAGGCGCGAACTTTCTGGCACTTCGATCGCCTATCATATGAAATACGGCAACCTCGTTCAATGGCATTTGAAGATGCGCTTGATATAAATGTTCTTTTGCAAGAGAACAGATCCAGGCAAAGGAGTGAAAAAAACAATTTTTTTACAACCAGGAAAAATATAATAACTTCCAAACACAGTCGAATCAGTAGCGCAAGAGCAAACGTGTATGGAAAAACCTACAGGTGAATAGGGAAATATCAAAGCGCTAGGTGAATAACAAAAACCTTTTAAATAAAATTTCTGTTTTCTGGAGTTTTTGTAGAATCCGTGTGCGTAATTGGGGCTGCATAAGATCAGGAGAAGTGCCAAAAACTTGCTAAATGAGTACCTCAGCTAGCATTGGCCATGTGCAAGCCAAAGTTTCACTCTCGTCCATAGTGACAATATTTAAGAATCAATATCAACCATAACTATGCGTATCAAACCGGTACCAGAATAAGCGTAGAACATTAAGTAGAGAACAATACTTTAATTTTTTTTTTTTTCTTAAATAGTTTTTGTTATATCAGACCTGCACTCATTCCCTTTTTCTATAGAGCATTTGTTTCTTTGTTGGCATCATGTTTAGCGAGATGTAATTATACCCTTGCAGAGGGTATTATAATTTTGGTCAAAAGTGTGCAACGCAGTAAAGGAGACATTTCCTATAAAGAATATATATTCTTGATCAGGATCACTTCCTGAGTTGATACAAGCACGTCCGTATGTCCGTCTGTCTTTCTGTCTGTTTCTACGCGAACAAGTCTTTCAGTTTTAAAGCTATCAACTTTAAACTTTGCACACAGGAAGGAAAGGTTCCTTTGCACGCAGTAAATATGTCGGAACGGCCTGTATCGGCTGACTATATCATATAGCTGCCATATAACTGATTGATCGGAAACGGTATATCTTTGATGTGTTTAGAGTTAGAGAGTTCAAATTTTACACGAGCTATTTTTGGCAAAATAATACAACATGCCAAATTTCATAACGATTGGTCGACTATATCTTATAGCTGCCATATAACTGAACGATCGGAAATGGTTTTTGGTAGAAATACCAACTTTGGTATTTTTGAAGATAGAAGCTTGGGATTTTTGTTTTAGATATTTTATTGTAATTCATTGGTTTTATTATGATATTCTCATAAGGATTGGCCAACTATATCCGATGTTTGCAATATATATGCGGTTTTTGCTGCAAGGGTTTGATATACCCCTTGATAGGGTTTCATATAGGCTCTGCCCGAAGCTAGCTTTTCTTTCATGTTTTAATTTGGCCCTCATTCATCAAGCCATACACTGCTCCAGTCTTCAGGCCTGCGGACGTTAAGGGATTGGTTCGTGAGTGCCCATATAGTCTTGATTGCCTAACCATTCCATTATAAAAGAAAGCGTATGAATAATTAATCTATATAACTATAAATCTATCTCGATGTAAGCTACCGAAACATTATTTTTTAATTTGCCCCTTTTTACTTGTAATCTTTATAATCTAACTTTATAAAATATTTAGTAGTTAACACAAATGAATTCCAATTTCAATTCCAGTCTTTTAGAATTTTGGAAATGGCTTGTGCATCAATTAGATCATCAGCTAGCACTCCTGTATTCATCATAAGGAGTAGAGGCCCGGACGACCGGGCGCTAGAGAAACGATTTATTAGTATATGTTAAGCTATTTTTAATTTATTAAGCTTGGAGGAGTGTGAGGAAATTTAAAATTCTATATTTTAAATTTGAAGGACAGGAAAGAGATGTTATAGAGTAGAGATCATTGTTGTACAAACATAAAACCCGAAAACGTTCTTGCTGTGCATATGTCAAACTACAATGGCTAAGGATTATAAGACTAAAGTTTGTAGTCCTTCTATTGGGAATTTTAAAATTTAAGCGTGTTAGTAAATGCTGGCTATTTACACCTCCATTGATTAGGCTATATAGAAAAACTACACCCAGCATTTTCCTATGATTGGTTAAGCTTGGTAACTACTATAAGACGGAAGATAAAGATTTTAATCCCAGTTAAGACCTCTAATCGGGGACTTCAGACACATGAATCGTACTCCAGTATCGGACAGACCAAAGAAATGTATAAGCTTTTAGTAATATAGGGAACGTTAAATTCTTTTGATCACCTTTTAATGAAACCAATCACACCTTTATTCTTATTAACCATTGTGGAAATATGGTCGGCAAATTTAAGTTTAGAGTCAAATAGGACGCCGAGATCATTAACCTTAGTTAATTTCTCTAAGCAATCCCATAGAAAGAATACGTAGTCTGCAGAGGGCAAGTCCAATAAAAAAACATTAGCTTGCATTTTGATCCATTAGGTATTAAATCGTTAGCTGAGTATCATTTTTGAAAGTTATCAAGGTCAGACTGAAGACTGCATTGGGCAGAGATGGATTTGTACTGAAGACAAAGCTTTACATCATCTGCATACATAAGAACTAGAGAGTTCGTTAAAGCAGTGGGCAAGTCGTTTATAAAAAGCGTAAATAATAACAGGCCAAGATGACTTCCTTGAGGGACGCCAGATGTAGCAATGACCAGACGGGAATGTGTTTTTTTAAATAAGACTCTTTGTGTCCTTCCATCTAAGTAGCTGGAGATCCACGTTAAGAGGTCTTTAGAAAATCCCAGCATATTCAGTTTACTCAGCATGAGTGAGTGATTCACTGAATCCAATGCTTTGCTAAAGTCAGTGTAAATTACAGTCAGTGTAATCGTCTTGATATCCCTTATAAAAGCCATCTATGACAAAGGATGTAAACTCCTGTCGCTGGTGGAGCGACGCTTAATATAGCAATGCTGCCATGAAGATATGATCGAAAAGCAAAGATGAAGCAAATAAGGAGTAACTAATTTTTCAAATAACTTTGGAATTGCCAACCATATAGAGATACCTCTGTAATTGGCGGTATCGGACTTTTTCCCTTTTTTATGCAAGGGAATTATGAATGATTCTTTCCACTTAAGGGGAAAAATCGAGGTTTCCAAAGATAAGTTAAAAAGTCGTAGAAAAGGTTTGCACAGAGCCCTGGCACAGTATTTTAGCACACAGCCTAGTACTTCATCAGGGCCTGGCGAATAAATGGATTTGACCTTTAGAAGATCAGATAATAAACTTTTCTCGGAGAGAAACGATTTGCTGATTGAATGTTGTATGCGTAAGGCTGATATGTCAATTTAGGGGGAGCATAAGTTGTTTGAAAAAATTCGTCGAATAGATCGGCAATGGCCTGATCAGAGGTCGCAGATGAATTTTTAAACGTAAGCAGAGGTGGAAAAGATACATGTTTACGCTTTGTGTTTACAAAATTATTAAACTACTTCGGATCTTGAGTAAATTGTATCCGTCAGCGGCGAATATAATTCTTGTAGCATTCAGCGTTATGCACGGTAAAATTCGACCGAGCTAGTAGGTATCTTGAAAAATCAATACTACTGCAGGTTTTTTTATATTTCAGTTAGAGCTTATTTTTAATATTTTTTAGGTTAGTGAGGCACCTTGTAAACGAAGGATGATTTGTTGCGGCGGCCGGATATTTCCATGGCACACAGGAGTCAAAAATTATATTTAAAGTACAGTAAAATTTTTTTTAAGGTGACATTAAGATCGGTGCATGCCAGAATATCGGGACCAATCATATGTATCGATAAGGCTATTGAGTTTGTGAAAATCAGCTTTACGGAAACAGCGAACCTTATTTGTCTCGCATGGAGGCGTGGTAGATAGATAGATATATATTCCTGATAGATACCAGGAATGGTTTCGTTTAAGACCTGGGTGATATGGATCCTCTGGGGTAGAAAGGGAGAAAGCTCTGGAGAGAGCGGTATCATCGGGAACAGATACAAAGCATAAGTCTAAAAGATGGCCTAACGAATTTCTAACATGGTTAATTTGACCTAGGGACATGTCAAACATGCCCGCGGTGAAGTTATGGTGAATAATGAGTGATAAAGATGGTGAGTTATCAACATTAGACCA
Source organism: Drosophila parabipectinata (assembly GCA_018153455.1). Taxonomy (NCBI): domain Eukaryota; kingdom Metazoa; phylum Arthropoda; class Insecta; order Diptera; family Drosophilidae; genus Drosophila; species Drosophila parabipectinata. Next base: position 206,220 of record JAECYA010000512.1, on the reverse strand, counting down.
CTTTAATTCTGGGATATTAAGGTCACCCAGAGCTACAAGATGGTCACGATCGGTAATAAGTTAAAAAAGGATTGAATAGCGGACAAATGCTGCAAATATGTGGGCGGTTCAGACGAAGGCGGTATACTAACATGTAATGTATAAAAATTTCACGGGCAAAATGATGTGGACGAAGAAGATGTGGAAAATGTTCTCTAGCCAAAAACTGGAAGAACAAATCGTCATGAACATAAGCGCAGGCACACGAATCTTGAAAGAAGACATGCGCCTTACATAATTATATTTAAATTTCGCTGTGACCTCCACCCTTATATCGGCTTTAGTTTTGGCTTTGATATAAACCGAGATACAGTCGAATCCCGATAATTCGTACCCCGCTAAATCCAAAATCGCGATAATTCGTAAAAAATTCTGTCCCCTTGAAAAAAACTCGTTAATTCGTAAAAATTCCATACCATATATACCATATATTCCATATATGTTTTGATGGAGGAATCAGTTTTGGTATGAGTTTTGGTGTCGCAGGTACGAGAACTACAGCATCAGTCGGTGCCGGTGGTCCGGACTGTGGAATACCCTTTGGGTGACTCTGATGGGAGTTTCGTTCACTAGGACCTGTGGTATCACTTGAAGGGATGGCACGGAGGACATGTCGGACAATTGCTCATGGTAGGCTGGGAAGAGGAGATTGTCTTGTTACAAGACTTTATAGAACAGACCAGTTTAAATTCCATGTTATTAACTAACAAAACAAAAATAATATATAACAAGAAAGGAAAGCTAACTTCGGTCGGAGCCTAAGTTTATATACCCTTGCAGTTAAAACCGGATATATACCGCAATCTTCGGATACAGTTGGCCGATCCTTATGAGAATATGATAATATAACCCAATTTATAATAATACAAAATTTAAAACAAGTCTCAAACTTCTATCTTTAACAATACCAAAGTTGGTATTTCAACTATAAGATATAGCCGGCCGATCATTATGAAATTTGGTAGGTCGGATTATTTGACCAAAAATATAATCTGTATTAAGTTCCAGATTTCTATCTTCAAAAACACGAAAGTTGGGTCATTTCCGATCGTTCAGTTGTATGGCAGCTATAGGATATAGTCGGCCGATCATTATGAAATTCGAATACATGTTGTATTATTTTGCCAAAAATAGCTCTCACCTAAAATTTGAACTCTAACTTTAAAACCACCAAAGTACCATTTTCGATCAATCAGTTATATGGCAGCTATAGGATATAGTTGGCCGATCCGGGCCGTTCCGACTTATATACTGCGTGCAAAGGAAAGCCGCCAGGGGTAATTACCTTACAACATCTCCAGATCTACGCCATCACCGACTGCAGCGAGGGATAACCAACAACAACATTATCATTACACAAACCAATATATATTATTTGCGCCCATCGTAAAAAACCATGTAAGTGAGCACTTTTATTTACACAGTTTTTCTAAGTCTGCATAAATTTTTCTTTGTGTATTAAAAAAAAAAAAAAAAAAAGAAAGAAAGACAAGAATAGTAAAATATTGTGCCTTACGCTAATAAAAAACTGCAGCCCCACAAAATTAAAAAAAAAATTTATATAATCTTTATTAGTTGGCTGACGGTTTTGCATTAACATTTTTTACCTATTATAAAATATTTAAACCATTTCATTTTGTGAACCAATTATTGTCCCAATATTGTTTGCATTTCTGTTTTTGTGAATAAATAAATGAATATTTCTATATAACACAAAAAGTGCGGAATAAAAATTCCTAACCAAACCCAAAAAATCGCTGGCAGAAAATATTAAATTTCAATCGGAAATAATTTATATAATCGCGTGTATTTAATTCAGCTTTTATATGTCTTTTTTGTTACACAAGAATTCTTGGTATTAGCCGCGCAGTTTTGGTTATTTATTTTTCTTTTCCGTTTTGTTTCCCCACTCCATTTTCGAGAACACGATACGGCCGCGTATGCAGTGTGGCACTTTGTTGTTTTTATTCTTTTTTTGTCTGTTTGCCATAAGCGGAAGCTCAGTCCCCGCGCACCCCTCACCTTACCGCTACTTGACACAGCAGTAGCGCAATTTGACGAGCCCGCACACATAACTAAAGCGGCAGCTCAGCCCCCGCTGCTCCTTTATCAGTCCAATCGCCTCCATCGGCACATAATTCAAACATAAATATTTTTTCTTTCGGGCGACTTTATAGCCGCAGCTCCACATGAGCAATCCGTTTCAACAATATAGAAACATAAGACAACTTTCTAGCGATTCTGAGTCGGAGACCGAAGGGCCGGCCAGATTTTCCACCCCTAAAAGCGTTAACGTTAGCGCCCCCATACTCGCGAACATGACTTTCAGCATGGAACAGATGACAGCCACCATACAGGCGGCCGTTCAACATGCTGTTCAAGAAGCCAATATCGAACACCATCGTAGAGAAAACGAAATGCGCCTGGCTATACACCATCTGACCGAACTGGTCAACGAAAGAAAAATCGCTCCCGCCCAAGCGGAGGCTCCCCAAATAAAAAAATATGAGCCTATAGAAATTAGGAACGACGTCAAGTGTGACGAGCCCCTAGACGCCGTCAAGTCCCTCCCCGAATTCTCGGGAGCACAGGACGCATACGTCTCCTGGAGACAAGCGGCAGTAGCCGCATATTATATTTTCAGAAATTACGAACATAGCTCGCGCCATTATCGGGCGGTTATTATTATTAGGAATAAAATAAGGGGCCCTGCCGATGCCGTACTGTCTTCGTTTGGCACTGTACTAAATTTCGACGAGATTATAAATCGACTCCATTTTACGTACAATGATAAGCGGCAGATGCACGTTATCGAGCAGGAAATGGGTACTCTTAGGCAGGGAAATATGACCCTTCTCCAATACTATGACGAGGTCGAGAAAAAACTCACCTTGCTCACCAACAAAGCTACCATGTCGTACTAAGCCTCGGCGGCAAAAGTTTTGTGTGACAAATTCCGGGATGACGCACTCCGAGTATTTATCTCGGGGCTTAAGCGCAGCCTAGTTGCGGATGCCCTCTCGAGGCAACAGCTCAACGTTATAGAAGAAGAAGAGGCATTCTCAAGTGCGGCCACAATTCACAGTGAGCTGTCGCTTACCCACACAATCCAATCCACGGACAAGCCCCTCAATTGCTTTCAAAACCAGATAATTCTGGAGGAAGCACGCTCTCCGTCAAAGCGGAACTTCGTTCTCTTTGGAAACAAGAGACGGCATATTATTGACTTCACTCACGAGGAGTCCATGCTGGAGGAGCTCGCAACCATAATAGTTCCTAAAGGGGTAAACGCCATTCATTGCGATCTGCATACGCTCGCAGTGATACAGGACAAACTAATCCGACAATTCCCTGCCACAAAATTCTGTCACTGCAAAAACCGAGTAACGGACATTTTTGCAGCTGATGAAAGGCGGGAAATTCTTACTGTCGACCCTAACAGAGCTCACAGATCTGCCCAAGAGAACGTGAAGCAGGTACTCTCCGAGTACTACTTCCCGAAAATGGCCAAGCTAGCGAACGAAATAGTCATTTTGTCCAAGACTTGCACCAAGGCAAAATACGACAGGCATCCGAAGAAACAAGAGCTTGGCGAAACCCCAATCCCATCTCAAGTAGGAGAAATAGACATCTTCTCCACGGATAAAAAGTATTTCCTTACGTGCGTCGACAAATTCTCGAAATTTTCCGTAGTCCAACCAGTTCCCTCTAGAACCATAGAGGATCTCAAACCAGCACTACTACAGCTGATGAATATTTTCCCTAAAGCCAAGGTCGTATATTGCGACAACGAACCATCGTTGAACTCGCACACCATCGTGACCATGCTGGAAAACCATTTCGGCCTTAGCATCTCAAATGCTCCGCCCCTACACAGTGTCTCCAATGGACAAACGGAGCGTTTCCACAGCACTTTGGTAGAGCTTGTTAGATGATGTTAGAAGATCGATAAAGGCAGGATCGAAAGATCGAAAGGCGCAGGCACACGAATCTTGAAAGAAGACATGCGCCTTACATAATTATATTTAAATTTCGCTGTGACCTCCACCCTTATATCGGCTTTAGTTTTGGCTTTGATATAAACCGAGATACAGTCGAATCCCGATAATTCGTACCCCGCTAAATCCAAAATCGCGATAATTCGTAAAAAATTCTGTCCCCTTGAAAAAAACTCGTTAATTCGTAAAAATTCCATACCATATATACCATATATTCCATATATGTTTTGATGGAGGAATCAGTTTTGGTATGAGTTTTGGTGTCGCAGGTACGAGAACTACAGCATCAGTCGGTGCCGGTGGTCCGGACTGTGGAATACCCTTTTGGGTGACTCTGATGGGAGTTTCGTTCACTAGGACCTGTGGTATCACTTGAAGGGATGGCACGGAGGACATGTCGGACAATTGCTCATGGTAGGCTGGGAAGAGGAGATTGTCTTGTTACAAGACTTTATAGAACAGACCAGTTTAAATTCCATGTTATTAACTAACAAAACAAAAATAATATATAACAAGAAAGGAAAGCTAACTTCGGTCGGAGCCTAAGTTTATATACCCTTGCAGTTAAAACCGGATATATACCGCAATCTTCGGATACAGTTGGCCGATCCTTATGAGAATATGATAATATAACCCAATTTATAATAATACAAAATTTAAAACAAGTCTCAAACTTCTATCTTTAACAATACCAAAGTTGGTATTTCAACTATAAGATATAGCCGGCCGATCATTATGAAATTTGGTAGGTCGGATTATTTGACCAAAAATATAATCTGTATTAAGTTCCAGATTTCTATCTTCAAAAACACGAAAGTTGGGTCATTTCCGATCGTTCAGTTGTATGGCAGCTATAGGATATAGTCGGCCGATCATTATGAAATTCGAATACATGTTGTATTATTTTGCCAAAAATAGCTCTCACCTAAAATTTGAACTCTAACTTTAAAACCACCAAAGTACCATTTTCGATCAATCAGTTATATGGCAGCTATAGGATATAGTTGGCCGATCCGGGCCGTTCCGACTTATATACTGCGTGCAAAGGAAAGCCGCCAGGGGTAATTACCTTACAACATCTCCAGATCTACGCCATCACCGACTGCAGCGAGGGATAACCAACAACAACATTATCATTACACAAACCAATATATATTATTTGCGCCCATCGTAAAAAACCATGTAAGTGAGCACTTTTATTTACACAGTTTTTCTAAGTCTGCATAAATTTTTCTTTGTGTATTAAAAAACAAAAAAAAAAAGAAAGAAAGAAAGACAAGAATAGTAAAATATTGTGCCTTACGCTAATAAAAAACTGCAGCCCCACAAAATTAAAAAAAAAAATTTATATAATCTTTATTAGTTGGCTGACGGTTTTGCATTAACATTTTTTACCTATTATAAAATATTTAAACCATTTCATTTTGTGAACCAATTATTGTCCCAATATTGTTTGCATTTCTGTTTTTGTGAATAAATAAATGAATATTTTATATAACACAAAAAGTGCGGAATAAAAATTCCTAACCAAACCCAAAAAATCGCTGGCAGAAAATATTAAATTTCAATCGGAAATAATTTATATAATCGCGTGTATTTAATTCAGCTTTTATATGTCTTTTTTGTTACCCAAGAATTCTTGGTATTAGCCGCGCAGTTTTGGTTATTTATTTTTCTTTTCCGTTTTGTTTCCCCACTCCATTTTCGAGAACACGATACGGCCGCGTATGCAGTGTGGCACTTTGTTGTTTTTATTCTTTTTTTTGTCTGTTTGCCATAAGCGGAAGCTCAGTCCCCGCGCACCCCTCACCTTACCGCTACTTGACACAGCAGTAGCGCAATTTGACGAGCCCGCACACATAACTAAAGCGGCAGCTCAGCCCCCGCTGCTCCTTTATCAGTCCAATCGCCTCCATCGGCACATAATTCAAACATAAATATTTTTTCTTTCGGGCGACTTTATAGCCGCAGCTCCACATGAGCAATCCGTTTCAACAATATAGAAACATAAGACAACTTTCTAGCGATTCTGAGTCGGAGACCGAAGGGCCGGCCAGATTTTCCACCCCTAAAAGCGTTAACGTTAGCGCCCCCATACTCGCGAACATGGCTTTCAGCATGGAACAGATGACAGCCACCATACAGGCGGCCGTTCAACATGCTGTTCAAGAAGCCAATATCGAACACCATCGTAGAGAAAACGAAATGCGCCTGGCTATACACCATCTGACCGAACTGGTCAACGAAAGAAAAATCGCTCCCGCCCAAGCGGAGGCTCCCCAAATAAAAAAATATGAGCCTATAGAAATTAGGAACGACGTCAAGTGTGACGAGCCCCTAGACGCCGTCAAGTCCCTCCCCGAATTCTCGGGAGCACAGGACGCATACGTCTCCTGGAGACAAGCGGCAGTAGCCGCATATTATATTTTCAGAAATTACGAACATAGCTCGCGCCATTATCGGGCGGTTATTATTATTAGGAATAAAATAAGGGGCCCTGCCGATGCCGTACTGTCTTCGTTTGGCACTGTACTAAATTTCGACGAGATTATAAATCGACTCCATTTTACGTACAATGATAAGCGGCAGATGCACGTTATCGAGCAGGAAATGGGTACTCTTAGGCAGGGAAATATGACCCTTCTCCAATACTATGACGAGGTCGAGAAAAAACTCACCTTGCTCACCAACAAAGCTACCATGTCGTACTAAGCCTCGGCGGCAAAAGTTTTGTGTGACAAATTCCGGGATGACGCACTCCGAGTATTTATCTCGGGGCTTAAGCGCAGCCTAGTTGCGGATGCCCTCTCGAGGCAACAGCTCAACGTTGTAGAAGAAGAAGAGGCATTCTCAAGTGCGGCCACAATTCACAGTGAGCTGTCGCTTACCCACACAATCCAATCCACGGACAAGCCCCTCAATTGCTTTCAAAACCAGATAATTCTGGAGGAAGCACGCTCTCCGTCAAAGCGGAACTTCGTTCTCTTTGGAAACAAGAGACGGCATATTATTGACTTCACTCACGAGGAGTCATTGCTGGAGGAGCTCGCAACCATAATAGTTCCTAAAGGGGTAAACGCCATTCATTGCGATCTGCATACGCTCGCAGTGATACAGGACAAACTAATCCGACAATTCCCTGCCACAAAATTCTGTCACTGCAAAAACCGAGTAACGGACATTTTTGCAGCTGATGAAAGGCGGGAAATTCTTACTGTCGACCCTAACAGAGCTCACAGATCTGCCCAAGAGAACGTGAAGCAGGTACTCTCCGAGTACTACTTCCCGAAAATGGCCAAGCTAGCGAACGAAATAGTCATTTTGTCCAAGACTTGCACCAAGGCAAAATACGACAGGCATCCGAAGAAACAAGAGCTTGGCGAAACCCCAATCCCATCTCAAGTAGGAGAAATAGACATCTTCTCCACGGATAAAAAGTATTTCCTTACGTGCGTCGACAAATTCTCGAAATTTTCCGTAGTCCAACCAGTTCCCTCTAGAACCATAGAGGATCTCAAACCAGCACTACTACAGCTGATGAATATTTTCCCTAAAGCCAAGGTCGTATATTGCGACAACGAACCATCGTTGAACTCGCACACCATCGTGACCATGCTGGAAAACCATTTCGGCCTTAGCATCTCAAATGCTCCGCCCCTACACAGTGTCTCCAATGGACAAACGGAGCGTTTCCACAGCACTTTGGTAGAGCTTGTTAGATGATGTTAGAAGATCGATAAAGGCATCAGCGATACCGTAGAGCTGATACTTCTGGCCACTGCCAGATATAACAAGTCTATCCACTCGGTCATCGACAAGAGACCGGCTGACGTGGTTCAGGCACAATCAGGTGAGCCACCTGATGAAAACCGGATATATATCGCAAACATCGGATATAGTTGGCCGATCCTTATGAGAATATGATAATATAACCCAATTTATTATAATAAAAAATTTAAAACAAGTCCCAAACTTCTATCTTTAACAATACCAAAGTTGGTATATATTCCAAAAACCATTTCCGATCGTTCAGTTATATGACAGCTATAGGATATAGTCGGCCGATCCTAATGAAATTTGGTAGGTTGGACCAATTGACCAAAAAAAGAATCTGTACTAAATTCCAGCTTTCTATCTTCTAAAACACGGAAGTTTGGTCATTTCCGATCGTTCAGTTATATGGCAGCTATAGGATATAGTTGGCCGATCCTTATGAAATCTGGCATGTCGTAATGTTTTGCCAAAAAAAGCTGTCATGTTAAACTTGAACTCTCTAACTCTAAAAACACCAAAGTTATACCATTTCCAATCATTCAGTTATATGGCAGCTATAGGATATAGTCGGGAAATTCCGGGATGACGCACTCCGAGTATTTATCTCGGGGCTTAAGCGCAGCCTCACGGATGTCCTTTTCTCGGCAAAAACGAAAGATATGCCTTCAGCTCTCGCTTTGGCACAAGAAGTGGAGTCCAACCACGAAAGATACTCCTTCGCGGCTTCATTTGCCAAAAGCCAAGAGGATAAAGATAGGAAACAGCACCCAAAAGCGCAAGAATACCTACAGACTTCTGCGCAGGCAAATGCACAAACAAACGCTGGAAAAAATCCGTACTACGTCAAACAACACAAGGCGCAAGTACACTCTGCCCCACACAGTGGAGGCACACCTGAACCCATGGACATCGACCCATCGCTGTCCAAGATGCTAAGCCCCGGCATACCAAAACAGGAAGCCAGCTGAGTCCGATCGATCTGCCCCACACAAAAGACAGAGGGTTAATCACGTCGCGCAGGGCGCGAGCGAAATCAGGAACAAATATACCGCCGCAGCTTCAAGCGCGGCTCAGGAAATTGACGAGGACAGCTATAGGATATAGTCGGGCGATCCTAATGAAATTTGGTAGGTTGGACCAATTGACAAAAAAAAGAATCTGTACTAAATTCCAGCTTTCTATCTTCTAAAACACGGAAGTTTGGTCATTTCCGATCGTTCAGTTATATGGCAGCTATAGGATATAGTTGGCCGATCCTTATGAAATCTGGCATGTCGTAATATTTTGCCAAAAATAGCTGTCATGTTAAAGAACTCTCTAACTCTAAAAACACCAAAGTTATACCATTTCCAATCATTTAGTTATATGGCAGCTATAGGATATAGTCGGCCGATCCAGGCCGTTCCGACTTATATACTGCATGCAAAGAAAAAAAGGGTGTGTGCAAAGTTTCAAGTCGATAGCTTTAAAACTGAGAGACTAGTTTGCGTAGAAACAGACAGACGGAGAGACGGACATGCTCATATCAACTCAGAAGGTGATCCTGATCAAGAATATATATACTTTATAGGGTCAGAGATGTCTCCCTCACTGCGTTGCACACTTTTGGACAAAATTATAATACCCTCTGCAAGGGTATAATAAAATTAAACTCGCCCAAGACAAGCTCCGGGACAGGGAAAACACTTCCCGCCAAAATAGAGTATTTGAGGTTGGCGAAAAAGTCCTAGTGAAGTCCAACAGACGCCTAGGCAACAAACTCTCACCGTTATGTGAAGAGAAAACCGTTGAGGCGAACATGGGCACCACAGTCCTCATTAAGGGGAGGGTGGTCCATAACGACAACCTTAGGTAGGCCGAGGTCTCTTTTTATTATCTTTTTCCTAGCCACTTGGCATAAGTTTTGCGCCCTTAATTATTTTAACCATGCTTTGGTGGTGGGCTACTTAACTTCAACAAAATTCATAACACATCCAAATTACAGGTTTTCAGCCATATCCCTGATTTTCCTTTTGGCCACAACATCGGCACGCGTCACGGACTATTCCAAAGCCAATTACATTCCCATCATTGATGGTCGAATTCTGATATGGGAGGAATTCGCTTTTGTAAAGCACTCAGCAAATCTCTCGGAATATAGGCGCGTCATCGAAGAAACTAATGGGATGACCGTCATGTTCCCGCAATCCCACATGCAGAAACTCCCGGTTGTTGACGTCGCCCACTTACGCGACATGCTCGACTCTTTGAGCATCCATCATAGGGTAGCAAGAAGTTTAGACTTCTTAGGGACTGCGCTAAAGGTGGTGGCAGGAACGCCGGACGCAGAAAATTTTGAAATAATTATATTTAATGAATTCCAATTAACGAATGCAAACAATAGGCAGGTTAATATTAACAACAAAGTACAAATCCAAATCAATAAAATTTCCGCTACCGTCAACCAACTTCTGAGGTCAACAAAAAAGTCCCAAATTGATACTGGGCACCTATTCGAGATGCTTTTAACTCGAAATAGGATGATAGCAATGGAGCTACAGGGTTTGATGCTAGCAGTGGCACTTGCCAAAGTTAATATTGTTAGCCCCAGCATCCTGGATCATGCAGACCTGGAAGGTGTGTGGATGGAAGAGCCCACCGAGACCGCGATTAGAGATGTTTTGTCCGTATCGTCCGTTAAGATCTTACAGTCCGATAACATATTACATTTTATTATTAAGTTTCCAAAGATAAAGTCGGCCTGCAGCAAAATTACCGTTTTCCCAGTGTCACATCACGACACCATGCTTGGGCTGGAAGACAACGTCATTGCCGAATGCGACAGTGAGATCCACACCGTGGAAAAGTGCTCCCCGACATCAGGAGCTACATTTTGCCGATTGGCTCGCAGAAGATCATGCGCCCAAGAGCTTCACGCTGGAGGCACGGCGCATTGCGAGATCCAGCAAAGCGATTTACACCCCATCACTTATGTTGATGAAGGAATAGTAATTGTGAATGATCGCTCGGCTCACGTGTGTGTGGACAATGGCACCTATGTCCATATAAAAGGCACATATCTCATCACGTTTGAAAAGAGTGCCATGGTCAAGGAGACCCGATTGATCAATCATGACACAGCCCAGAAGAGGGCTCTAGGAGTGGCCAGCTTATCTTCCATGAACGTCACCATGGAACGTGACGTTCTTAGCCTACTTTACCTTCACCGACTGAGTGAACGTAATCTGGAGCACATCAAAGAGTTCGGGAAGGAGATTAACCACCAGCGGCTACATCAGTTGGTGTTCATAGCGGGAGCAATATGCTGCGCTTTAATTTGCATCGGCTTGACCTATCGGCGAGTCACTCAGGCCCGAAAAACCGCGGCCCAGCTGAAGGAGATGATTGCCCAAATAGGGTCGGCCGAGGGCGGCCTCATTCTTGAAGGGGGAGTAGTTAACTGAAGTTAACCCAGCAGCAGCAATGCCCGATTATTTAAGAGCTCGCTCTGGCCAAACTGCTGACATAGCGTCTGGCCGGAAGCCCATGCATAGAGGCAAGCACTGCACATTTGCGTGGCCGCTATGAAATAATTTTTGTTAGCTTTAAGTTTCAGTTTGTGTCAGAGTCTCATACAATAAAGAGCATAAAACCAATCTCCGGCACTGCCGTTAATTTGTAAATTCATTTGTTGAATTGGTCACCGCGCCTCAAGGGCCGTGACAACGGGGCAAGTGCTCCCATCATAACTCCTGTCACAGGAAGGATCCCCCCCCGGCAACCGCCAGGGATCTCAACCACTGCCTATAAGGAGTGGCAACACCCCCCCTGCAACCGCAAGGGGTAATTATCTAAACACGTACCTCCTACATCTGCGGCATCACCGACTGCAGCGAGGGATAAGCAACTACTACATTATTATACAAATCAATCTTTATTTACTTATATATATGTAGGATACTGTAATATATATATGGGCATTTCCACAGAAGGTCCACCGCGGCCAAAAAATTAAAAGTTCTTGAAAATGATTTTTTTCAACATGGTTACATAAGGAAATGTTCAAGTTTATTAAACTTGAAAGAATTTTGCATTCATCTTTTACAGATTTCAAAATATTCGAATGCAAAGTGGCGCAAACGCAGCTGTTGTCCGTATGATGTTTGTAGGCCGTATTTTGTTTTTATAACAACTTCTAAAATAAATGCATTATGCTTTCCATTTTGCTTTCTAAAATCACTTTGAGATTAAATAAATGGAAAAGGAACGCAAATGTAACAGGCGATCACCAATAATGGTAAAAATTTGTATTTATATTATCGCTTATTTTATTGTCCCGTGCGCGACTGAAAAACAACATTTTTTATCCGTAGATCCAAAGCACTTGCTCGAATTGCATCAAATTTTTTTGCAAACAGAGTTTAAGTGTGCAGTTAATATTTAAAAAAAAATTGGATTAAAAAATATTTGTATTTTTGGTGATCATTTGAAGTTTGTCCCGTGCGCGACTGTAAGTACAAACAAGAAAAGAAACCTAAGTTCGGGCGGACCCGAAGTTGATATACCCTTGCAGTTAAAACCGGACATATATCGCAAAAATCGGAAAAAGTTGGCCGATCCTTATTTGAATATTATAATATAACCAATTACAATAAAAAATACAAAAATTACAATAAAAAATGTTGGTATTTGATACCAAAGTTGGTATTTTTATCAAATACCAATTCCGATCGTTCAGTTATATGTTAGCTATAAGATATAGTCAACCGATTGTTATGAAATTTGGTAGTTCGGATAAACTAACCAAAAATACAATCATACAATCATGTAACATGTTTCTATCTTCAGAAATACGAAAGTTGGGTCATTTCCGATTGTTCAGTTATATGGCAGCATTAGGATATAGTCGGCCGATCCTTATAAAATTTGATATGTCGTATTATTTTGCTAAAAATGGCATTCATACAAAACTCGAGCTCTTTAGCTATAAAAATACCGAAACTATAGCATTTCCAATCAATCAGTTATATGACAGCTATAGGATATAGTCAGCCGATCTCAGCCGTTCCGACTTATATACTGCAGACAATGGAAAGAAGGGTGTGTGCAAAGTTTCAAGACGATAGCTTTAAAACTGAGAGACTAGTTGGCGTAGAAACAGACAGCAGACGGACATGCTCATATCAACTCCTGGTGATCCTGATCAAGAATATATATACTTTATAGGGTCGGAGATGTCTCCTTCACTGCGTTTGACACTTTTGATCAAAATTACAAAACCCTATGCAAGGGTATAATTACGAAAATAGTGGTGGGAAAAAATGTCCCGTGCACGATGTCCCGTGCGAATTTACTTCAAATGACGTTAAAAAAAAATACAAGTTATCTTTGAAAAATTTTTTAACCTTTTTGAAGAGGCATCAATGAACATAAGTTTAAAATTAGTTGCATTAAAATATTGTTTTTGGATTCGCTGAAATGGGCGTTTGAATTGGTTGACCTCTTAAGCCACTTCCGTTCTGTGTCCCGTGCGAATCACTCGACTTCTGCAATTATCTTCCAAATGGAAAAATACCCAAAATCAATCTTTGCACCAATGAAAAAGCTAATAAAATGCTATGCATTAAACATAAAATAAAAAAAAAAATTGTTTCCTTTTTACAGTTTTTTTAACTTGAGCGCGTACGAATGTCCCGTGCGCGATTTTGGAAATGCCCATATGTAGGAACTGTAATACCAAACTTCTTTCACTTCAAACCTCCATACAACATTAAGGAGTTGAATTATGATACATTACAACAACATAATATTCATCGAAAAAACATTAACGGATTGGACTGGATGGAAGGAGAAATACCCTATAACTGCTTAAGCGATGTACTTTCTCCACTAAACAAGTTTTCTAATATAATTGTACGTGGCGAAGTAAAAAAGGAATTTTTATCCAAGTTTCTATCGAATAATATTATCGATATAGATAAAGGAAAGAGCCTGAAATGTTATCCTAATTTTTTTACCAACTGTAAAATTCACAAAAAACTTAAGCTTAGATGTGCTCTAAATAATTTATTTAAGCTTTTTGTAATTTTAGAAAACTGCAATTACGATATATACTATAACCGAGAATCATATGTATAAATTACTTTAATAAACAGTATGATTTTAGTACTTTAATTGAGAAGTTGTTTTAGCAAAATGGATCGCATCTTTGGAAAAGATCCTCGTAAAAAAGGATACAGTCAACTTATATACTGCAACTATTGTGGTTCTGATACTCATTTTGAAAAGGACTACGCTAAAAAACGGGACCAGGAAAAAAATCATTAGAACAATTTATTTTTGATAATTAGCATTGAATAAAAAAAAAAAACTTTTATCAAAATGTTTACAAAATTTGTTCATCCTTTTACGATGCTTATTTGTGGCCCTTCAGGATCGGGTAAAACAACATTTTTGAAAAATTTAATAAATGGAAGGAAGAACTTAATACGTATTTCAATAGATAGAATAATATGGTGTTACGGTGAAGAGCAAGCGAAACCAAATTTTACCAATATTGAATATTACCATGGGGTACCTGACTCCATTGAAAATGAAAATAATGAACCTATACTTTTGGTATTAGATGATTTGATGATGGGAGCATTTAATAAAAATGTATGTGAACTTTTTACCAAAGGATCTCATCATCGAAATTTATCTGGAATTGTTGTAACACAAAATATATTTCATAAATCTACTCACACCCGAGACATATCACTAAATACAAAATACATTGTGGCATTTAAAAATCCTAGAGATAAATTACAATTTCAATGTTTAGCTAGACAGATATATCCTGAAACCCCTAAAGAACTTTTTAGAATATATAAAGAAGTCACGAATTAACCTCATGGATCTTTTAAGATTTAGAACAGAGATTTTTAATCCATTATATTCAATTAGCTATTCAGATGAAAATGGTTTGCAAAAAGAGCAAGAAAGCTAACAAACATTTTTTGTATGTGCTCAAAAAAGCAATTAATAAACTTCGAAAAGCGATTATTTGCAATAGTGATAGCGAGTTAGTAAAAACATTGTCGGAGATAGTGATAAATACTTTAAAAGGAAACCATAAAATATCAAAACATATCTTGAATTCATTAAAAGAGTATAAAAATGTATTGCGACATATTTCCAGCTCAAAACAATCTTTAAATTCTAAGAGAAGAGTTCTTATTCAAAAGGAGGATTTTTACCAATTTTAATAAGTTCATTGCTTTCTGTGATTTTTGGAAAAATTTTGAATCATGATTAAAAGTAAGCATCAGCTAAACAAAGTAATCTTAATGCATCCAAATGCATACCAAAAACTTTTAGTAAATGATCGAGGAAATGATCTTATAAATTTAAAATTTTTACCAATTTTAAACAATAAAAAAATTAGTGATTTTGATAAATGGGTTGAAATTCAACAAGAATTATGTGCATACCAAAATAAAAAGAGAAACAAAGCTGTTTTGCATCAAACGGTATCGAAATCCCTGTTTTCATTAAATCAAAATGTAGAAACCCAAACATATATAGATGATTGGAAAGATTATATTGCCAGTACTTCTAAGGAATACAAGAACGAGTCATCATTTAAAAGAGAGGATTTACCCGATTTAGCCATTTTACCCAGCGATGAAGAAGAACAATCATCTGAGAAATCTGTTTCAATTCAAATTAATAATAAACGATCACTCGCAGATACTTCTTTCACTGATGATAAGATTTAAAAAAATTATTAGTTGAGAAAACAAGAATTATTTTTTTTTTTACCGGTCTTTCAGAATTTGGAAATGGCTTGTGCATCAATAAGAGCATCAGCTAGCATTCCTGTATTCATCATAAAGCTTAGAGGCCCAGACGACCGAGGGGCGCTCAAGAAACGATTTTTTAGAATATATTTAGTTATTTGTTAATTATTAAGCTAAGAGGAGTTAGTAAGGAAATTTAAAATTCTATATTTTAAATTAGAGGGACAGGAAAGAGATGTAATAGAGTAGAGGCCATTGTAGTTCGAACATAATACCCTAAAAGGGTCATGCAGTGCATATGTCGAACTACAACGGCTAAGGAACAGAGGACTAAAGTTTCGAGTCCTTCTATTAGGAATGTTAAAATTTAAGCGTGTTAGTAAATGCTGGCTATCTACATCCCCGTTAATAAGGTTATGCAGAAAAACTACACCGAGCATTGTCCTACGATTTGTTAAGCTAGGTAAGTTTATGAGTAAGAGTCTGCTATTATAAGATGGAAGTTGAAGATTTGCATCCCAGTTTAGACCTCTAAGTGAAAAAGTTAGGAAATTCTTTTGTACGGATTCTATGCGAACCTGATGTACTCCATATTGGGGACTCCAGACACATGAACCGTACTCCAGTATAGGACGGACCAAAGAAATGAATAGTTTTGGTTATATAGGGGTCATTAAATTCTTTTGATAAAACCAAGGACTCCTTTAGCCTTATTAACCATTAAGGAAATATGGTCGGCAAATTTAAGTTTGATGTCTAATAGGATGCCGAGATCATTAACCTGGGTTAATTTTTCTAAGGCAATCCCATTAATAGAATAAGTAGCTTGCAGAGGGCAATAACGATAAAATGACATATGTTTGCATTTTGATCCATTAAGTATTAGATCATTAGCTAAAGGCCATTTTTGAAAGTTATCAAGGTCAGACTGAAGACTGCATTGGGCAGAGATGGATTTGTACTGAAGACAAAGCTTTACATCATCTGCATACATAAGAACTAAAGAGTTCGTTAAAGCAGGGGGCAAGTCGTTTATAAAAAGCGTAAATAATAACGGGCCAAGATGACTTCCTTGAGGGACGTCGGATGTAGCACGGACCAGACGGGACTGTATGTTTTTTAATAAGACTCTTTGTGTCCTTCCATCTAGGTAGCTGGAGATCCACGTTAAGAGGTCTTTGGAAAAACCCAGCATATTCAGTTTACTCAACAAGAGTGAGTGATTAACTGAATCAAATGCTTTGCTGAAGTCTGTGTAAATTACATCGGTTTGATATCCCTTACAAAAGCCATCTATGACAAAGGATGTCAACTCCAATAAGTTTGTGGTGGTGGAGCGACGCTTAATAAAGCCATGCTGACAAGGAGTGATAATCGAAGAGCAAAGGTGTTGCAAATGAGTGGTAATTAATTTTTCAAATAACTTTGGAATTGCAGACAACTTAGAGATGCTGTAGTTGGCAGCCTCGGACTTTTTCCCTTTTTTATGTAGGGGAATTATGAATGATTCCTTCCACTTAAGGGGAAAAATCGAGGTTTCCAAAGATAAGTTGAAAAGTCTTAGAAGAGGTTTGCACAGAGCCCTGGCGCAATATTTTAGCACACACCCTGGTACTCCGTCGGAGCCTGGCGAATAAATGGGTTTTACTAAGGGTAAAGACCAGATAATAAGTTGTTCTCAGAAAAAAAACGGACAGAAAATAAGATTTGCTGATTGAATGTTATATGCGTAAGGCTGATCAGTCAATTTAGGAGGAGAATAAGTTGTTTGAAAAATTCTGCGAATAGATCGGCAATGGCCTGGTCCGAAGTCGCAGAGGAATGTTCAAACGTAAGCAGGGGTGAAAAAGATACGTGTTTACGCTTAGTGTTTACAAAATTATAAAACTGCTTTGGATCCTGAGTAAATTGAATCCGGGAGCGGTCAATATAATTCCTATAACATTCAGCGTTATGCACGGTAAAATTCGACCGAGCTAGTAGGTATCTTGAGAAATCAACACTACTGCAGGTTTTTTTATATTTAAGTAAAAGCTTATTTTTTTTATGTTTTAGGTTAGTGAGGCACCTTGTATACCAAGGAGGATTTGTTGAAGCGGACGGATGTTTCCAAGGCACACATGAGTCAAAAAATTCTGGGATTAATTCTGGGATATTAAAGTCTCCAACCGCTACGAGTTGGTCACGATCCGTCATAAGATTAGAGACGTAACGAATGGCGGACAAATGCTGCCAATATGTGGGCGGTTCAGACATAGGAGGTATATATGAACATGTAATGTATAAAGCTTTCACGGACATAGTGATTTTAACGCAAATAAATTCTATGTCACCAAACTCATGGGATTTCACCTCTTCAGAAGCAAAAGTAGAGTCTACCGAAATGAGGACTCCACCTCCTCTTCGATGAGATCGATCCCGTCTAAAAGTGGTGTACTTACTTGGAAAAACTTCGGAGCTAAAGATCTCCGGATTTAACCAAGTTTCTGTAAATGCTATTATATGGGATGCAAAGAAAGAATTATCAGAATATAGCTTGGGGAGTTTGCTACGTAGCCCCCTAGTATTCTGATAGGTAAGAGTTAGTGAGGAAACTAGTTTTTAGTGGCCAAAGAAGAGGTGGAGGGTTGGTCAGTTTGCCTAATTACATACTACTAAAATTTTTCTGCCGCTTATACGCCGTTTGCCTAATTCCCTACAAATTCAACTGCCCTTTTTAGATACCTGTCTAAGATTCAGGATCGTGAAATAATAAATAAGATTCAGGATCGTGAAAAAATAAATAAAATTGATGAACAAAAAAAAATGCTTATTTACAAAAATTATATTCATGTTGCTGCAGTTCATTTAAAAGTATATTTTACTACAATTCGTTTGTAATTAATTTAAAATTAATGATGAAGAACAAATAATTATTTAAAAAATAATTTCCAAAATTTTATTATGGTGTTGCATATCATTTAAAAGGATTTTTGACTCCAATTCTTTTTTAATTAATTTTAAATTAACTCGGACTTATATAAAGAAATTTAATTTTATAATATAAAATATAATACAGAATTTTACAAGGAGTAAGTATATCACAAGAAAACCTTTTCGTAGAAAAGTGAAAATCCACCCTGAAGGGTCAAGAAAAAAAAAAGGAACCAATTGACCTGCTGCGATCTCTGCGATTTTATCACTTTCTTGCAGGAGACATATTTATGTCAGGGTCGGATGAAAGGTCAATATGTATTTTTTTCTTAGGAGTATTTATATATGTGAGTGTATATTGGATTGTGGATTTACGTTCCCACCAACATATACATGCATACACGGATATGACGCAAGAAATCAGCCGATTGCCTATTTAGTCCCTACTGTAGGCTCTAGGCTCTAAGCGTTATCTTTTCGGAAAAATGTGTGGAAAATTGGGGTGGTTTTGATGCGTTAACTCATGTACATGTATTGATGATACCAATACATTCAAACACAAGTACCTGTTTTCCGTTTTCGAGGATCAATAGGTTTTGAGGTTTATGCTAAGAATCAAATTTTTAGTATAAATCTTGCCTTGCCGGCTAAAGCAATTTTACGCTTTTTCTTTTTTACAAAAAATAAAAACCAAAAATATGAGCGAGTTAGAAATTAGAAGAGCTTTTCAAGAATCTAGAGGATGATTCTCTGTCATCCATAGACGATTTATTGAACCAACATGGGATTATTTAGCAACTACCATCGAGGATAAAACGTATGCCCCGGACTCTCAAAAAAATATATTCGAGGAATTCGACGACAACGACATACCCGTTTCTCCGTGCTTCATTCCGGAGACCCCCGAGGGAGAGGAAAAATCATCAACAGAATTTTCTTTCCCGGACGATGACCACATATTTTTTGAAATAAATGGCGGAAATGATAATTATATCATTACAACCCAAATAAATGATAATTATATCATTGAGACCCAAAGCCTTCCATGTCAACTGACACCTCAAGTAAAAGGTTCCGACTCAATCTTTTCTCTTGAATATATATAATATATTAAATATTTTGCATTCCAGCGAGCAGCGTGGCTACGCAACGTACTTCAAATAAAATAAATTTAATTACAGAAAAGCGTTGTCAAATAGCTTTCCAATTTATTCGGAAAATATTAACAAAAATATTTTGCATTCGAATTTGTAAGCTGGGGAACAAGAGGATGATGTAGATTATGCAGTACTGGATTTTCAAGCTGTAAATGCCGCAAAATTCAATGTGAACTTGTGTTCCAATCCCCAAAAAAAAATTTTCAATTCCTATATATATAACTTGACTTTAAATATTTAACACAATTACAAACATCCTGTAGCTCTTGAACCAGGACACCTAAGAAATTGAAATTTTACTTTTACAATATCAGTTTTATCAGTTAATATTGCGGTGAACTCTAGCTTATAGTTAGCTCATAGCTTATTATACACAAGAACGGTCGTTTTTTTTTTTTTGTGCGCACTGCTTTTATGTTAAATATTGGTAAACTGGTGTTTCCTTGCTTGTGAATCAAATTTATTGAGAAACTTAATTTTTAACTTTAACCGTATCGCTTCACGTGTGCTGCGGTATATTTGGAGGCGAATTAATAATTTGTTTAAATTCAATTCCAAGCATAGCTCAGCTCTGCTTCTTCCCCGGCTTATCTCTAATTCTGCATTTCTCTTTTGCACTATTCAAAGCTCTCGCTTCGGCTTCCTATTTGGCACAGCGGTTCAAGGTATTGTGTTTTTAAACTTTTTAAATATTAATTTTTGTTTTATTAAATAGAAAAAAAAAATAAATAAAATGGAATTTAAACTTGTCTGTGCCATTAAGTCTTGTAACAAGACAATTTCCTCATCCCAGCCTAGCATCCATTGCTGGCTATGTGAGAACGTCGTACATGCCAAGTGTGCCGGTTTCACTGCATCAGTTTCGGATGCCATTTCCCGTAGGTCTGGGATACATTATTGTTGTTAAAATTGTCGTGCTGTGCAAGGCGAAATGAGGTCGTTCATGAGACCCCAAGAGACTCTGGCCACCCCAAGGGCTAGAACTGAGAAAAATTCGTCAGAATTTCTCAGGGATAATGAGCAATTGGCTGATATGTCCGCCATGGCATCCCTTCAAGTGATGCCACAGGTCCTAGGGAACGAAACCCCTATGAGAGTCACCCAAAAGGGTATTCCACAGTCCGGACCACCGGCACCGACTGATGCTGCAGTTCTCGTACCTGCGACACCAAAACCCTTACAGGTGATTCCTCCCTCGAAACATATATTTGTTTCTCGGCTTGCCCCTGATACTTCAGAGATTGATATCTCGGCTTATATCAAAGCCAAAACTAAAGCCGATATAAAGGTGGAGGACATACAAAAATTTAAATATAATTATACAAGGCGCACGTCTTCTTTCAAGATTCGTGTGCCCGCGCTGATTTTCAAGACGATTTGTTCTCCCAGTTTTTGGCCAGAGAATCTTTTCGTCCAAGAACACCAGCCTAGTTCCGTGAAAAAAAAAATTAATAAACCAGTGGGAGTGAGACTTCCCAATATCGGAACACTGACCAACCCTCCACCTCTTCTTTGGCCACTAACCCAAAAAACTTGTTTCCTCACTAACTCTTACCTATCAGAATACTAGGGGGCTACGTAGCAAACTCCCCAAGCTATATTCTGATAGTTCTTTCTTTGCATCCCATATATTAGAATTTACAGAAACTTGGTTAAGTCCGGAGATCTTTAGCTCCGAAGTTTTTCCAAGTAAGTACACCACTTTTAGACGGGATCGATCTCAGCGAAGAGGAGGTGGAGTCCTCATTTCGGTAGACTCTACTTTTGCTTCTGAAGAGGTGAAATCCAAAGAGCTTGGTGACATAGAATTTTTATTGCGTTAAAATCACTATGTCTGTGAAAGCTTTATACATTACTAGTTCATATATACCTCCTATGTCTGAACCGCCCACATATTGCCAGCATTTGTCCGCTATTCGATACGTCTCTAATCTTATGACGGATCGTGACCAACTCGTTAATATCCCAGAATTAAAGTGGTCCAACGTCGATAACTCACCATCTTTGTCACTTATAACTTACCATGACTTCACCGCGGGCATGTTTGACATGTCCCTAGGTCAGATCAATCATGTTAGAAATTCGCTAGGTCGGCTCTTAGACTTATGTTTTGTATCTGATCCTGATGGTACTGCTCTCTCCAGAGCTTTTCCCCTTTCAACCCCAGAGGATCCCCAGAGAGGATACCACGCTGGAGGTCTCAATCGAAACCACTCCTGGTTTCCATCAGATGTCTCAGAGCGTGGTAAATAAGATTTGTTTCCGTAAAGCTTATTTTCAGAAACTTAATAGCCTCATCGATACATTTGACTGGTCTGATATTCTGGTCTGGCTCACTGATCTTAATGTCACTTTAGAAAAATTGTATTTTACTCTAAATACAATTTTTGACTCATGTGTGCCTTGGAAATATCCGTCCGCTTCAACAAATCCTCCTTGGTTTACAAGGTGCCTCACTAACCTAAAAAATAAAAAAAATAAGCTTTAACTTAAATATAAAAAAACCTGCAGTAGTATTGATTTCTCAAGATACCTACTAGCTCGGTCGAATTTAACCGTGCATAACGCGGAATGTTATAGGAATTATATGGACCGTTGCCGCTCTTATTTTCTGTCCGATTTTTTCTGAGAACAACTTATTATCTGGTCTTTTAAGGGTCAAACCCATTTATTCGCCAGGCCCCGATGGAGTACCAGGCTGTGTGCTAAAATACTGTGCCAGGGCTCTGTGCAAACCTCTTCTAAGACTTTTCAACTTATCTTTGGAAACCTCGATTTTTCCCCTTAAGTTGAAGGAATCATTCATAATTCCCCTACATAAAAAAGGGAAAAAGTCCGAGGCTGCCAACTACAGAAGCATCTCTAAGTTGTCGGCAATTCCAAAGTTATTTGAAAAATTAATTACCCCTCATTTGCAACACCTTTGCTCTTCGATTATCACTCCTTGTCAGCATGGCTTTATTAAGCGTCGCTCCACCACCACAAACTTATTGGAGTTGACATCCTTTGTCATAGATGGCTTTTGTAAGGGATATCAAACCGATGTAATTTACACAGACTTCAGCAAAGCATTTGATTCAGTTAATCACTCACTCTTGTTGAGTAAACTGAATATGCTGGGTTTTTCCAAAGACCTCTTAACGTGGATCTCCAGCTACCTAGATGGAAGGACACAAAGAGTCTTATTAAAAAACATACAGTCCCGTCTGGTCCGTGCTACATCCGACGTCCCTCAAGGAAGTCATCTTGGCCCGTTATTATTTACGCTTTTTATAAACGACTTGCCCCCTGCTTTAACGACCTCTTTAGTTCTTATGTATGCAGATGATGTAAAGCTTTGTCTTCAGTACAAATCCATCTCTGCCCAATGCAGTCTTCAGTCTGACCTTGATAACTTTCAAAAATGGCCTTTAGCTAATGATCTAATACTTAATGGATCAAAATGCAAACATATGTCATTTTATCGTTATTGCCCTCTGCAAGCTACTTATTCTATTAATGGGATTGCCTTAGAAAAATTAACCCAGGTTAATGATCTCGGCATCCTATTAGACATCAAACTTAAATTTGCCGACCATATTTCCTTAATGGTTAATAAGGCTAAAGGAGTCCTTGGTTTTATCAAAAGAATTTAATGACCCCTATATAACCAAAACTATTCATTTCTTTGGTCCGTCCTATACTGGAGTACGGTTCATGTGTCTGGAGTCCCCAATATGGAGTACATCAGGTTCGCATAGAATCCGTACAAAAGAATTTCCTAACTTTTTCACTTAGAGGTCTAAACTGGGATGCAAATCTTCAACTTCCATCTTATAATAGCAGACTCTTACTCATAAACTTACCTAGCTTAACAAATCGTAGGACAATGCTCGGTGTAGTTTTTCTGCATAACCTTATTAACGGGGATGTAGATAGCCAGCATTTACTAACACGCTTAAATTTTAACATTCCTAATAGAAGGACTCGAAACTTTAGTCCTCTGTTCCTTAGCCGTTGTAGTTCGACATATGCACTGCATGACCCTTTTAGGGTATTATGTTCGAACTACAATGGCCTCTACTCTATTACATCTCTTTCCTGTCCCTCTAATTTAAAATATAGAATTTTAAATTTCCTTACTAACTCCTCTTAGCTTAATAATTAACAAATAACTAAATATATTCTAAAAAATCGTTTCTTGAGCGCCCCTCGGTCGTCTGGGCCTCTAAGCTTTATGATGAATACAGGAATGCTAGCTGATGCTCTTATTGATGCACAAGCCATTTCCAAATTCTGAAAGACCGGTAAAAAAAAAAATAATTCTTGTTTTCTCAACTAAAAATTTTTTTAAATCTTATCATCAGTGAAAGAAGTATCTGCGAGTGATCGTTTATTATTAATTTGAATTGAAACAGATTTCTCAGATGATTGTTCTTCTTCATCGCTGGGTAAAATGGCTAAATCGGGTAAATCCTCTCTTTTAAATGATGACTCGTTCTTGTATTCCTTAGAAGTACTGGCAATATAATCTTTCCAATCATCTATATATGTTTGGGTTTCTACATTTTGATTTAATGAAAACAGGGATTTCGATACCGTTTGATGCAAAACAGCTTTGTTTCTCTTTTTATTTTGGTATGCACATAATTCTTGTTGAATTTCAACCCATTTATCAAAATCACTAATTTTTTTATTGTTTAAAATTGGTAAAAATTTTAAATTTATAAGATCATTTCCTCGATCATTTACTAAAAGTTTTTGGTATGCATTTGGATGCATTAAGATTACTTTGTTTAGCTGATGCTTACTTTTAATCATGATTCAAAATTTTTCCAAAAATCACAGAAAGCAATGAACTTATTAAAATTGGTAAAAATCCTCCTTTTTGAATAAGAACTCTTCTCTTAGAATTTAAAGATTGTTTTGAGCTGGAAATATGTCGCAATACATTTTTATACTCTTTTAATGAATTCAAGATATGTTTTGATATTTTATGGTTTCCTTTTAAAGTATTTATCACTATCTCCGACAATGTTTTTACTAACTCGCTATCACTATTGCAAATAATCGCTTTTCGAAGTTTATTAATTGCTTTTTTGAGCACATACAAAAAATGTTTGTTAGCTTTCTTGCTCTTTTTGCAAACCATTTTCATCTGAATAGCTAATTGAATATAATGGATTAAAAATCTCTGTTCTAAATCTTAAAAGATCCATGAGGTTAATTCGTGACTTCTTTATATATTCTAAAACGTTATTTAGGGTTTTCAGGATATATCTGTCTAGCTAAACATTGAAATTGTAATTTATCTCTAGGATTTTTAAATGCCACATTTTTGTATTTAGTGATATGTCTCGGGTGTGAGTAGATTTATGAAATATATTTTGTGTTACAACAATTACAGATAAATTTCGATGATGAGATCCTTTGGTAAAAAGTTCACATACATTTTTATTAAATGCTCCCATCATCAAATCATCTAATACCAAAAGTATAGGTTCATTATTTTCATTTTCAATGGAGTCAGGTACCCCATGGTAATATTCAATATTGGTAAAATTTGGTTTCGCTTGCTCTTCACCGTAACACCATATTATTCTATCTATTGAAATACGTATTAAGTTCTTCCTTCCATTTATTAAATTTTTCAAAAATGTTGTTTTACCCGATCCTGAAGGGCCACAAATAAGCATCGTAAAAGGATGAACAAATTTTGTAAACATTTTGATAAAAGTTTTTTTTTTTTATTCAATGCTAATTATCAAAAATAAATTGTTCTAATGATTTTTTCCTGGTCCCGTTTTTTAGCGTAGTCCTTTTCAAAATGAGTATCAGAACCACAATAGTTGCAGTATATAAGTTGACTGTATCCTTTTTTACGAGGATCTTTTCCAAAGATGCGATCCATTTTGCTAAAACAACTTCTCAATTAAAGTACTAAAATCATACTGTTTATTAAAGTAATTTATACATATGATTCTCGGTTATAGTATATATCGTAATTGCAGTTTTCTAAAATTACAAAAGCTTAAATAAATTATTTAGAGCACATCTAAGCTTAAGTTTTTTGTGAATTTTACAGTTGGTAAAAAAATTAGGATAACATTTCAGGCTCTTTCCTTTATCTATATCGATAATATTATTCGATAGAAACTTGGATAAAAATTCCTTTTTTACTTCGCCACGTACAATTATATTAGAAAACTTGTTTAGTGGAGAAAGTACATCGCTTAAGCAGTTATAGGGTATTTCTCCTTCCATCCAGTCCAATCCGTTAATGTTTTTTCGATGAATATTATGTTGTTGTAATGTATCATAATTCAACTCCTTAATGTTGTATGGAGGTTTGAAGTGAAAGAAGTTTGGTATTACAGTTCCTACATATGGGCATTTCCAAAATCGCGCACGGGACATTCGTACGCGCTCAAGTTAAAAAAAACTGTAAAAAGGAAACAATTTTTTTTTTTTATTTTATGTTTAATGCATAGCATTTTATTAGCTTTTTCATTGGTGCAAAGATTGATTTTGGGTATTTTTCCATTTGGAAGATAATTGCAGAAGTCGAGTGATTCGCACGGGACACAGAACGGAAGTGGCTTAAGAGGTCAACCAATTCAAACGCCCATTTCAGCGAATCCAAAAACAATATTTTAATGCAACTAATTTTAAACTTATGTTCATTGATGCCTCTTCAAAAAGGTTAAAAAATTTTTCAAAGATAACTTGTATTTTTTTTTTAACGTCATTTGAAGTAAATTCGCACGGGACATCGTGCACGGGACATTTTTTCCCACCACTATTTTCGTAATTATACCCTTGCATAGGGTTTTGTAATTTTGATCAAAAGTGTCAAACGCAGTGAAGGAGACATCTCCGACCCTATAAAGTATATATATTCTTGATCAGGATCACCAGGAGTTGATATGAGCATGTCCGTCTGCTGTCTGTTTCTACGCCAACTAGTCTCTCAGTTTTAAAGCTATCGTCTTGAAACTTTGCACACACCCTTCTTTCCATTGTCTGCAGTATATAAGTCGGAACGGCTGAGATCGGCTGACTATATCCTATAGCTGTCATATAACTGATTGATTGGAAATGCTATAGTTTCGGTATTTTTATAGCTAAAGAGCTCGAGTTTTGTATGAATGCCATTTTTAGCAAAATAATACGACATATCAAATTTTATAAGGATCGGCCGACTATATCCTAATGCTGCCATATAACTGAACAATCGGAAATGACCCAACTTTCGTATTTCTGAAGATAGAAACATGTTACATGATTGTATGATTGTATTTTTGGTTAGTTTATCCGAACTACCAAATTTCATAACAATCGGTTGACTATATCTTATAGCTAACATATAACTGAACGATCGGAATTGGTATTTGATAAAAATACCAACTTTGGTATCAAATACCAACATTTTTTATTGTAATTTTTGTATTTTTTATTGTAATTGGTTATATTATAATATTCAAATAAGGATCGGCCAACTTTTTCCGATTTTTGCGATATATGTCCGGTTTTAACTGCAAGGGTATATCAACTTCGGGTCCGCCCGAACTTAGGTTTCTTTTCTTGTTTGTACTTACAGTCGCGCACGGGACAAACTTCAAATGATCACCAAAAATACAAATATTTTTTTAATCCAATTTTTTTTTAAATATTAACTGCACACTTAAACTCTGTTTGCAAAAAAAATTTGATGCAATTCGAGCAAGTGCTTTGGATCTACGGATAAAAAATGTTGTTTTTCAGTCGCGCACGGGACAATAAAATAAGCGATAATATAAATACAAATTTTTACCATTATTGGTGATCGCCTGTTACATTTGCGTTCCTTTTCCATTTATTTAATCTCAAAGTGATTTTAGAAAGCAAAATGGAAAGCATAATGCATTTATTTTAGAAGTTGTTATAAAAACAAAATACGGCCTACAAACATCATACGGACAACAGCTGCGTTTGCGCCACTTTGCATTCGAATATTTTGAAATCTGTAAAAGATGAATGCAAAATTCTTTCAAGTTTAATAAACTTGAACATTTCCTTATGTAACCATGTTGAAAAAAATCATTTTCAAGAACTTTTAATTTTTTGGCCGCGGTGGACCTTCTGTGGAAATGCCCATATATATATTACAGTATCCTACATATATATAAGTAAATAAAGATTGATTTGTATAATAATGTAGTAGTTGCTTATCCCTCGCTGCAGTCGGTGATGCCGCAGATGTAGGAGGTACGTGTTTAGATAATTACCCCTTGCGGTTGCAGGGGGGGTGTTGCCACTCCTTATAGGCAGTGGTTGAGATCCCCTGGCGGTTGCCGGGGGGGATCCTTCCTGTGACAGGAGTTATGATGGGAGCACTTGCCCCGTTGTCACGGCCCTTGAGGCGCGGTGACCAATTCAACAAATGAATTTACAAATTAACGGCAGTGCCGGAGATTGGTTTTATGCTCTTTATTGTATGAGACTCTGACACAAACTGAAACTTAAAGCTAACAAAAATTATTTCATAGCGGCCACGCAAATGTGCAGTGCTTGCCTCTATGCATGGGCTTCCGGCCAGACGCTATGTCAGCAGTTTGGCCAGAGCGAGCTCTTAAATAATCGGACATTGCTGCTGCTGGGTTAACTTCAGTTAACTACTCCCCCCTCAAGAATGAGGCCGCCCTCGGCCGACCCTATTTGGGCAATCATCTCCTTCAGCTGGGCCGCGGTTTTTCGGGCCTGAGTGACTCACCGATAGGTCAAGCCGATGCAAATAAAAGCGCAGCATATTGCTCCCGCTATGAACACCAACTGATGTAGCCGCTGGTGGTTAATCTCCTTCCCGAACTCTTTGATGTGCTCCAGGGCTAAGAACGTCACGTTCCATGGTGATGTTCAGGGAAGGTGAGCTGGCCACTCCTGGAGCCCTCTTCTGGGCTGTGTCATGATGGACCAATCGGGTTTCGTTGACCATGGCACTCTTTTCAAACGTGATGAGATATGTGCCCTTTATATGGGCACAGGTGCCATTGTCCACACACACGTGAGCCGAGCGATCATTCACAATTACTATTCCTTCATCAACATGAGTGATGGGGTGTAAATCGCTTTGCTGGACCTCGCAATGCGCCGTGCCTCCAGCGTGAAGCTCTTGGGCGCATGATCTTCTGCGAGCCAATCGGCAAAATGTAGCTCCTGATGTCGGGGAGCACTTTTCCACGGTGTGGATCTCACTGTTGTATTCGGCAATGACGTTATCTTCCAGCCTGAGCATGGTGTCGTGATGTGACACTGGGAAAACGGTAATTTTGCTGCAGGCCGACTTTATCTTTGGAAACTTAATAATAAAATGTAATATGTTATCGGACTGTAAGATCTTAACGGACGATACGGACAAAACATCTCTAATCGCGGTCTCGGTGGGCTCTTCCATCCACCTTCCAGGTCTGCATGATCCAGGATGCTGGGGCTAACAATATTAACTTTGGCAAGTGCCACTGCTAGCATCAAACCCTGTAGCTCCATTGCTATCATCCTATTTCGAGTCAAAAGCATCTCGAATAGGTGCCCAGTATCAATTTGGGACTTTTTTGTTGACCTCAGAAGTTGGTTGACGGTAGCGGAAATTTTATTGATTTGAATTTGTACTTTGTTGTTAATATTATTCTGCCTATTGTTTGCATTTGCTAATTGGAATTGATTAAATTTAATTTTTTCAAAATCTTCTGCGTCCGGCGTTCCTGCCACCACCTTTAGCTCTAAGAAGTCTAAACTTCTTGCTACTCTATGGTGGACGCTCAAAGAGTCGAGCATGTCGCGTAGGTGGGCGACGTCAACAACCAGGAGTTTCTGCATGTGGGATTGCGGGAACATGACGGTCATCCCATTAGTTTCTTCGATGACGCGCCTATATTCCGAGAGATTTGCTGAGTGCTTTACAAAGGCAAATTCCTCCCATATCAGGATTCGCCCATCAACGATGGGAATGTAATTGGCTTTGGAATAGTCCGTGACGCGTGCCGATGTTGCGGCCAAAAAGAAAATCAGGGTTATGGTTGAAAACCTGTGATTTGGATGTGTTGTGAATTCAATTGAAACTGGGTAGCCCACCATTAAAGCATGATTAAAATAATAATGGAAGCAAAAGCTTATGCCAAGTGGCTAGGAAAAAGACAATAAAAAAAGATGAAAAATTATTAGGCGGGCGATAGTTGAGTCAGGCTCGGCCTACCTAAGGTTGTCTTTCTGGACCACCCTCCCCTTAATGAGGACTGTGGTCCCCATGTCCGCTTCAAAGGTGACAGTTTGTTGCTCAGTTGCCTGCTAGACTACACTAGGATCTTTTCGCCAACTTCGAAAACCCTGTTTTGCCGGGAAGCATTTCTCCTGTCGCGGAACTTGTTCTGGGCGTGTTTAATCGTATTCTGTATCGCGTATTGCGTGTCATTCGATTCCGTTTGAACCCCGTCTGCTGCCCTCTTGTCGTTGGCCGACGTGTAGCAGGGATATTCCCTTAAAAAATTAATGACGTCCGAATCATTATCTTGAATGAAGTCGTCGTCAATTTCCTGAGCCGTGCTTGAAGCTGCGGCTGTATATTTCTCCCAAGTTCAGCCTGCGCTGTGCGCAACGTGGTTAACCTTCTGCTTGTTGTGTAGGCCCGATCGATCGGACACGGTTGGCTCCCTGTTTTGGTATGACGGGGCCGGAGATGGATTAAGAAACTTGGACCGCGATGGGTCGATGTCCATGGGTTCATGGGTATTTTCACTGCGTGGAGCAGAGTGTACCTGCGCCTTGCGTTGTTTGGCGTAGTAGGGATTTTTGTCTTTTTCCTCCTGACTTTTGCCAAATGAAGCCGCGAAGGAGTACCTCTCGTGGTTAGATTCCACTTCTTGCGCCAAAGCGAAAGCTGAAGGCATATCTTTCGGCTTTGCCGAGAAAAGGACATCCGTGAGGCTGCGCTTAAGCCCCGAGATAAATACTCGGAGTGCGTCATCCCGGAATTTGTCACACAAAACTTTTGCCGCCGAGGCTTCGTACGACATGGTAGCTTTGTTGGTGAGCAAGGTGAGTTTTTTCTCGACCTCGTCGTAGTATTGCAGGAGGGTTAGATTTCCCTGCCTGAGAGTACCCATTTCTTGCTCGATAACGTGAATCTGACGCTTATCACTGTACGTAAAGTCGAGTCGATTTATAATCGCGTCGAAATTTAGTACAGTGCCAAACGAAGACAGTACGGCATCGGCAGGGCCCCTTATTTTATTCCTAATAATAATAACTGCCTGATAATGGCGCGAGCTATTTACATAATTCCTGAAAATATAGTATGCGGCTACTGTCGCTTGTCTCCAGGAGACGTATGCGTCCTGTGCTCCCGTAAATTCGGGCAGGCAGTTGACGGCATCTAGGGGCTCGCCACATTTGACGTCGTCCCTAATTTCTATAGGTTTATAGACTTTAATTTGGGGAGCTTCCGCTTGGGCGGGAGCGATTTGTGTTGCGTCGACCCGTTCGGCCAGTTTTTGTATAGCTAGACGTAGCTCATTTTGTCTACGCTGGCTTTCAGTATTGGCTTCCCGAAAGGCATGGTTAACGGCCGCCTGTATAGTTGCCGTCATTTGTTCCATGCTGAATGCCATATTTGCGGCCTCGGACTCAGAGTCGCTGGGGAATTGTCTTATACTCCTTTAGAGGTGAAAAGGGCTGCTCATGTGGAGCTGTACCCATAATATCGCCCAAAATAATTAATGCATGCTCGAATTGCATGTCTATAGAGACATTTGGGCTTGTGGGGGTTTCGCGGGGGCTGAGCCGCCGCTTCAGTTATGTGTGCGAGCTCGTCGAACTGCGCTGTTGCCTTGCCAAGCAGAGACAAGGTGAGGGGTGCGCGGGGACTGAGCCTCCGCTTATTATTAAAAAAAAATAAAAACAACAAATTGCCACACACTGCATGTGCGGCCGTATCGTGTTCTTGAAAATGGAGTGGGGAAACAAAACGGAAAAGAAAAATAAATAACCAAAACTGCGCGGCTAATACCAAGAATTCTTGTGTAACAAAAAAGACATATAAAAGCTGAATTAAATACACGCGATACGCGAACACGCGAATATATAAATTATTTCCGATTGAAATTTAAAATTTGCTGCCAGCGATTTTTTGGTTTTGGTTAGGAATTTTTATTCCGCACTTTTTGTGTTATATAAAATATTCATTTATTTATTCACAAAAACAGAAATGCAAACAATATTGGGACAATAATTGGTTCACAAAATGAAATGGTTTAAATATTTTATAATAGGTAAAAAATGTTAATGCTAAACCGTCAGCCAACTAATAAAGATTATTAAAAAATTTTTTTTTTTTTTTTTTTTTTTTTAATTTTATGGTGCTGCAGTTTTTTATTAGCGTAAGGCACAATATTTTACTATTCTTGTCTTTCTTTCTTTCTTTTTTTTTTTTTTTTTATTTTTTAATACACAAAGAAAAATTCATGCAGACTTAGAAAAACTGTGTAAATAAAAGTGCTTACTTACATAGTTCTTTTACGATGGGCGCCAGTAAATATAGATTGATTTGTATAATAATGTAGTAGTTGGTTATCCCTCGCTGCAGTCGTTGATGCCGCAGATGTAGGAGGTATGTGTTTAGATAATTACCCCTTGCGGTTGCAGGGGGGGTGTTGCCACTCCTTATAGGCAGTGGTTGAGATCCCTGGCGGTTGCCGGGGGGGGATCCTTCCTGTGACAGGAGTTATGATGGGAGCACTTGCCCCGTTGTCACGGCCCTTGAGGCGCGGTGACCAATTCAACAAATGAATTTACAAATTAACGGCAGTGCCGGAGATTGGTTTTATGCTCTTTATTCTATGAGACTCTGACACAAACTGAAACTTAAAGCTAACAAAAAGTATTTCATAGCGGCCCCGCAAATGTGCAGTGCTTGCCTCTATGCATGGGCTTCCGGCCAGACGCTATGTCAGCAGTTTGGCCAGAGCGAGCTCTTAAATAATCGGACATTGCCGCTGCTGGGTTAACTTCAGTTAACTTATATATATGTATATACGGCATACGAAGCCCTTTATAAACCACACATTTTAGTAACTAATTTCAGTTTGTTAATAACATTCTGATTCAATGGATACACTCCAAGCTAAAAGAGATAGAGCCATAAGAAAAAAACAGAACTATGAAGTTATATTTGGTTTTGAATATTTTGTGGCTCAAAATTTGAAAATAAAATGTGGATTTTCGACATCTAGAAAATTTACTCCAATGATTTGGATGCAGCAGCACAAAAACAATTGTATTGGATTTGATAAAGAAGAATGGATGCAACTGCTTACATACAATTAAAGATTGATCAGTATGACTTCCTAATGTCTGAAACAATTTTGGATCACCCTATTTTATCAACTATTAAATGTAATTTCAGATTTAGAAAATCAGATAAACAATATGTTCTGATACTAAATCAATTCGGTAATAAAATTGAAATAGATAGTGAAACTTTTTTTTATTTATTTATTTATTATTAACAATGATCTGTTATTTCTATATTATTGTAACTAAGAGTAAGGATAAATAAGGTTAAAAGATATTCCATAATTTTGAATTTAATTACATCTAGGGATAGTTCAGGGGACAATAAATGGGACAATGAGCTATAATTTTTACAAATAACGCGAAATGGATCGTGTTCCGCAAAATTAGACCTAGAAATCGGTAACCAAAGGGGTCGGAAGGATCTAGTTACTCTATTAGGCACAGAAAACATTAATTTTTCAAGAAGTACTTGTGAGTCAACCTGTCCAAGAATAAGCACATAAAGTAGCATAACCCCAGCACAAGTACGGCGCTCTTTTAAAGGAGGTAGGTTTAGTAGTTTTAACCGGCCATTATACGACGGGAGGGAAGTGGCAGTATCCCAGTTTAAGCTTTTTAACGCAAATAGCAGAAACTGCTTTTGGAGTGATTCAATCCTCCTTTGGTGAACAAAGTATTGCGGACTCCAAACGCTAGAACAGTATTCCAAGATAGGACGAACCAACGATACGTATAGAGTTTTAGTTGTGAAAGGATCATCAAATTCTTTAGACTAACGTTTGATAAAAGCTAGCACACCTCTAGCTTTGTTAACTGTTAGTGATATGTGTTCGTTGAAGAACAACTTATTGTCAAAAATTACTCCAAGATCGTTAATTAGGAAAACACGATCTAAGACGTTATTCCCAAACGAGTACGAAACGATGTGAGGCACACTGCGATTGAACGTCATAACCTTACACTTAGAGCAGTTAAGCAAAAGAAGATTGTTTGAGCACCACATGAAGACTTCGTTAAGGTCTAGTTGCAAGTGTCTATGAAGGAAATGGTCTGAGAAAGAAAGACATAACTTGACATCATCAGCATACATAAATGTAGTAGCATAGTTTACAACACTAGGTAAATCGTTGACAAAAAGAACAAACAGAAGAGGTCCTAAGTAACTACCTTGTGGGACACCAGATGAAATATTTATAATCTGTGATGAACTGTTTTTAAACAAAACACGCTGCGTGCGGTTCGATAGATAAGAGGTCAACCACTGTACTATATGTGGAGAAAACCCCAAAAGACACAGCTTATGAAGGTGGTTCACAGAGTCAAACGCTTTACTAAAGTCAGTGTACACCACATCAGTTTGCATGCGGCTCAGAAAACCTCTGTGGATAAACGAAGTGAATTCAAGAAGGTTAGTAGTGGTAGAGCGTTGCTTGACAAAACCATGCTGTGAAGTGGAAATAATACTTTTACAAAAATGTTGCAGTTGGAAAGTAACCAGTTTCTCAAGCAGTTTGGGAATCGCAGATAGCTTAGCAAT
This sequence comes from Drosophila parabipectinata, assembly GCA_018153455.1. Taxonomy (NCBI): domain Eukaryota; kingdom Metazoa; phylum Arthropoda; class Insecta; order Diptera; family Drosophilidae; genus Drosophila; species Drosophila parabipectinata. The sequence continues at coordinate 171,737 of JAECYA010000512.1, read as the reverse complement.
CCCCCGGTAGTTCTCAATAAGTGCTTTAGAGCCTTTCTTGTGAAGCGGAATAATAAAAGATTCGTTCCATCTATTGGGAAGACATGCCAGCTCCAAGGATAGGTTGAATAAGATAGTGAGAGGATAGCAAAGGATATCAGAACAGTACCTTAGAACACAGCTAGGAACATTGTCAGGACAATCAGAGAATGATATACGAGGGTGGTCCAATAAATACTTAGCCTCAACGACTGAGGTGTTCCAAATCGGTTATCGATATTATTATCGATTAGAATATTCTTTTGGACGACTACTGTAAAAATTGCAACCGAATCGGTGCCAAAGCTTTTTTAAAACCACGTGTGGAAGTTGGCAAGCTCGTGAATTTTAAGGAAATGGAAAAAGAGCAGTACCGATCGGTGATAAGATTCCTATTTTTGGAAGGGAAGTCGCGCTCCGAAATCAAAGCGCGCTTGGATGCCGTGTATGGTGACTCTTCTCCTTCGATGGCGACTGTCAAAAATTGGTTCAATGAATTTCAACGTGGTCGCATATCCGTTTTTGATGAGTCACGCCCAGGTGCCCCAAAAACGGCTAGTACGGAGCAAAATATAAACAAAATCCACGACCTCGTATTGGGAGACCGCCGATTGAAGGTGCGCGAGATAGCCGATACAGTAGGCATCTCAAAAGACCGCGTGGGCTATATCCTGCATGAAGTTTGGGGGATGAGAAAGCTGTCGGCGCGATGGGTGCCGCGTTTGCTTACTGCAGACAACAAACGTAACCGAGAGACCACTTCAGAGCAGTGTTTGACGCTCTTTAAACGCAATCCGAAGGAATTTTTGCGCCGTTTTGTGACCGTTGACGAAACGTGGATTCACTGGAATACACCAGAGACCAAGGAACAGTCGAAACAGTGGACTTCACCTGGCGATAGTGCTCCGAAGAAGGCGAAGACAGTGATCTCGGCCGGTAAGGTGATGGCCACTGTTTTCTGGGACTCACAAGGTGTGGTTCTCATCGACTACCTGGAGAAGGGCAAAACAATTACAGGGATGTACTACGCTGAATTACTGGGCCGATTCGATGCCGAATTGCGGAAAAAACGGCCCCATTTGGCCAAAAAAAAGTTCTTTTCCACCATGACAATGCACCAGCACACACCTCCGCTCTCGCCACCGCAAAGTTGGCCGAATTGCGGTACGAATTGCTGCCCCATCCACCGTATTCGCCAGATTTGGCTCCGTGCGATTTTTTTTTGTTCCCAAACATGAAAAAGTCACTCGCCGGGCAAAAATTTCGATCAAATGAAGAAGTCATCGATGCCACGGAGGCCTATTTTGCAGACCTTGAAAAATCATATTTTTTAGAAGGGTTAAAAAGGTTGGAGCATCGCTGGACTAAATGTATAGACCTAAAAGGAGACTATGTTGAAAAATAAATTAGCACTTTTCCAAAATTTTTTGTTTTTCTTTTGTAGGCTAAGTATTTATCGGACCACCCTCGTATCTATTGTTGAAAGAGCTTCGAACAGATCCTGAATTCGAAATTTTGTTGTTGTTGTAAATGTTGTTTATATGTGGTAATTTATAAGGATAAGAATTTATAAGGATAAGAAGAATTGTGGTTATACGAATCGGACGAATAATTGGTTTAAAAAAATGACGCAAAGAGATTAGCAATACCATGCTCAGAAGAATGTGAAATATTTTTATATGATAGGGAAGTAGGAAAAAGATTTGATTTACGTTTCATATTGACAAAAGAGTAGAAGGAGCTTGGATCATTACGAAAGTTTACCTTACAATTCCTGATATACTGCTTATAGAGTTGATCGTTGAGAATAATAAACTGGTTGCGAACATAAAGAAAGTTTGACTGGTGGCACATCGATCCTGACTTAAAAAACTTTTTTTAAGCTCTAGATTTCTTGTTCTTAAGACGAGAAGTGATTAAACCAAGGTGGTTTTGTAGACAATGTTGATGAGAGTTTAGGAATAAATTTATTCAATGCCTTATGAATTATTTCGTAAAACAGTTTGTTATTGATTATTAATATTATTATTATTATTGATTATTATTAAATTGTTTGTTATTTGTTATTATTTCAGTTTGTTTTGTTTGAATTATTTTGTTTGTTGGGCGAAAAAGGAAGAATGCTATGCTATGGTATTTTGTCAAATTTGGATTAACTTTTGATAAAATTTGGCGTGGCAAGTTTTTTTTTTAGCTCATTCAAATTCGGCAAAATTTAATGTATTGTTGGGCGTTTAGAAGCTTCAAGTTTTTTGGATCATAATTTTTTTTTAATAATTCAAGTAGCAGGTGACAAATAGTCAAAAATTATACGCAGTTTCCGACAATAAACTATGTACTATAGTTTTATTTAAATCATACTACTGTACATTGCACATAAGGTCTAATTCACAACCTCTTGCGATGAATACATCTAAAACTTAAATTAACTTAAATATAACTTAAATTCTAACGCTATTCATAAATGCAAATTAATGTTAATGTAATGTACAGTAGCTGAAGTAAATTAAAATTGAAAAGTAAATTAAAATTAAAGTAAATTGTAATTGTAAAGAAAAAGTAAATAAATGAATTAGTTTTAAGGGGAGGTTCTTTTGGATTTTTCCGAAAATTAAGCAAACTTTGAGAATGGATTGCAGGAAAATGAAAAGACATACGAACTTATGCTTTTAAACTTTTGTTTTGTTGTTTATTAACGATTTAAAAAAAATCCAATATTCAGGAAATTCAAAATGGCGGCTTCGAAATGGCGGATCTCGTAGACCTCTATTTTTCTGCTTTGTCGAGTGTAGGGCCGCTGGTAGTGAACCGATTTCCTTCATTCAAAAAGTGTTTAAAAGTACATACTTTTTTGTATGCCTTATACCTAAAATTGTCATAAAAAATTGTTTATTTATAATTTTTAAACGAGATCAAAGTGAAAAAAAGGAAAAAAAATGTCAATTTTTTTTTTTAAACGTCCATGAAATTGGTTTATTTTTACCAAAATTAATTGTCGTTAGGTATAAGGCATAGGAAATTCCATCAATTTTAATAAATTATATACATTTCTAATTTAAGTTTACTACCAGCGGCCCTACACTCGACAAAGCAGAAAAATAGAGGTCTACGAGATCCGCCATTTCGAAGCCGCCATTTTGAATTTCCTGAATATTGAATTTTTTTTTAATCGTTAATAAACAACGAATCAAAAAATCAAAAGCATAAGTTCGTATGTCTTTGCATTTTCCCGCAATCCATTCTCAATCTTCGAAAAAATCCAAAAGAACCTCCCCTTAATCTAAATGGCGAATTAAATTTTCCTTGTTCCTCTTTTTGAAAATTTTTCTATAACTCTTTCGATGTCAATACTGATTTCGGAATGAGTATGTAGCAATGCTAGGCCAGTAAGCCTCCCCTCACCCATAGTTGTACGCAACCATGTTTTCAACCATGCGAACAGTTGAAAAACTACGTTCTGCAGTAGCATTGCTAACCGGAAGTGTGGCCAAAATCTGGACGAGTATTCTTATAGCTGGAAACATATACTGGTCGCAATCATTTAGGGCTTCCGCTGCCGATTGTGGAATTGATGTTTCCTTACCACTCCAGAGTTCTGACCACACTTTGTTCTCCCCTTGCAAATTCGCACCGCTTTTTCCCAGAAAACATGTGTAACGTTCACCAAGCGATTCTATTAGCTTTAAAACTTCGTCTTTTTTTCAAGTGAAACGGTTTTCACAATTCTAGCCGGTAACAGAAAATTCAAATCGAAAACTTCTAAAGTTTCTTTTGGCAGTCTCTCTTGAAGATCATTCACAATGTGACTCAATAATGGCATGAATATTGCCCTACGATAATAGTCTTCAACATTGGCCACCGGATAGTTCGCACGATCGAAAGTATGTCACTCAAACAAATCATTCAGACAACCAACTCAGAATCATTAATCGATTTAATCAAAGAAAGAGCCTCTGAAGATGCTTTTGAATCTCGCCATTCTGAAATTTCCTCGAGAGCTTCGACGATTTCTGTGATAACATTTTCAAACTGCATTATTCCATCGTGTTTTTCTGCCCAGCGAATTTCACACAATCCACTCAAATATTTACGGCCCCAAAAATTTCTTGAAAATTTTTTCATCAGTGTAATAAAATTTCTTGTCTCAAATCAATTACAATTTCTCAAATCTGTGGTCTCGTCAAACACAATAGCATAAAATTTAGCTATTTGTACCCTGCTTATCAAAATTTCTTGAATTTCTTCTTTGCAGCAATCAATTATCTCATTTTGAATTGTCTTGCTAATGTATGTAGCTCTTGATGTCGTCGTTTCTAAATGTTTCTTCAATAAATCATCACCAGAAGCGATTCGATACTTTAAGAGAGCCCGAAAGTTTCCTTCATTTGTAATGAAATTAGACAAATCGAGTTCACCATCATCTCTGTGCCCTCTTAATGAAATATTTTGACGCCCACAAAGAATTATCGTTTCAATAATGGGATGCAATCTTTGTCTGTTCTCTAAGACCTGTTACATGCGATGCGAAGAAATTAGACATACTACTTCAGATCTAGGATTTTAATAGGATTTTATAAAATCTCTTGCAGTGAGAAGCGCATTTGCATGGTATTTGTTGATAGCATGATTTGCTAGATCACCTGTTTTTCCAGACAATTTGGAAAACAAAGTCAATGGCACCTTCACCAGTTTATTCAAAGGACAATTTGATTTCGAGTCACCAGTATCACTCGCAAAAAGAAAACGGTATTTGCAAAAACATCCCTTTGCTATATCTGAAAAGACAAGCCACTCGTTTTCAATCAGGTAATGTTTTTGAAAATATCGTTTCTCGATCTTTCCTTTTTTCTTATGACTCGAAAAAGGAAAAGTATAATCATCTGGTGGTATCCAATGAGCTTTGAGTAAATTATACTTTGTATAGTCATCCAACAAATGCTTGTTTCCAACAAATATTGTAAATATTGACACGAAGAAACTTGACTATTCGTACTGAATGATTCATGTGAAGGTACTGCATTTATTTCATAACTTTGTTTTTTTTTCGATTTCTTCAACAAAATTGCTATTGAATGAATCAGAATGTTCTGACATCAGTTAAATTTTCTGAAACGACAGTTTCGGACTTGGCACGCTTGGAGAAATACGAGTCGATAGTTTTCGAAGCCAGTCTTTTTTGGCTTTTTTCGTGGCATCCTCTTCCTACATGATAGAGAAATTTATGAAAAAAATTAATCAACAGGAAATACCATAGACGGAATTATTTAGTATAATATCAACATTTCCGTAATTTTTCTTAAAAACTTTTTATTCTCGTAAGTATTCATAGTTTTGATAATAACTTTAGGATTCAGAAGGTAAGATATAAAAAAATTCTCTACTACAAATTCATATTGTCTGAATTTCATAAAAATTATTGATAAATAAAAATTGACAATGTTTAGGTGAGGGGCCGCTGTGCCGCTCAGCTGAACTTAAGAGCGCATCCGCGCTGAAAAGCGCACCCGCGCTTAAAAGCTCATCCGTGCTGAAGAGCGCATCCGCGCTCGCCCCTCTATGCATTCTTCCTCTCTCGTCGGCCGTCGTCGATCGTCCGCTCTGGTTTATATTTACGTTTAGCGTTTATGCTTTCTAAGTTAAGTTCAGTACCATGTAAGCAGCGAAATAAAGCTGAACGTGTTGTTTTGATTTTACCAAAGACGCCCCCGACTTCTCATTTAATTCTTACTCCTGGAGTCTTTTGCGGCAACAACCCACTATAGGCCGGATGACCACTTTTTCTGGCCAAAAACCCATTTTTCGAAAGTTCTTATAATTGAGATTTTATGATGTCATTATATTAGTATAATATCAGACTTCAATATTACGTAACAGAAATTTTGACAGAGCCACGCTCCGTTAAGTTATCGGTTTCCAAAAACAGCTGTTCGGAGTGTCGTGATCACGTGTGCTTGTTATCGGAAAAAAGAGTCCATTTAAAGCTATTAAAAAAGGCACTAAACTTAGTAATTTATAAAAAAGTTGTGATGACATCGAAAGGGAGTGATTTGTACTATATGTTTTCGATTCTCAAATGTTGAATTGTTTGTGATTGTCCTGTAATTGAGTGTTTTTAACAGAGCTTTTGTGGGTGTTAATGAATAAAAATAACTAATGTTTAGTTAGAGGTATAAACGGTCTTTGAGCTAGTTTGACCTTAATATTTATAGTGGGTTGAAGGTAATTCAATTCTTGTTCATATGAATGTAATATTAAAGGGCCCTTTTGCGCTCTTTCTGCGTAATTCACTTTTTAAGGTCGCAACCTCAGGCTTGCCAACATGGAGTTTTTCGATGTTTGGAGATCTGCTGCGACCAAATGTTCGAAAGAGAATGCAATATTGGCTAGATACAAAGTTTCTATAGCTGGTTCTGTATTTGAAGCCGAGAAAAAGCAGTCGAAGCAAATGTTTAAAGGACGTATTTCACAGATCATTATATATATCAGACCCTACAATATCAGTGGTTAACCTAGCCAACCGTATCAAACAACAAAACAGATAGCTTCTTCCAAAAGAAGTATTAGAATTGCTCCACAGTCCCTTAAGGAGCGCTGATGATCAGTATCAGTAAAATATTGAAGACAATCCACTTGAGTTCAGGGAAATGGAACTTGAGACCGAAGAAGATGTTGATTAGGTGAGCATGTGAAACAGTTTAGATTATATTTTACTTTTCAGGCCTTTTTAATAATAATTACTTTAAACGGTTTGGGCGTAGCAATTGTAGAAAACATGTCCATAGTTCCTGCCAGAAAGTGTCGGTGACACGCCTTTTTTTAATACCTAAGCTTATGAAAAACCAAAATAAAAAAACCAGACCTTAATATTATTGTTTGTTTTTAAGTTCTATTTTTTCGTTATCTACTTTCATATAACTTTGGAAGACATAAAATCTAGTTCCGCCCAGAGGTGGCGGTGCCACGCCTATTTTCTCAAAATATGTTCCTTAGCTTACTAAGAACCCAAATCAAAAAACAGAACCCAAATATTTTGTTTCGTTTAGAAGTTATTAATTTTGGCCAGAAAAAGTGGTCATCCGGCCTATAGTGCAACCCCCCTACAGCCCCCTACAAACATTTGGTCCTTCGAGCCGGATAATTCCTAGATTTTCTTCTGCCAGCAGTTTCCCGCATTGTTCCGCCAAAAGATAAGTACATTTTTCCGTCTTCTCTCTGCCGGTCTTCAGCAGTGGTCCGAACATTAAATTTCGTTCACACTGCTGCAAGATTGTTTTTACCTCCGTGTCAACTCCAAGTCCGAGTTTTCCGACACAACGGCAGTTTGAGATTTTCTTCAAATTCTTCAAAGTTTTCCATCCGTCTCCGTTTTGTATGCTGCCCATATTTCTCGCCGTTTTCGGCCTCTCCGTTATCCATTCGCTTGCTTACGGTCGAGGCATATATACATACATATATACATATATATATACATATTCACATACATACATACACACATACATATTTTTTGCAAGTGAACAGTGAAATTGTGTGGTGACAAAAAGAAGGCATAATTAATATTGGCCAGCCGGTGTGAATTAGTTCCGGAATTTCCAAATTCACCAAACAGTCCGCCGCTGTCGTAATATTTGTTTTTATCTTCCCCAATCAGTGTCATTTTTTATACCACATAACTTTTCTGTTCCCCCAACTATACAGTCCACTTATCAACGCTCCACTGTGCCAACATATGCCCACATGCCCTTAAATATATCCATACCTGCAGGCATGTCCATATATTTTCTGCCTCCAATTTCAGGAAATATATAACCGATAAAATTTAACATATACAGTCCACTTATCGACGCTCCACTGTGCCAACATATGCCCCACATGCCCTTACATACATATATCCGTACTTGCATGCATGTCCATATATTTCCAAATATTTTCTGCCCCCAATTTCAGGAAATATATAGCCGATAAAATTAAAAAAAAAATTTAAGTTTTCTAAAACCAACAATTATAAACCGCCATTTCACTACAAATCCGTGATTGTGTCACTTAAATTCTTAAATCCTCGTGTTGTGTTCCTAAACCTAAACCTAGCCGTAAATCCTAAACCTAGCCGTGTTGTGTTTTTTGGTGCTGTTTTTTTTCCTTTGGGGTACGTACAGGGTGCCGAAGGCATAACCGGCTGCGTAACAAATAAATTTAAAAAAAATAAATTAATTATAAATTTATATATTTATACAATGAAAATTATTTTGAAAAAAATTAATAATCGAAAATTATTAATAATTTAATTATCAACCTTCTGTCCGAATAGAGCCGCGGTTTCTCTTTCACCTTTTCGGTTTCGGGATAACTAAATCCAATTAATTAAAGATTAAGGTTTCAAATCTACCCTTCCATAATAATTAAATCCGACAATTAGCCAAAAATTAATTATTATTGATTATTTATTTTTTTTGTGTTTAATACAAGCCAAGTCCACCTTTCCGACTTCGCAAGTTCGAAGAGAGTTAAGGATTCAATATCTACGTAGGAACCACACTTGTATACATATACATATATACATATACAGTTCGTCATCAATTTGTTTTTCGAACGAGCACGTATTTTTCCTTTTTCCGTGTCTCCAACGCTGCTTCTATTCCGCATCAGGCAACATCCGCCTACAATCTGAGCAAACCTCGTCTCCTTTCGGGTTTTTCTGGTGCCTGAAGATTTTCTTTCCACATTCGAATTGTGCCGCACACGACTTTCCTTTCCACATCGACGCCACTAGTTCGCACTTGCTCCTTGTAATTGCATTTCATCCGCGATCTCACCGTTCTCAGAAACCAGAAACCGAAATAGGCTCCCAATACATGTGCGAAGTCCATCGGGACCAAATTCGGGCACTATGGGAGAAGGTGGAGAAAAGCTATGAGAGCTGCTCCGATTTGCTAGCCGTGTCCGACGACAATGCGGCCGTCTCGACATACACCTATTCGAGGTGTATTGCCCAGCTTCGGGAGAAAATTGCCTCCCAATCTACTCAGACTTCCGTAAATGTACACACGCCCGCGTCTACAGGTTGCCGGTTACCTCCGGTGGATACCGAGGTCTTCGCGGGTGATTATCTTCGGTGGCCCACCTTCAGAGACTTGTTGACGCCCATTTACATCCAAAATTCGCGGCTCACCCCGGTAGAAAAGTTGTTCCACTTACTGTCCAAAACAAGTGGTGACGCCCACGCCATTGTTTCTAAGGCTCCGTTTACCCATGAGGGGTTTGACGCCGCTTGGCAAAGCCTCACAGACCGCTTTGAGAACCGGCGGCTATTGGTCAACAGCCAGTTGAAAATCCTTTTCAACATCCAGGATATTTCTCAAGAGTCCGGGGTCACGCTGAAGGAGCTGCAAGCCACCATTCAGAGTTGTCTGACAGCCCTAGCAATGTCCGCCAACAATGTTGAGGCTTGGGACTGCCTCCTGGTGTTTATGATTTCGTCAAAGCTCCCCAAAGTCACACTTTCCATGTGGGAGCAATCCGTTCATAACAAGGCCGAAATTCCAACATGGAAGGAATTAGATAACTTCCTGACAGAGCGCCATCGCACTCTAGAGGCAATCGACGACGTCAGGCCTAGTGGCTCCGGGCAACTTCCGCCAAGGTCGGGTATTCCTATTGCCCCTGCTCGGAGGCTCAATTCACACGAGACTCGAGAGGTTCCGGGCCAAAAGGGCTGCGATCTCTGTTCGAGGGAGGATCACCCCATTCGCTTATGTCCGCGGTTCTTTGAAATGGACGTAAATGGGCGCTCTGACTACATAAGGAGGAAGCAGTTATGCTTAAACTGTTTTGCTCGAGGGCACCAGCAGCGAGACTGCACGATCGCCCATACCTGCTTCACATGCCACATGCCACACCCTCCTACACCGCGGCAATCCGTTCGCCACCGCTCCAAGTCCACCAGCAAACGGCTAAGAGGATCAGTCGAATGTGCAGGTGTGTTTCGCTCCCGGGTCAGGAGCAGTCCTACTGGGCACGGCCCTTATCAACGTGTGCCATCTGGGGTGCACACGAGATTCAGGGTCCGAAGCGACTTTCTTAACGGAACGACTGTTCAACCTTGTCAATTTTCTCTCAAGACGATTCACGCACAAGTTTCCGGCCTTAATCACACCATTTCTGTGCAGTCTACTAAATTGTGCCATTTCTCCATTCGGTAGCCGTCTAGACCCGAGCTACAATTAGAGACTGCGGCTTACGTTCTTCCGCAGTTGGCAGGAAATCTGCCATCATATCCGATTTCGCGAGATCTTCTCAAGGGGCTGCACGACATTCCCCTGGCGGACCCCAACTTTTTTGAGAGCTCCCAAGTCGATCTGTTATTAGGAGCTGAAATTCTTCCATCCATTCTCATCTGTGGGTCGCTTCTCGGTCAGGAGACCATTTTCGGATGGGTGCTGACCGACCCCAACCCCCGCAGCGTGCCTGTTTTTTCCGCACGAGTTTCCCGCAGCCTCGGTGACTCACTGGATCAGGGAGAGGTGCCCACACGGATCAGTTCGGAATCGGACGTAGGTTGCGAGCACAATTCTGTCTCGAGTCCTTCTTTAATTTACAAATCGCATCACGCTGCACGGCGTCAATCAGCTGATGATCCGTCTGATCCGGGCCAAATTCTGGATTCCAAGATCATATTCAGCACGATGTCGCCACGCCCAGTCACTGGAGAGCAGATGTACTCGAGGTACACAATCCTACCGATGCCGAGTCTGCAATGGGATCCATCTATTGAAGAAGTGTCGGCGCTTCCTACGCCTTAGTGCCGAGGAGCGGCTCCGAGCGGTTCTCGTGAACAGCTATTGCTCGAGCTGCCTGGCCCACGAGCACTCCGACGGATCCTGTCGGCGTGGGGACGGCTGTAAGACGTGTGCTCAGGATCACCACACGCTGCTGCACCCCGTGACCAAGGAGCACCGGTCACCGCCCGCGGGAGACAGTACACGGGGTGTCTCGCTCTCTCGTCGGCCGTCATCCGCCAACTCCCGGCGCGGTTCGGGTGCTTCTCGCCCTGCGTCCGCCATTTTCCGGCATTACCAAACCGATCCACGGCCGCCGACTTCCCAGCACTCTTCGATAACTCCTCGGCATTCTTCCGCCACTGGCCGGCAGCCATCAAGTGCTCCACTGCATTCGTCCGCCACCCATCGGGTGCCGTCCACCGCTCGTCCGCCCGCGTCATCCGCGCCTAGGCAATTTTCCGCCTCTCCTCGAGGGCCCTCGCAGGACGCGGTCGCTGCGCCCACCCTATCGTCGCTGCTGAACCGGAACAGCGTCAACACCGGGACCCGGATCTTCGACCCGGGGGCCTTCATCGATCCGTGTACGCCATAGCTAGCGACGAGGGATCGGTTGCAACCCGAGCGATTGCACGGGGGGAGAATGTTTAGGTGAGAGGCCGCTGTGCCGCTCAGCTGAACTTAAGAGCGCATCCGCGCTGAAAAGCGCACCTGCGCTTAAAAGCTCATCCGTGCTGAAGAGCGCATCCGCGCTCGCCCCTCTATGCATTCTTCCTCTCTCGCTGGCCGTCGTCGATCGTCCGCTCTGGTTTATATTTACGTTTAGCGTTTATGCTTTCTAACTTAAGTTCAGTACCATGTAAGCGAAATAAAGATGAACCCGTTGTTTTGATTTTACGAAAGACGCCCCCGACTTCTCATTTAATTCTTACTCTTGGAGTCTTTTGCGGCAACAACGCCCCCCTACAAACAGACAAGAAGAGTTTTAAGATAATTAAATAAAATAAAAAAAGAATTTATTAATACAGAAAGTGCAAGGAAACCGAAAGATAAAATAATCCAATATACCGCGTATCTCTCTTGAAAGTGGACACTAGATTTGAATTTGAAGTCGGCTAGTACACAAAGGTCTATTATGCGTGCATTATTTTTTACTGGTATCCTCTAGACCCAGGTATACCAATTCCTTATATCTAGTGTCACTTTCAAAAGAAATACATGATATTAAAAAATTGAAAAAAGTTGGAACAAACAAAAACAAAAAATTTAAAAAGAGCAGAGAGTCACAAAAAACTTCAAGGAACTGCACAAAATATCCATTCTATCGAGGTGAAAATTCACGAAAAATTTATATACAAAGTAAGAAAAATATTTAAAAATTTAATAAGGGTAACGTATTGATTCAAATCATGCGCTCATAGTATATATACCAGCATTCCCAACATTATGAGGTCTATGGCGAAGGTCGTCCACCACAATCGTCCACAGCGTCCATTGAGAAATGTAATGTAATGTTGGGAACACTGGTTTATACCATATTCATTTGTAGTGAATATCGATATTTCAATACAGCAATCCAATACCGACGAATTCTCATTTTAACTTACGCTTCGTCGTAACCTCAAAAATGAAGTAAGATTTAAAGTTAATTTTTTCAAATGATAATACTATCGGAAATCCGAAAAAAATATTTTCAGCGTGATTTTCCACGATTTCAATGGTCTAACTATTATGACGGATGCGTTTTATAATTCATCAACCACTCAAACTTACAAAAAAAAACAAGAAAAGAAAGCTAACTTCGGGCGGAGCCGAAGTGTATATACCCTTGCAGTTAAAACCGGATATAAATCGCAAACATCGGATATAGTTGGCCGATCCTTATGGGAATATGAATATATAATCCAATTTATTACAATCTAAAAACAAAATCTAAAAAAAGTCCCAAACTTCTATTTTCAAGAACACCAAAGTTGGTATTTCTACCAAAAACCATTTCCGATCGTTCAGTTATATGGCAGCTATAAGATATAGTCAGCCGATCCTTATGAAATTTGCCATGTTGTAATAATTTGCCAAATATAGCTCTCGTGTCAAATTTGAACTCTTTAACTCTAAAAACACCAAAGTTATACCATTTCCGATCATTCATTTATATGGCAGCTATAGGATATAGTCGGCCGATCCGGGCCGACTCCGATATCCGATAAGTCCGTTCCGACTTATATACTGCGTGCGAAGGAAAGAAGGGTGTGTGCAAAGTTTCAAGTCGATAGCTTTAAAACTGAGACCTTGTTCGCGTAGAAGCGGACAGACAGACGGACAGACGGACATGCTCATATCAACTCATGAGGTGATCCTGATCAAGAATATATATACTTTATGGGGTCGGAGATGTCTCCTTTACTGCGTTGCACACTTTTGGACAAAATTATAATACCCTCTGCAAGGGTAAAAAAAACCATCGTTAATGCAAAATAAACCTCAAATTCTAGAGAAATGTGACAACAGTACATACCATTTTCGACAGCCTGTTTCGATTCCTCAGCTAGAAAACGCGTGAATAGTCACCAGAAGGATTTGAAAAGGATTTGAAAATCAATTTGAATTTGAAAATGGCTTGATATAATCAGGCACCGTTCATACCGTTCGATTAATGTGCCGGTCAGTGTTTGATAAGCTACGTTACACCCGTAGTTTTTCGCAGAAAAAAAAAATTTCTGCTCTGCTTTGCTCCGAGCTACGAAAAGTTCAAAGCAACAGCAGAAAAAAATATTCTGTGCTCCTCGTAGCCGTAGCCAAAAATCTAGAGCGAGAGCAGAGCAGAGCAAAAAATATTTTTGTATGTGCTACTTTTTTGTGCTACTTATTTTCGTATGTGAAGAGATAGGAGGTGGGATAAACAAGGGAAGAAGTGGGGCAAGGAAGGAATGGCGACACGCTGTAACACGCAGGTTTCCGAAGTTCACTTTGCTCACGCGTTTTCTGAGGAGTCGGACGCATTTAAGTAAAGCACCTTTTTTCAGAAAGTGGGGGGGGGGATCGCCCCTATCGCCCCCCCTTGTATCCGCCAATGTAAGACACCCTTAAAGATGAATTATTTCCTGACTTTTAAAAATATCTGAATAGCTTGCTGCAACTTGTGACAATATTATCCACCTCGGGAAATCCATTATCCACCAGCAGTCAACTTTCTCCAAATTGGAAAAGGCTTTAATCATGTTCGACCCACGATCAGTTACGATTACAGGTTTGTCTTATTCAATTTCAAATCCAAAATCCTTAAAAATTGCCTTTTTTATACCCTTGCAGAGGGTATTATAATTTTGGTCAAAAGTGTGCAACGCAGTGAAGGAGACATCTCCGACCCTATAAAGTATATATATTCTTGATCAGGATCACCTCCTGAGTTGATATGAGCATGTCCGTCTGTCCGTCTGTCCGTCTGTCTGTCTGTTTCTACGCGAACTAGTCTCTCAGTTTTAAAGCTAGCGACTTGAAACTTTGCACACACCCTTCTTTCCTTTGCACGCAGTATATAAGTCGGAACGGCCCGGATCGGCCGACTATATCCTATAGCTGCCATATAACTGATTGATCGGAAATGGTATAACTTCGGTGTTTTTAGAGTTAGAGAGTTAAAATTTTACACCAGCGCTATTTTTATCAAAGTAATACGACATGCCAAATTTAAGGATCGTAAGGATCGGCCGACTATATCCTATAGCTGTCATATAACTGAACGATCGGAAATGACCCAACTTTCGTGTTTTTGAAGATAGAAAGCTGGAACTTGGTACAGATTATATTCTTGGTCAGTTAATCCGACCTACCAAATTTCATAAGGATCGGCCGACTATATCTTATAGCTGCCATATAACTGAACGATCGGAAATGGTTTTTGGTAGAAATACCAACTTTGGTACTTTTGAAGATAGAAGCTTGAGACTTTTTTTAGATTTTGTATTGTAATAAATTAGATTATATATTCATATTCCCAAAGGATCGGCCAACTATATCCGATGTTTGCGACATATATCCGGTTTAAACTGCAAGGGTATATAAACTTCGGCTCCGCCCGAAGTTAGCTTTCCTTTCTTGTTTTGTTTTTATATTGACACCTTTATAAAGAACAAATTATAAATCTACTTGTAACATAAAGATGAGGCTAACAAACCTGTGCTGGGCGAGCTCTTCATTGACTTCTTGGCCATAAGGCGTTCGATCAAAACTCCCTCCCTTATGTAATGGACAGTGCACGACAAATATGCTGTTTTTAAGAAGCTAGCCGTCCATATGTCAGTGGTAATAGAATATCCAAAGGCTTTGTACTTACCTATTTCCGTTTTTAATTGGACCAAAGTGGGACGAATATATTGATTGTTTCAGGATACAGTTGTTGGATGTGGTAACAGCTTATTTACGTCGACTCTTAGGTGCAACGTCGTATGGTGCAAATCCATATTTTGCTCCAACATTAATTAAAAACAAGAAAGGAAAGCTAACTTCGGGCGGAGCCGAAGTTTATACACCCTTGCAGTTTAAACCGGATATATGTCGCAAACATCGGATATAGTTGGCCGATCCTTTGGGAATATGAATATATAATCTAATTTATTACAATACAAAATCTAAAAAAAGTCTCAAGCTTCTATCTTCAAAAGTACCAAAGTTGGTTAGTTATATGGCAGCTATAAGATATAGTCGGCCGATCGTTATGAAATTTGGTAGGTCGGATTAACTGACCAAGAATATAATCTGTACCAAGTTCCAGCTATCTTCAAAAACACGAAAGTTGGGTCATTTCCGATCGTTCAGTTATATGACAGCTATAGGATATAGTCGGCCGATCCTTACGATCCTTAAATTTGGCATGTCGTATTATTTTGCTAAAAATAGCGCTCGTGTAAATTTTTAACTCTCTAACTCTAAAAACACCGAAGTTATACCATTTCCGATCAATCAGTTATATGGCAGCTATAGGATATAGTCGGCCGATCCGGGCCGTTCCGACTTATATACTGCGTGCAAAGGAAAGAAGGGTGTGTGCAAAGTTTCAAGTCGCTAGCTTTAAAACTGAGAGACTAGTTCGCGTAGAAACAGACAGACAGACGGACAGACGGACATGCTCATATCAACTCAGGAGGTGATCCTGATCAAGAATATATATACTTTATAGGGTCGGAGATGTCTCCTTCACTGCGTTGCACACTTTTGACCAAAATTATAATACCCTCTGCAAGGGTATAATGATGTAAACTGTTCGATGCACACAAACCAGAGTCATCAATAATTTTAAAAGGACGGCAGTTCTTAAGAACCTATTCGGTTACAACAGATACGCCCTCGACTTTTGTATCTTTGTTTACTTCAATAAAAGTAGGGTTGCGGAATTTACTGGCATTTATGGTGTAGTATTTATGTTTCACAAGGTTAGATGTGCTTCCCGTACACTTTTAAACAGTATAGCACATCTTACAGGCTACAAAGTCGACCAGTAGTTCTCCATTTTGGTTTTTAATTTTGGAGAAAAATTTCCAGACTTTGTTGCAGTTGCCACTTTGCAGTTTCTCTTTGATACCCACCTCGCCTTGCACAACCTAAATATTTCAAACAAATTAAATTAAAAAATTAAAAAATAATACAAAAAACAATTATGGACAGGTCAAAAATACACAGGCTAATACCTAACCAAAAAACGAACAAATACAAATAAACAAATTGTTAAAAATAAAGGGTTTTTCAATAGGGGCGCTTCAACTTTTTTTTGCATAAAACTCAAACGGTTTTACTTTTCAACTAACTTTTTTTTGATATCGAATTTGAATATATACATTTAATTATAAAACTCGATTTCTTTTGCTTGACCACCGCGTGCACGTTTTACGAAGTCCAATCGTTGAACCCAATTTTCAACCAATTTCCGCATAAATCGGTCGCAATTTTGGGTTAAATATTGGCTCTGAGCTCTGGCAACGACGCCTTGACCAATGACTTCACGTAACCCCAAAGAAAATAGTCTAGAGGTGTCAAATCACACGAGCGCGGTGGCCACTCGACCGGTCCATTTCGCGAAATAACACGCTCATCGAACTTAGATTTTAACATTGCGATTGTAGCGTGTGCTGTGTGGCATGAGGCCTCGTCATGTTGAAAATAAATGTCGTCCACGTCCATTCCATCCAATTGCGGAAAAAAAAAATCGTTTATCATATCGCGCTAGCGATTTCCATTCACAGTAACGTGGCGATCGTTATCGTCGACGAAAAAATGGCCCCATGAAGCCGCCGGCATGTAATCCGCGCCAAACAGTGATTTTTTCGGGATGAAACGGTGCCTCACGACCCACGTATGGGTTGCATCCTGCCCAGTAACGCATATTTTCCTTATTGACAAATCCATTTTGCCAAAAGTGAGCCTCATCCAAAAGTGAGCCCCAATGGCCGCAATGCTCTTAAAGTAGCAGCAAGATTACTATTATTTTAATAAAAAATTTGCACAATTTGTAATCGCTGTTCAAGTGTTTATCGTTTCATGATTAAATGTATACTAATGAAGTTTCATATGTCAAGAGAACAAGAAAAAACATGGCGTCGTTCGCCGTCCCTATCGGAAAGAGTTAAAACGCACTTATTGAAAAAGCGTTTATATATAGTATGAATTACATGTATTAAAAGAACACTGCATACAAAGAAACTAAGTCAACCGCGGACGGAAGAACTTCCCGAAAAAACGGTTCCCTAGCAGCAGTCACTTAACATAATAGTTAACCAAACAACGGCAGCCAACGAGTGACCCACCGGCGCTAGTAAACTGTCTTTTCAACCAGCCGCCCTCTGCAACAACTTGTGACAGATTCTTGCAGATGCGGAATAAGCAAAAGCCGTCTTGCATTTACTAATAAACTTATTTACACACAACCTAAATATAAAACTTAAAAAAACGAGGTCCATATTTTCGTCATTGTTCTGGAGTTGTCAAAAAAAGGAATGTATCGAAATCCTATGAAACAACTCAAATGGCATTGTCAAATGTTGTTTAGGTAAAGGGCCGTTGTGCCGCTCACCTGAAGAGCGCATCCGCGCTGAAGAGCGCACCCGCGCTAAAGAGCGCACCCGCGCTGAAGAGCGCATCCACACTCGCCCCTCTGTGCCCTCTCTTCTCCCTCGTTGGTTGTCGTCGATCTCTGTTTGTACTAGTTTTTTAAGTTAATTCGATGTACGCAGCCAATAAAGCTGAACGCGTTCTTTATACTGAAACCGAAGACTCCTCCGACCTCTAATTTTTCTGGAATCTTTTTGCGGAACCACGCCCCCCTACACATTTTGGTCCTTCGAGCCGGATAATCTGGATATTCAGTATATTTTGGATATTAGGATATCGTCCACCAGCAGTTCTCGGCATTGTTCCGCCAAAAGATAAGTACATTTTTTTCTGTCTCCGTCTCTCTGCCGGTCTTCAGCAGTGATCCGAACATTGAATTTCGTTCACACTGCTGCAAGATTGTTTTTCCCTCCGTGTCAACTCCAAGTCCGAGTTTTCCGACACAACGGCAGTTTGACATTTTCTACTATTCGTCTGCAAATTCTGCAAATTTTTCCATTCGTCTCTGTTTTGTGTGCTGCCCATATTCCTCGCCGTTTTCGGCCTCTCCGTTACCCATTCGCTTGCCAACGGTCGAGGCATACGTGCACCCACATACATATACACACATACATATTTTGTTTTAGTGCAATTAATCCGCGAAAAATTCGCAAGTGAACAGTGAAATTGTGTGGTGACAAAAAGAAGGCATAATTAATATTAGCCAGCCGGTGTGAATTATTTCCGGAAATTTCCAAATTCACCGAACAGTCCGCCGCTGTCGTAATATTTGTTTCTTTTGTTTGTTTGTTTGTTTACACCACATAACTTCTCTGTTCCTTAATTTATACAGTCCACTTATCAACGCTCCACTGTGCCAATATATGCCCACATGCCCTTACATATATCCGTACCTGCATGCATGTCCATATATTTCCAAATATTCTCTGACTCCAGTTTCAGGAAATATATAACCGATAAAAATTAATTTATACAGTCCACTTATCGACGTTCCACTGTGCCATCATATGCCCTTGCCCTACTTGCATGCATGCCCATATATTTCTAAATATTTTCTGCCTCCAATTTCAGGAAATATATAACCAAATAAATTAAAAAAAAAAATCAATTAATTATAAATTCATGTATTTATAATTATAACTACGAAAATTTATTAACGTCTTATTTTCCGTTCGAGCAAAAGGCCAGTGGTTTTTTAATTCACCTTTCCGGCCACTCGTCGAAAATTTAATTATCAAAAAATTATAAATAAATAATTTATTTGTCGATCTTCTGTCAGAATCGAGCCGCGGTTTCAATTCCACCGTTCCAACTTCGGGATAATTAACCTCAATTGATTAAAACTTGAGATTTTCATCCCCACCCGTCTGTCTCCATAATAACTAAATCCGACAATTAGGAAAAAATTAATTATTTATTTTCTCTCTGTGTTAAATTCAAGCCAAGGTCAAGTCCACCTTTCCGGCTCCGCCAATTCGAAAATAGTTAGGAACTAAATATTTACATACGTACGAGCCATACTGGTCGAAATATACATATATAGACAGTCATCAATTATTTTTCCGAACGAGCACGAATTTTCCGGTCCTTGTCCATTTTCCGTTCCGTCATTTTTTCATTTTTCCTAACGTTGCTTCTATTCCGCATCTGGCAACATCCGCCTAGAATCTCGACAAACCTTGGCCCATCTGGTTTTCTGGCTTCCTGAAGTTTCTCCCACATCCGAATTGTGCCGCATCCGACGTTCCTCTCGACATCGGCGCTACTAATTCCCACTTGGCTTTGCAATCGCATTTCGTCCGAGATCTCACCGGCCTCATCACATTAGTGACCGGCTACCGCTTCGTACGAGCCACCTACGAATTGACCAGCGAATTGGTGTCTGAGAATGCCCACGGGAGACGACCAAAAGCCACGTCTGATCCCAACCATCCGTTTGGAGAGATCTCAATCCGCTTCTTCGCGGACGCCTCTTTTAAAGCCTAAGGCGTACAGTGCCATTCCAAGGGCGAAGAGTGACGAATCCGTCAACACGATCTCCGGTCCTTCACAGAGGCAGACTCGTTCCGTTGCAAAAATGGCTCAAAGTGCGGTCGACGTGGCGCTGAAGAAGTTCATCGCCACTTCAGATCGAGTTAGCCAATTTGAGGCCAACATAAATACTCCGGCCGCCAGAGAAACGGAAGTGGGCTCCCAATACATGTGCGAAGTCCATCGGGACCAAATTCGGGCACTGTGGGAGAAGGTGGAGAAAAGCTATGAGAGCTGCTCCGATTTGCTAGCCGAGTCCGACGACAATGCGGCCATCTCGACAGTGCTGGAATCGAAGTACAGCTACTGTTACTCCGTCTATTCGAGGTGTATTGCCCAGCTTCGGGAGAAAATTGCCTCCCAATCCACTCAGACTTCCGTAAATGTACACACGCCCACGTCTACAGGTTGCCGGTTACCTCCGGTGGATACTGAGGTCTTCGCGGGTGATTATCTTCGGTGGCCCACCTTCCGAGACTTGTTTACGCCCATTTACATCCAAAATTCGCGGCTCACCACGGTAGAAAAGTTGTTCCACTTGCTGTCCAAAACAAGTGGTGACGCCCACGCCATTGTTTCCAAGGCTCCGCTTACCCATGAAGGGTTTGTCGTCGCTTGGCAAAGCATCACAGACCGCTTTGAGAACCGGAGGCTACTGGTCAATAGCCAGTTGAAAATCCTTTTCAACCTCCAGGCTATTTCGCAAGAGTCCGGGGTCGCGCTGAAGGAGCTTCAAGCCACCATTCAGAGTTGTTTGACAGCCCTAGCAAAGTCCGCTATCAATGTTGAAGCTTGGGACTGCCTCCTGGTGTTTATGATTTCGTCAAAGCTCCCCAAAGTCACACTTTCCATGTGGGAGCAATCCGTTCATAACAAGGCCGAAATTCCAACATGGAAGGAATTAGATAACTTCCTGACAGAGCGCCATCGCACTCTGGAGGCCATCGACGACGTCAGGCCTAGTGGCTCCGTGCAATTTCCGCCAAGGTCGGGACTTCCTTCTGCCCCTGCTCGGAGGCTCACTTCATACGAGACTCGAATGGTTCCGGGCCAAAAGGGCTGCGATCTCTGTTCGAGGGAGGACCACCCCATTCGCTTATGTCCGCGTTTCCTAGAAATGGATGTAAATGGGCGCTCTGACTACATAACAAGGACACACTTATGTCTAAACTGTTTTGGCCGATAGCACCAGCAGCGAGACTGCACGAGCGCCCGTACATGTTTCACATGCCACAGCCGACACCACACCCTCCTGCACCGCGGCAATCCGTTCGCCACCGCTCCAAGTCCGCCTACGCCAGCAAACGGCTCAGAGGATCAGTCGAATGTGCAGGTGTGTTTCGCTTCCGGGTCAGGAGCAGTCCTACTGGGCACGGCCCTTATCAACGTGTGCCATTTGGGGTGCACCGTCCAGGCACGAGCACTAATAGACTCAGGGTCCGAAGCGACGTTCATAACGGAACGACTGTTCAACCTCGTCAAGCCTCCCTTCAAGACGATTCAAGCCCAAGTTTCCGGCCTTAATCAAACCATTTCCGCGCAGTCTACTAAATTGTGCCATTTCTCTATTCGGTCGCCGTCAAGACCTGGGCTACAATTAGAGACTGCGGCTTACGTTCTTCCGCAGTTGGCAGGAAATCTGCCATCATATCCGATTTCGCGAGATCGTCTCAAGGGGCTGCCCAATATTACCCTGGCGGACCCCAACTTCTTTGAGAGCTCCCAAGTCGATGTGTTATTAGGAGCTGACATTCTTCCGTCCATTCTCCTCGGTAATTCCAAGGCTAACATCTGCGGGTCGCTTCTCGGTCAGGAGACCATTTTCGGATGGGTGCTGACAGGCCCATTATCTCCAGCCAACCCCCGCAGTGTGTCTGTTTTTTCCGCACGAGTTGCCCGCAGCCTCGGTGACTCACTGGTTCAGGGTTGCGACTCAGGATGCGAGTATAATTCTGTTACGACTCCTTCTTCGATTTACACATCGCATCACGCTGCACGGTGGCAATCAGCTGATGATCCGACTGATCCGGGCCTAATTCTAGATTCCAAGGTCATATTCAGCACGATGTCGCCTGCACGATGTCTGCAATGGGATCCATCCGTTGAAGAAGTGTCGGCGCTTCCTACGCCTTAGTGCCGAGGAGCGGCTCCGAGCGGTTCTCGCGAACCGCTATTGCTCGAGCTGCCTGGCCCACGAGCACTCCGACGGATCCTGTCGGCGTGGGGACGGCTGTGTGTCTCGCTCTCTCGTCGGCCGTCATCCGCCAACTCCCGGCACGGTTCGGGTGATTCTCGCCCTGCGTCCGCCATTTTCCGGCACTCACAAGCCGATCCACGGCCATCGACTTCCCGGCGCTCGCCGGCAACTCCTCGGCATTCTTCCGCCACTGGCTGGCAGTCGTCAAGTGCTCCACTGCTTTCGTCCGCCACTCATCGGGTGCCGTTCACCGCTCTTCCGCCCGCGTCATCCGCGCCTAGGCAACTTTCCGCCTCTCCTCGAGGGCCCCCGCAGGACGCGCTCGCTGCGCCCACCCTATCGTCGCTACTGAGACGGAACAGCGTCTACATCGGGACCCGGATTTTCGGCACGGGGGCCTTCATCGACCCGTGTACGCCCTCTAGCTGCAGTGACGCATAGCTAGCGACGAGGGATCTGTTGCAACCCGAGCGATTGCAAGGGGGGGAGAATGTTTAGGTGAGGGGCCGTTGTGCCGCTCACCTGAAGAGCGCATCCGCGCTGAAGAGCGCACCCGCGCTAAAGAGCGCACTCGCGCTGAAGATCGCACCCGCGCTGAAGAGCGCATCCACACTCGCCCCTCTGTGCCCTCTCTTCTCGCTCGTTGGTTGTCGTCGATCTCTGTTTGTACTAGTTTTTAAGTTAATTCGATGTACGCAGCCAATAAAGCTGAACGCGTTCTTTATACTGAAACCGAAGACGCCCCCGACTTCTAATTTTTCTGGAATCTTTTTGCGGAACCACGCCCCCCTACACAAATGTTTCATTTTACTTTTCTTTTTGTTCATTATCTTTCATTTAGTTTGACCTCTCAAATTATGAGAGGAACACAAGCTTGTACTCATTTAATAACATTTAGTTTCTAGCATTCCTTTCGCTCCATTCTGTTCCATTCGAAAGTATTCCTTGAGACGTATGTTATGAATGTAATCATGCAGATGTCTAGTCTGCAACATAAGCTTTTTTATAGGGCCCGAATAAGGAGCTGGTGATGTTGCGGATGAATTCATTGTCAAAAGGTGTAATGATGGACGACCTCTCTTTTTGGAGACAGCTATGGTTTGATTTGCGTTCAAAAGCTCGGAAGCAACATCGAATTGGAAATTTATAAGCGGTGTACGGTACTCTACAGTACAACAAGCCACTGTTCACAAAACTTAAATTTATGCACCAGTATATATCCGCATACACCATTTTTTGAGTGGTGTTTGATTTTGTACAATTCACGCAGCATTGAATGTCTTTCTCACTGAGTAAAGCACAATTTTTCAATCGGTTGCTTCTAATTGTACCACCGGCCAAAATGCCTTTTTTCAGAGCAATCATCAAGGTGACAAAAAACCAATTGTCAAAAAACAGTTCGACATTTTGGTTTACTGGTAAATTGGATGGTAGAAGTGTCAATAAATCTGATGAAATGCCCAAGTCATGTTCTTGCACGTTCTTCTCCCAGCTCCCAGATACACCAGTCTCGTAAACATTATCATTTGAAGGAAGGTATTGGAAAGGCTTTATTGGAAAGTATTGTTTTAAACTATGTTGACTTAAGAAAATAATATAATATTGTGTTATTCAGAAATTTGTTTACAAACAAGAAAGAAAAGCTAACTTCGGGCGGAGCCGAAGTTTATATACCCTTGCAGTTTAAACCGGATATATATCGCAAACATCGGATATAGTTGGCCGATCCTTATGGGAATATGAATATATAATCCAATTTATTACAATACAAAATCTAAAAAAAGTCTCAAGCTTCTATCTTCAAAAATACCAAAGTTGGTATTTCTACCAAAAACCATTTCCGATCGTTCAGTTATATGGCAGCTATAGGATATAGTCGGCCGATCGTTATGAAATTTGGTAGATCGGATTAACTGACCAAAAATAGAATGTGTACCAAGTGCCAGCTTTCTATCTTCAAAAACACGAAAGATGGGTCATTTCCGATCGTTCAGTTATATTGCAGCTATAAGATATAGTCGGCCGATCCTTATGAAATTTGGCATGTCGTAATGTTTTGCTATAAATAGCTCTCATGTCAAATTTGAACTCTCTAACTTTAGAAACACCAAAGTTATACCATTTCCGATCAATCAATTATATGGCAGCTATAGGATATAGTCGGCCGATCCCGGCCGTTCCGACTTATATACTGCGTGCAAAAGAAAGAAGGGTGTGTGCAAGACGATAGCTTTCAAACTGAGAGACTAGTTCGCGTAGAAACAGACAGACAGACGGACATGCTCATATCAACTCAGGAGGTGATCCTGATCAAGAATATATATACTTTATAGGGTCGGAGATGTCTCCTTCACTGCGTTGCACACTTTTGACCAAAATTATAATACCCTCTGCAAGGGTATAAAAATAAGTTACCTTTATATGCAATCATTTGCTCATCTATACCTTTTTTTTTTTTTTTTTTTTTTTTTTTGAAAATGTGTATATTTATTTAACATTAACGGGTATACTGCTACCTTTGTGGCAGCTTGAACAGGTTGTAATTTACAGGGGAATATCAATAAGTACGTATCAATGATTATACATTAATTCTATATCTAATTAATTCTATTTTATATATATAATTCTAAATTATTTTAATTTTACATTTTTAACTACAACGGCTATATGAATCTTAAAGGAAGGTCATGTGGATGGTATCTTTTTAATCTTCTTTTTCTAGGTCTCCATGTTAGCCTCTTCGCTAGGGAGTTAGGATGAAAGCCAAGGCGTTCATGATATTTTTCTGAATGTATACGTATTACATCGCCTATCTTTGGGATTTTAAGATCTCTTTCTATATCCCTAGTTCTTATGAACCAGGGGGCATTACAAATCGATCTGACAATCTTACTTTGCGCTACTCGTATTTTTTTCAGGTTTGACTTAGACGCTATGCCGTAGACTTGTAATGCATACCTCCAGATTGGGCTGAGAATAGATTTGTAGATCCTAACTTTGTTGGAAAGTGAAAGCTTATTTCTTGGTGATAATAACCAGGACATACTTGCTGCCTTTGAAAGCACCGCCTGCTTTATCATCGTTGTCTACCTCTGGAAGTTAAGTCCTCTATCCAAAATCACACCAAGGTACTTGTAGTAGGCTTCGTGACGAAGCACAGAGCCAAGCATGGAGATGCCTGGGCAGTTTTTTGGCCTTGTGGAGAATGTGACACAAGCACATTGCTGCAGTTGATGCCTATGCTCCAATCTGTAGTCCACTTTTCAAAACGTGTCACGTACTCTTGCAGACCCAAGGGTGCGATTTCTATGCTTGGACTTCTGACCATAACAGCAGTGTCGTCAGCGTACGTTGCGATCAGCATGTTACCATCGTCGACTTGGGTACAGGCCCAGGAGTCTGGCATATCTGATGTGTACAGAGAGTAAAGCGTCGGACCTAGTACACTACCTTGTGGTACACCGGCTGAGATTGGGCGTTTTGACGACTTTTCTCCATCGAAAACCACACTGAATTTTCTCTCCGATAAGAAGCTCTGAACTAGGAGAAAGAGCTGAGGCGTTAGGAGGTTTTTCAGCTTGCTTAGAAGACCATCGTGCCATACCCTGTCAAAGGCTTGTTGAATGTCCATGAACACAGCAACTGCATACATTTTTTTTTCCATGGCTTCAAGAGGGAAATTGACCACGCGATGTAGCTGTTCAGGTGTGCCATGACTCTTTCGAAAGCCAAATTGCCACTTTGGAATAGCTCTGCTTACCCTTTCTAGTGCAAGGATGCGATTCAGAATGACTCTTTCCATCATTTTACCCAATGCAGGTAAGAGACTAATTGGCCTGTATGCATCTACCTCAGTGGGTTGCTTTCCAGGCTTGGGTATCATCGTGATGATAGCATTCTTCCATGCTCTCGGGTAACGACTCAGCCTTAGGACGCTGTTAAACAATAGGACTATAAATACTAGTGCCTTGATGGGAAGAATCTTCAGCGTTTTATTGTCCAGAAGGTCCTCTCCTGGTGCTTTTTTGTTTTTGAGGTTTCCGATCTGTGCCTTGACTTCTTCCAAGGTTACAGGATTACAGGGAAGAGCCATTTGAAATGGTCTGTCCAGTTGTGTTTCTACAAACATTCGGTTTTCCAGTGGAGCTAGATCTAGCGGCTTAAATCTATTTTCCAGATTATCAGCAAAGATATCCGCCTTCTGCTGACTTGACCTACACCAACCGCCAGCGGGATTTCTGAGTGGAGCCTTTGGGATGACCTGTCTCTTAAATCGACTTGTGAGTTTCCATAAGGAGTAATTGGTAGATGCATCTGGACTCGCATTTTCCAACATCTGGTCTATATGGTCTTGCTTGTTCTTGGTCAGGACTTTGCTTAGCCGATTTGACAGTCTTTTATAAATCCTGTGGAAGCGAATATCTCCTGTGCTTGTGTATTGTCGACGGACTTTTCTTCTAAGCCGTATGAGAAGTAGAGAATTATGTGGGAGCAGATTGTTGCTATTGTGATTCGAACGGTGACTTTGGTTCGGGGTAGCAGCTGTCGCAGCAGTGTGTATATTTTCCATGAAAGCTGCCACCGCAGCTTCAAGATCGTCTGGATGGTTGATGACCGTGTTGAGGTTAATGCTTCTGTCCAGGGACTCCTTAAACTTTTCAACAGAGGAGCCGGGCGGGAGTATTGATTTCTTTTTTGGCTTGCATTGCGGTCCTTGTATTCGTATTCGTAGACAGCTCGTATTTGGTTTCGATTGCAAGTTTGTGGAGTGGTGCCCCATTTACGATGAAGAAGTCCAGGGCGGTTGGTGTGAGCCTGGTATTTGAAGAATAGAAAGTAGGTTCCCCAGTAGCTAGAACTTGGCTTGAGCTTGAAACTATGGCCTCTTGGAGACGCTTTCTCCGGCAACAGGACCTTAAATCTCCCCACCATTGATGCTTGGCATTAAAGTCACCTCCAGCTAAAAATTTTGGACCTAGAGAGGCTAGTAGCTGGTCAAAATCTTGTTTTGTCCAAGGCTCGCTGGGCGGAAGATACAAGGAAGCTATTTTAAGTAGACCTCCATTTGTTTGAATTTCAATGCAAGCTAGCTGTAAGTCTGTTCTCGTCGTGGGCTCACTCTGCGTATGGATAATGCCGGTCTTGATAAGGATAGCAGAGCCGCCTTTAGCAATGTTGCTAGGGTGATTGGCAAAATATTGGTCATAACCAGGAATGTAAAAGTTAAAACCGGGACGGATGTGCGTCTCGGTAATGAGCATTATATCTATTGAGGTATCAATAAGGAAAAGACGAAGTTCTTCAATTTTCTGTACTATACCTCTTGCATTCCATAATCCGATTTTTATTTTTGCCAATGTCATTTCCTAGAAATTAAAACCTGAACTAGGTCGCGAAAAGCCTTGTTCGACTCTATCGTTTCCATGACCAATTTGAAGAGTTGATCCAGCCTAGTGTTTATGTCGACGATTGCCTTTTCCAGAGTAGACAAGCTCCTGTTGGGGTTGCGGTCGCCTCCTGGTATATGTGCGGCAGACTGCGGAGCTGCGGCGCTGGTACTGCTCGGGAAGTTATTCCTTGCCATGTCTGCACAAGAAACTCCGTCTCTAGTAGCTGACATGGAGAATAGTTGTCCGTGTCGGGTTTCGTTGGTCCTGGTGTTTGTTGGGTTGCTTGGTCTTACTCCAGATTTAAGTTTCCTGCTTAGTTCCATCCTAACTTTGCAGCCTTTAAAACCTGCAGGGTGATTTTCACCGCAGTTTGCACACAAACATTGATTGTTCGTGATTGCCTCACAAGATTTGGAGTTAGTAGGATGATCTCCGGCACAATTCCCACACACAGGCTTTATGAAGCAGCAATTTTGAGTGTGCCCAAAATTTTGGCATTTAAAACATTGGACAAGGTCCTTGTTTCGGGTAGCCTTTTCCACTGTTACTCTATGCCTCCCGATTTGCTTAATTTTAAGCGACTCGGCGACATTCGTAGTTTTCTTGAGATTGACAAAAAATAGATTTTGTCTATCATCAACATTAACGTCGGCCGTAGGGCCGCGACTGCCAGGCTTTCTTGGACAGTAGATATTTACAACCTCGAAACCTTTGTCCGTGAAGCAACGCTCGATTTCCTCCTTTGGAACCGTGGAATGTATGTTCCTTAGCACCAGCTTAAATGGCTTGTCCTCACGGAGTTGATGATGCCAAAACTCGCAATTTAAAGCGGTCAGGTTACGAACCACTTTGCGGAATGACTCTGCACCGTCAGTGTATATGCGAGTAATTCCGAATTTTGATGTACGAATCTCATAACTACTTTCTGCAATGATTTCATTATGAGTTTGTTCCAGAGTGAGGATGTCAGTGACCTTTGGAACACATATGGGTGGAGGTTTTTGGCTTGAAATTTGCGCTTGGCCAATAGGATCATTCGTCTCCTCATTTGTCTCCATCTCCTCAATTGGGTTCGTTTCTTCAGCCAGAGATGCGAATCGGTTGTTGCGCAGTCCATTGGACGTCGAAGGAAGATTTAAATTGCCCATTTTGGCATTATTTACATTTCCCTTAGGCTTCTTTACGTCATCTCTTTCTTTACCGCAGCTTGGAGGGTTTCGTTTCCTGCTGCGAGAGGTACTTGTTGCTTGAAACGAGCACCCCATAGCGGGTAATATCGGGAGATTGTTGGTTTCTATAGGCAGAGGCCCTCCTGAAGAAACTGCTGAAGAGACTGGGCTGCTATATGAAGAAGCTGCGACGGTGTGCGTGGTGGTACCAGAACTGGCACTCGTAGCTGTAACGGTGTTGGTTACAGGTGTTGCAGAGCTAGTTTTAACTGCGTCTGAGATTCGTTGACCAAGGGAGTCCAATTGCAGTTGAGCCAAGTCTCTTGCAAGACTGGCTCTAAGTTCCGCTGGAGATTGGCCAGCGATTTTCTTCATCTTCTCAAATCCGGGCAGTTCTTTCTGAAGAGGCGGATAAGAAGGTGTGATGTCATCCATTTATTAATTTACTATAGTTTTCGATTACGAAAATTATAGAAATCAAATTCAAAATCTTCAAAAGTCTTTGCTTCTTATCTCTCGCTGGGCAATGGAAGCGCAAGCGAGAGACAAGACCGAGCCCAATGGGCAAATTCGTACACAGCGCTTGCACTATGCTCGAGTGGTAAATAGGTCGGACTCGGTAAAGACCCCGGCGGTACGGAGTCTAAAAATCTATACCTTGAAAGTCGTCTTGCGAAATTTTATTGATTTTTTTTTATAGCTTCCAAGAAAGGAGAACCTTGTGGAACTTTTCGTTTTCATGTTTTTATATTCTTGCAGAGGGTCTTATAATTAGGTCCAAAACGCAGGGGTGTGCAACGCAGTGAAGGAGACATCTCCAATCCTATAAAGTATATATATTCTTGACCAGGATCACCTCCTTAGTTGATATGAGCATGTCCGTCTGTCTGTCTAGTCTCTCTAGTCTCTCAGTTTTAAAGCTATCGACTTGAAACTTTGCACATACCCTTCTTTCTTTTGCACGCAGTATATAAGTCGGAACGACCTGGATCGGCCGACTATATCCTATAGCTGCCATATAACTGAACGATCGGATGTGGTATAACTTTGGTGTTTAAAATGTTCATTTTCATGCAGATGAATTTGGATAAACAACAAGACCGACCAGGTTGTAGTGCGTGCACGGACTTAATGATATGTACAGAGAGTGAGACCCGACTGGTTATTGCGAAGCTAAAGCTCTTGATAATGGAGAGGGAGGCCCGACCTAGACGTTGCAAAGCAAAAACGTTAAATGCCCGTTAAAGTCAAGCGGCCGAGAGAGTTGGCTTGCGAACAACTAAGCGATTTGTACATATAATGAAATAATAAACTAATTTTAAACTAATGCTGCCTGACCCGACAATGCCCATAGACGATTGTTTTTTTATGTTGCACTCTGCATCTGGATTATTTCGAATGTTCAATGGCAGCTTAAGCGCTTAATTAGCTGTTCTGCCTCCATCTAATAAAGTTTCTGCAATGCCAGAAGATGCAATGGCCGATGTCACTTTTTAACCGTAACTCGGCAAGAAGTAAACAATGAGAAATGTTTTGCCAATTCCACTAGTGCATCAATAAAAAAAAAAATCCTGCCGCATCTGCGAGCTTAACGCGGTCGCAAATAAATTTGTCTTCGTCATTAAGTAGTGGATTATTGCGACTTTAAATGCGAGTCATTTCTACAGTTTCGTACTTTAGTTCACGATTCATATCTGTGATATCTGTGAGTAAAAACGATGTCATTTGGAAGCATGAAATGAATGTACGAATTGACTTAAAGGAACGGGGTAGAATCTGGATTTGTACTGAGAAGTAAACCGCGCAATGGTTCAGGCGGTGTTTCAATTTCAACACATCCCAACTGGCTCATTTTTAAATTTGAGTGCATAACAATACGGGCATTGTTAAGAGGAGCCCCAAATAATAAGGTCTTACTCCAATGAATTCCTTTTGGAAACTGATTTTTTTTTGGTGAAGTTCGCTTATAAGTAAGATACATTAAAATCCTAAATCTATTTAAAACTTCTTATCAACGCACTGCACGCTGACATGCTATGCGATCTTTCTCAAGTGCGATAAGCGCACCACTTATGTATATACATTTTTCTTCTCTTAACTCAGAATCTACGCGTTTCTTTTCGTGGAAGTTGTCTTTGTTGATTACGTTCCTCTCGTGCCTCTTTCGAGTGTGATTCACGTAACACGCACATTTTCATTATCTTTTTCGATTTGCTCTTTCGATCTTCGTGCTTGTCTATCTTGCGCGGCTCTAGAATTGACCGTTTGACGACTTAAATTGGCCCAATTGCGTGTTCTTGGCATTGCTGTAGATCAGTGGTCGGCAGGCCCTATTTCAGGGGCATATGAGGAGGAGTATAATTTAATGAATTATTTAATCCCGCCCTTAAAATTTAGGAAGATGAAAAATATACAGTGTCCGTTCACCCCTAACGGATATGTATGTACATACACCAAATTTCACGAAAATCGGTGGAGCCATTTCGGATGAGTAGAATGACAGCCTAGTAGTAGGCTTTTTAAAATGATTTTAGCCCGCCTTTCGCCGTGCGAAAAAAGCAATTCTTTGGATTGATCATTGGTCCAAAAAGAGCATAACACTCTTGTTTGTGTCCTTATATCTTACAAAACCGAATGTGATTTGTTAATCGGAAAGGATTAGCATAAGTCGATTGCTGGGTTATTGCTGAAACTTGCACCAGAACAAGTTGAATGTGGAGAAAGAAGTAAGTTCGGAATAAGTTTGTCTGAGACTGATTTTATTGATACACATATGAAATGTTTTTAGCTTAGTTAATACATGGGCCTTTTCTACGTGTTAAATTATTGTAGATAAAGCACAAAGTAGAAATGATAAATGAACAATTTAAAAGTATGGATTGTTCGACAATATTTTGCCGATTTTTTCATTTAGAAACTCTTGCTCGAGCTATTGTTGGCGTTGTATATAGTCAGAATTTTTTGGTGTAGTTCATGACGTAATATTTTCACCATGTCCGCAAAAAACAGATCTTTCACGAACAGAACGAAAAGAGGGAGCGAAACGATACGTTCATTTCTGTTTTTGCTCAATACACAATGCGCTCAAGCAAATACACTTTTTTCGTCTTTCTTTTTCTCGTGAGCTCTGAACGTTTTGTCGAGAGCAAGCACCGAAAGTGTATTTTGTGTACGTATGCGTGACATCGAGTGTGGTCCATGTACACTAGTCGGCATAAATATTTTGACGAAATAAAAATGATGTATTTTTGCTTATAACTTTTTATTGGTTTGATAAAACTTAAACATTTTTTTTTTTTCATTTCATATTTAGGTAATAGAAACATAAGAATAATAAATAAAAAAAAAATTCATTTAAGGGGACCCCCCCCATTCTCGGTTTTAAATTTGACGAGTATATTGAGTATGACGAGTTTATTATTTGACGATATTATATAGTTTATATTTTGACGAGTGATTTTAAATAATGTAACAGAAAATAAATAATGAAAAGTCCTTAAAATATAATTTGGATTAATAAAATATATATAAACCCCTTTAGTTTGAATAACTTTTTGAAGTCGTTTTGGAAATGAGTTCACTAAAGCTTTGAGGGTATCCGTGGGCACTTCGTTCCAAAGGGAAGTAACTTCGTGAATTGTTTCTTTTTTACTTCTATGAGGGACCATACATTTTCAATAACACATTTCAATAAGTCTGGACTTTGTGGTGGCCAGTTGAGAGTATTGACACCAACATCCTGTAAAAATTTGGAGATCATTCTGCTTTTGTTGCATGGGGCATTATCCTGTTGCAGGATAAATGATTCACCGATAAGCTTGTCTCCGGAAGGGAAACAGTTATCATTTAGCACTCACAAATATTGCCCCTAGTTCATCGAGCCTTCAATGGGCACCAAGTCACCCAACCCATTATATGAGATGCATCCCCAGAACATAACCGAGCCACCGCCATGACTCACTGTTTTGCAAACGGGCCTATTTTTTTGTCGTTGTACCCGTGGCAGTCTTACAAAAACCTTTTTAGATGAATTAAATTGAAAAGAACTTTCGTCCGTCCAAAGAACGCTCCTCCAAAATTCTTTAGGCTTATGCTGATGCTCCTTTGCGACCGGCAGTTCGCCGTGTTTACTTTGGATATGTACGGTATTTCCTTTGATCGGTACGTCTTGATTTCAGCTTCTTTATTTCAAACGTCTGCGCACAGTAGGTTCACTGATTGTTTTATTAGCTGTCTTATTCCATTCATTTGCAACAGGTTGAGGCGTTAAAAAAATATTTTTCTAGAATGCCCGCAGAAGGATTTTATCATCATTTGTCGTTGTTATGCGTTTGACACCCAATCTTGGCAAGTTGTTAATAGTTTTATGTTTTTTAAATTTGTTTATTTAATAATGAACTGTTTTACGCGATAGTTTAAATTCATTGTAAGGGGTCGCCCAGGAAATCACTCAGATCGCCCAGAAAATGGGGCAATTATATTCGCACGTCTGTGCTCTTTGATTACTGTTTTATTTCTGACTTTAATTCGAAAGATAAAGAATTCTCTAAGTCTAAATACATAAGTTTGGTGCGCGCTGCGCTGCCAGCCGGCAGCGGAGCGGCTACATTACATATTCCTTATATACATATAATTAGGTGGTATGTTGTTGGGAGAGCATGTCACATGGGCATGCACGCTTAGTTTATGTAAATGTATAGAGAGTGAGTCTTATGCACACATGTCTTTGGCATATGCGGTCAGCGTGGGAATGCTGACTTAGCCTAACTCATAATTGGGCGGTCATATTTCGCGCACTTGAATTGGTTTATTTGTTTGTTACCTCGCTACATGTTTCTACATATGTGCATATTACATCTCCCTCCTTTTTAAAAATAACGTAACATAGTGAAGTTATTTTTAAACATTTAATTCTTTTTTTTATATATTTTTTTTAATTTGTAAAATTTTATTTTATTTTTTTTTTTCATGCTAAAAATTGACAATTTTATTATTATTATAGTTTTCAGTGTTTTGAGTGAATGACAATAGTCATGTGCCAGTAGGTCGTGTTGAAACAGTATACGAAATATTGGATCCATACATCCCAATCAGTTTTATCAACCGATATATATGAACGTATGTATTCATTAAAAGTTCTATGACTTCTTTCGACTGTTCCAACTGTCTGATGGTGGTGTGCAGTAGATGTTATATTAGTTATTTTTAAATACTTGCCATGTCCGTAATGAACGTCTTCATTGGACCGTATTTCAGAATACAATTTTCGAATATAGCCTTTGCTATTTTATTAGCGTTTTTATTTGGAATTGGAGTTGGAATTGGAGGTCACAAATTTATGTGACTGCATATTCGTTTGCGTTTTCTGACTTGGGTAGTGGACCTATGGTGTCTACTATAACCCTGTTAAAGGCTTTTAAAGGGGTTTCAGTAATAGTTAAGGGGGTTTTAACATGTTTATTTATTTTTGCTCTTTGGCATTTTTCACATTTCTGGATATGCTGTGTTATATCACGAGTCATACCTTTTCAGCGATAATTTCTTTTTACCTTGGCCAAGGTTTTTGAAATTCCTGTATGACCTCCTTGTATAGGATCATCATGGAATGTAGACAATATTGCTTCTTTCTCTTTAACATTTGTTAAAGTGGTCACCGGGTTGAGTAGCGCTACTCTTAATGTATTCAATAATTCATTGCCCATATTTTTAAAATCATTTATTGAAATTTTTTTAAAGATGTTTTCCCGCGGTGCCATTTTCAATTGGCTTATTTTTAATGTACTGGCTTCTTTTTCACGCCTTGGAAATAGTTGTCCTAAGTCAATATTTCCATTTGCACATAAATCACCAATATCTATTCTTGCTATAATTCTCTTACCATGTTTAAATAAACATAGCACATCTTTTATATGCAAAGTCACTACTTTACGTACTTCGTCATTATTTATGACTTGGTATACGTTGGGCTGAGAAGCTTTTTCTGTAGATTGCCTTGGCAATTCTACTTTTTCATTATCTGATCAGATATTTCGTCTACTTTGGTACCTGTTAGTGGCTTTCAGGATTTTATTTTGTATGAATTTTAATTCGGATGTTGTTACCCTAGATAGGGCCACGAATTATCTGCCACGATATTATCTTTACCCTTTACCTTTACTCGACAGTAAAGTCGTATTCTTGTAATTCTAGCCGCATGCGTGTTAATTTAGAACTAAGATTTACCATAGAAAATAAATTGCGCAGTGGATTGCTGCTAATTCTTGTTCTGTAGTACTCTTATTGCTTTCACCTTTTGTGAATGCTCTCGATGCGTAAGCAATGGGAAGTTGGAGTCCGTTATAGTTTTGGGTTAAAACTGCTCCACATTCTTGCTTACTTGAATCAGTGATTATGCAAAATTCTTTGCTAAAATCGGGATATTGCAACAGGGTTGGTTCCATAAGTTTCTTTTTTAAATACAGGAATGCTTTTTGGCATTCGTCTGTCCATAAGAATGGGACATTCTTTTTACTTAATCGTGTTAAGTGACGTGAATAGTCGGCGAAGTTTTTTATAAATGCAACAAATCGTCTAGCACTGTCCCCATCGTGTGGTACGGGATAATTAATGATGACATCATACTTTTTTTATTCCTTTATCAAGTGACCAAGAAATGTCACTTCATGCATAAAGAATGAACATTTTTGTGGATGTAATTTGAAGTTATTTTTTCTACAGAGTTCAAATACATTGGTTAGGTTTTTGATCATATGTTTTTCTAAACATCCAATGACGATAAGATCGTCCATATAAAGGAATGCTTGGGATGGTTCTAGACCCAAGAATGCTATTGTCACCATTCTCTGAAATGAATTTGGTGCTATTTTTAAACCAAATGGCAATCGCGTGAAACGATATGAGCCGTTGTTGGTTGAGAATGACGTTATATTTATTGATTTTTCTTCAAGCTCTATTTGGTGAAAACCTGACATAAGGTCAAGGCATGAAAAGTATTTAGCTCTACCTAATTGATCAAGTATGTCGTCAATCCTAGGTAGGGGAAATTTATCGGACAGAAGTTTTTTATTAATTTGGCGATAGTCTATTACTAATCTCCATTTCTTATCATTAGAACCTGGCAGTGATTTCTTAGGTTTTAACAGAAGTGAGCTATTGTATTCAGATACAGAATCTTCAACTGTATTGTTTTTAATAAGTTTATCTTCTTCGTTCTTTATTACGTCTTGATGACTGTGCGGTATTTTGTAGTTTTTTAAGTACACTGGTTCTTTATCTTTAAGTCTTAAATGTTGTTTGTAAAAATTATTAGTTGTGATTGATTCGGTTTCGAGTCCGAATATATCACTATATTTAGAACATATGTCGGTGAGCTTTGATTCGAATTGCTTAGGAAAGTTTTTCTTTAATTTGGATATGACTTTATCTGTTCTAGAACCTTTGCTTGGTTGAATTATCTCGTAATTCGAAAGCGGTTCATACTGTATGTTATTTATATTTATTAATTGGTCGGTACTGCTTGTATTCAGTAAACGGACAAATGTATCATTGGATGTTGCTACTGTATTCGCAACATAAACACCGGATACTTTTTCTTGATTTGGAATTTAGATATTATCTTCTGGTAAGTTTATATCTAATTTACGGACAACTTCAGATCTTGCTGGTAATAGTGTTAAATTATTACCAGAACTGAACTTTATTGGAACGTTTATTAGGTATTTTAAGTTATTTGGTCTTATTATGAACCAATCATTTGCTGGTTTACAATCTAATTTACAATTAAACGTTTTTATAAAGTCAACTCCTATAATTCCGTCGCATGGTATTGCAAAATTTTTGGAAACTAAATGGAAATTGTGCGGAATTGTATACTTGTCAGTCTGCAATTCAATTCGAACTAAACCATTGGACTTAATTACTCCTTATCCAATGCCTTGTATATCTATTGTTCTATCTTGCTCGATGTTTTCAAAAGCATCTGAACTATCAGTATGGAAATGTCTGCTCCTGTATCTAGGAGAAATGTGAGATTATTATTTGTGGCGGAGTTTTTGAATACTACAAACATATTAAGACTTAAGTTTACTGTGTGTTCTTTTTTATTTAATTTTGTGTACCTAAAAGTGCCTGGTACTTTTCCGAACTACCCTGAGTGACACGTACATTAGAGGAGTTATTATATTTGCCGCGGCTTGATTACCGCTACCTCTATAATTTCCTCTATACTGGCCTCTGCCTCCATTGTTATTATTATAACACGATTACTGTTGTTTTGGGTATTTATTCTACCTCGGTAGTTTCCTCGACTACCTCTATTATAAGGTCGTTGACCACTGAAGTATAGAACAGTATTAGATTGCCCTGTTGCATCTGTGCAACTATTGACAAACTTAGTCGTGGCTTGGTCTAGAGTGCTGAATGTTCCAGCCTCAATTATGTACATATTCAACTTTTTCTATAGATCAATTTTTAATAATTGTACTGGAAGCATGCTCTGTGCTGTATTTAGTGGCTGTTTCGGAGAATAGTCCATCGTCGAAGTAGGCTCCTTCTAGGGCCTTTGCCAACTTCTCTACCTCTTGTACATATTGATTGGCCGTTTTTTGCTTTTGCTGAAGGTTCATTAGCTTGGCAGTTATTCCTCATACTGAATCACATTTTATTTTAATTTTCAATTTACCAATTATGTCAACAATATTTGATTCTGTGGTAATAAGCTTTCTTGTATGGCCTTTCAATTTTGAGTTGATTAAGTTAATTGCTGTTGTTTCAAGTGTGCCTTTTAGTGAATCAATTAGATTCTTTGCGTCTATGAAACTTGTCAGATTTTCTGCCTTTCCATCAAACTCTGGCAGCAGAGATGAGGCAATCTTTAGGTATTCTACCTGTGACATAGCCATGTTTACGACTTTTCAAGATATTGATTCTGACTCAGATTCGGATACCTCGGGAAAATGTAATACCGCTAGATCTTCTTCTTTAATCTGATATACTGAATCGCTTACAGCTTCTGTATCTGTATTTGTTTCTTTTTCGATTAGTGGTGGTGTGTTCAGTATCGAAGGTATTGTAATTTCTAGTAAGTATTTTGTCTTTATATTCTGAACGTTATTTTTCAACCTCTCTAAAAATCAAGATTCATTCGACCAATGGTGAATGTGGTCTAATGGTCTTTTTCTATTGTCGTGTATCAATGAATGTGCTTGGTTGAAACAAGCAACTAGCGTTGTTGCGTGTTAATTCACTGTTACGCTAGATACGCTTCTATTTTGTGTTAAGCATTTATACGACTTATTGAACTGTGTTTTAATATCAACTAATTTGGCGTTCAAATTATTCCATTCCACTGCAATTCATAATGGAAAATAATGAAATAGTTCTTCGCCGTGTCTTTAGTTATATATTTTTTTTTTTAAATGTCTCTCTTTCATCTATCTATGCAGTTTTACCAATAAAATTGTACATTCGCCACGTATTGGATAAGTTTCTTGTAATTTTTGTATGTATACATACGGAAATGTATTCAAAATTATTGCTTTAATAGTATTATCGAAGTACAGAAGAGGGCAGAACATACGGTTATTTGTTTCCATATATTCACATTCAAATTCATATAAGGACATATAATCCTTGTGTTTGTGCAGAATGTTAAATGCACGAATTTGGAAATCTGGGTCGTGTACTAAAACATTGTTTAAATATGAACCTATTTGTATTTCGGGCATTGCTTTAAATTCAAAATTCAATTATTCAATCAAGTTGTATTTCAAAGAAACCACATAGATACATTAAACAAATTAGCGAGTGGATTTAGATTATTTATAAAATTGTCATTTTATTTGCTTACTTATTTAGATTACAATGTTCTTTTTTTTCGCTTTTTGTTTTAATTGTTTTTCTCAAATTTTATCCAAGTCATTTGCTTGGCTCTGGTATCTTTCCTTGGTACATTTATTCTGGTATTTATATACTTTATAAAATAGATTTGCCACATTTATTATGAATATTATAACAATTAATATGGTTATAAATTTAAGGTCAGTGTTATCAACTTGTTTATTAAACGGTAAAACCTATTGTTTACCGGTCGACTCAATTGTCGTCGGGTATTACAATGACTTTTAAATATATATATTAATATTATTATTAGTTTAGCTATCTAGGCGTTGGGCGCACTTAGTTGCGCTGTCCGGTTGTCCTGCACTCTATGTAGTGCCGCCGGCATCTGCACCCTTTGTGGTGCTATCAACTTCTTTAGGCGCAGCTTTATTTGCCGGTTCTGGGTTCACTGGCTTTTGTTGCTGTTTCTGGTATCTGGTATGCATGCCTTCGGCATGCAGTACGGGCTGTATAATGGGCCTTTACAGTCAGGTGGACATCTGGCTTAGTAAATCTGTATCCTTTTCCGATCTGGACGATGAGTTTTTGGATTAATTATTATATTCTGAATTGTTTGTGAGTTATAGGTTGAGTCAGTGGATTTTTTCTTTAACAACGTCTCGATGTGTTCGAGTTCGTTGAAAAGTTTTTGAGCAATATCCCACATCGGGGGATTTTTGCTTTTGTAGATGGTCTTTACGATCTCAGACTTGCGTTTTCTGAGTTATTCTTTGATCCCACTACGCCTTTTGCTCATTGCCTGTACTCACTCAGAATTATTTCCGTTTTGTTTACGTTCAGTTGTTGTTGCTGCTGTTGCTTCTGCTGTTGCAAGTGCAGTCCTAAGTCCTCCAGGACTTGTGTCACGGTCGCCATGTAATCACCCAGATCTCCCAGAATGAGCAAAATTTATTCGCACGTCTGTGCTCTTTGATTTCGGTTTTATTTCTGACTTTAATTCAAAAGATAAAGAATTCTCTAAGTCTAAATACATAAGTTTGACGCGCGCTGCACTGCCAGTTCAGCCGGCAGCGGAGCGGCTACATTATATATTTCTTATATACATATACTTAGGTGGTATGTTGAGAAGGCGAGCATGTCACATGAGCATGCACGCTTAATTGATGTAAATGTATAGAGAGAGAGTCTCATGCACACATGTCTTTGGCACATGCGGTCAGCGTGGCTGACTTTGCCCAACTCATAAGTGGGCGGTCATATTTCGCGCACTTGAAATGGTTTATTTGTTTATTTTATGTCTATATAAACTTATCTATAAATATTTCAGTTTTATATCAATAAAATCAGTCTCAGCCAAACCTGTTCTTAACTCATCTCTTTCTCCACGTCCAACTTGCTCAAGTGCAAAAAGTACTACTCTTGTCCCTGTATGGACATTTCCATATTCGTATGGAAAACATTTTCCAAAAATATTACCGAACTCACGCTAACACCAGATTTCTGTTTAAGGGGCGGGACTGAGCTTGGCAACATTTTGACACACGGTCTCAAAATTAGTCTCTCTTGAGTCTCCAAGCCAATTGGTTTTTCTCTTTTAGTCTCTGAGATCCACGCGTTCATATGGACAGACGAACAGACGGACATGCCTTTATCGACACGGCTGTTGATGCTGATCAAGTATATATATACTTTATGGGATCGGACATGATTCCTTCTTTATGTTACATTCACAAACACTCTACGAGTACCGGGTAAAACTACGGAGCCGGGATTCCCTAAAAACCAAACTAAACTTGCGTTGATGAGTGAGTCTGGCCAGGAGCCTAATGCAGCGAAGATAGCGAGCGAGCTCATTTGCCAGGCCAACATCTCTAAGCTGGTCTGGTCTGGGTCTGGTAGGGCCCCTTCCCAAACCAGGGATTGCTGGAAGCAAACCATTCAAAGCTGCCACAATGGTGCCCTCTTTAGGCCCCGGATGGCACCTACAGGTGCAATGAAGGAAGGTGAGCCTCCAGCGGCTGGCGAGAGCCCAAAGAAATATACGTACGCGGAGAAGAAAAGGGACCGATACAGCTCCCATACAGGGCAGTTGTCGGCCGTCCTCAAGGTCAGAGGTGCTGAAGTAAAGGCCATGGTAGACACTGGAACAATGGCGAGCATTATTTTTTGGTCATTGATAGTTTTCAATGTCGAGAAATAAAAAGCAGAGTCAGTGGACATGTAAACTCTCATTTTCCATAGCACGCGTGCATAGGGTAGGAAATAGGGTCTGCCGCAGCGCTGCCGGCACACTGACAGTGGGATCCTTTTCAAATTTTTTAGAAGCTCTCTCATTTGCTCTCATTTCGACTCATTTGACAGCATAAACTTAAAAATCTAAATGTTTCCACTGAGAAAAATTTTGTCAGGAATTGGGAATTTCTCAGGAAAAAGTTTTCTCCATAGAAAATATAGGTAGGAAAGCGTAGTTTTCCTTTGTTTAAGATTTGTTGCTAGCAAAGTTTTATTTAAAATAAAATAAACTATTTTAGTGCCCATTCCCACTTTTAAATTAACGCAAAATGATATAAAAAACTCCTTTTTTTTTGCTCAGTGAATGCTCAAATTTTAAACATGTGTGCGTTTGCCCCCCACTGATTTAAGTATTGCACGTTATAAGCTAAAGCTTTCAATTATGTCAACAATATTTGATTCTGTGGTAATAAGCTTTCTTGTATGGCCTTTCAATTTTGAGTTGATTAAGTTAATTGCTGTTGTTTCAAGTGTGCCTTTTAGTGAATCAATTAGATTCTTTGCGTCTATGAAACTTGTCAGATTTTCTGCCTTTCCATCAAACTCTGGCAGCAGAGATGAGGCAATCTTTAGGTATTCTACCTGTGACATAGCCATGTTTACGACTTTTCAAGATATTGATTCTGACTCAGATTCGGATACCTCGGGAAAATGTAATACCGCTAGATCTTCTTCTTTAATCTGATATACTGAATCGCTTACAGCTTCTGTATCTGTATTTGTTTCTTTTTCGATTAGTGGTGGTGTGTTCAGTATCGAAGGTATTGTAATTTCTAGTAAGTATTTTGTCTTTA
Source organism: Drosophila parabipectinata (assembly GCA_018153455.1). Taxonomy (NCBI): domain Eukaryota; kingdom Metazoa; phylum Arthropoda; class Insecta; order Diptera; family Drosophilidae; genus Drosophila; species Drosophila parabipectinata. The sequence continues at coordinate 130,130 of JAECYA010000512.1, read as the reverse complement.
TATTCTGAACGTTATTTTTCAACCTCTCTAAAAATCAAGATTCATTCGACCAATGGTGAATGTGGTCTAATGGTCTTTTTTCTATTGTCGTGTATCAATGAATGTGCTTGGTTGAAACAAGCAACTAGCGTTGTTGCGTGTTAATTCACTGTTACGCTAGATACGCTTCTATTTTGTGTTAAGCATTTATACGACTTATTGAACTGTGTTTTAATATCAACTAATTTGGCGTTCAAATTATTCCATTCCACTGCAATTCATAATGGAAAATAATGAAATAGTTCTTCGCCGTGTCTTTAGTTATATATTTTTTTTTTTAAATGTCTCTCTTTCATCTATCTATGCAGTTTTACCAATAAAATTGTACATTCGCCCAGTATTGGATAAGTTTCTTGTAATTTTTGTATGTATACATACGGAAATGTATTCAAAATTATTGCTTTAATAGTATTATCGAAGTACAGAAGAGGGCAGAACATACGGTTATTTGTTTCCATATATTCACATTCAAATTCATATAAGGACATATAATCCTTGTGTTTGTGCAGAATGTTAAATGCACGAATTTGGAAATCTGGGTCGTGTACTAAAACATTGTTTAAATATGAACCTATTTGTATTTCGGGCATTGCTTTAAATTCAAAATTCAATTATTCAATCAAGTTGTATTTCAAAGAAACCACATAGATACATTAAACAAATTAGCGAGTGGATTTAGATTATTTATAAAATTGTCATTTTATTTGCTTACTTATTTAGATTACAATGTTCTTTTTTTCGCTTTTTGTTTTAATTGTTTTTCTCAAATTTTATCCAAGTCATTTGCTTGGCTCTGGTATCTTTCCTTGGTACATTTATTCTGGTATTTATATACTTTATAAAATAGATTTGCCACATTTATTATGAATATTATAACAATTAATATGGTTATAAATTTAAGGTCAGTGTTATCAACTTGTTTATTAAACGGTAAAACCTATTGTTTACCGGTCGACTCAATTGTCGTCGGGTATTACAATGACTTTTAAATATATATATTAATATTATTATTAGTTTAGCTATCTAGGCGTTGGGCGCACTTAGTTGCGCTGTCCGGTTGTCCTGCACTCTATGTAGTGCCGCCGGCATCTGCACCCTTTGTGGTGCTATCAACTTCTTTAGGCGCAGCTTTATTTGCCGGTTCTGGGTTCACTGGCTTTTGTTGCTGTTTCTGGTATCTGGTATGCATGCCTTCGGCATGCAGTACGGGCTGTATAATGGGCCTTTACAGTCAGGTGGACATCTGGCTTAGTAAATCTGTATCCTTTTCCGATCTGGACGATGAGTTTTTGGATTAATTATTATATTCTGAATTGTTTGTGAGTTATAGGTTGAGTCAGTGGATTTTTTCTTTAACAACGTCTCGATGTGTTCGAGTTCGTTGAAAAGTTTTTGAGCAATATCCCACATCGGGGATTTTTGCTTTGTAGATGGTCTTTACGATCTCAGACTTGCGTTTTCTGAGTTATTCTTTGATCCCACTACGCCTTTTGCTCATTGCCTGTACTCACTCAGAATTATTTCCGTTTTGTTTACGTTCAGTTGTTGTTGCTGCTGTTGCTTCTGCTGTTGCAAGTGCAGTCCTAAGTCCTCCAGGACTTGTGTCACGGTCGCCATGTAATCACCCAGATCTCCCAGAATGAGCAAAATTTATTCGCACGTCTGTGCTCTTTGATTTCGGTTTTATTTCTGACTTTAATTCAAAAGATAAAGAATTCTCTAAGTCTAAATACATAAGTTTGACGCGCGCTGCACTGCCAGTTCAGCCGGCAGCGGAGCGGCTACATTATATATTTCTTATATACATATACTTAGGTGGTATGTTGAGAAGGCGAGCATGTCACATGAGCATGCACGCTTAATTGATGTAAATGTATAGAGAGAGAGTCTCATGCACACATGTCTTTGGCACATGCGGTCAGCGTGGCTGACTTTGCCCAACTCATAAGTGGGCGGTCATATTTCGCGCACTTGAAATGGTTTATTTGTTTATTTTATGTCTATATAAACTTATCTATAAATATTTCAGTTTTATATCAATAAAATCAGTCTCAGCCAAACCTGTTCTTAACTCATCTCTTTCTCCACGTCCAACTTGCTCAAGTGCAAAAAGTACTACTCTTGTCCCTGTATGGACATTTCCATATTCGTATGGAAAACATTTTCCAAAAATATTACCGAACTCACGCTAACACCACATTTCTGTTTAAGGGGCGGGACTGAGCTTGGCAACATTTTGACACACGGTCTCAAAATTAGTCTCTCTTGAGTCTCCAAGCCAATTGGTTTTTCTCTTTTAGTCTCTGAGATCCACGCGTTCATATGGACAGACGAACAGACGGACATGCCTTTATCGACACGGCTGTTGATGCTGATCAAGTATATATATACTTTATGGGATCGGACATGATTCCTTCTTTATGTTACATTCACAAACACTCTACGAGTACCGGGTAAAACTACGGAGCCGGGATTCCCTAAAAACCAAACTAAACTTGCGTTGATGAGTGAGTCTGGCCAGGAGCCTAATGCAGCGAAGATAGCGAGCGAGCTCATTTGCCAGGCCAACATCTCTAAGCTGGTCTGGTCTGGGTCTGGTAGGGCCCCTTCCCAAACCAGGGATTGCTGGAAGCAAACCATTCAAAGCTGCCACAATGGTGCCCTCTTTAGGCCCCGGATGGCACCTACAGGTGCAATGAAGGAAGGTGAGCCTCCAGCGGCTGGCGAGAGCCCAAAGAAATATACGTACGCGGAGAAGAAAAGGGACCGATACAGCTCCCATACAGGGCGGTTGTCGGCCGTCCTCAAGGGCAGAGGTGCTGAAGTAAAGGCCATGGTAGACACTGGAACAATGGCGAGCATTATTTTTTGGTCATTGATAGTTTTCAATGTCGAGAAATAAAAGCAGAGTCAGTGGACATGTAAACTCTCATTTTCCATAGCACGCGTGCATAGGGTAGGAAATAGGGTCTGCCGCAGCGCTGCCGGCACACTGACAGTGGGATCCTTTTCAAATTTTTTAGAAGCTCTCTCATTTGCTCTCATTTTGACTCATTTGACAGCATAAACTTAAAAATCTAAATGTTTCCACTGAGAAAAATTTTGTCAGGAATTGGGAATTTCTCAGGAAAAAGTTTTCTCCATAGAAAATATAGGTAGGAAAGCGTAGTTTTCCTTTGTTTAAGATTTGTTGCTAGCAAAGTTTTATTTAAAATAAAATAAACTATTTTAGTGCCCATTCCCACTTTTAAATTAACGCAAAATGATATAAAAAACTCCTTTTTTTTTGCTCAGTGAATGCTCAAATTTTAAACATGTGTGCGTTTGCCCCCCACTGATTTAAGTATTGCACGTTATAAGCTAAAGCTTTCTGAAATAGGCCCGTTTAAGTCGAGCGGCCGAGAAAGAGTCGGCTTGCGATCAACTACGGCGATATCTCCAAACTTAAGCTTAATAAATAAACTATAACTGATTCAGCGGCTGCTGCCTGACACGAGGAGGAGATATCGCCGAGAAAATAGCTGCAGGAAATCGTTGAGGAACGCATAGTGACAAAAAGGCCAGGGTGACAAGCATAAGTTTCGGTGACAAAAAAATAAGCTAAACCTGCTGGTGATGCCAGGCATGGAAGACCGTTCGTTGCTAGGATGGGATTTCTTCGAAGAATTCTGCACAAAAGTAACACGTGCAAGCCTTAAAATCGTAATAGCAAAGGGAGAAAGATAGAGCTGCTGTCTGGAGGATATGTTGTGCAAAGGAGTGGCCGAAACCCCGAAGGATTAGGAAAAGAAGGTTCACCCATAGGTTCATTGGCTCGATAAGAGGTTAAGACATAGGGAGGTAAAGGCGTCCGCAGACCAGAATGACGGATGGAAAAAAACACAAAATAAGCATCAATAGGCGAGAGGCGAGATTTTTTAGCAGCCTTTTTTTTTTTTTTTTTTTTTTTTTTTAAGATCTTGATCTTAATGTCATTTTTTTTGATATCTTGCATTGGTTCCCATTAAGGGAAATATGCATGTAAAGAAAAGATCATGTAAAAATTAAACTTGCCAGGATCATCGTTTGCCTAATCACATACTACTAAAATTTTTCTGCAGCTTATACGCCGTTTGCCTAATTCCCTTATACGCCGTTTGCCTAATTCCCTACAAATTCAACTGCCCACTTTAGATACCTGTCTAAGATTCAGGATCGTGAATAAATAAAAAGATTCAGGATCCTGAAAAATAAATAAGATTCAGGATCGTGAAAAAATAAATAAAATTGATGAACAAAAAAAATGCTTATTTACAAAAATTATATTCATGCTGCTGCAGTTCATTTAAAAGTATATTTTACTACAATTCGTTTGTAATTAATTTAAAATTAATAATGAAGAACAAATAATTATGTAAAAAAATATATCCAACATTTTATTATGGTGTTGCATATCATTTAAAAGGATTTTTGACTCCAATTCTTTTTTAATTAATTTTAAATTAACTCGTACTTATATAAAGAAATTTAATTTTATAATATAAAATATAATACAGAATTTTACAAGGAGTAAGTATATCACAAGAAAACCCTTTCGTAGAATAGTGAAAATCCACCCTGAAGGGTCAAGAAAAAAAAAAGGAACCACTTGACCTGCTGCGATCCCTTTTTATCACTTTCTTGCAGGACACATATTTATGTCAGGGTCGGATGAAAGGTCAATATGTATTTTTTATTTAGGTGTATTTATATATGTGAGTGTTTGTATATTGGCTTGTGGATTTACGTTCCCACCAACATATACATGCATACACGGATATGACGCAAGAAATCAGCCGATTGCCTATTTACTCCCTACTTATAAAAAACAAAAAGTTGCAAAAAAAGTCTGCGACAAATGGCAGTCGGCAAAAAGAGAGCGAGAAAGCTTTATGATCGCTTGCTGATGCAGTGGAATGCAATATTATGGACGACGAAACTTATGTAAAAATGGACTCAAAAACATTACCAGGACCTCAATTTTACACAAAACCTAAAGGTGTGACTGTTGACGACTCAGTGTCCAAAATACACATTGAAAAATTTGTCGAGAAAGTGCTTATATGGAAGGCCATTTGCACCTGTGGTTTAAGAACCAGCTCTTTCTTTACAAAAGGAACAATAAACGCTGATGTTTATATGAGAGAGTGTCTAAAAAAGCTTCTGATACCATTTTATAAGAAACATAAGGTATCTACACTATTTTGGCCTGATCTAGCGTCAGCACACTATGCTCGTTCCACTATAGCGTTGCTCGACTCAAAAGACATAAATTATACATTTAAAGAGGAGAACCCCCAAATTGCCCAGAACTTCGCCCAATCGAAAGATATTGGGCAATAGTTAAACGCAACTTACGAAAGGATGGCAGAACCTCAAAAAACATGCAGGACATGAAAAAAAACTGGATGCGTGCAACCAAAATGGTTACAACAGAGTGTTTGCAAAACCTAATGAGCGGTGTTAAAAAAAACATTCGATCAACAATAAGAGGTGCAACATTGCTGTAATATTTTTTTGAAATAAAATTCTAAAATTCTAAATTCTAAAAAATTCTAATTTAAAAAAAAAGTCAAATCGGAATAAAAACAGGAAAGTTATACTAAAAACAAATTGTGCAGTTTCGTTTCGGCACACTCCTTATACGTGTATAAAATAAATATATTATATAACCTTCGCAGACGCGTCTTAATCGAACACAACAAAACTATACCATACCAACTATACCATCGCTCGATATTGTTACTAGGTGGAATTCAACGTACTGTGATGAAGGATATTACCAAGAGTTAAGTTTGGTTGGTTTTTATTTGGAAGGATCAGCTGAGGTGCCGCTCTAACGTTCAGAATGTCTCTGTTCTTTTACAATATTTCTTAAGTCTAAGTAAGGCTAAGTCTCGTAGCAGCGATGCTCGCTGGCGGCAACAGAGAGACGGCTATGTACTTATATATAAAGGAATATAATAATATACGTTGTTATGCGCTCTCAAGTGGAGGCGCGAGGGGTATGCATGCTGACCGGGTATGCTGACCGTTTGTTACGATTATGCTGACACTAGCACTGTGTGCGGGCTAAGCCATAACGATCGGTTCATATTTCGGCCACTTAGGGTTTATGACCGGGACTTTGGATTATGTAAACACTGCAACAAAGTGTTACAGTGCGCACCCTTTAAGTACTCTCGGTACAGTGGGTATTCAATATATGTGCATACTACAGTACTTAATGACAAAAAAACTACTTTTCCTGTGCGAAAACAGCCAATATATAATAAAAAAAAATTATTGGCACAAATCAAACTTCGAGAGTGTAAGTTTTTAGAGAACGAAGCTTTGTTATCTGCAATTTATATGCACCCTAGAGTGAATTGCATTTTAACAGATCACCAGAAATGATTGGCTAAACAGAATTTAAAAAAAATTGCTTTTCGACTGTTTGTGCTGAAACATGTAAGACGAATAATGATTGAAGTTTGGGTCCTGTTTCATTTATGTTATAGCTGCTTTTCAATACGTGCTCTTGGTTTTAATAATTAAAATTGTCCTCGTCAAACACTAACAGCTCTTCTAAGTTATTGTTGGAAACAATAAATTTCACATTAATTTTGTTTTATTGTGAAAGGATCACTCCACAGATACTGTTGTTTCGCAGCCAATTCATGATGTTGAACTGTAAGGTAAGGACTTATCAATTTCATCGCTTTTCTCAGCATTTTTGGATGTCGTGCAGACTGTTTCATTAGCAAAGGAAGAGCCTGTTTCGGACCAACTTGTCAAAATATATTTTGAGGTGGAGAACTTCGACAAAATGTATTGTCGCTTACCTTTAAATGACGATATTTTAAATTTTATTTAGAAATGTCAAGCTTAAATCGCCACGTTTGAGTGCTCTGGCACAAATAGTATTAGCCACACCGGCTACTCAAGTGTCGGTGGAAAGAGCATTTTCAGCTTTACATTTTATTGTAAGCGAACGACGTAGTTGACTAGATTACAAAAACTTAAATTCTTTGTTAAGCTTTACTCAAAATAAATGAATTAAAATAATCAATATATTAGCTTAAAATTTAAAAAATTCACTTTTAAAATTTTAGGAAGTTTTTTTTGAAAATAGCATGTTAAAATAGAACACAACGCACCACTGTGCAACGAAACGAAGACAAATTATTGAAAAGACTTTTTCGCTGACTTTTTCAGTCAATCGGTCTTTTAATGAGTCTCTCTGCGCGAGCGTCACTCGAATCTCTCATTGTGCGATGTTCGGTAAACGAGAGTTTCATGATCGGCTCATCGTAATGCGTTCAACAGAAAATCGAAACAAAAAGGAACAAAGTCTGCTGCTCAGAGAGAAACCGAAACGTGAACAGAGCGTAAGGAAAAAAACGATTAACAGTTATTTGCAAGCTATGCTTCTTGCCTCTCAACAATACGCCTTAATCAATACTTTTTTCATCTGAGCCCAATTCAGCTCTGCGTCATCTAGATCGAGGACTTTATCTGCCGCTTCTACAATCTTGTTCCTTACCGCTCTGAGTGCGACTGAGTGCGACGGGTAAACACACCCGTTGCCCACCCTTCCATAATCACCAGTTCCGAAATGACTATTGGTGATACCACCAATGATCCAAAGAAAACGGTTCTTTATTTTCACTTGCCATCTTCATCCTGTATGACCCCAACAAATAATAGCTTAGAAATTCATTTTTAAACGTTATAAAATTTAGTCGTGGTGATTATGTTGCATAAGGAAAAAAGGGAAATTTAAATTTGGCCACTCAGTATAGTGTAATTTAAAAAATTAACTTAGAATTTATATCTCTATTAGTCGGCATAAAAAATAATAATTCAAAATAACATAATTTAATATAATAAAGTATAATGATATAAGGATAAGTATAATATAATATAATAATATATAAAAGTAATATAAAGAAAAATGTGGGTATTCTGATATTATTCCCTAATTTTATTTTCTTAAAATCTTAAATTATATTCTTAAAGTTCTATCTTTCTTAAAATATATTAAAATCTTTGTATTTATTTTCAATTCAAATTTGATGGCAAAGGTTTTAAATTAACATCATTTAACACATTAACACATTTAATTTTGAAATGCAGCAAAAACCATAAAAATAATTTTCCAAGATTCCATTAACTTTTCTTTAATAATATTTTAATCAAAAGCTAAAACAAATTGTTATTTTTTTTTAATTTCTTATGTCATTGCGGAAGGCCATAATTTGATATAAGGGAATGTACACATAAAAAAAAGAACAATATATAATACTAAATTAGTAGCATTCACGCGCCAGAATTTTGTTTCAGTTTAACACATTTTTGTACTTGAATCGCAAGCCGCATGGTTCTATTTCACCGTTAGGGAAATAAAAATCGTTTATGTCCTAGATAGGCAAGCCCATGGCTCCTCGGGCTCTCGCGGCTCCCCCCGTTATTCGTAATTTTTGGCGCCAGCAAATCGGGGCAGACGATCAAGTCGCGCGGTCAGTGAGGCGTGAAGATTTACAAAAACAATGCTACACAAATCCAGAGGCAGATAGCGGATCCGACGCCGCGATCCCGAGTTTGCAACAAGAAGTATTAAGGGTGCGTTTGCGCACAACGCGACGAAAACCATTTGTTGTCTGGCCGAGCACCAACTCGTCCCCAATATCTGTACCAAGTTTCAATAAAACCCCCTTTTTTTTTTGGTTGTGAGAGGCGTAGATTAGGTTAGGTTAAGGCGGCGATGCGGGGACAGTCACTGACACCCCATCCTAGGGCTCCTTGTGGTACCGCGCAGGCAGAGGTCCTACAAGGGGGCCTCCCCACTCCTATCTGCTAATGTGTCCAAGATTATGCTATCTTTCCTGCGGCAGGTCGAGGTCCCATCCTGATTTACGAATGAAGGCTACGAGTCTGCGTGGAGCGGTCTCCGTGAGGTCTGTTAGGTCCGTGAGTGCTGCTGCGCCCAAAAACTTGAGTCGGCTGAGCCCCAGCGCAGGGCATTGACACAGGAGGTGTGCGACTGTTTCTTCCTCTTCTACATCCCCACACTCAAAATAAAATGTACCCTTAAATTTAGAAATTCGCCATAAAACTTAATTTTTCTAAATACAAGAAACAATTTCTAGTTTCCAGAAAAAATTTTCTGAAAACAAGAAAAATTTCTTAAATCAAAGAAGTTTTTCTAAAATATAGAAAAAGTCGCCATAAACTGAAATCGCCCTAAAATCAAGAAAATTTTTCTATAATTAAGGCAAATTATGACCTATTTTCAGGAAATATTTTCTTAATAATAGAAAGGCTCACCATAAAAGATACTAACCCTAAAAAATAGAAAACTGTTTCTACAATATAGAAATTCCTTTCTTAAAAAGATATTAACCCTAAAAAATAGAAAACGGTTTCTACAATATAGATATTCCTTTCTAAAAAAGATACTAACCCTAAAAAATAGAAAACTGTTTCTACAATATAGAAATTCCTTTCTAAAAATGCACAGTGTTACCTATTAATTTAGGTAACCCTAGAAAATATAAATATTTTGTTTGATATAGAATTTTTTTTATATTATATCTCTGTCCGTGGTCGGCACCCAACACATTAATATGATTTTAACGCATTAGTATAAGTATAGCAGAAAGCAGAAATTCCGTACGGACTCCTCACGGTATACCCCAGGGATTCCTTGGGGTATTTCCTCAAAGATTCCTCAGAGTGTACCCCAGGGACTCCTTGGGTTATTTCCTCAAAGATTCCTGAGAGTATACCCCAGGGATTCCCTGGGGTATTTACTTCGAAATGCTCTTCGAATAACTGCAGGAATCCTGCAGTATTCCTTGAGTTGTTCGAATTCCTCGATGCGAGGAACTCTTCTATGGAAATTCCTTGATGGTTTGTGTGAAACATACCCCGAGGATTCCCCGGGTGGCAATACTAGTACCTAGACGTTTCCTTGAGTAATCCTTGAGGTATGGTACTGAAGGGTAGGCTCTGAGCATGACGCGTCATGACGTTTCACACACTTATACTGTGTGTGTGGCGGAGCACGGGCAGATAAATGCAGACTGATGTATATTATATTTTATGTATAAAGTTTTAACATGTTAAATACAAAAAATCATGTTAAGAAATAATGTAACGATATTTGAACTATCAAATATCGCACAAATAACGGAGTCTTCCATCTTTAAGATCTTGACATTACAAGTTTATTAAAAAGTTTATTTAAAAAGTGCTAGTGGATTCCTTGCTGAAAAAGATAAACTGATAAGACTTTTCTTTTTTTTCGCTGGTAAGTTACTAAAAACGTTACTAATTTAATAAGTAATTTAATTTAATTATTAATTTAATTAATCTAGAGCTAATTGTGGAAAGACATGATAGATCTTAACATCGGAAAAAAGCCAGAAGGTCTGCTGTATATGTCAAAATATATAATTTGAAGGCTAAGGAGAAAAAGTTATCAACTGGTAAATTACACCCCTCTTCAATGGTTGAAAATAATTTTCCAAATACATTTTCAGGTAATATTGCTGATGTTCAATAGTAAAGAGGTGAAGCTTAGCCTTGTGAAGAGGTCAACGCAAAATTTGATCTTACTTTTGAGTGGCGCAAAAGTTTATTTTTCTAGGACGATACAAGTGTAGCTACACTTAGCTTATGGAGAAATTGCCCATTCTTGAGCAGAATTGTGAACACGAATTGGTAATATTTTTTATACATTAATTTTGTTTTATTTAATGCATTTATTGAATAAATTCTTAGATTGTGGCAATTTTTTCTCTCATTTCTTTAAAAGGAAGTCTTATCAGAGTTTTATCTTACTAAAAACATTTCCTCAACAAAGCGAAGGTAAAAAGGCAATAATAACACTACCTCAAAACATGTTTTAAAACATTCACGATTAAAAAGTATATTCATATATTTATATCGCAATATTAATGACGTTATTTTCCACAGATAAAAAGGACGCACATAATTCACGCTATTCTAGTCCCCACCAAAAGGGGAAAACGTGGTGCTACTGGAAATTTAAAAGTCAAGTATACAATTCAAGATTCAAGGGTCAAATTTATTATATACCATAAATAAAGTCTTATGTGAAAGTAAGAACTGAAGAGAGCTATCAAAGAAAACAAATGTAAATGTAAAAAGAATGTAAAAATATGTAAATGTATGATGTAATATGTAATGTAAAATGTATAAATAAAATTTCTAGAATTTAGAAAAGGTCACCTTTAATTTAAGAAATATTTGTATATATTGTAGAAAGGGTTTTCTTAATTTTAGGGCGCCTTGCCCTGGGGCTAAGAAAAAAATCGCCATGAAATCAAGACATGAAATCAAGAAAAGAATATAAGAAATTTTGTTCTAATTTTTAGAAATTTTTTTCTTATTTTAAGGGCAATTTGCTTTAGATATTAGAAAGGAAACGCCATTAATTTTAGAAAAATTTACCCTAAATTTTATGGTGCGGTGCACAGATCCTGCAGTAGTCATAATGTGGCACAGCTAATCTAGCCGCGAGTGCTCTTATGAACCAATGTCCCGTGATGGCCTTGACTGTCAGACTGCAGTCCTGACTATTCAAGGCGATAAGCATCATTGATCTCGTCCTAGAACGGATAGGCCATATAATGCGTGAATTCTTGCAGTTTTGGAGATTTCTCCATTTCCTCAGTGCTGCGCGGTCAAAGTGATCCCTGCATTTTAGCCTACACGTAGCTAAGGTGATGCCTACTGGTTCCTTCTCTGGAAGGAGAGGATTGGTAGTAACTGCCCTTGCTAGTTCGTCAGCGGCGCAATTTCCCTCATGGTCCCTATGTTCGGGCACCCATATGAGGTGGATGTCATACTGCCATCTCGTTAAGAGATCTGCGACAGTCCTTCACTGTCCTGTAGTTGGATGAAAATCCGTCAAGGGCTTGACTGCCGCTTGACTCTCTGAGAAGATACAGATTGTGTCTTGATTGCCAGTAAGTGCTGGGGATATAAGTGCTTCCCCCATAGCTATTACTTCTGCTTGGAACACACTACAGGGGTCGGGAAGTCTGAAGGACTCATTTAGACACAGCCGTTCGCAATGAAAACCGCCTTCCACCTGGCCATTCAATTTTGAACCGTGTGAGAAGCGTAAAGGTTACAAGTTGTGTGCTCGGTGATTTTTTTGCTATCAAAAAATATGGATCAAAGGATTTGCATCAAATTTTTTGTATAAAATAAAATTAAGTGCTCCGAAACACTGTTGATGTCCAATGTTGATAGTGGCATACGGTGAAACTGTTCTGAGTAAAAAAATGTTTACAGTACAAACTGTTCCAAGATGGCCTTAAAGATTCTAACGACGAGCGACAACTGATGAAAACGTGCAAGCAGTGAAGAAAATTGTCTTGGAAAAATCGTCGAAACACTATCAGAGAAGTTGCTGAATATGTCGGTATATTGCTTGGCTCGTGCCATGAAATTTATGTAAACGTTTTGGTCGTGTGTCAGCGAAGTTTGTTCCGAAATTGCTTAATTTTGACCAAAATAACCGTCGCATGAACATCGCTCAAGAGCTGTTGAATGACGTCAACGACGACCCAGATTACTGAAAAGGGTCATAATTGGTGACGAATCATGGAAATATGGCTATGATATCGAAACCAAAGCCCATTCGTCCCAATGGCCCAGGTGAGCCAAGACCGAAAAAAGCACGCCAAGTTCGATCAAATGTCAAAGTTTTGATCACTGTTTTCTACGATTAGTATGACGTGGTGCATCAGAAGTTCTTTTTGGCCAAAAACAACACCACAATAGTTCCTTTTCAATTCAATTCAATAATTTTGCTTTATTTTTCAATATCATTTTTGTACCCTTGCAGAGGGTATTATAATTTTGTCCAAAAGTGTGCAACGCAGTGAAGGAGACATCTCCGACCCTATAAAGTATATATATTCTTGATCAGGATCACCTCCTGAGTTGATATGAGCATGTCCGTCTGTCCGTCTGTCTGTTTCTACGCAAACTAGTCTCTCAGTTTTAAAGCTATCGACTTGAAACTTTGCACACACCCTTCTTTCCTTTGCACGCAGTATATAAGTCGGAACGGCCGGATCGGCCGACTATATCCTATAGCTGCCATATAACTGATTGATCGGAAATGGTATAACTTTAGTGTTTTTAGAGTAAGAGAGTTCAAATTTCACACGAAAGCTATTTTTGGCAACACATTACGACATGCAAAATTTCATAAGGATCGGCCGACTATATCTTATAGCTGCCATATAACTGAACGATCGGAAATGACCCAAATTTCGTGTTTTTGAAGATAGAACGCTGAAACTTAGTACAGATTATATTTTTGTTGATCCAACCTACGAAATTTCATTAGGATCGGCCGACTATATCCTATAGCTGCCACATAACTGAACGATCGGAAATGGTACTTGGTAGAAATATCAACTTTCGTATTTTTGAAGATAGAAGTTTGGGACCTTTTTTTAGTTTTTATATTTTAGTTAATTAGTTTTATTATGATGTAATCATAAGGATCGGCCAACTATATCCGATGTTTGCGATATATATCCGGTTTTAACTGCAAGGGTATATCAACTTTGGCTCCGCCCGAAGTTAGCTTTGCTTTCTTGTTTTTATTTACATTTAATAACCCAAAAAAATAGTAAAACTTGGCTCAATGGGCTTAAAGAATAAAGATAAAACTAAGACTGGTGCTTCTTGGTTACTAGCGTAATACTAGGAAGGGAAGGACCAGCACGCGGATGTGCGATATCGGATTTGCCAATATTTAATTTGTTTGTTGAATGAGAGATGAGTGCATCGATCATTTTAATATCTGCTTTGAAATGCAGACAGTTGGTCGCATAGAAAAAAAGGTAAATTATAAATCATTTTTAAGATTTTATTTTGAGCAAGTTGTAATTTATTTATATGGGTCTTGGCTCTACAGTCCCAGATTTCAGATCCATAAAGCATTATGGGTAAAAATATTTGTTTATATATTGTCAGCTTATTGTGATTTGAGAGATTTGATCTGCGATTTATAAAAGGGTACAATATTCGGATGGTCCTATTTATTTTGTCAATGGTATGACTTATGTGACCATTGAAAATAAGTTTTTTGTCAAAATTAATGCCAAGATACTTTATGGAGTTTTCCCAATTTAATGTCAGTGTTATTTAGTTTAAGTTCACTATTTGGCAGAAAACACAGTTTTCGTTTTTTGGTAAAGAAAATTGATTTCGTTTTTAAGGCATTCATTTTAATTTTCCATTTATAAAAATAAGAAGATGTTGCATCTAAGGACATTTGAAGCTCTATCGAATTATAAGTAGTGCCAGAGCTAAACAGGGCTATGTCGTCGGCAAATATAAGTGTATAACATCTTTGATATAGGGGGATGTCATAGGTGTAAATGTTATTAAGAACTGGTCCGAGCACAGAGCCCTGTGGGACACCTGCTTTGATTAGTTTTTTATTCGAATTGGTACCATCAAGACTTACGTAAAAGTACCTATCTGAGAGAAACTTTGGATGATCTTTGTTAAATATAAGGGCTGTTACGAGTGATAAGCTTATGGATTGGACCATGGTACCAAACAGTATCAAAAGCAGCTTCTATGTCAAGCGTTACCATGCCAACTGACTCTTTTCGTGCAAAACTTTCCATTATATAGTTAGTGGTTTGATCAAGTGGGTGAATACAGTTCAGAAAAGCACGAAAGCCATATTGGACTGGGGGTAAAATGTTATTATCTTCCACATGCAGATTAAGCCTAGATTTAATTAATCTTTCAAAAATTTTTGAAAAACCACATAGCAAACTTATCGGATGGTAATTGTTTGGACAATCCGGGGCTTCCCTGGCTTTGGAATTGGAATAATTCTTGCAATTTTCCAATTTTTGGGGAAATAACCAATTTGAAGACATTTATTCATGATTAGAGCAAGAAATTCTATCACATATTTTTTGGTAATTTTTTTAGAAAAATGCTCAAATCAATGCTAGGTGATTTGCTATTTTTTAGTGACTTTATTATGACGTCAATATCCTTAGGAGTGATTTCAGGTGTGAATGTTAGGTCATTCAAATTGTTAAATTCGGTTAAAGTGTTTTGGACTTCAGTTGAGGTATTATAGTCTGAGAAACTGTCAGTAATGTGATGTTTTGATTCAAAAACTTTTGCTAAGATATCTGCTTTTTCTGCTCTTGTGGTAAGCACTATATTATTGTGAAAGAAACTTGGGATAAACTTTTTTTTGTTCTTCCAAAATGGTCTGGAATTCTTGTCCAATTTAGACAGTTTAAGATTCCATTTTTCATTGTAAAGCTCAAATAGTTTCTGGCTAATCATGTGGTTCAAATAGTTTACCCTAGCCTTAAAGATGGGTTGTCTGGTTCAAATCCATTTTCTTTGATTTGTGTTTCTATCACTGATTATATTTTTTATCCACCGTGGAATTTTCAAAACTATGGGCCTAACAGGCGCTTCGGGTACACACTGCTTTATTGCATTATGTATGTCAGCTTGAAGAATATTGACCATTACATCTATTACTTCTTGCTCCGCTCCAAAATCCGAAAGAGCTTCGAGATTGGCTAAGGTAGCAACATTGAGGATATGCTTAAAGTTTTTCCAGTTTGCTTTGGAGTATTGCAAGTGTGTAACATTTTTGCAATGAACTCCTTTAGTAAACTTACAAAGTACTGGTAAATGGTCCGATGAGAGATCAGTATGCACATTTGGCTCGGAGAAAATTATCGGTGAATTTGTAAGGAAAATGTCAAGAGTTGAAGGCTTGCTACTAAAGTTAGCTGGTATATAGGTTGGATCTTTGGAGTATAAAAGCGAACATTTTCCTGTTGACAAAAGCTCATGAAGGCAATTTCCAAACGAGTTAGCTCTGGCACAATTCCATAATCGATTTCTGCAGTTCAAGTCACCACCCAATATGTAATGGCCATCAATTTGTGAAAATTTTACTAGGTCGGCCCTGAACATTGTTTTTATGTGTTTATTTGTTAAAGGAAAGTTGCATGGATTGTTTAGGCATTTAGCTGAAGCACCAGGAAAATAGGCTGAATATATTTTGAGAGAATTATTGGAGTCAATGTTTATCTTTATAGCAATGTTTTCTATAAGATGGGTCTTTATTCTTTTGATTTGTTCATGTCGAATACTGTTCTCTACTATAATCGCAACACCTCCACATTTTGTGGTACCACGAGCATTTCGATAAACTTTATAATTTGGTATAGACAGTTTAAATTTATTCGTTAGCCATGTTTCGCTAACAAGACAAACATAGATTTGGTTTTAAGTGAGGAAGTTAACTAACTCAAGACGTTTACTACTGACGTCACGAGCGTTCCATGCCATGATTTTAATATGAGAGTGATTTACTTATTGGAGTACACATATTTGATATCAAGTTGAGTTATTATATTGAACTGCTCACTTTTTGAGGTACAGGCACTTAATTTATTTATTAGGGAGGGAGAACTCGGTGAATTTGAGTCGTTGTTTACGACTGCATTTCTGTAGCTCTGGTATGAAACTTGAGGAAGATTTGGCGGCCAAATCGGAGTTGAGTGCTGTTTTGGTACAGCTGAAACGAGCATATTTCGGTTTGCTCCACGAGCTGTTTGGTTCTCGTACCTCGGTTTGATGAAACGATTACTGTTGGACGATAGTCCTTGGAGAAGCGACTGATAAGAAAGTCGGCAAGGGCACTGACGGTCGGAGGAGGGGTGATTCCCTTTGCAGTTGGCGCATTTTAGTTTGGTGCTGTCAGGGCACTCAATGGTCTTGTGTGGGCCGGCCCAGTGGGCGCAAGAGGTCTTTACAGCGCAATGCATGGATCCATGTCCATAAAGCTGGCAATTGTAGCATTGTGTCAGTTTGCTGCTTGGTTTTGATTGGTACTCCCATCGTCTTTGCGTAGCTGGTGCAGGAAAAAAAAAACAGTAAAAAAAAAAAGAAAATTTTTCTATAATTAAGGCAAATTATGACTTATTTTCAGGAAATATTTTCTTAATAATAGAAAGGCTCACCATAAAAGATACTAACCCTAAAAAATAGAAAACTGTTTCTACAATATAGAAATTCATTTCTTAAAAAGATACTAACCCTAAAAAATAGAAAACTGTTTCTACAATATAGATATTCGTTTCTAAAAATGATACTAACCCTAAAAAATAGAAACCTGTTTCTACAATATAGATATTCCTTTTTAAAAATGCACAGTGTTACCTATTAATTTAGGTAACCCTAGAAAATAGAAATATTTTGTTTGATATAGAATTTTTTTTATATTACATCTATGTCCGTGGTCGGCACCCAATACATTAATATGATTTTAACGCATTAGTATAAGTATAGCAGAAAGCAGAAATTCCGTACGGACTCCTCACGGTATACCCCAGGGATTCCTTGGGGTATTTCCTCAAAGATTCCTCAGAGTGTACCCCAGGGACTCCTTGGGTTATTTCCTCAAAGATTCCTGAGAGTATACCCCAGGGATTCCCTGGGGTATTTACTTCGAAATGCTCTTCGAATAACTGCAGGAATCCTGCAGTATTCCTTGAGTTGTTCGAATTCCTCGATGCGAGGAACTCTTCTATGGAAATTCCTTGATGGTTTGTGTGAAACATACCCCGAGGATTCCCCGGGTGGCAATACTAGTACCTAGACGTTTCCTTGAGTAATCCTTGAGGTATGGTACTGAAGGGTAGGCTCTGAGCATGACGCGTCATGACGTTTCACACACTTATACTGTGTGTGTGGCGGAGCACGGGCAGATAAATGCAGACTGATGTATATTATATTTTATGTATAAAGTTTTAACATGTTAAATACAAAAAATCATGTTAAGAAATAATGTAACGATATTTGAACTATCAAATATCGCACAAATAACGGAGTCTTCCATCTTTAAGATCTTGACATTACAAGTTTATTAAAAAGTTTATTTAAAAAGTGCTAGTGGATTCCTTGCTGAAAAAGATAAACTGATAAGACTTTTCTTTTTTTTCGCTGGTAAGTTACTAAAAACGTTACTAATTTAATAAGTAATTTAATTTAATTATTAATTTAATTAATCTAGAGCTAATTGTGGAAAGACATGATAGATCTTAACATCGGAAAAAAGCCAGAAGGTCTGCTGTATATGTCAAAATATATAATTTGAAGGCTAAGGAGAAAAAGTTATCAACTGGTAAATTACACCCCTCTTCAATGGTTGAAAATAATTTTCCAAATACATTTTCAGGTAATATTGCTGATGTTCAATAGTAAAGAGGTGAAGCTTAGCCTTGTGAAGAGGTCAACGCAAAATTTGATCTTACTTTTGAGTGGCGCAAAAGTTTATTTTTCTAGGACGATACAAGTGTAGCTACACTTAGCTTATGGAGAAATTGCCCATTCTTGAGCAGAATTGTGAACACGAATTGGTAATATTTTTTATACATTAATTTTGTTTTATTTAATGCATTTATTGAATAAATTCTTAGATTGTGGCAATTTTTTCTCTCATTTCTTTAAAAGGAAGTCTTATCAGAGTTTTATCTTACTAAAAACATTTCCTCAACAAAGCGAAGGTAAAAAGGCAATAATAACACTACCTCAAAACATGTTTTAAAACATTCACGATTAAAAAGTATATTCATATATTTATATCGCAATATTAATGACGTTATTTTCCACAGATAAAAAGGACGCACATAATTCACGCTATTCTAGTCCCCACCAAAAGGGGAAAACGTGGTGCTACTGGAAATTTAAAAGTCAAGTATACAATTCAAGATTCGAGGGTCAAATTTATTATATACCATAAATAAAGTCTTATGTGAAAGTAAGAACTGAAGAGAGCTATCAAAGAAAACAAATGTAAATGTAAAAAGAATGTAAAAATATGTAAATGTATGATGTAATATGTAATGTAAAATGTATAAATAAAATTTCTAGAATTTAGAAAAGGTCACCTTTAATTTAAGAAATATTTGTATATATTGTAGAAAGGGTTTTCTTAATTTTAGGGCGCCTTGCCCTGGGGCTAAGAAAAAAATCGCCATGAAATCAAGACATGAAATCAAGAAAAGAATATAAGAAATTTTGTTCTAATTTTTAGAAATTTTTTTCTTATTTTAAGGGCAATTTGCTTTAGATATTAGAAAGGAAACGCCATTAATTTTAGAAAAATTTACCCTAAATTTTATGGTGCGGTGCACAGATCCTGCAGTAGTCATAATGTGGCATAGCTAATCTAGCCGCGCGTGCTCTTATGAACCAATGTCCCGTGATGGCCTTGACTGCCAGACTGCAGTCCTGACTATTCAAGGCGATAAGCATCATTGATCTCGTCCTAGAACGGATAGGCCATATAATGCGTGAATTCTTGCAGTTTTGGAGATTTCTCCATTTCCTCAGTGCTGCGCGGTCAAAGTGATCCCTGCATTTTAGCCTACACGTAGCTAAGGTGATGCCTACTGGTTCCTTCTCTGGAAGAGGGGGGGGTGGGTAATTGCCCTTGCTAGTTCGTCAGCGGCGCAATTTCCCTCATGGTCCCTATGTTCGGGCACCCATATGAGGTGGATGTCATACTGCCATCTCGTTAAGAGATCTGCGACAGTCCTTCACTGTCCTGGAGTTGGATAAAACCGTCAAGGGCTTAACTGCTTTCTCAGCGCGCAATTTCCCTCATGGTCCCTATGTTCGGGCACCCATATGAGGTGGATGTCATACTGCCATCTCGTTAAGAGATCTGCGACAGTCCTTCACTGTCCTGGAGTTGGATGAAAATCCGTCAAGGGCTTGACTGCCGCTTGACTCTCTGAGAAGATACAGATTGTGTCTTGATTGCCAGTAAGTGCTGGGGATATAAGTGCTTCCCCCATAGCTATTACTTCTGCTTGGAACACACTACAGGGGTCGGGGAGTCTGAAGGACTCATTTAGACACAGCCGTTCGCAATGAAAACCGCCTTCAACCTGGCCATTCAATTTTGAACCGTGTGAGAAGCGTAAAGGTTACAAGTTGTGTGCTCGGTGATTTTTTTGCTATCAAAAAATATGGATCAAAGGATTTGCATCAAATTTTTTGTATAAAATAAAATTAAGTGCTCCGAAACACTGTTGATGTCCAATGATGATAGTGGCATACGGTGAAACTGTTCTGAGTAAAAAAATGTTTACAGTACAAACTGTTCCAAGATGGCCTTAAAGATTCTAACGACGAGCGACAACTGATGAAAACGTGCAAGCAGTGAAGAAAATTGTCTTGGAAAAATCGTCGAAACACTATCAGAGAAGTTGCTGAATATGTCGGTATATTGCTTGGCTCGTGCCATGAAATTTATGTAAACGTTTTGGTCGTGTGTCAGCGAAGTTTGTTCCGAAATTGCTTAATTTTGACCAAAATAACCGTCGCATGAACATCGCTCAAGAGCTGTTGAATGACGTCAACGACGACCCAGATTACTGAAAAGGGTCATAATTGGTGACGAATCATGGAAATATGGCTATGATATCGAAACCAAAGCCCATTCGTCCCAATGGCCCAGGTGAGCCAAGACCGAAAAAAGCACGCCAAGTTCGATCAAATGTCAAAGTTTTGATCACTGTTTTCTACGATTAGTATGACGTGGTGCATCAGAAGTTCTTTTTGGCCAAAAACAACACCACAATAGTTCCTTTTCAATTCAATTCAATAATTTTGCTTTATTTTTCAATATCATTTTTGTACCCTTGCAGAGGGTATTATAATTATGTCCAAAAGTGTGCAACGCAGTGAAGGAGACATCTCCGACCCTATAAAGTATATATATTCTTGATCAGGATCACCTCCTGAGTTGATATGAGCATGTCCGTCTGTCCGTCTGTCTGTTTCTACGCAAACTAGTCTCTCAGTTTTAAAGCTATCGACTTGAAACTTTGCACACACCCTTCTTTCCTTTGCACGCAGTATATAAGTCGGAACGGCCCGGATCGGCCGACTATATCCTACCGCTGCCATATAACTGATTGATCGGAAATGGTATAACTTTGGTGTTTTTAAAGTTAGAGAGTTAAATTTGACACGAAAGCTATTTTTGGCAACACATTACGACGTGCAAAATTTCATAAGAATCGGCCGACTATATCCTATAGCTGCCATATAACTGAACGATCGGAAATGACCCAAATTTCGTGTTTTTGAAGATAGAAAGCTGAAACTTAGTACAGATTATATTTTTGTTGATCCAACCTACGAAATTTCATTAGGATCGGCCGACTATATCCTATAGCTGTCATACGATCGGAAACTGAACGATCGGAAATGGTTTTTGGAATATATACCAACTTTGGTATTGTTAAAGATAGAAGTTTGGGACTTGTTTTAAATTTTTTATTATAATAAATTGGGTTATATTATCATATTCTCATGAGGATCGGCCACCTATATCCGATGTTTGCGATATATATCCGGTTTTAACTGCAAGGGTATATCAACTTTGGCTCCGCCCGAAGTTAGCCTTGCTTTCTTGTTTTTATTTACATTTAATAACCCAAAAAAATAGTAAAACTTGGCTCAATGGGCTTAAAGAATAAAGATAAAACTAAGACTGGTGCTTCTTGGTTACTAATACTAGGAAGGGAAGGACCAGCACGCGGATGTGCGATATCGGATTTGCCAATATTTAATTTGTTTGTTGAATGAGAGATGATCATTTTAATATCTGCTTTGAAATGCAGACAGTTGGTCGCATAGAAAAAAAGGTAAATTATAAATCATTTTTAAGATTTTATTTTGAGCAAGTTGTAATTTATTTATATGGGTCTTGGCTCTACAGTCCCAGATTTCAGATCCATAAAGCATTATGGGTAAAAATATTTGTTTATATATTGTCAGCTTATTGTGATTTGAGAGATTTGATCTGCGATTTATAAAAGGTACAATATTCGGATGGTCCTATTTATTTTGTCAATGGTATGACTTATGTGACCATTGAAAATAAGTTTTTTGTCAAAATTAATGCCAAGATACTTTATGGAGTTTTCCCAATTTAATGTCAGTGTTATTTAGTTTAAGTTCACTATTTGGCAGAAAACACAGTTTTCGTTTTTTGGTAAAGAAAATTGATTTCGTTTTTAAGGCATTCATTTTAATTTTCCATTTATAAAAATAAGAAGATGTTGCATCTAAGGACATTTGAAGCTCTATCGAATTATAAGTAGTGCCAGAGCTAAACAGGGCTATGTCGTCGGCAAATATAAGTGTATGACATCTTTGATATAGGGGGATGTCATAGGTGTAAATGTTATTAAGAACTGGTCCGAGCACAGAGCCCTGTGGGACACCTGCTTTGATTAGTTTTTTATTCGAATTGGTACCATCAAGACTTACGTAAAAGTACCTATCTGAGAGAAACTTTGGATGATCTTTGTTAAATATAAGGGCTGTTACGAGTGATAAGCTTATGGATTGGACCATGGTACCAAACAGTATCAAAAGCAGCTTCTATGTCAAGCGTTACCATGCCAACTGACTCTTTTCGTGCAAAACTTTCCATTATATAGTTAGTGGTTTGATCAAGTGGGTGAATACAGTTCAGAAAAGCACGAAAGCCATATTGGACTGGGGGTAAAATGTTATTATCTTCCACATGCAGATTAAGCCTAGATTTAATTAATCTTTCAAAAATTTTTGAAAAACCACATAGCAAACTTATCGGATGGTAATTGTTTGGACAATCCGGGGCTTCCCTGGCTTTGGAATTGGAATAATTCTTGCAATTTTCCAATTTTTGGGGAAATAACCAATTTGAAGACATTTATTCATGATTAGAGCAAGAAATTCTATCACATATTTTTTGGTAATTTTTTTAGAAAAATGCTCAAATCAATGCTAGGTGATTTGCTATTTTTTAGTGACTTTATTATGACGTCAATATCCTTAGGAGTGATTTCAGGTGTGAATGTTAGGTCATTCAAATTGTTAAATTCGGTTAAAGTGTTTTGGACTTCAGTTGAGGTATTATAGTCTGAGAAACTGTCAGTAATGTGATGTTTTGATTCAAAAACTTTTGCTAAGATATCTGCTTTTTCTGCTCTTGTGGTAAGCACTATATTATTGTGAAAGAAACTTGGGATAAACTTTTTTTTGTTCTTCCAAAATGGTCTGGAATTCTTGTCCAATTTAGACAGTTTAAGATTCCATTTTTCATTGTAAAGCTCAAATAGTTTCTGGCTAATCATGTGGTTCAAATAGTTTACCCTAGCCTTAAAGATGGGTTGTCTGGTTCAAACCCATTTTCTTTGATTTGTGTTTCTATCACTGATTATATTTTTTATCCACCGTGGAATTTTCAAAACTATGGGCCTAACAGGCGCTTCGGGTACACACTGCTTTATTGCATTATGTATGTCAGCTTGAAGAATATTGACCATTACATCTATTACTTCTTGCTCCGCTCCAAAATCCGAAAGAGCTTCGAGATTGGCTAAGGTAGCAACATTGAGGATATGCTTAAAGTTTTTCCAGTTTGCTTTGGAGTATTGCAAGTGTGTAACATTTTTGCAATGAACTCCTTTAGTAAACTTACAAAGTACTGGTAAATGGTCCGATGAGAGATCAGTATGCACATTTGGCTCGGAGAAAATTATCGGTGAATTTGTAAGGAAAATGTCAAGAGTTGAAGGCTTGCTACTAAAGTTAGCTGGTATATAGGTTGGATCTTTGGAGTATAAAAGCGAACATTTTCCTGTTGACAAAAGCTCATGAAGGCAATTTCCAAACGAGTTAGCTCTGGCACAATTCCATAATCGATTTCTGCAGTTCAAGTCACCACCCAATATGTAATGGCCATCAATTTGTGAAAATTTTACTAGGTCGGCCCTGAACATTGCTTTTATGTGTTTATTTGTTAAAGGAAAGTTGCATGGATTGGTTAGGCATTTAGCTGAAGCACCAGGAAAATAGGCTGAATATATTTTGAGAGAATTATTGGAGTCAATGTTTATCTTTATAGCAATGTTTTCTATAAGATGGGTCTTTATTCTTTTGATTTGTTCATGTCGAATACTGTTCTCTACTATAATCGCAACACCTCCACATTTTGTGGTACCACGAGCATTTCGATAAACTTTATAATTTGGTATAGACAGTTTAAATTTATTCGTTAGCCATGTTTCGCTAACAAGACAAACATAGATTTGGTTTTAAGTGAGGAAGTTAACTAACTCAAGACGTTTACTACTGACGTCACGAGCGTTCCATGCCATGATTTTAATATGAGAGTGATTTACTTATTGGAGTACACATATTTGATATCAAGTTGAGTTATTATATTGAACTGCTCACTTTTTGAGGTGCAGGCACTTAATTTATTTATTAGGGAGGGAGAACTCGGTGAATTTGAGTCGTTGTTTACGACTGCATTTCTGTAGCTCTGGTATGAAACTTGAGGAAGATTTGGCGGCCAAATCGGAGTTGAGTGCTGTTTTGGTACAGCTGAAACGAGCATATTTCGGTTTGCTCCACGAGCTGTTTGGTTCTCGTACCTCGGTTTGATGAAACGATTACTGTTGGACGATAGTCCTTGGAGAAGCGACTGATAAGAAAGTCGGCAAGGGCACTGACGGTCGGAGGAGGGGTGATTCCCTTTGCAGTTGGCGCATTTTAGTTTGGTGCTGTCAGGGCACTCAATGGTCTTGTGTGGGCCGGCACAGTGGGCGCAAGAGGTCTTTACAGCGCAATGCATGGATCCATGTCCATAAAGCTGGCAATTGTAGCATTGTGTCAGTTCGCTGCTTGGTTTTGATTTGTACTCCCATCGTCTTTGCGTAGCTGGTGCAGAGTGATGCTTTTATTAGCGAAATAGACTACATAGAGCAATAGCTTATTGTCATTTTTTGTTGTTTTTTCAATTGTTTTAACCTCAATGCATTTCAGGCCCATGTTATTAAGCAAAGTTTTGCCGTCAGCATTGGGTAGTTTGTCAAGACCAGAAAGTACCGCCTTGTAAGGTTTGGTCTTTTTGCAATCGTACGAATAGAATTCGCATTTGAGATCACGCAGCTGAGTGCAAATTTTTTTGTAGTTTTCTTCACCTGTTTTGAATATTTTGATACCAATAGATATGGTTTTGATATAGTAGTCACTTATTTTAATGATGATGAGAGAACATCATGTAGGAATCATGCGGATGAGAACATCATGTAGGAACTTGGCAGTCTGTTTAAGGACAGTAATAGGTGGCATTTTAGTAGCCTCTTTTGGGACGACTTCAGGTTCCTCTTCGACGTCATCATTGTTATTGTTGTCCTCACTATTTTAAAGTGGACGATAGTAATTTGTGAACTCGTCACGAAGAGCTTTGTTCACAGTAATATTTTTCCTTTGACGTGGCATTTTGTAAATAGCGGCTGATGCTACAGCATCAAAAGTAATTGTCTTTTGACGTTTTATGTTTATAATAATATGCACTTTCAATCGACAAAACTTTTAGCTCTTTATTTAGATAGCACGATGTGCTGATCGTAATAACGAAAGATAACAAACGAGATCAACGTATGCAAGACAACCGTACACTCGGAGTGTAAGTCAGAGACTGAATAGATCCTTAGGCACCAGATTTTCCCCTTGTGAATTTTTCTTGTTCCCAAAATTAAAGAGACCTATGAAAGGACCTTACTTTTTGAACACATCTTGTATATATATTCACCAAACTGCCATTCATTTTTAGTATTTAAATAAAAAATAAAAAATTAGGGGAACAGAAAACGTTATTTTCTTACATTATTTCACTCCAAGCTCCAAAAATAAATAATACCAATATAAAACAAGAAAGGAAAGCTAACTTCGGGCGGAGCCGAAGTTTATATACCCTTGCAGTTGAAACCGGATATATATCGCAAACATCGGATATAGTTGGCCGATCCTTATCGGGAATAGGAATATATAAACCAATTTATTACAATACAAAATCTAAAAAAAGTCCCAAACTTCTATCTTCAAAAATACGAAAGTTGATATTTCTACCAAATACCATTTCCGATCGTTCAGTTATATGGCAGCTCCATGCTCCATAGCGACATATAGTCGGCCGATCCTAATGAAATTTGGTAGGTTGGATCAACTGACCAAAAATAGAATCTGTATTAAATTCCAGCTTTCTATCTTCAAAAACACGAAAGTTGGGTCATTTCCGATCGTTCAGTTATATGGCAGCAATAGGATATAGTCGGCCGATCCTTATGAAATTTGACATGTCGTATTATGTTGCCAAAAATAGCTCTCGTGTCAAATTTAACTCTCTAACTTTAAAAACACCAAAGTTATACCATTTCCGATCAATCAGTTATATGGCAGCTATAGGATATAGTCGGCCGATCCGTGCCGTTCCGACTTACATACTGCGTGCAAAGGAAAAACAGGGTGTGTGCAAAGTTTCAAGATGATAGCTTTAAAACTGAGAGACTAGTTCGCGTAGAAACACACAGACAGACGGACAGACAGACGGATAGACGGACATGCTTATATCAACTCAGGAGGTGATCCTGATCAAGAATATATATACATTATAGGGTCGGAGATGTCTCCTTCACTGCGTGAACCTACCAAATTTCATTAGGATCGGCCGACTCGGTGACCATTGAAAATAAGTTTTTTGTCAAAATTAATGCCAAGATACTTTATGGAGTTTTCCCAATTTAATGTCAGTGTTATTTAGTTTAAGTTCACTATTTGGCAGAAAACACAGTTTTGGAGTTTTCCCAATTTAATGTCAGTGTTATTTAGTTTAAGTTCACTATTTGGCAGAAAACACAGTTTTCGTTTTTTGGTAAAGAAAATTGATTTCGTTTTTAAGGCATTCATTTTAATTTTCCATTTATAAAAATAAGAAGATGTTGCATCTAAGGACATTTGAAGCTCTATCGAATTATAAGTAGTGCCAGAGCTAAACAGGGCTATGTCGTCGGCAAATATAAGTGTATGACATCTTTGATATAGGGGGATGTCATAGGTGTAAATGTTATTAAGAACTGGTCCGAGCACAGAGCCCTGTGGGACACCTGCTTTGATTAGTTTTTTATTCGAATTGGTACCATCAAGACTTACGTAAAAGTACCTATCTGAGAGAAACTTTGGATGATCTTTGTTAAATATAAGGGCTGTTACGAGTGATAAGCTTATGGATTGGACCATGGTACCAAACAGTATCAAAAGCAGCTTCTATGTCAAGCGTTACCATGCCAACTGACTCTTTTCGTGCAAAACTTTCCATTATATAGTTAGTGGTTTGATCAAGTGGGTGAATACAGTTCAGAAAAGCACGAAAGCCATATTGGACTGGGGGTAAAATGTTATTATCTTCCACATGCAGATTAAGCCTAGATTTAATTAATCTTTCAAAAATTTTTGAAAAACCACATAGCAAACTTATCGGACGGTAATTGTTTGGACAATCCGGGGCTTCCCTGGCTTTGGAATTGGAATAATTCTTGCAATTTTCTAATTTTTGGGGAAATAACCAATTTGAAGACATTTATTCATGATTAGAGCAAGAAATTCTATCACATATTTTTTGGTAATTTTTTTAGAAAAATGCTCAAATCAATGCTAGGTGATTTGCTATTTTTAGTGACTTTATTATGACGTCAATATCCTTAGGAGTGATTTCAGGTGTGAATGTTAGGTCATTCAAATTGTTAAATTCGGTTAAAGTGTTTTGGACTTCAGTTGAGGTATTATAGTCTGAGAAACTGTCAGTAATGTGATGTTTTGATTCAAAAACTTTTGCTAAGATATCTGCTTTTTCTGCTCTTGTGGTAGGCACTATATTATTGTGAAAGAAACTTGGGATAAACTTTTTTTTGTTCTTCCAAAATGGTCTGGAATTCTTGTCCAATTTAGACAGTTTAAGATTCCATTTTTCATTGTAAAGCTCAAATAGTTTCTGGCTAATCATGTGGTTCAAATAGTTTACCCTAGCCTTAAAGATGGGTTGTCTGGTTCAAACCCATTTTCTTTGATTTGTGTTTCTATCACTGATTATATTTTTTATCCACCGTGGAATTTTCAAAACTATGGGCCTAACAGGCGCTTCGGGTACACACTGCTTTATTGCATTATGTATGTCAGCTTGAAGAATATTGACCATTACATCTATTACTTCTTGCTCCGCTCCAAAATCCGAGAGAGCTTCGAGATTGGCTAAGGTAGCAACATTGAGGATATGCTTAAAGTTTTTCCAGTTTGCTTTGGAGTATTGCAAGTGTGTAACATTTTTGCAATGAACTCCTTTAGTAAACTTACAAAGTACTGGTAAATGGTCCGATGAGAGATCAGTATGCACATTTAGCTCGGAGAAAATTATCGGTGAATTTGTAAGGAAAATGTCAAGAGTTGAAGGCTTGCTACTAAAGTTAGCTGGT
The DNA here is from genome assembly GCA_018153455.1 of Drosophila parabipectinata. NCBI lineage: Eukaryota > Metazoa > Arthropoda > Insecta > Diptera > Drosophilidae > Drosophila > Drosophila parabipectinata. The sequence goes on along the minus strand of JAECYA010000512.1, from coordinate 101,655 downwards.
ATATAGGTTGGATCTTTGGAGTATAAAAGCGAACATTTTTCTGTTGACAAAAGCTCATGAAGGCAATTTCCAAACGAGTTAGCTCTGGCACAATTCCATAATCGATTTCTGCAGTTCAAGTCACCACCAGAGAACGGCACGGGTGACACTTTTCGACACCCTATGCATACCCATAAAAATTTGTGTGCGAGTACCACTCGCCACACAAAACAAAAAAGGCAATAACGACACACACAATTTTTGGATGAGTACAAAGTGTCTATTGCCTTTCTTGCACTCATGATTTTGTGCCTATTGCCTTTCTTGCACTCTGATTTTGTGCCTATTGCCTTTCTTCCACCCATGATTTTGTGCCTATGTGTCTTGAGACGCAAAACACCCGAGTGTTTTTCGGTCGCTTGTTCGGATCATACCAACCACCCTAAAAAAAAGGGGAAAGATTTTGTCCTTTTCCTTTTCTTTCCTTTCTGTCCTTTTCTAACTACCTAAGCGTCTAGACTTCGTGCACGGGTTCCTAGAACCCTTTCCTACGATCGTTTTATGATCTTTTTTTGTGCCTTTCTTCCACCCATCCGTTTTTTGTGTGTGCCTGCGATCCACCCATCCGATTTTTGTTTGTGCCTGCGATCCACCCATCCGTTTTTTGTTTGTGCCTGCGATCCACTCATAAGAAACTTACTGGGTAAAAAAAAGGCAAGCACCCGAAATCATGGGTGATTCCAGACACCCGAAGTTTCGTGCATGGTAAATACTCATGCACAAAACTTCGTGCATGAAAGACACTCGGGTGCCTAAAATACCCGGTGTTTTTCGTGCCACTCATTGTGCGAGTGGCAAGTTGCCGTTCTCTGGTCACCACCCAATATGTAATGGCCATCAATTTGTGAAAATTTTACTAGGTCGGCCCTGAACATTGTTTTTATGTGTTTATTTGTTAAAGGAAAGTTGCATGGATTGTTTAGGCATTTAGCTGAAGCACCAGGAAAATAAGCTGAATATATTTTGAGAGAATTATTGGAGTCAATGTTTATCTTTATAGCAATGTTTTCTATAAGATGGGTCTTTATTCTTTTGATTTGTTCATGTCGAATACTGTTCTCTACTATAATCGCAACACCTCCACATTTTGTGGTACCACGAGCATTTCGATAAACTTTATAATTTGGTATAGACAGTTTAAATTTATTCGTTAGCCATGTTTCGCTAACAAGACAAACATAGATTTGGTTTTAAGTGAGGAAGTTAACTAACTCAAGACGTTTACTACTGACGTCACGAGCGTTCCATGCCATGATTTTAATATGAGAGTGATTTACTTATTGGAGTACACATATTTGATATCAAGTTGAGTTATTATATTGAACTGCTCACTTTTTTGAGGTGCAGGCACTTAATTTATTTATTAGGAGGGAGAACTCGGTGAATTTGAGTCGTTGTTTACGACTGCATTTCTGTAGCTCTGGTATGAAACTTGAGGAAGATTTGGCGGCCAAATCGGAGTTGAGTGCTGTTTTGGTACAGCTGAAACGAGCATATTTCGGTTTGCTCCACGAGCTGTTTGGTTCTCGTACCTCGGTTTGATGAAACGATTACTGTTGGACGATAGTCCTTGGAGAAGCGACTGATAAGAAAGTCGGCAAGGGCACTGACGGTCGGAGGAGGGGTGATTCCCTTTGCAGTTGGCGCATTTTAGTTTGGTGCTGTCAGGGCACTCAATGGTCTTGTGTGGGCCGGCACAGTGGGCGCAAGAGGTCTTTACAGCGCAATGCATGGATCCATGTCCATAAAGCTGGCAATTGTAGCATTGTGTCAGTTCGCTGCTTGGTTTTGATTTGTACTCCCATCGTCTTTGCGTAGCTGGTGCAGAGTGATGCTTTTATTAGCGAAATAGACTACATAGAGCAATAGCTTATTGTCATTTTTGTTGTTTTTTCAATTGTTTTAACCTCAATGCATTTCAGGCCCATGTTATTAAGCAAAGTTTTGACGTCAGCATTGGGTAGTTTGTCAAGACCAGAAAGTACCGCCTTGTAAGGTTTGGTCTTTTTGCAATCGTACGAATAGAATTCGCATTTGAGATCACGCAGCTGAGTGCAAATTTTTTTGTAGTTTTCTTCACCTGTTTTGAATATTTTGATACCAATAGATATGGTTTTGATATAGTAGTCACTTATTTTAATGATGATGAGAGAACATCATGTAGGAATCATGCGGATGAGAACATCATGTAGGAACTTGGCAGTCTGTTTAAGGACAGTAATAGGTGGCATTTTAGTAGCCTCTTTTGGGACGACTTCAGGTTCCTCTTCGACGTCATCATTGTTATTGTTGTCCTCACTATTTTAAAGCGGACGATAGTAATTTGTGAACTCGTCACGAAGAGCTTTGTTCACAGTAATATTTTTCCTTTGACGTGGCATTTTGTAAATAGCGGCTGATGCTACAGCGACGTTTTATGTTTATAATAATATGCACTTTCAATCGACAAAACTTTTAGCTCTTTATTTAGATAGCACGATGTGCTGATCGTAATAACGAAAGATAACAAACGAGATCAACGTATGCAAGACAACCGTACACTCGGAGTGTAAGTCAGAGACTGAATTTATCCTTAGGCACCAGATTTGCCCCTTGTGAATTTTTCTTGTTCCCAAAAATAAAAGAGACCTATGAAAGGACCTTACTTTTTGAACACATCTCGTATACATATTCACCAAACTGCCGAACCATTCATTTTTAGTATTTAAATAAAAAATAAAAAAATAGGGGAACAGAAAACGTTATTTTCTTACATTATTTCACTCCAAGCTCCAAAAATAAATAATACCAATATAAAAAAAAAGAAAGGAAAACTAACTTCGGGCGGAGCCGAAGTTGATATACTCTTGCAGTTAAAACCGGATATATATCGCAAACATCGGATACAGTTGGCCGATCCTTATGATGAGATTATAATAAAACCAATTAACTAAAATAAATGAAATATGGTAGGTTGAATCAACTGACCAAAAATAGAATCTGTACTAAGTTTCAGCTTTCTATCTTCAAAAACACGAAAGTTGGGTCATTTTCGATCGTTCAGTTATATGGCAGCTATAAGATATAGTCGGCCGATCCTTATGAAATTTGCCAAAAATTAAGAAATTTGACATGTCGTATTATTTTGCCAAAAATAGCTCTCGTGTCAAATTTAACTCTCTAACTTTAAAAACACCAAAGTTATACCATTTCCGATCAATCAGTTAGCTGGCAGCGGTAGGATATAGTCGGCCGATCCGGGCCGTTCCGACTTATATACTGCGTGCAAAGGAAAAAAGGGTGTGTGCAAAGTTTCAAGATGGTAGCTTTAAAACTGAGAGACTAGTTCGCGTAGAAACACACAGACAGACGGACAGACAGACGGATAGACGGACATGCTTATATCAACTCAGGAGGTGATCCTGATCAAGAATATATATACATTATAGGGTCGGAGATGTCTCCTTCACTGCGTGAACCTACCAAATTTCATTAGGATCGGCCGACTATATCCTATAGCTGCCATATAACTGAACGATCGGAAATGGTATTTGGTAGAAAAATCAATTTTCGTATTTTTGAAGATAGAAGCTTGGTACATTTTTTTAGATTTTTTATTTTAATTAATTGGTTTTATTTTGATGTAATCATAAGGATCGGCCGACTATATCCTATAGCTGTCATATAACTGAACGATCGGAAATGGTTTTTGGAAGATATACCAACTTTGGTATTGTTAAAGATAGAAGTTTGGACTTGTTTTAAATTTTTTATTATAATAAATTGGGTTATATTATCACATTCTCATAAGGATCGGCCAACTATGTCCATTGTTTGCGATATATGTATATCCGGTTTTAACTGCAAGGGTATATCAACTTCGGCTCCGCCCGAAGTTAGCTTTCCTTTTTTGTTTAAGATATTTTATTGTAATCAATTGGTTTTAGTATGAAATTACGCGTTTTGGTTTAAAAACGCGTAGTTCAAAATTACGCGCTTAGGAATTTTTAAGCGCAAAAAAGTCAGTGGGAGCTTTCGATCATGCCATACGATGAACCGTTAGAAAGCTCTATAAAGCCAGTACATAATAATTAAAAATACCAGACACATTGACCGTTCGAACGTGTCGACCGTTGTAATCAAGTATTGACAAGTTAAAATGCAAGTCGGCACGGGTTATCGTTATCCTACCCACTCCAAATTGCGTTTTTAAAATTTTCAACATCACTCAAACAAGTTTAGAGGGTGTGTTAAAAAAAAATTTTGATTTTTTGGGACAGCGTAATGTATATAGAAAGATGGGAGAAGAGTGTGAGTGTGACCCTTAAAACTAAAAGATTAGTGTACAACAGTGCACTATAGGCCGGATGACTACTTTTTCTGGCCAAAAACCCATTTTTCGAAAGTTCTTATAATTAAGAATTTATGATGTCATTTTATTAGTATAATATCAGACTTCAATATTATGTAACAGAAATTTTGACAGAGCCATGCTCCGTTAAGTTATCGACTTTCAAAAACAGCTGTTCGGAGTGTCGTGATCACGTGTGTTTGTTATCGGAAAAAAAGAGTCCATTTAAAGCTAATAAAAAAGGCACTAAACTTAGTAATTTATAAAAATGTTGTTATGGCATCGAAAGGGAGTGATTTGTACTATATGTTTTCGATTCTCAAATGTTGGTTTTGTGTCGGGTCAAACAGCAAGCAACTAATTTAAACACAACAATAAATTAGTAACTGATGTTTTGCTGGTCGCAAGCCGACTCTCTTTCGGCCGCTCGGCTTTGCTACTTCGTTTATAGTTAGCGAGCATCCGCTCAGCCTATTCTGCAAGGTTGGCGCCACTCTCGTTCATCTCCTTACTGCGCTCGCATCCTAAATTGGATTTCCCATATTTTCTATAAATCCTCATAAATCCTAATTTCATATGCGGCCTGAATAAAGTTATAACGTTGAACCTAATAAAATTCTGATTTTTTATTTACGGCATTGAAAACTCTCAATGACCAAACAGTTTGTTTGGGATTGTCCCTGTAATTGAGTGTTTTTAACAGAGCTTTTACGTGTGTTAGTCAATAACAAAAACTAATGTTTAGTTAGAGATATATGTACACGGTCTTTGAGCTAGTTTGACCTTAATATTTATACTGGGTTGAAGGTAATTCAACTCTTGTTCATATGAATGTAATATTAAAGTGCCCTTTTGCGCACTTTCTGCGTAATTCACTTTTTAAGGTCGCAACCTCAGGCTTGCCAACATGGAGTTTTTCCATGTTTGGAGATCTGCTGCGACCAAGTGTGCGAAAGAGAATGCAATATTGGCTAGATACAAAGTTTCTATAGCTGGTTCTGTATTTGAAGCTGAGAAAAAGCAGTCGAAGCTAAAGTTTAAAGAACGTATTCCACAGATTATTATATATATCAGACCCTACAATATAATTGGTTAACCTAGCCAACCGTATCAAACAACAAAACAGATAGCTTCTTCCAAAAGAAGTATTAGAATTGCTCCACAGTCTCTTAAGGAGCGCTGATGATCAGTATCAGTAAAATATTGAAGACGATCCACTTGAGTTCAGGGAAATGGAACTTGAGACCGAAGAAGATGTTGATTGGGTGCGCATGTGAAATAGTTTAGATTATATTTTACCTTTCAGGCCTTTTTTAATAATAATTACTTTTAACGGTTCGGGCGTAGCAATTGTAGAAAACATGTTCATAGTTCCTGCCAGAAAGTGTCGGTGACACGCCTTTTTTTTTAATACCTAAGCTTATGAAAAACCAAAATAAAAAAACCAGACCTTAATATTATTGTTTGTTTTTAAGTTATAATTTAAAAAATAATCTGTACTAAGTTTCATCTTTCTATCTTCAAAAACACGAAAGTTGGGTCATTTTCGATCGTTCAGTTATATAGCAGCTATAAGATATAGTCGGCCGATCCTTATGAAATTTGCCAAAAATTAAGAAATTTGACATGTCGTATTATTTTGCCAAAAATAGCTCTCGTGTCAAATTTAACTCTCTAACTTTAAAAACACCAAAGTTATACCATTTCCGATCAATCAGTTATATGGCAGCGGTAGGATATAGTCGGCCGATCCGGGCCGTTCCGACTTATATACTGCGTGCAAAGGAAAAAAGGGTGTGTGCAAAGTTTCAAGATGGTAGCTTTAAAACTGAGAGACTAGTTCGCGTAGAAACACACAGACAGACGGACAGACAGACGGACATGCTCATATCAACTCAGAAAGTGATTCTGATCAAGAATATATATACATTATAGGGTCGGAGATGTCTCCTTTACTGCATGAACCTACCAAATTTCATTAGGATCGGCCGACTATATCCTAAAGCTGCCATATAACTGAACGATCGGAAATGGTATTTGGTAGAAAAATCAATTTTCGTATTTTTGAAGATAGAAGCTTGGTACTTTTTTTTAGATTTTTTATTTTAATTAAATGGTTTTATTATGATGTAATCATAAGGATCGGCCAATTATATCCGATGTTTACGATATATATCCGGTTTTAACTGTAAGGGTATATCATCTTCGGCTCCGCCCGAAGTTAGCTTTCCTTTTTTTGTTTAAGATATTTTATTGTAATCAATTAATTTTAGTATGAAATTACGCGTTTTGGTTTAAAAACGCGTAGTTTAAAATTACGCGTTTAGGAATTTTTAAGCGCAAAAATGTCACGAAAACGGTTTTTTCCAAATAAATCAATTAGTTTTTGAGGGTGCTACAAATATTTCAAACACGGTTTTGTGTTATATTCGACCTAATAAGAAATTTCTACTAGGTCTCTTTAAAAGTTCCTCCAATTTTTTTTTTGTCGCACTGGGTTATTTACGGTTAAATGCTACTTACTTTGAAATCCAAATGTCATGGTAAAAACTTTCAATAAGACTTCGAAATTTGTTTTGATTTACGCGTAAATGAATAAGCCTTATGAAGTTTAGAGCTCCCATAAATGTAGTACAACAGTTTTCCGTGGTCATTATAATATCAGAAAGATGTGACATCAAAAAACCAGTCTGATAACAAATTGTAATACCAACAGATCCAATGACATACCACGCCCATACTGTGTAAGTCATGTGCAAGAAAGAGTTTTGCGAAAATAATCCGTCACGTGTATGTTTTGACAAAGGCCATGAACCGTTTAACTTTAACCAAGCACATTGAGGTGGCAAGCGAAGGTTTTTTCGAACGTCTTTATGTGATGGAGGAAAAAACATTTCTGGGTAAAATATAATTCATTTTCTACACACAACCTTATTTTATAAACAAAACTTAAAAGAGAATTTTTTATTAGTACAAATTGCTGTAGGCAATCTAATATATACTTTTAATTTATATCAAAACAACAGCAACCCTTTAGGCACGAAGAAAGTTACTTCTTTTATACGTTCCCAAAAAGGGTAGAAACATGTAACCAACAAAACAGGCCGTGGTTGGCCGGACCCGATGTTCATACACCTGTCTGCGACCAAATTGGTCAACAATCACACTAAATTTTCTCTCCAACACATTTTTGACATTCTCAGTTGCCTTGTTCTATGATATCTATATATATACATATGTATATTAGGGTGTCTCAAGGTAACAGGTGGGTGACAGGTTTTTTTTTTAATTTTAATCGCATACCCTCTATTTTCTTTCCAAATGACCTTATGAACATAGAAAATAAAAATTATGGCGATTGAATCAGGACAACCCGTGCCGACTTTATAGCGAAGTTATAAACTCTGGAATCTCGTTTTGAAAATCATTTTTAATGAACTCCGCACGCTCATTGCGTTTTACGCTGCGAATTCTTTGAATTGAGGACTTATTGGACTTATTGGAAACTCATCAGTATTATATCCAAGTGCCTCAATAGTTGCTTCAAGAATATATACAGAATCTCTGATACTTAGGTGACACCTAGGTATACGATCGTAGACACGTAGGTATTGTAAGTATACGCGCCTTTTCCCAGTGTATAATGGACTCGCGAATACTGAGATTTGCACTTTTGTTTACAGTTAAATACACTTGACGAATGTTGTAGAATAAAACTGCTAAGACTTGTTTATTAGAAACAAGTTTTGAGCCCGTTGTTTGGTGTTTTGCATCACCTATTAAGAATATATTCTTTTTAGCACTGCGTTATTCCACTGACATGTTGACCGAACGAAAACTATGTGTTTGATGTGCAAGTAAGTATAAGGAATGTGCCGAAAAGAAACTGTCCAAAGCTCTCAGTGGGAGCTTTCGATCATGCCATACGATGAACCGTTAGAAAGCTCTATAAAGCCAGTACATAATAATTAAAAATACCAGACACATTGACCGTTCGAACGTGTCGACCGTTGTAATCAAGTATTGACAAGTTAAAATGCAAGTCGGCACGGGTTATCGTTATCCTACCCACTCCAAATTGCGTTTTTAAAATTTTCAACATCACTCAAACAAGTTTAGAGGGTGTGTTAAAAAAAAATTTTTGATTTTTTGGGACAGCGTAATGTATATAGAAAGATGGGAGAAGAGTGTGAGTGTGACCCTTAAAACTAAAAGATTAGTGTACAACAGTGCACTATAGGCCGGATGACTACTTTTTCTGGCCAAAAACCCATTTTTCGAAAGTTCTTATAATTAAGAATTTATGATGTCATTTTATTAGTATAATATCAGACTTCAATATTATGTAACAGAAATTTTGACAGAGCCATGCTCCGTTAAGTTATCGACTTTCAAAAACAGCTGTTCGGAGTGTCGTGATCACGTGTGTTTGTTATCGGAAAAAAAGAGTCCATTTAAAGCTAATAAAAAAGGCACTAAACTTAGTAATTTATAAAAATGTTGTTATGGCATCGAAAGGGAGTGATTTGTACTATATGTTTTCGATTCTCAAATGTTGGTTTTGTGTCGGGTCAAACAGCAAGCAACTAATTTAAACACAACAATAAATTAGTAACTGATGTTTTGCTGGTCGCAAGCCGACTCTCTTTCGGCCGCTCGGCTTTGCTACTTCGTTTATAGTTAGCGAGCATCCGCTCAGCCTATTCTGCAAGGTTGGCGCCACTCTCGTTCATCTCCTTACTGCGCTCGCATCCTAAATTGGATTTCCCATATTTTCTATAAATCCTCATAAATCCTAATTTCATATGCGGCCTGAATAAAGTTATAACGTTGAACCTAATAAAATTCTGATTTTTTATTTACGGCATTGAAAACTCTCAATGACCAAACAGTTTGTTTGGGATTGTCCCTGTAATTGAGTGTTTTTAACAGAGCTTTTACGTGTGTTAGTCAATAACAAAAACTAATGTTTAGTTAGAGATATACACGGTCTTTGAGCTAGTTTGACCTTAATATTTATACTGGGTTGAAGGTAATTCAACTCTTGTTCATATGAATGTAATATTAAAGTGCCCTTTTGCGCACTTTCTGCGTAATTCACTTTTTAAGGTCGCAACCTCAGGCTTGCCAACATGGAGTTTTTCCATGTTTGGAGATCTGCTGCGACCAAGTGTGCGAAAGAGAATGCAATATTGGCTAGATACAAAGTTTCTATAGCTGGTTCTGTATTTGAAGCTGAGAAAAAGCAGTCGAAGCTAAAGTTTAAAGAACGTATTCCACAGATTATTATATATATCAGACCCTACAATATAATTGGTTAACCTAGCCAACCGTATCAAACAACAAAACAGATAGCTTCTTCCAAAAGAAGTATTAGAATTGCTCCACAGTCTCTTAAGGAGCGCTGATGATCAGTATCAGTAAAATATTGAAGACGATCCACTTGAGTTCAGGGAAATGGAACTTGAGACCGAAGAAGATGTTGATTGGGTGCGCATGTGAAATAGTTTAGATTATATTTTACCTTTCAGGCCTTTTTAATAATAATTACTTTTAACGGTTCGGGCGTAGCAATTGTAGAAAACATGTTCATAGTTCCTGCCAGAAAGTGTCGGTGACACGCCTTTTTTTTTAATACCTAAACTATGAAAAACCAAAATAAAAAAACCAGACCTTAATATTATTGTTTGTTTTTAAGTTATAATTTAAAAAATAATCTGTACTAAGTTTCATCTTTCTATCTTCAAAAACACGAAAGTTGGGTCATTTTCGATCGTTCAGTTATATAGCAGCTATAAGATATAGTCGGCCGATCCTTATGAAATTTGCCAAAAATTAAGAAATTTGACATGTCGTATTATTTTGCCAAAAATAGCTCTCGTGTCAAATTTAACTCTCTAACTTTAAAAGCACCAAAGTTATACCATTTCCGATCAATCAGTTATATGGCAGCGGTAGGATATAGTCGGCCGATCCGGGCCGTTCCGACTTATATACTGCGTGCAAAGGAAAAAAGGGTGTGTGCAAAGTTTCAAGATGGTAGCTTTAAAACTGAGAGACTAGTTCGCGTAGAAACACACAGACAGACGGACAGACAGACGGACATGCTCATATCAACTCAGAAAGTGATTCTGATCAAGAATATATATACATTATAGGGTCGGAGATGTCTCCTTTACTGCATGAACCTACCAAATTTCATTAGGATCGGCCGACTATATCCTAAAGCAGCCATATAACTGAACGATCGGAAATGGTATTTGGTAGAAAAATCAATTTTCGTATTTTTGAAGATAGAAGCTTGGTACTTTTTTTTAGATTTTTTATTTTAATTAAATGGTTTTATTATGATGTAATCATAAGGATCGGCCAATTATATCCGATGTTTACGATATATATCCGGTTTTAACTGTAAGGGTATATCATCTTCGGCTCCGCCCGAAGTTAGCTTTCCTTTTTTTGTTTAAGATATTTTATTGTAATCAATTAATTTTAGTATGAAATTACGCGTTTTGGTTTAAAAACGCGTAGTTTAAAATTACGCGTTTAGGAATTTTTAAGCGCAAAAATGTCACGAAAACGGTTTTTTCCAAATAAATCAATTAGTTTTTGAGGGTGCTACAAATATTTCAAACACGGTTTTGTGTTATATTCGACCTAATAAGAAATTTCTACTAGGTCTCTTTAAAAGTTCCTCCAATTTTTTTTTTGTCGCACTGGGTTATTTACGGTTAAATGCTACTTACTTTGAAATCCAAATGTCATGGTAAAAACTTTCAATAAGACTTCGAAATTTGTTTTGATTTACGCGTAAATGAATAAGCCTTATGAAGTTTAGAGCTCCCATAAATGTAGTACAACAGTTTTCCGTGGTCATTATAATATCAGAAAGATGTGACATCAAAAACCAGTCTGATAACAAATTGTAATACCAACAGATCCAATGACATACCACGCCCATACTGTGTAAGTCATGTGCAAGAAAGAGTTTTGCGAAAATAATCCGTCACGTGTATGTTTTGACAGAGGCCATGAACCGTTTAACTTTAACCAAGCACATTGAGGTGGCAAGCGAAGGTTTTTTCGAACGTCTTTATGTGATGGAGGAAAAAACATTTCTGGGTAAAATATAATTCATTTTCTATTTTCATTTCATTTTCATTCCAATATATTGGGTGCCAAATGAGATGATTCCGGATGAATGAAGGAAGTCATGAATGAAGGATGAATGAAGGCACTATGGGTGATTAGTTGATTTTGGCGGCATAAAGTCCACACATAGAGCTAGGAGCTCAATTTTTTTTTAAGGGTTACTAATATTTTAGTTTGATTTCGGATATTTTTTCAGTCAATTTGACCACGCCTTTATTTTCCGCCCCTTGATAACCCCGGCACTTGTACAAAAATTTCAATTTTTATTATAAAGCAAAGCATAAAAATAGAAAAAATAATATTTTACTATGTTTTAAAAATATTCCAAACTTAAAAAAAAAAAAGTTAATAATCTTTTGTCATCGCTTTCGTTGTCTGATTCGGTGTCTTCATCATTAAAAAATTGTATGAACTCAGCTCTGATGATGGATTCTCTAAAAGGTTTATAGCTTCTATTGGAAGCGGTTTCTTGACCAATGATCTTGATTTAATCCAGTGGTCGGCACCCCAATACATTGATATAATTTTACCGCATTAGTGTTAGTAACGAATAGCAGAAAGTAGGCTTTGAGCAAGACGTTTCACACATTTATACTGTGTGTGTGTGGCAGATCGCGGGCAAAGAAATTTCCTACGCCCCCGAGATAGGGCTTTGCCGACCTCTGGTGTACAACAATATTTACGAACATATTTACGATATCGACGCATTTAGTATCGTATTTCATTTATCATTGGATAAAAGATTTAAATGCCAAATTTTTATTAAACATCTTAATGAATATTATAGGTAAAAAAGCTATGCTTGGCCAAAATTAAAGATTATATTATTTTTTTTATTACTTTTGAAACATCTGTCAAAAAAATCTACAATAAAGCTGCACTGTACATTTGAAGAAGTGCGTCGATTTATCGATTCAGAAGGTTTATAGGGTTGGGAATAAAATGCTTCACAGGAAAGGATTTTTATTATCAATTATTGATAGTAATATTAATAGATAATAAGAACGGAAATCTAGTTTCGGGGGAGGCAAAGTTGATATACTCTTGCATTTAAATGGATATGTGTAGATTATGCTATACACATGTATTGTAAATGTTATCATATAAACATTTTAAATATAAGATATTGTTCATCGGCAGCAAATGATATAATCGGCGGATCCTGGACGGAACGTCCAGAACTCTATAATATCTATGCAAATACCTTATGCTCCGACTATAACCTATAGCTGTCATATTACTGATTGACCGGAAATGCCAATTAGGAGGGCTCTTAACGATGTGTCCGAAAAGAGCTGATTTTAAGTGTTTTCTGGCACATAAATAAGAGCATTTTTCGAGCAAATTTAGGGGTTGCTCCACATACGCTCTAAAAGAGCTCATATGTGTGAGCATATTTGGAGCTGCGGTAAGTACAAAGTAAAAACCTCGCTTAAAATAACGGTGTGCAGATCGCTTATCGCAAAATGTTGTAAAATTAACAGTTTTCTTTAGTTCGAACATTAAACAAGTGTAAGGTGGACGTGCTTGAAAAAGTACTAGAAAGTGTTTCATTAAGTAAAAGTTAATTAATTAAAAGTGTTTTAACTGAAATTGATAATTTAAAGACGTCTGAACCTTCGGAAGACCTTGAGATCAAATCTCTTTGGTATAAATTGTCTAATTGGGCTCTTGCATTTATTATTTCCTGATCGGCTTTAAATGTGCTTCTTTAGATCTCGCGCCGTACGTATATCACCTGATTTGCCGTGAGATTCCAGAACTTGAAAAAAACACCTAAATATTGTTTTTGTGTCCCAATGAATGGAAAATATATGCATTATGGAATTGCTTCACGTTAATATAAATATTGATAGGGTTCCACTTTTTAAAAGTTCTAACATGCAGGTATGGCCGATTTTAATAAAATTTTGATAGTACTTCCCTGTATTACTATCAGTCGTCTTTTGTGGACTGAGCAAGCCAAAAGATATTAACGAATATCCTAATTTATTATTTGTTTATTATTTATTTATTTCTGAACTTGTTCCCTTATTTCATCTGGTTTTGTCTATAACTCAAATCATTTCGAAGTAAAGGTTAGAGCCTTTATTTGCGACTCGCCCGCTTTTGTTCTTGGATGTAAAAGTCATAGCGTCTATTTTGGTTGCCAAGTGTCATCAACTTCCAAAGAAAAAAAAAATATCAGTTTCAAGAAAGGATACCAAGAACGGATGACCAATATAGAAATAGAACACAAGTCGCACATCATAACTTTCTGCTTCCTATTCAAATTGAAGATGTTCCATGGGACATAGTGTGCCAATTCGCATTCGATTATATGCATACAGTTTGCCTCGGGGTAATTCGGGGTAATGAAAAGTATGTTGAATGGATGGATACAAATTAGAGGCCAAAACTACTTCTTATCTAACGTATACTTTCAAATATTAAAGTTATATATACATATATTCATTTTAAAATTAATAATTTTGTGGAAGCAAAAAACGAGGTATTTGTAAAATCAAATGAAATTTTACCTAATGAAGATCTAAAATCAAACCTTTAAGGCATTTAATTATCCCAATCACTAATTATTATTGACAAAGTAGCAGACGTTACACGAAAAGCTTTTCGTTTTTGTTACTTTTCATCTTTTGTCACCAGCGTGCATAATCCATTAATTCATAAAAGTAGGGAGTAAATAGGCAATCGGCTAATTTCTTGCGCTGGAATTCTTGGATTTATATAAAGAAATTTAATTTTATAATATAAAATATAATACAGAATTTTACAAGGAGTAAGTATACTCCTGGAGAGTATACAGGAGACATATTTATGTCAGGGTCGGATGAAAGGTCAATATGTATTTTTTATTTAGGAGTATTTATATATGTGAGTGTATATTGGATTGTGGATTTACGTTCCCAGCAACATATATATGAATACACGGATATGACGCAAGAAATCAGCCGATTGCCTATTTACTCCCTACTAATATCCTTGTGTTGCTAAATAACTTTCACTTGCATCACAACCATAGTTTAAAATTTTTTACAAATATGATCTATAATAATAATTATTGTCGCTTTGGGAAACCAAAGTATTATTTAAATATACCGATGAGCTTCTAAATATAGAATGCAATATATTATTTGCTACACCAACAGCATTTCCTTCAATACTACTATTATAAATTTTTTTAAGTTGAACCACAAGTTTTAAGTAAACACTTGAAAGATCTCTATAGGTTTCTCCATTCCCTAAACAAACGAATTCAATTGATGAAGCACTATCCAAAGAAGCAATAGGGTTGTATGAAACTTCTTCGGTTTTCAAAATACAGCTTTCCGTTGGTTGAGCATCCAGTTTGCTTTTTATGCATTCAATGTGATTACTCATTTTGATTTGGAAAATATGTCACTAATTTTAAATTTTTTAGATGATTTTTTCTTGACTTTTTTGAACGCGTATGTTTACGACGTTGTTTAGTTTTTAAATGATTGCGATTTTTTCTTGGTCTCCTCTTTTTATGCCTTTTTCCTTTACCACTTTGTAATTTAGTAATTTTATGAATTGCTTTGTCAGATAGATTATGTAATGCGATTTTACTTTGTTCTTGAATGATATTATGTAAAGGTTTTCGACCCAAATCATTTATAACAGCCTTTCCGGTTTCAGCAGCTTGATTTTTAAGGGGGGACATCTGAGTAGAGTTTTGAAAAAATCGAAACATTTTTTTTTCGCTTAAAGAATTTTTTAGGGTCTTAGAAATAACATATCAAAAGAAAGAGTCCGGCAATAGTGTCTAAGTGTTAAAATTTTACACTCTGCGGCGATGCCTCACAGGTATATCCCACAGTATTTGAATCTTTAAAAGCGTTTTTCTCAAAACAACTTTTTTTTAGTTGGCCGAACACATAACTCGAAAAACTCTTAACCTATCGATCTAAAATTTTGACTAGTATACTCAGAATACCTATGTCTATCGACACACGTTATTTTTTTATTTTGCTTACTTTTTTTTATCAACAATTTTGTGACGTTTTTTGTTCGTGAAAATTGAAAATTTTGTTCAATCACTCACTATTTTGCAATAAATCAATATATCGAAAAAATCCTACGTGTGTCGATACCCGTTGAGATAGAGATTTTTGTTCGAGAACTTGATTTTTTGTTCTAGATCAAAAATTAAGGACGTTAGGTGTTCAGCCATGGACCCCCTTTAAAAAAATAGGGCCTACGAATAAGGGCTGCCGGGCCGCCATTTTGTTTTCGATTTATTAAAAAAAAAATTTAATTATGTACATTAAATATAATATAATAAAACCTCATATAAAAATTTTCGATTAGCTGTTTTGATTTGGCCAAAAAAAATTCCAGAAAAAACGGCTTTTTTTTTTGGCTTGCTACTCAGATGTCCCCCCTTAAGTGCATTTATCCCTGACAGAAAAAGTGGCTTAATGTAAAAAGTCCACTAAAGAAATTTCCAATACCACGACCATGCTGAACAATTCTTGGGAAAACATAGAGACATCTTGTTACTTAAGCTTCCACCGCACTGATTTAAATAATATTGGTTTGGTGAATTTCGTTTGGTGAAAAATTTTCAATAGGATAATATTCAACATTTCTAAACTGCATAAATTTTTCTTTTCCATTTGTAAATAAAACTCTTAAGCAACGTGGTCTTTTGCTTTCTACACAACGAGGCTTTATAATGTCTGTGTAAATAAATATTGCACCGCATTCCATCTCATCCGCTTTCATTGATGCCGTTTTGTATCGAAATGTTTCAGAATTTACTAAGCTTATAATTTCTCTTGAATTAGAGCTTGATTCTTGTGATTCATTTTCTTTTATTTCTCTCCTTTTTTTTAGGATTTTTTCGAATAGAATTATTTAAATATATGTCAGTTATACCGACTTTCCATTCCTCAGACATTGTTTCAGGAATTTTTACAATATTTGTAAAAGCGCATTTTACATTATCAGGAAACACATTTAAGGAGTCATTGCTGAGCAATGTAATATAAAACTCGTTTTGAAAAAACATTTTAAGCTCTGCAGCTAAGAATATGAGATATATTGTTTTTTTTTTTGGATTTTGTTTTCTTTGCGGTTTGCTCTTTGCAATTTTTCTAAATCACTTATATACTTAAGATTTCTAAGTGGATAGGGGGAATCTCTATTCTTTTTAACCTTATTTCTCAGTTTCAGTTTCTTTTCAGTAGAATTTCCTTTTATAATCACTTCCCTCTCTTTCTCTTAAGCGAACGGTCATGTTTTTTTGTGCGCACTGCTTTATTATAAATATTGGTAAACCGGTGTTTACATACTTGTGAATTAAATCTTGTGAATCTTAACAATCTTAAAGCCTAAACCGTATCGCTTCGCGAGTGCTGTGGTATATTTGGAGTCGAATTAATAATTTTTCTAAATTCTATTCCAAGCATAGCTCAGCTCTGCTTCTTCCCCGGCTTATCTTTATTTCTGCATTTCTCTTTTGCACTCTTTCAAAGCTCCCGCTTCGGCTTCTTGTTTGTCACAGTGGTTCAAGGTATTGTGTTTTTTAACTTTTTAAATATTAATTTTTTAAATAGATTTATTAAATAGAAAAAAAAAATAAATAAAATGGAATTTAAACTTGTCTGTGCCATTAAGTCTTGTAACAAGACAATTTCCTCATCCCAGCCTAGCATCCATTGCTGGCTATGCGAGAACGTCGTACATGCCAAGTGTGCCGGTTTCACTGCATCAGTTTCGGATGCCATTTCCCGTAGGTCTGGGATACATTATTGTTGTGATAATTGTCGTGCTGTGCAAGGCGAAATGAGGTCGTTCATGAGACAGACCAAAAATGGATTTAAAGAGCTGATCACTGGTTTTCGTAAAATCAATGACCAGCTCTGTGCGCTTGACACTCAATTTAGTGGCCTTCAGCTGCTAAATGAGTCCCCTAAGCATAAGAAATCCGCTGTTTCTGATCCGCCTCAGCCTGCTCAGCCGACATTAATGCAGCCGCTTATATCTCTGGCCACCCCAAGGACTAGAACTGAGAAAAATTCGTCCGAATTTCTCAGGGATAATGAGCAATTGTCCGATATGTCCGCCATGGCATCCCTTCAAGTGATGCCACAGGTCCTAGGGAACGAAACCCCCATTAGAGTCACCCAAAAGGGTATTCCACAGTCCGGACCACCGGCACTGACTGATGCCGCAGTTCTTGTACCTGCGACACCAAAATCCTTACAGGTGATTCCTCTATCGAAACATATATTTGTTTCTCGGCTTGCCCCTGATACTTCAGAGATTGATATCTCGGCTTATATCAAAGCCAAAACTAAAGCCGATATAAAGGTGGAGGACATACAAAAATTTAAATATAATTATACAAGGCGCACGTCTTCTTTCAAGATTCGTGTGCCCGCGCTGATGTTCAAGACGATTTGTTCTCCCAGTTTTTGGCCAGAGAATCTTTTCGTCCAAGAACATCAGCCTAGTTCCGTGAAAAAAAAAAGTTAATAAACCAGTGGGAGTGAGACTTCCCAATATCGGAACCACTGCACTATAGGAAATTTGACCACTTTTTCTGGCCAAAAACCATTTTTTGAAAGTTAAAAGATTAAAATAATTTTAACTGCATATCATTCCCAATAGATTAATTTTTAATGTTGCATACCAGAAATGTTCATAGATGGCGCCACTGCGAAGAAATCAGCTGTTAAAAACAGCTGTTGATGTTAACATTTACGTGAGCTTAGAATTTACGATTTATTGGTGCGATTTTAAAAACGCCAATACTGAAAATTTTATGGACAAAATCAAAAGTTTTGAAATGAATACTTTTTAATGTGGTTTGTATTATGTGTTTGTGTATGTTAAGTGTCCAAAAAACTTGTGTTGTCTTTTTAATAAAGTGAAAATGTAAGTAGTCTAGCAAAAGAAATTTTTAGAAATAAATCACATTTTTAAAAAGAGATTTAAACAAAGTCTGGCCGAGTCGGACAATGTAATTTAGTCCATGTTGTAGATTGTTTAATTTTCTTCAAATGAGTGAAATATGAATATGACCTTTTATGCACTTTCGAAGAAATTCATAATTTAAGGAGGCAACCTCAACACCTTGAATGTGAATCTGTTAGCTGTGAGACCAGTGCAGACCCGAACAGTTAGCATGTTATTTTTAAATAGGGGGCGGTGCCACGCCCACAATTTTTTCATTTCTGAGTTCTTTTGACCATATAAACTCAAATCAAAAATCAAAATCTAAATATCTTGCATAGTTTTTGAGTTAGAATGTGTTTCTTAAAAAGTGGGCGGTGCCACGCCCACTTTTTTTTTTAAATCTTAAATCTATTGACCATGTGAACTCAAATCAAAAATCAGAACTTAAATATCTTGTTTCGTTCTTGAGATATTACACAGTGCGACAGTGGTTTGGAACTTTTGAAGAGACCTAGTAGGAATTGTTCATTAGGTCGAGTATAGTATAAAACCATGTTTGAAATTTTCCTACACCCTCAAATCTTGATTTATTGCGAAAAAACGGTTTTTCAAAAGTGTTTTGCTCTTAAAAATTCCTGAACGCGCAATTTTAGGCCGATTTTCAATTTTTTTTATGTTTTTCAATAGTTAAATGTTGTAGCTTTTGAAAAAAAATACATCTTCAATTTATTTAAACAGAAAGGACACAAATTTTACAAAAGAAACTGACTTTTTTGAATTTTTGTCACGTTTGTCGAACTTTGACGCCATTTTTTCGGTACAACTTCCAAGAAATGGTATCATTCTTAACACATATTAATATTGTCTCATTAATCCTGAATAAAACAAGACCAATTTCATTTCGAAATTATGAAAATTGTTGAAGTTATTACGCTTTTCCCAAAACAAGTCAATTCAAATTCGAGCGCACCGTAACAGTATGTAAGTACCAGTATGTAAGTTAACAGAAAGATAGAAACTCAATGGAAGTTAACAGAAAGATAGAAACTCAATGGAAGATTATTCTTGTCAGTCTTATTTTTAATGATTTCATAGCTTTTACCAATGTTTAAATATGCTAAAAATGTTTGCATGATCTTTTGCGTTTATAAGAAGAGTCATCAGTTTCTATCTTTCTGTTAACTTACATACTGGTACTTACATGCTGTTACGGTGCGCTCGAATTTGAATTGACTTGTTTTGGGAAAAGCGTAATAACTTCAACAATTTTCATAATTTCGAAATGAAATTGGTCTTGTTTTATTCAGGATTAATGAGACAATATTAATATGTGTTAAGAATGATACCATTTCTTGGAAGTTGTACCGAAAAAATGGCGTCAAAGTTCGACAAACGTGACAAAAATTCAAAAAGTCAGTTTCTTTTGTAAAATTTGTGTCCTTTCTGTTTAAATAAATTGAAGATGTATTTTTTTTCAAAAGCTACAACATTTAACTATTGAAAAACATAAAAAATTGAAAATCGGCCTAAAATTGCGCGTTCAGGAATTTTTAAGAGCAAAACACTTTTGAAAAACCGTTTTTTCGCAATAAATCAAGATTTGAGGGTGTAGGAAAAATTTCAAACATGGTTTTATACTATACTCGACCTAATGAACAATTCCTACTAGGTCTCTTCAAAAGTTCCTCCAACTTTTCTTTTTTTGTCGCACTGTGTTATTTTTGGCCAGAAAAAGTGGTCATATTTCCTATAGTGCACTGACCAACCCTCCACCTCTTCTTTGGCCACTAACCCAAAAAACTAGTTTCCTCACTAACTCTTACCTATCAGAATACTAGGGGGCTACGTAGCAAACTCCCTAAGCTGTATTCTGATAGTTCTTTCTTTGCATCCCATATAATAGCATTTACAGAAACTTGGTTAAATCCGGAGATCTTTAGCTCCGAAGTTTTTCCAAGTAAGTACACCACTTTTAGACGGGATCGATCTCATCGAAGAGGAGGTGGAGTCCTCATTTCGGTAGACTCTACTTTTGCTTCTGAAGAGGTGAAATCCCATGAGTTTGGTGACATAGAATTTATTTGCGTTAAAATCACTATGTCCGTGAAAGCTTTATACATTACATGTTCATATATACCTCCTATGTCTGAACCGCCCACATATTGGCAGCATTTGTCCGCCATTCGTTACGTCTCTAATCTTATGACGGATCGTGACCAACTCGTAGCGGTTGGCGACTTTAATATCCCAGAATTAAAGTGGTCCAACGTCGATAACTCACCATCTTTGTCACTTATAACTTACCATGACTTCACCGCGGGCATGTTTGACATGTCCCTACGTCAGATCAATCATGTAAGAAATTCGCTAGGTCGGCTTTTAGACTTATGTTTTGTATCTGATCGTAATGGTACTGCTCTCTCCAGAGCTTTTCCCCTTTCATCCCCAGAGGATCCATATCACCCCACGCTGGAGGTCTCAATCGAAACCACTCCTGGTATCGATCAGATGTCTCCGAGCGTGGTAAATAAGATTCGCTGTTTCCGTAAAGCTGATTTTCAGAAACTTAATAGCCTTATAGATACATTTTACTGGTCTGATATTCTGGCGTGCACTGATCTTAATGTCACTTTAGAAAAATTTAATTTTACTTTAAATACATTTTTTCACTCATGTGTGCCTTGGAAATATCCGTCTCGGTTTACAAGGTGCCTCGCTGACTTAAAAAATAAAAAAAATAAGCTTTTACTTAATTATAAAAAACCTGCAGAAGTGTTGATTTTTCAAGATACCTACTAGCTCGGTCGAATTTTACCGTGCATAAATGTTATAATGATGAATGTTATAGTAATTATATTCACCGCTGCCGGATTCAATTTACTCAGGATCCAAAGCAGTTTTATAATTTTGTAAACACTAAGCGTAAACACGTATCTTTTTCACCCCTGCTTACGTTTGAACATTCCTCTGCTACTTCTGATCAGGCCATTGCCGATCTATTCGCAGAATTTTTTCAAACAACTGATTCTCCTCCTAAATTGACTGATCAGCCTTACGCATATAACATTCAATCAGCAAATCTTATTTTCTGTCCGTTTTTTTCTGAGAACAACTTATTATCTGGTCTTTACCCTTAGTAAAACCCATTTATTCGCCAGGCTCCGACGGAGTACCAGGGTGTGTGCTAAAATATTGCGCCAGGGCTCTGTGCAAACCTCTTCTAAGACTTTTCAACTTATCTTTGGAAACCTCGATTTTTCCCCTTAAGTGGAAGGAATCATTCATAATTCCCCTACATAAAAAAGGGAAAAAGTCCGAGGCTGCCAACTACAGCATCTCTAAGTCGTCGGCAATTCCAAAGTTATTTGAAAAATTAATTACCCCTCATTTGCAACACCTTTGCTCTTCGATTATCACTCCTTGTCAGCATGGCTTTATTAAGCGTCGCTCCACCACCACAAACTTATTGGAGTTGACATCCTTTGTCATAGATGGCTTTTGTAAGGGATATCAAACCGATGTAATTTACACAGACTTCAGCAAAGCATTTGATTCAGTTAATCACTCACTCTTGTTGAGTAAACTGAATATGCTGGGTTTTCCTAAAGACCTCTTAACGTGGATCTCCAGCTACCTAGATGGAAGGACACAAAGAGTCTTATTTAAAAACATACAGTCCCGTCTGGTCCGTGCTACATCCGGCGTCCCTCAAGGAAGTCATCTTGGCCCGTTATTATTTACGCTTCTTATAAACGACTTGCCCCCTGCTTTAACGAACTCTCTAGTTCTTATGTATGCAGATGATGTAAAGCTTTGTCTTCAGTATAAATCCATCTCTGCCCAATGCAGTCTTCAGTCTGACCTTGATAACTTTCAAAAATGGTGTTTGGCTAATGATCTAATACTTAATGGATCAAAATGCAAGCATATGTCTTTTTATCGTTCTTGCCCTCTGCAAGCTACGTATTCCATTAATGGGATTGCCTTAGAAAAATTAACCCTCGGCATCTCGAGGGTTGTGATCTCGGCATCCTAATAGACATAAAACTTAAATTTGCCGACCATATTTCCTTAATGGTTAATAAGGCTAAAGGAGTCCTTGGTTTTATCAAAAGGTGGTCAAAAGAATTTAATGACCCCTATATAACCAAAACACTATTCATTTCTTTGGTCCGTCCTATACTGGAGTACGGTTCATGTGTCTGGAGTCCCCAATATGATGTACATCAGGACCGCATAGAATCCGTACAAACGATTTTCCTAACTTTTTCACTTAGAGGTCTAAACTGGGATGCAAATCTTCAACTTCCATCTTATAATAGCAGACTCTTACTCATAAACTTACCTAGCTTAACAAATCGTAGGAAAATGCTCGGTCTAGTTTTTCTGCATAATGTAATATGCTCATATATGCACTATTAATATCATATGTATATATATCGACCACCCACTGTACCAAGAGTACTTAAAGGGTACACACTGTAACACTTTGTCGCAGTGTTTATGTTATCCAAGGTCTCGGTCATAAACCTAAGTGCACCGAAATATGAATCGCCCGCTGTGCCTTTGCTGTACGCCGAAAAGTGCATATGTCCGCATATACGTAACACGAGTGGACCTTATGCATGTCGACATACCTCCGCCTAAGCGAACATAACATTAATATATATTCATATATAAATATTTAAGAATACATAACCGTCCCTCCGCTGCCGCTTTGGGCAGCGCAGCTACGGGACTTAGACTTCCTTTAACTCATAAGTAAATTTGTAAAATCAGAAACTCCCTTGAGCTCGGAGCGGCAACAACAGTTGCTCCGATTAAATAAAAAACCTAAAAACCAAATAAAGAGCCTTCGAGGGAACCGATTACATGGCGACCGTGACAGGACCAAAGGACATCGAGGGAACCTCACAGAAGGCATAATAAGGATCAACAATTGAAAAAAAAAATCAACGAAAAAAAAAAAAAAACAACACACACAGCAGCAGCGACCTATCGATTTTTATTTCATGTGTCCATTTACAGTCCACCGCTCTACCAACTGAGCTATCGAAGGCAGCAGCAGCCACTTTTAAATGGAATCCCAATAATCTAAATGAAAAAAAAAAAAAAACAAAATATCGCAGTAAGTAGAGTGTGCTAAACGTAGTGGCGTGGTTCAACGTTTAAAAGCCAGAAAGGCTGAATTACTGAAGCTACTAAATAGCGGAAGTAAACTAGAATGGAACAACTCGGTGAAAATACACGCCGAAGTTGAACACATTAAAAACCTTCTAACACAAAGAAAAAATAAAACCACAGCCACACACACATCCACCTACAGTGCAATACCCAACATATCCAAAGACAAAATAAAACTTAATCCACCACCAAAACAGGAGTTACCGAAACTAAAGAAAAAATGCCCCAATGACTGCAGAGGACCCCTGGAATCACCCTTCTGCGAACAAACCTGTGCCAGCACCGGTCCCCCAACAACCAAATAAAGAAGAAACGCCTGTGCAGCCAGCACCGGCCCCGTTTAGCGCTCCAAGCTAAGCCCGGAACAGTGAACCGACAGCGCTACCAAGAGCGCAAAATTTTTTTTCCCCATGCACTGGGTTGCATATTTTTTTTTGTATTGCACTGCGATGCATAATTTTTTTATAGTATAAAAAATCCTTTGTAAAATTGAGCGACATTAAAGTTGCCCGATTAGCGTGTGGCCTGAAAACCATACAAACAAGAAAGGAAAGCTAACTTCGGGCGGAGCCGAAGTTTATATACCCTTGCAGTTGAAACCGGATATATATCGCAAACATCGGATATAGTTGGCCGATCCTTATGGGAATAGGAATATATAATCCAATTTATTACAATACAAAATCTAAAAAAAGTCCCAAACTTCTATCTTCAAAAATACGAAAGTTGATATTTCTACCAAATACCATTTCCGATCGTTCAGTTATATGGCAGCTATGGGATATAGTCGGCCGATCCTTATGAAATTTGATATGACGTAATGTTTGGCCAAAAGAGCTATCATGTCAAATTTGAACCTTCTAACTCTAAAAACACCTAAGTTATACCATTTTCGATCAATCAGTTATATGGCAGCTATGGGATATAGTCGGCCGATCCGGGCCGTTCCGATGTATATACTGCGTGCAAAGAAAAGAAGGGTGTGTGCAAAGTTTCAAGACGATAGCTTCAAAACTGAGAGACTAGTTCGCGTAGAAACGGACAGACAGACGGACAGACAGACGGACAGACGGACAGACGGACATGCTCATATCAACTCAGGAGGTGATCCTGATCAAGAATATATATACTTTATAGGGTCGGAGATGTCTCCTTCACTGCGTTGCACACTTTTGACCAAAATTATAATACCCTCTGCAAGGGTATAAAAATACAATGAAAAAACAACCAATATATAAAAAAAAAAAAAAATTATAGGCAGGTTTTAAAAAGAAGGTACAAATAAAAAAAAAAAAAAAAACACAATATACACATAGCCAAATAAGGCAAGTCTTTAAATGAGCCAAACTGAATGGCAAATAAATAATAAATTAAATTATACAATTTACACAAAAAATTATATACCAATTCAAGAGAAAATACCCAAAATGGGTTTAGTAGATGTAAAACAAGTGGACTCCACAGCAAATATAATAAACAAAATTGAGTCCAGCACTATGAACACAGAATTAACAAATATCCTATTATCAATTATTGTATTCATTTTGATCGCATTCATTTTGTATAAAGCTTACATTTTTCATAATAAATGTATAGCAAAAAGAGCGATTAATAAAAGCCAGGCTATCGATCTGGACAAAATATAAAAAAAAAATATAACAAAAAAAAATAAATAAAAATTAATTTTTAGACATATATATATATAAAAACACAAAAAAAAACGATTCCATATGTTCATGAATAATCTTATCTTTATGTACAATGAAAATAAAATATAAAAAATAAATAAAATGAAGAAAGTTTAAAAGAAAATAATTCCAGTATGAGTACACAAAGGGCCATAGACAAAACATACGAAAAGGACCCCTATTTCCAAGAAAAGATCAAGCAGTTAGTATCAACAACCCCAGTTAGTGTGTATGAGCTAGAAATACTTTATATAGAAACATTTAACTGCCACGTTTCACCATTGCAATGGTGCATTGTTTCACTGCACTGCAACCCAAAAAGGAATAGTATTAACAACAATTCCGGGTGTGCTAGTAAAATCAAGAATAGACGAGCATCTACTTTTGGGTAGAACGATTAATATGATGGTTTCTAAAAGATAATCCATACCCTCAATATAATGGAATGGAATGAATTTTCGATAATTTTCGAATTTTCGAGAACTATCAAGCATTAAAGCAGAATTCGACAAATCTCATAAGTCACTCACACAGAATAGACCGATACAAAAAACAACGGTCAATAAACACGTAGAAATATTAGTTAAATGCTTTAATGAAGCTCGAATATTAATATATGAACACAGAGAAAAGTTAAATCCGGATCACTGGTCTCGAGTATCAAAGTTTTTGATCAGACTAAGATCTAATCAAACATCTGTTAAAGAAAGGTTCAAGCTAGATATTTCAATACCTACTATTCTCAATACTTCAATAACAATTGAAGCTGGTGACGAACCAGAATCAAAAGAAGAAATTGACCAACAAGAAATAGAAGATAGTGATATTAACAACCTTGCGGTTCCGGCAGTCCTTATTCAATCTGAATTATCAGACCAGGACTTGTCCGACTCTGAATTTAACGACAGCATTGTAGAATTAAAACCAACCGCAATGGCTGACGAGAGCATTGCCCAAAGGGCATACATTAGAGAAATATCGAATGCCATCCCGGAATTTAACGGGCAAAGGTTACACCTTCAAAGATTTATAACAGCTTTGAGGTTAGTTAACCTAACGAAAGGAACATTCGAGAATTTGGCTGTAGAAGTAATTAAATCCAAAATAATTGGATCAAATTTATACAGAGTCCAAAATGAAGGAACTATAGAAGCAATAATCAGAAAACTACAAGACACTATAGTCGGAGAAACCTCTGACATAATTAAAGCCAAAATGGCGAAAACAACCCAGAAAGGCAAAACCGAGGAAAAATTCACGACGGAAATAGACAACTTAAGGAAGCTCCTAGAAGCTTCGTACATTGACGAAGGCCTATCGGCCGAACACGCTGACAAATTCAGTACCAAGGAGGCCATAACCACAATGGTTAAAAACTGTGAGCATGGCCGCCTCAAAACAATATTGGAAGCAGGCACTTTCATAACTATGAATAAAGCCGTCACAAAGTACATACAATGCAGTACTGAAATGACAGGTAATGCCAATTCAATATTATACACCCAACGAGGAAATAATTATCGGGGTAATAATTTCAGAAACAATTATCAGAAACAAAACGATTATAATCGAGGTAACTATAATAATACCAGATATTACCAAAATAACGGTTATAATCAAAACAATAGCTACTACAGAAATATCGGTAACCAGAATAAAAGTTATTACACAAACAACAACCGCGGCGGAAATAACCGTGGTGGAAACAACCGCGGCGGAAATAGCCGTGGGGAAAACAACAATAATCACCATAATAATAATAATCAAAGTAACAATATAAGAATAGCCCAAACGAATTCGGAAAACTCCCAAACACCTTTAGATACACGTCAGTAAAAAACAACAAGATTCACACTATAAATCTCAGTCAAAGTACATTCGTTAGTTTCATAAACGCAGCAACAGGAAAAGAATTAGTTTTTCTACTAGATACAGGTGCAGAAATTTCCATATTAAAGGAAAATTCTGATAATTTTCAAAACATTCAAGATAATCATATCATAAACATACAGGGTATAAGCCAAGAGGTTACCAAATCAAAAGGCATAACTTCTATTGAAATTCAGACTTCTAAGTACATCATCCCACATGATTTCCATATAGTAAATGTGCAATTCGCTAATCCTTGTGATGGGATACTGGGAATAGATTTTATCAAAAGGTACAATTGTCAATTAGACTTCAAGCCTTCTGAAGACTGGCTTGTAATTAGACCAAATAATCTCAAATATCCAATTTATGTTCCGATAACATACAGTTCTGGCAACACCTCCCTAATTCTGCCAGCAAGATCCCAAGTCATCCGAAAAGTTAAGATAAATTCCGAAGAAAATAGTGTATTGATTCCGAATCAAGAGATTCATAAAGGTATCTATATAGCAAATACCATAGCAACAGTCCAGAATGCATATGTAAGACTACTAAATACCACAAATATAGATCAGGTAGTTAATATTAAAAATATTCATCATGAACCACTTTCAAACAACGATATAGTAAAAACAGACCCCGAAAACCGTAAAAGAACTGTATTATCCCAACTTACACAAAACTTTCCACCTCAATTCAATGATCAACTTACAAAATTATGCACCCAGTATAGTGATGTATTCGGACTAGAAACCGAAGCGATCACTACAAATAATTTCTATAAACAAAAACTGAGATTAAGTGATGACGAACCCGTATATACAAAAAATTACAGAAACCCTCATAGTCAACAAGACCAAATTTAAAAACAAGTCCAAAAACTCATTAATGATAAAATAGTAGAACCCTTTGTATCACCTTATAATAGCCCACTTCTGCTAGTACCAAAAAAGTCACTCCCAAATTCAGAAAATAAAAAATGGCGATTAGTAATAGATTATCGTCAAATTAATAAAAAACTCTTATCTGATAAATTTTCACTCCCTAGAATCGATGACATTTTAGATCAACTAGGTAGAGCAAAGTATTTCTCATGTCTCGACTTAATGTCCGGTCACCAAATTGAACTCGAAAAAAATTCACGAGATATAACATCCTTTTCAACGAACAATGGTTCATATCGTTTCACGCGATTACCATTCGGTTTAAAAATAGCACCAAACTCCTTTCAAAGAATCCTTTCTCTGGATTGGAGCCTTCCCAAGCATTTCTTTACATGGATGACTTAATAGTCATAGGTTGCTCCGAAAACCACATGCTCAAGAACCTAACTGATGTTTTTGAGAAATGTAGGAAACACAACCTAAAGTTACATCCCGGAAAATGTTCATTTTTCATGCATGAAGTCACCTTCCTAGGACATAAATGCACAAATAAAGGAATCTTGCCCGACGACAAAAAATACGACGTCATTCAAAATTACCCAGTCCCACATGATGTGGACAGCGCTAGAAGATTCGTTGCATTTTGCAATTATTACAGACGTTTCATAAAGAATTTTGCAGAATACTCCCGTCATATAACAAGATTATGTAGGAAAAATGTAAAATTCGAATGGACAACAGAATGTCAAAACGCTTTCGAACATTTAAAATCAGCATTAATAAACCCAACTCTGTTGCAATACCCAGATTTTAGCAAAGAATTTTGCATAATTACAGATGCTAGCAAATACGCTTGTGGAGCAGTACTAACTCAGAATAAAAATGGATTACAGCTCCCAGTTGCATACGCATCAAGATCCTTTACGAAAGGTGAAAGCAACAAGAGCACTACAGAACAAGAATTAGCAGCTATAACAATACTTCAGACCATATATTTATGGTAGACACTTCACTGTCAAAACAGACCACAGAGCACTTACCTATTTATTTTCAACGATAAATCCCAGTTCCAAGCTAACACGAATGAGACCTGAATTAGAGGAATATAATTTTACAGTAGAGTATCTAAAGGGTAAAGATAATTATGTGGCCGATGCGCTGTCTAGAATAACAATCACCGACTTGAAAAACATACATTTAAACATTAAAATTCTGAAAGTCACTACCAGAAACCAAAGTAGACAAAAATCCTGCGCAGGAAAAGAAAAAATAGAATTGCATAAGCAATCCATAGAAAAAGCCTCAAAGCCCAACGTATATGAAGTCATTAATAATGATGAAGTACGTAAAGTAGTGACCTTGCATGTAAATGACAATATGTGTTTATTTAAGCACGGAAGGAAAATTACAGCAAGATATAATGTTAGCGATTTGTACACTAATGGAACCCTTGACTTAGGTCAATTCTTTCAAAGGCTTGAAAAGCAAGCCGGTATGCACAAAATCAGCCAACTTAAAGTGGCACCGTGGGAAAATATCTTTGAACTTGTTTCAATTGATAATTTTAAAAATATGGGCAATTATATATTGAAATCATTAAGAGTAGCGCTACTCAACCCGGTGACCGTAATAAAAAATAATAAAGATAAAGAAGCTATATTGTCTACATTTTACGATCATCCAATACAAGGTGGTCATACAGGCATTACAAAAACCTTGGCCAAGGTCCAGAGGCACTATTACTGGAGAAATATGTCCAAAGACATAAAAGAGTACATAAAGAAATGTCCTAAATGCCAAAAGTCTAAAACGACTAAACATACTAAGACCCCATTAACCATAACCGAAACTCCGCAAAGAGCTTTCGATAGAGTGGATACGATTGGTCCACTACCAAAATCTGATAATGGAAACGAGTATGCAGTAACACTCATATGCGATTTAACCAAATACCTGGTAGCGATACCAATACCAAATAAAAGTGCAAATACGGTAGCAAAAGCTATACATATTTGAAGATTTTATTCTAAAGAACGGTCCAATGAAGTCGTTCATTACGGACATGGGAACGGAATGTAAAAATTCAATTATTGAAGGTCTATGTAAAAATTTAAATATAGAAAACATAACTTCTACTGCACATCATCACCAAACTGTAGGTACCGTGGAGCGAAGCCACAGAACACTCAATGAGTACATTCGTTCATACATCTCAGTTGACAAAACGGATTGGGATGTATGGCTACCATACTTCGTCTATTGCTTTAATACGACACCCTCGATGGCACATGACTATTGTCCATACGAGCTAGTTTTTGGTAAAACTTCAAATTTACCAAAGCATTTTAATAGCATAGAAAACATAAAACCTCTTTATAATATAGAAGACTATGCAAAGGAATCAAAATTTAGATTAGAACAGACATTTAAGAGAGCCAGACTAATGCTAGAATCTCATGAAATAAAACAAAAAATTATTTACGACAAAACTAGCTTAGATTTTGAGTCGAAAATAGGAGATAAGGTCTTATTAAAAAATGAAACTGGACATAAGCTAGACTTTAAATATACAGGCCCCTATAAGGTAGAACAAATAGGAGATAGGGATAATATAACTATATCAGACAATAAAACTAAAAAACAAATAGTACATAAAGATAGATTAAAACTTTTTATATCATAATCAATCAACATTTCCTAAATATATCACGTATGGCCATACATAAATAAAAAAAAAAAGAGGAAAATAAGCATACCGAATATAAAAATACGCATACGCAAAAAATAAGCATACCGAATATAAAAGTACAAAAAAAAACAATTATTGTTAACAACATTTATTAAATTTTGTACAATCTATGTTAGAAAATAACTTCATTGTATTACGTTATTTTTCAAAGGAGGGAGATGTAATATGCTCATACATGCACTATTAATATCATATGTATATATATCGACCACCCACTGTACCAAGAGTACTTAAAGGGTACACACTGTAACACTTTGTCGCAGTGTTTATGTTATCCAAGGTCTCGGTCATAAACCTAAGTGCACCGAAATATGAATCGCCCGCTGTGCCTTTGCTGTACGCCGAAAGGTGCATATGTCCGCATATACGTAACACGAGTGGACCTTATGCATGTCCACATACCTCCGCCTAAGCGAACATAACGTTAATATATATTCATATATAAATATTTAATAATACATAACCGTCCATCCGCTGCCGCTTTGGGCAGCGCAGCTACGGGACTTAGACTTCCTTTAACTCATAAGTAAATTTGTAAAATCAGAAACTCCCTTGAGCTCGGAGCGGCAACAACAGTTGCTCCGATTAAATAAAAAACCTAAAAACCAAATAAAGAGCCTTCGAGGGAACCGATTACAATAACCTTATTAATGGGGATGTAGATAGCCAGCATTTACTAACACGCTTAAATTTTAACATTCCTAATAGAAGGACTCGAAACTTTAGTCCTCTGTTGTAGTTCGACATATGCACTGCATGACCCTTTTAGGGTATTATGTTCGAACTACAATGGTCTCTACTCTATTACATCTCTTTCCTGTCCCTCTAATTTAAAATATAGAATTTTAAATTTCCTTACCAACTCCTCTTAGCTTAATAATTAACAAACTTAACTTAATATATTCTAAAAAATCGTTTCTTGAGCGCCCCTCGGTCGTCTGGGCCTCTAAGCTTTATGATGAATACAGGAATGCTAGCTGATGCTCTTATTGATGCACAAGCCATTTCCAAATTTTGAAAGACCGGTAAAAAAAAAATAATTCTTGTTTTCTCAACTAATAATTTTTTTTAAATCTTATCATCAGTGAAAGAAGTATCTTCGAGTGATCGTTTATTATTAATTTGAATTGAAACAGATTTCTCAGATGATTGTTCTTCTTCATCGCTGGGTAAAATGGCTAAATCGGGTAAATCCTTTCTTTTAAATGATGACTCGTTCTTGTATTCTTTAGAAGTACTGGCAATAGAATCTTTCCAATCATCTATATATGTTTGGGTTTCTACATTTTGATTTAATGAAAACGGGGATTTCGATACCGTTTGATGCAAAACAGCTTTGTTTCTCTTTTTATTTTGGTATGCACATAATTCTTGTTGAATTTCAACCCATTTATCAAAATCACTAATTTTTTTATTGTTTAAAATTGGTAAAAATTTTAAATTTATAAGATCATTTCCTCGATCATTTACTAAAAGTTTTTGGTATGCATTTGGATGCATTAAGATTACTTTGTTTAGCTGATGCATACTTTTAATCATGATTCAAAATTTTTCCAAAAATCACAGAAAGCAATGAACTTATTAAAATTGGTAAAAATCCTCCTTTTTGAATAAGAACTCTTCTCTTAGAATTTAAAGATTATTTTGAGCTGGAAATATGTCGCAATACATTTTTATACTCTTTTAATGAATTCAAGATATGTTTTGATATTTTATGGTTCCTTTTAAAGTACTTATCACTATCTCCGACAATGTTTTTACTAACTCGCTATCACTATTGCAAATAATCGCTTTTCGAAGTTTATTATTTGCTTTTTTGAGCACATACAATAAATGTTTGTTCGCTTTCAATCGCCTTATGCTCTTTTTGCAAACCATTTTCATCTGAATAGCAAATTGAATATAATGGATTAAAAATCTCTGTTCTAAATCTTAAAAGATCCATGAGGTTAATTCGTGACTTCTTTATATATTCTAAAAAGTTCTTTAGGGGTTTCAGGATATATCTGTCTAGCTAAACATTGAAATTGTAATTTATCTCTAGGATTTTTAAATGCCACAATGTATTTTGTATTTAGTGATATGTCTCGGGTGTGAGTAGATTTATGAAATATATTTTGTGTTACAACAATTCCAGATAAATTTCGATGATGAAATCCTTTGGTAAAAAGTTCACATACATTTTTATTAAATGCCCCCATCATCAAATCATCTAATACCAAAAGTATAGGTTCATTATTTTCATTTTCAATGGAGCCAGGTACCCCATTATAATATTCAATATTGGTAAAATTTGGTTTCGCTTGCTCTTCACCGTAACACCATATTATTCTATCTATTGAAATACTTATTAAGTTCTTCCTTCCATTTATTGATTTTTCAAAAATGTTGTTTTACCCGATCCTGAGGGACTACAAATAAGCATCGTAAAAGGATAAACAAATTGTGTAAACATTTTGATAAAAGTTTTTTTGTTTATTCAATGCTAATTATCAAAAATAAATTGTTCTAATGATTTTTTTCCTGGTCCCGTTTTTTAGCGTAGTCCTTTTCAAAATGAGTATCAGAACCACAATAGTTGCAGTATATAAGTTGACTGTATCCTTTTTTACGAGGATCTTTTCCAAAGATGCGATCCATTTTGCTAAAACAACTTCTCAATTAAAGTACTAAAATCATACTGTTTATTAAAGTAATTTATACATATGATTCTCGGTTATAGTATATATCGTAATTGCAGTTTTCTAAAATTACAAAAAGCTTAAATAAATTATTTAGAGCACATCTAAGCTTAAGTTTTTTGTGAATTTTACAGTTGGTAAAAAAATTAGGATAACATGTCAGGCTCTTTCCTTCATCTATATCGATAATATTATTCGATAGAAACTTGAATAAAAATTCCTTTTTTACTTCGCCACGTACAATTATATTAGAAAACTTGTTTAGTGGAGAAAGTACATCGCTTAAGGGGAGGGTAAGGTCAAATCATGCGAAAAAAGCCATGTTTTTGTGATTTTTTTCCTGACGACACAGTTAAAATTTATTTATTCAACCAACGGTATATTAAAGTATGACATTTGAAGAATGTTCTATCAAATTTTTACAAAAAAATATTTAAAAATATGGCAATGGTAGCAATTGTCCGGACGTGACGCCAAAAAAAGTTGAATTGTGGTGCCCCTCATAACTCGGTGCTGGATCATTTGTAATCAAAAAATTAAAATTCATTCGTTAGATAATAGTTCGCCCCAGGTAACGCTGTAAAGGTTTTTTGAAAATTGCAATTTTTTAATTTTTTCGAAGACTTTGAAGTGAAAAACTCAATTTTTTGGGAAAAAATCGGTTAATTTGTCATTGCCAAATCAAAATTATGAACAAAAAAAAAAAACTCAACAGCGTTACCTCGTAAAATATGTACAGAAATAGTGTTAAAAATTTCAAAAGGATCGGTGCAGTAGTTTTGAAGTTATGAGGGGCACCGACTTTGAAAACGTGAGTTGTGGGAATAACGCTTTAAAGTTTTAAACAAAAAAAATCCAGTGTAAAACGTTTGCAAGCAACTTTGTCAATAACTAATAACTTCGTCAATTTTGCTTTAATTGACTTGAAATTGTGACACAATATTCTTCAGATATTTAAAAATAAAAAAAAAATGAAAAAAAAAAAATTGAATACCTTACCCTCCCCTTAGGCAGTTAAAGGGTATTTCTCCTTCCATACAGTCCAATCCGTTAATCCGTTAATGTTTTTTCGATGAATATTATGTTTTTTGAATATTATGGAGGTTTGAAGTGAAGGAAGTTTAGTATTACAGTTCCTCCAGGCATGAAGGCCAATTCCTTAACAAAAATTTGATTGTTATTTCCAACAACATATTGAAAATGTACTATAACGGAATTTGATCTATCAAATTTAGTCATTTTAGAATGAGTTTTAAATGTAAACTGACTTTGGTATCTACATTTTAGGTCTTTATATACCATTAATTTTATTATATAATTGTTTATGTATATGCATTATGTAATATATAATATAAAAGTTGCCCTCACATCTTAGGATTTTATATATGGATATATATTTCATTTCATTATGTAATACATAATGTATAATATACATATATATATATATGTATATACGGCATACTAAGCCCTTTATAAACCACACATTTTAGTAACTAAGTTCAGTTTGTTAATAATATTCTGATTCAATGGATACAATCCAAGCTAAAAGAGATAGAGCCATAAGAAAAAAACAGAACTATGAAGTTATATTTGGTTTTGAATATTTTGTGGCTCAAAATTTGAAAATAAAATGTGGATTTTCGACATCTAGAAAATTTACTCCAATGATTTGGATGCAGCAGCACAAAAACAATTATATTGGATTTGATAAAGAATAATGGATGCAACTGCTTACATACAAGGAATTTATACAATTAAAGATTGATCAGTATGACTTCCTAATGTCTGATACAATTTTGGGTCACCTTATTTTATCAACTATTAAATGTAATTTCAGATTTAGAAAATCAGATAAACAATATGTTCTGATACTAAATCAATTCGGTTATAAAATTGAAATAGATAGTGACACTTTTTTTTTATTTATTTATTTATTATTAACAATGATCTGTTATTTCTATATTATTATACCTAAGAGTAAGGATAAATTAAGTTAAAAGACTTCATAATTCACACAATATTTCATAATTTTGGATTTAATTACATCTAGGGATAGTTCAGGGGACAATAAATGGGACAATGAGTTATAATGTTTACAAATAACGCGAAATGGATCGTGTTCCGCAAAATTAGACCTAGAAATCGGTAACCAAAGGGGTCGGAAGGATCTAGTTACTCTATTAGGCACAGAAAAAATTTATTTTTTAAGAAGTACTTGTGAGTCAACCTGTCCAAGAAAAAGCACATGAAGTAGCATAACCCCAGCACAAGTACGGCGCTCTTTTAAAGGAGGTAGGTTTAGTAGTTTTAACCGGCCATTATACGACGGGAGGGAAGTGGCAGTATCCCAGTTTAAGCTTTTTAACGAAAGAAACTGCTTTTGGACTGATTCAATCCTCCTTTGGTGAACAAAGTATTGCGGACTCCAAAAGCTAGAACAGTATTCCAAGATAGGACGAACCAACGATACGTATAGAGTTTCAGTTGTGAAAGGATCATCAAATTCTTTAGACCAACGTTTGATAAAAGCTAGCACACCTCTGGCCTTATTAACTGTTAGTGATATGTGTTCGTTGAAGGACAACTTGTTGTCAAAAGTGACTCCAAGATCGTTAATAAAGGAAACACGATCTAAGACGTTATTCCCAAGAGAGTACGAAACGATGTAAGGCACACTGCGATTGAACGTCATAACCTTACACTTAGAGCAGTTAAGCAAAAGGAGATTGTTTGAGCACCACAAGAAGACTTCGTTAAGGTCTAGTTGCAGGTGCCTATGAAGGAAATGGTCTAAGAAAGAAATACATAACTTGACATCATCAGCATACATAAATGTAGTAGCATAGTTTACAACACTACGTAAATCGTTAAAAAAAGAACGAACAGAAGAGGTCCTAAGTGACTACCTTGTGGGACACCAGATGAAACGTTTATAATCTGTGATGTACTGTTTTAAAAAAAAACACGCTGCGTGCGGTTCGATAGATAGGAGGTCAACCACTGTACTATTTGTGGAGAAAACCCCATAAGACACAGCTTATGAAGGAGGAGATGTTGGTTTACAGAATCAAACACTTTGCTAAAGTCAGTGTATACCACATCAGTTTGCATGCGGCTCAGAAAACCTCTGTGGATAAACGAAAAGAATTCAAGAAGGTTAGTTGTGGTAGAGCGATGCTTGACAAAACCATGCTGTGAAGTGGAAATAATACTTTTACAAAAATGTTGCAGTTGGAAAGTAACCAGTTTCTCAAGCAGTTTGGGAATCGCAGATAGCTTAGCAATCCCCCGGTAGTTCTCAATAAGTGCTTTAGAGCCTTTCTTGTGAAGCGGAATAATAAAAGATTCGTTCCATCTCTTGGGAAGACATGCCAGCTCCAAGGATAGGTTGAATAAGATAGTGAGAGGATAGCAAAGGATATCAGAACAGTACCTTAGAACACAGCTAGGAACATTGTCAGGACCAGCAGAGAATGATATATCTGTTGTTGAAAGAGCTTCGAACAGATCCTGAATTCGAAATTTTGAAAAGTAAATATTGTTTATATGTGGTAATTTATAAGGATAAGAAGAATTGTGGTTATATGAATCGGACGAATAGGCGGTTTGAAAAAATGACGCAAAGAGATTAGCAATACCATGCTCAGAAGAATGTGAAGTATTTTTATATGATAGGGAAGGAGGAAAAAGTTTTGATTAAGTTTTTGATTTACGTTTCATATTGACAAAAGAGTAGAAGGAGCTCGGATCATTACGAAAGTTTACCTTACAATTCCTGATATACTGCTTATAGAGTTGATCGTTGATAATAATAAACTGGTTGCGAACATAAAGAAAGTTTGACAAGTGGCACATCGATCCTGACTTAAGAAACTTTTTGTAAGCTCTGGATTTCCTGTTCTTAAGACGAGAAAGGTGTTTATTATACCAAGGTGGTTTTGTAGACAATGATACTGGGACTTCCGAAACAAATTTGTTCAAGGCATTATGAATTATTTCGTAAAACGAATCCGTAGCTGCTTTAATTGTGTTTATAGATGAAAGAAAATTCCAATCTATTTCAGCTAAATGATTCCGAAGGGCCATTAAATCAGTCTTTCTGAAGCATTTGAAACGAGGTTTAGCATTAAAGCAAGCATCATTGTGAGGCACAACAATTAACACCGATGCTAATAGTGTAGGATGGTGAAAGTCTTCAGGAAACGATAGCGGCGGGGACCGAATGACTGTCACGGAGGATGACACATTAGAAAAAATATGGTCCAGAAATCTGGCATGAGTGTTATGAATTGGATTAATTTGGAGCAGGGCAAGATCGGTTAAGCTATCGATAAAGTCGTTATGACAACTGGAAAGCAAGGAATTGTCTACCTCAGACGGGATCCAGGAAATGATGGGAAGGTTGAAATCTCCCATGATTAGGATTAAATCACGGTCCTTGGCCAACGAAGAAACAGACCTAATGGCATCAAGATGGTGAAAGTACACAATATCTTCAGCCATGGGAGGAATGTAGGAACAGGTCAGGAAAATATGAGACGAGCCAGTTAAAATTTTCACCGCAATGAACTCAATTCCAAACTCGTTCGTGAAAAGAATAATTTCAGTAACAGCAATGAGGACACCACCTGCAAAAGTTGGACGATCCAATCGAAACACTATGAATTTGGAAACAAGAATTTCATAATCAGAGACAGAGGAGTTAAGCCAAGTTTCAGTAAGCACGATAGCATCAAAATCAAAAGAAGCACTCTTTGTAAAAAACTGGCTCAGCTTACCCAGAATACTTCTAACGTTTTGATAGCAGCAGGAAAATACTATGTTATTCAGTTTTTTGAAGCAGTTTCTGCAGGGATAGGATTCTGAGCGTCTTTTGCTAGGAATTCATGAATGATATTGTGCTCAGGCCAAGCTACAGGATCAAGTGCTTTTTCAAGGTAGGAATCAGGTAGAACTATTTTAAAAGAAGAAATAGAACGCTTATGCTTAAAGTTAAACTTAAAAACAGCTATTTCATTAGGAGCTACCTTAAGATGATTTAACAGGTGACTCCTGACATCATCAACAGTAGCATCCGGCATAAGCCGAGAGACAAAAATGGCCTTACGAGAAGCAACCGCCCTCAGCGTAAGTCCAGAAGATCTAACTTCAGGCGCCACACCAACCAGAGGCCTTGGAGACATCACAGCTAGAGCAGAGGGTAGATTGTCCAACGATGGGGGTTGTTCAACGATGTCCAACGATGGAGGCTCCAAGATGAGAGGTGGCTCGAGATTTGTACTTGGTACGCTGATCGCTTCTTGCAAGGGATAAATATTAGAGTGCCCTGAAGGAAGGCTCATCAAGTCTTTTGGTACTGGAAAAGCATAAGTAGGTAGACAAGTAGGCGACGGTAAAATGTTTGGTGTTGAAAATTCATCGACTTGTACAGCATGGGATGTAGGGGTATTCAGTAATTTAGCAGTCAGCAGGTTGTTGTTCGGAATTTTTCGTCTGGGGGATTCGCTTAACAACTTTAGCCCAAGGAATTGAGTTTCAAGAGCGAGGAATTGCTCATTAAGGGCCGAGAATTGCTTGCGGACATCTAGGAAACCATTTCTCGTCTGTTTCATAACCCTTTACATGGCAATAACTCCGATTTTCTTGATTTTTTTTTGTTCGGTAGATAAATAAATATAAAAAATACACTTCTTTTTATTTTTTTTAAGGTTGGTTTTTCTTAATTTTTTTACAAAAAGCAAAAAAAATATAATTTTTTAAACTGAGCGAAATTAATGATTTAATTGTATAATAATGCAATAAACACAAAAACTCAATAATATACAAATAAATATAATATTTACATGTTTTCAAACATTAATTGAATCAACTATACAA
Source organism: Drosophila parabipectinata (assembly GCA_018153455.1). Lineage (NCBI taxonomy): Eukaryota > Metazoa > Arthropoda > Insecta > Diptera > Drosophilidae > Drosophila > Drosophila parabipectinata. Next base: position 62,275 of record JAECYA010000512.1, on the reverse strand, counting down.
TTTTTTTTGATTTTTTATATTTTGGATCAGAAACTGCACAACCAATTCAGATTACCACATTCACCAAATTGGTTGGAAAAGTAATCACCTGTTAAGTATTGGACAGAATTCTGAGTGATCAACACTTTTTATATAGAAAACGAAAGTTTCTGAACTGTATAAAAAAGTTTTTATACAGTTTTGTAACGCAGTTTGATAAATAATTGAATTTAAACGGTATGATGCAGATCTGCATCACCACCATGTAAAGGGATAAAAGTCCGCATCTCTGACTCAATTTCTCTACAAGCGATGCAAGACCATGTCAGGCCCATTTTCTTGTTGATAAGGTCACTTATCCGTCCATTGTGTCCTCCTCCAGCGCATTTAATATGTGAGCAATTATTGCAGAGCCAACAAGACAGGTATGAGTCACCCGTAATGGTTCCACCAAATTCACATTTTTTTGCTGTGCAAGTAATGCTCATTTTTGACTTCTTTGTTGAAGGATTGCAGACCACTGTAGTAGCGTGTAAAGAATTTGGGCTCTCTGAAGCACTCTGTAGCCGAGAGTGGACGATCAGATCGGATGTAAGAGATGACGTTACAAAAGAGATGCGCAACGAAGGTTCGGCGTCGTGAAGAACAAGAAACTCCACAGAAACTATGATGTAACTGGTTACGTCCGGAGAGTACAGCTCGGAGAGACTTATGTTGGAGAATATAGTTAAAGCGCAACAGAGATAACTTTAACCGATTAAATGTATAAATTGGAAATAAATAGTTCAATGAACTTATTAAGTCGAATTTATTTTTAGGGATTAATTGTTATATTTCAACTTGTCGCAGAAGGAGAAAGCTTGAGTTAAAGATCGAAAATAATTGCAAACTGGCAAGAGCGATCGAAGAAACACCTCCGGTTACGGCAAGTGAATATATAGAACTTGAAGATCATTAATTCGCCTAGCTATATTTTTAACTACATTTTTATGTTGGAACACTATATTAAAACAGCAACTATCCTATCTGTACTATAATCATATCATTCCGAAGTGTGTCTCTTTACAAAAATTCGATATTCAATTATCCGATTTAGATGGTAACTATGATAAAAATGTTCAAATAAATTTAACACGTTTATCACTCTTTAAAAGTATTTAAAAGAAGTTCTAGGTTTGATTGATCACTGATCAAAGTTAATTTTCAAAATGAAAACTTTTGTTTGTGATCTCTGTATAGAAAGTCCTTCCTTTAAATATCGGTATGGATTAAAACGTCACATTCTAAAAAAACACAACTTCAGCAAAACAAAAGCACGATCCTCATACTATAATTGCTACTTCTGTCCTGAAGTGAAAACGTACTGGCTCCGAAGTGAATTATACAACCATTTCTTAATGGATCATCCAACGATATTAATGGAAATAATTAACTTAACACGAACTTCAAAATATTTCTTTTAAATTTCAATTATTGTTTTTCATTTAATTTCGAATAAATTTGAACTAAACCTTGATAAAAATAAAGTCCAAAAGTAATAAATCCAATAGTACATTTTTTTTTTTAAATTTTTATTTTTCATGAAATAAAAATAATTATATAATAATGAAATATGAAAATATAGTCTTTTATTTATTCATTATTTATAAGCCAATCAATTAAAATTTTATCAAATTCCTCATCCATTAAACTTATATAATTATCATTTCCGCCATTTATTTCAAAAAATATGTGGTCATCGTCCGGGAAAGAAAATTCTGTTGATGATTTTTCCTCTCCCTCGGGGGTCTCCGGAATGAAGCACGGAGAAACGGGTATGTCGTTGTCGTCGAATTCCTCGAATATATTTTTTTGAGAGTCCGGGGCATACGTTTTATCCTCGATGGTAGTTGCTAAATAATCCCATGTTGGTTCAATAAATCGTCTATGGATGACAGAGAATCATCCTCTAGATTCTTGAAAAGCTCTTCTAATTTCTAACTCGCTCATATTTTTGGTTTTTATTTTTTGTAAAAAAGAAAAAGCGTAAAAATTGCTTTAGCCGGCAAGGCAAGATTTATACTAAAAATTTGATTCTTAGCATAAACCTCAAAACCTATTGATCCTCGAAAACGGAAAACAGGTACTTGTGTTTGAATGTATTGGTATCATCAATACATGTACATGAGTTAACGCATCAAAACCACCCCAATTTTCCACACATTTTTCCGAAAAGATAACGCTTAGAGCCTAGAGCCTACAGTAGGGACTAAATAGGCAATCGGCTGATTTCTTGCGTCATATCCGTGTATGCATGTATATGTTGGTGGGAACGTAAATCCACAATCCAATATACACTCACATATATAAATACTCCTAAGAAAAAAATACATATTGACCTTTCATCCGACCCTGACATAAATATGTCTCCTGCAAGAAAGTGATAAAATCGCAGAGATCGCAGCAGGTCAATTGGTTCCTTTTTTTTTTCTTGACCCTTCAGGGTGGATTTTCACTTTTCTACGAAAAGGTTTTCTTGTGATATACTTACTCCTTGTAAAATTCTGTATTATATTTTATATTATAAAATTAAATTTCTTTATATAAGTCCGAGTTAATTTAAAATTAATTAAAAAAGAATTGGAGTCAAAAATCCTTTTAAATGATATGCAACACCATAATAAAATTTTGGAAATTATTTTTTAAATAATTATTTGTTCTTCATCATTAATTTTAAATTAATTACAAACGAATTGTAGTAAAATATACTTTTAAATGAACTGCAGCAACATGAATATAATTTTTGTAAATAAGCATTTTTTTTTGTTCATCAATTTTATTTATTTTTTCACGATCCTGAATCTTATTTATTATTTCACGATCCTGAATCTTAGACAGGTATCTAAAAAGGGCAGTTGAATTTGTAGGGAATTAGGCAAACGGCGTATAAGCGGCAGAAAAATTTTAGTAGTATGTAATTAGGCAAACTGACCAACCCTCCACCTCTTCTTTGGCCACTAAAAACTAGTTTCCTCACTAACTCTTACCTATCAGAATACTAGGGGCTACGTAGCAAACTCCCCAAGCTATATTCTGATAATTCTTTCTTTGCATCCCATATAATAGCATTTACAGAAACTTGGTTAAATCCGGAGATCTTTAGCTCCGAAGTTTTTCCAAGTAAGTACACCACTTTTAGACGGGATCGATCTCATCGAAGAGGAGGTGGAGTCCTCATTTCGGTAGACTCTACTTTTGCTTCTGAAGAGGTGAAATCCCATGAGTTTGGTGACATAGAATTTATTTGCGTTAAAATCACTATGTCCGTGAAAGCTTTATACATTACATGTTCATATATACCTCCTATGTCTGAACCGCCCACATATTGGCAGCATTTGTCCGCCATTCGTTACGTCTCTAATCTTATGACGGATCGTGACCAACTCGTAGCGGTTGGAGACTTTAATATCCCAGAATTAATCCCAGAATTTTTTGACTCATGTGTGCCTTGGAAACATCCGTCCGCTTCAACAAATCCTCCTTGGTATACAAGGTGCCTCACTAACCTAAAACATAAAAAAATAAGCTTTTACTTAAATATAAAAAAACCTGCAGTAGTGTTGATTTCTCAAGATACCTACTAGCTCGGTCGAATTTTACCGTGCATAACGCTGAATGTTATAGGAATTATATTGACCGCTCCCGGATTCAATTTACTCAGGATCCAAAGCAGTTTTATAATTTTGTAAACACTAAGCGTAAACACGTATCTTTTTCACCCCTGCTTACGTTTGAACATTCCTCTGCGACTTCGGACCAGGCCATTGCCGATCTATTCGCAGAATTTTTTCAAACAACTTATTCTCCTCCTAAATTGACTGATCAGCCTTACGCATATAACATTCAATCAGCAAATCTTATTTTCTGTCCGTTTTTTTTCTGAGAACAACTTATTATCTGGTCTTTACCCTTAGTAAAACCCATTTATTCGCCAGGCTCCGACGGAGTACCAGGGTGTGTGCTAAAATATTGCGCCAGGGCTCTGTGCAAACCTCTTCTAAGACTTTTCAACTTATCTTTGGAAACCTCGATTTTTCCCCTTAAGTGGAAGGAATCATTCATAATTCCCCTACATAAAAAAGGGAAAAAGTCCGAGGCTGCCAACTACAGCATCTCTAAGTTGTCTGCAATTCCAAAGTTATTTGAAAAATTAATTACCACTCATTTGCAACACCTTTGCTCTTCGATTATCACTCCTTGTCAGCATGGCTTTATTAAGCGTCGCTCCACCACCACAAACTTATTGGAGTTGACATCCTTTGTCATAGATGGCTTTTGTAAGGGATATCAAACCGATGTAATTTACACAGACTTCAGCAAAGCATTTGATTCAGTTAATCACTCACTCTTGTTGAGTAAACTGAATATGCTGGGTTTTCCTAAAGACCTCTTAACGTGGATCTCCAGCTACCTAGATGGAAGGACACAAAGAGTCTTATTTAAAAACATACCGTCCCGTCTGGTCCGTGCTACATCCGGCGTCCCTCAAGGAAGTCATCTTGGCCCGTTATTATTTACGCTTTTTATAAACGACTTGCCCCCTGCTTTAACGAACTCTCTAGTTCTTATGTATGCAGATGATGTAAAGCTTTGTCTTCAGTATAAATCCATCTCTGCCCAATGCAGTCTTCAATCTGACCTTAATAACTTTCAAAAATGGTGTTTAGCTAATGATCTAATACTTAATGAATCAAAATGCAAACATATGTCTTTTTATCGTTCTTGCCCTCTGCAAGCTACTTATTCTATTAATGGGATTGCCTTAGAAAAATTAACCCAGGTGAATGATCTCGGCATCCTATTAGACATCAAACTTAAATTTGCCGACCATATTTCCTTAATGGTTAATAAGGCTAAAGGAGTCCTTGGTTTTATCAAAAGGTGGTCAAAAGAATTTAATGACCCCTATATAACCAAAACATTATTTATTTCCTTGGTCCGTCCTATACTAGAGTACGGTTCATGTGTCTGGAGTCCCCAATATGGAGTACATAAGGACCGCATAGAATCCGTACAAAAGAACTTTTTAATATTTGCACTTAGAGGTCTATACTGGGATGCAAATCTTCAGCTTCCTTCCTACAGTAGCAGACTTTTACTTATAAACTTACCTAGCTTAAAAAATCGTAGGACAATGCTCGGAGTAGTTTTTCTGCATAACCTTATTAACGGGGATGTAGATAGCCAGCATTTACTAACACGCTTAAATTTCAACATTTCTAATAGAAGGACTCGAAACTTTAGTCCTCTGTTCCTTAGCCGTTGTAGTTTGACATATGCACTGCATGACCCTTTTAGGGCATTATATTCGAACTACAATGGTCTCTACTCTATAACATCTCTTTCCTGTCCCTCTAATTTAAAATATAGAATTTTAAATTTCCTTACTAACTCCTCTTAGCTTAACAAATTTCAATTAGCTCAATATGTACTAACAAATCGTTTCTCGAGCGCCCCTCGGTCGTCTGGGCCTCTAAGCTATATGATGAATACAGGAATGCTAGCTGATGCTCTTATTGATGCACAAGCCATTTCCAAATTCTGAAAGACCGCGGAAAAAAAAAATAAGGAATCATTAATCTCTAAGACCTCACACATTAACAATAAAAAATAAGTTTTTTTTTAAAATAAAAATGAGTAAGCAACAAGTTGTTGATGAAATACATAAAACTTGTAGAAACAATTTTTTACGTCGAAAGTTTGTTCAAAAAGCGTTGCATGATACTTGGCAAATTGATTTGGTTGAAATGATCCCATATTCCAATCAGAATAATGGATATAAATATTTACTAACGGTTATTGATACGTTTTCAAAATATGCTTTTGCTAAGCCTGTAAAATCAAAATCGGCAATGGATGTTGCAACTGTTATGAAATCTATATTGAAAGATTCCAAATACAAGCCAAAAAATATACATTCCGATCAAGGAAAAGAATTTTTTAATCAACTCTTTAAAGAACTTATGAAGAAAAATAATATAAATCATTATCATACATTTACACACCTTAAGGCTTCGATTTGTGAACGATTTAACAGAACTTTAAACAAGAAAGGAAAGCTAACTTCGGGCGGAGCCGAAGTTTATATACCCTTGCAGTTAAAACCGGATATATATCGCAAACATCGGATATAGTTGGCCGATCCTTATGGGAATAGGAATATATAATCCAATTTATTACAATACAAAATCTAAAAAAAGTGCCAAACTTCTATCTACAAAAATACGAAAGTTGATATTTCAACAAAATACCATTTCCGATCGTTCAGTTATATGGCAGCTATAGGATATAGTCTGCCGATCCTAATGAAATGTTGTAGGTTGGATCAACTGTCTAAAAATAGAATCTGCATTAAATTCCAGCTTTGTATCTTCAAAAACACGAAGGTTGGGTCATTTCCGATCGTTCAGTTATATGGCAGCTATAGGATATAGTCGGCCGATCCTTATGAAATTTGGTATGTCGTAATGTTTTGCCAAAAAGAGCTGTTATGTCAAATCTGAACTCTAACTCTAAAAACACCGAAGTTATACCATTTCCGATCAATCAGTTATATGGCAGCTATAGGATATAGTCGGCCGATCCGGACCGTTCTGATTTATATACTGCGTGCAAAGGAAAGAAGGGTGTGTGCAAAGTTTCAAGACGATAGCTTTAAAACTGAGAGACTAGTTCGCGTAGAAACAGACAGACAGACGGACAGACAGACGGACAGACGGACATGCTCATATCAACTCAGGAGGTGATCCTGATCAAGAATATATATACTTTATAGGGTCGGAGATGTCTCCTTCACTGCGTTGCACACTTTTGACCAAAATTATAATACCCTCTGCAAGGGTATAAAAATAGGATGTGGAAAATGTTTAGTTTTAATGGAAATTATCGATAAGACTACAACCATTCTTACCACAGAACTATAAAAATGAGGCCAATCGATGTTTGCAAACAGAATGAAGAGTTTATTTTGAAAACATGTTATAACATTGTTAAGGTATTTCCAAGGAATAAATATGTAGTAGGAGACCATGTTAAAATAAGCAAATACAAGGGTGTATTTGTTAAAGGATATAAACCTAACTGGACAACTGAACCATTTACAATTTCAAAAATTAAGACTACATTCCCAGTTACTTACGAGCTCATTGATTATAAAGGTGACCCTATAAAAGGTACATTTTATGAAGCTGAAATTCAAAAAGTTAAAGACAAAAGTGCATTCCTAGTTGAAAAGTAATAAAAAGAAAAAAAGACCAAATTTTTGTAAAATGGTTAGGTTTTGATGAAACACATAACTCATGGTTAAATAAAAACAGATTTATTAAAATAAAATTTTACAAATTGGAATTTATTTATACAAATTATACATTCATATATACATTTTTAATTTTTATTATTATTATTAATTTTTATATATTTATTTATTTATTTTTATTTTTATTAATTTTTTTTTTTTTGTGTCTTATTTAATAATTATTATTAATATTTAATATTAAATATTATATTATATTTAATATAATATTTAATATTTTACTGATTGCTTAACACTCTTAACTTTCTTTGTATATATTCGTCATTGTCTTCTACCAAAAATGAATATGCTTTAGCTTTAAGACCCGCGAAAGAGGTCATAATTTTTCCAGCATTTTCATCTTTGAATAAGCCTAATTCTTTGTTGTTAGCTTGAATTGTGTTGAATCGGTTTCCTGACTCATAATTTGATGTGTCAAAACGGCTAGAATTTTTTTTTTATCATTTTGTATATATCCTCTTTACAGGAAACTATAAAAGAGTCTGTATCCATATATATTATTTTGGCTGTGGGACATTCTACTAGTAAAAAGTTATAATAGTAATCAAACATTAGCCATTTGGACAAATTAAGAACTATAAAACCAATATAAATAGGCTTATCGTACATAATTAAAGTCTTTGCTAAGTCTTTGCTCTTTGCTGCTAAATTTTCTCCAAAAATTTCTACACTATGAAAATTATTTCTTGCAACAAGTTGTCTAAGCCCTGGAGAGTTTTGCGCAGATTCATACCGAGATACTAGCGTTATTTCTCGACGCTTTTCTACGTTTTCCATGGTTTTCCCGTATACTGCATTGTTCATCAATTTATACAAATTTTTTTCAAATTCACTTTTTGCGGTTTTTCTATGTTTTGTATTTAAATCTATATAGGGCTTTAACCAGTATGATTGACTAAAAGATATGATTCTGTGAATTTTCTTTAATTTTAATCCATGTGTTAGACATAGTTGAAGCTGTTTTAAATGAATAATATAAAACTCCTTGGAATTTAAATCTGCAAATAATTTGGGCTGTTTTCCCCCTGGTGGAACTTTATTTTCGGGACAAAATGGTAAACTATTATGTTTGTCATGAATTTCGTCAGGATATTCTAAATCTACTTCTAAAATATACCGTGTCTCCTGAGGAATCAGTATTTTGTACATCAAATGAATTAGATTCATTTTCGTTTAAAAATTTAAAATTTGAAATTGGGAGTTTTTGGCTCATAGCCCAACCATATAAATTATTTGCGTCAATATACGACAAATAATTTGTTGTTTTCGTTTTATCATAATTTCTCATGTACTCATTATTTTCCTTTGAAATTCTTTGAGTACATTGAGTCAGTCCTCCACGTACACCTCTTTTTACAAAATTGTACATGTTCGGATCACTTATCAATTCTAGTTCTACTTTTGTAGAACTTCTACTTTTTTGTTTTTTCTACTTCAGCATAGCATCCCATGAAATAGATGGGGCTGAAACATAATTAACAGGGTCTAATTTATATATTCTTGTACATATATTGCGGAAGTTTTCAAAAACGTCTGCTAAAATTAAAACGTCACTCTCCAAATACAGTTTCATGTAGTCTTTTAAAGTTCTACACTGAAACGAACTCCAAATTTCTTTAGCGAAATTGTATTCGCTAACACTACACTCTTCGTCCTTTAACGAATTATAAAAGGATTCCCTACGAGGAAGTTCGGTTTCATTGAATTTTTCAAAACTATCTAAATAATCATAGTGAAATACTCCCTTTCTTCTCATTTGCTAAACTTCCCTCCACTAAATTTTGATTTTAATATTTTAAAATCTTTATCTTCCATGTTGGAAGCTAATTTTTCTAAATTTGAATTTAAAATCTATTGGAATCTATGTACTTTATAGTATAATTAGTCTTTCCCTTTTCAAAAATAGTTTGATTTAGTGCAATATATAACTCTTTAGTGGAGGGAATTGGTTTCAATTTACCCCCTAGGGCATTAATAAATAGGTGGATATAATATGTAGATAAATTATGAAAAACTACAGGGAAATAAGCTTTTAACTTAAAACTATCTTTACAACTTTTATGGATAGGTCCTTGGTATTTACCCGTGAACTGGTTAAAATATTGTACGCGCTCATCCGTACTGATGGCCTCTTCACACGCATAACAGTTCCCATGCTCCTGGTAGTCTTCGTCGCAGATGTCGAAGTTGTATATAGGTTTTTTTTGACCCTTCCAGTATTTATTATATAAAACCATTGTCTCCTCTTCCAAAGTTTTTACAAACACCTTCATACAGTCATGCCCTGTAATTTATAAAAAGGAATAAAAATAATATTATTATTAATTTTAAAACTTATAATTTTATGATTTGAATTTATTTACCTTCATAGGTCCATAATTTATTCAGATGCGGATTTAATTTATGAGCCACATAAAACGAAACAGCACATGCTGTATGTTTCTGTACAGGCTTGGTGTAAGAGGCGTTTGGATTATTAGAGGCTGTGTGGTAATTTTCCAAAACCGCCTCAATATCCGCATAAATTACCACTGGTGGTGACAGTTTTTTAGAAAAATTCTCAAATTTGGTTTTTGTGTTCGGTTGGGGGTACAATGCAGCCACTTTACCGCACTCCTTAATATTGTGGGTCTTGTTTGTGGTGCAATAAAATTGTAGGCAATTTCTACAAAAGTATCGTTCCGAATTTGAGTTATTTACTTGTGATTTACACAATGTTTTTATACTTGTTATGTATGCATAATGCAAACAATTTTCTTTAGGATTTTCTATACCCAATAAATCAATATGATTGCTTTTAACTTTTTTAGTCCTAATTGTAGGACCTTCTATGCGACCGTTATAAATTTCATATACATTTATGCTGTAATTTGAGTTATTTTTCTCGAACAGCTTTATTCCATCCTTTGTAATGGAAAACTCTATTCACGAAAAGTTTAATCTTTTTTGATCATATTTTATAATGGGTTGGCTAATATCCAAAGTTCCATAAAATTAAGTTCTGGGCAGTTTTTCGCGAGCTGATTTTTTTTTGCGCTGATGTATCAAAATTTATTTGTATGTGTTTCATATATGCTATGTGAGCCAAAATGCACCACTTAAAACAATAAATGTCATTATTTTTAACATTTATGAGAGCATTTCTTTTTCTTATGCTCTTAGGTGCTTCAACATATCCTGAACCAGGAAGGTGCTCAAGCTTTAATATTTGTATTTCATAAAATGTAAAATGCTTAATAGCCCATCCAGAATCCCTTCCTGGAATTCATCGGCTTTTGCAATTAACATTTCGTTATCGTCATTTAAAATGTATTCGATGTCGTTATATGAGCTGACGTAAATTGCTTTATAGTTTGTTGAGAAATGTTTTGTTTCTTCTTGCATCTTATCAGCTTCTTCAGTTGGTTTTACATATTTTCCATGAACTGATATACGCACTTTTATAGCTCTTAATTCGCTAAGTGCATATTTTATAATGTTTAAAAGATTATTTTTACATCCATTGTAAAATTCTTTTAAATCTAGATCGCGCACTCCGAATACTTTATACTTTTTGTGTAAAAAGTATCACTTTGTGTTATAGGAAAAATGTTAGCATTTTGCCACACAAGTTTCCTTAATGCTGCTCTATGATTTGAAGAATGTAAATGAATTCTTTCCTCAACGAAAGCATAATGTTGCTTACAATCGGGACAAAAATTCGTCTCAGCAATTGTGCGGTCTAGTGCCCCAGCCCTTTTGATGTTGATGGCTGTTCTTCAAAATCCATGGGTTGCCCCTCTTGAGGGCTAGTTTCCTTGGGCACACCAGCCTTCCGTTTTACAGCTGATGATACATTGAATATACTATGTTTTGCAGTAGTTCCTTGCATCCTGATTCCTTGGATTTTTGGTTGTTGATTTTCATCCTGTTTTTTGGACACCGTTGTTCGCGAACGATACAAAACTTTCACCAAACCGTTGGCCTGAGTTTTTTGTTCATCTTCGAGAAGGCATTTCGCGGTCCTTCACATCGCTGAGTTAACGCATGAAAACAACCCCAATTTTCCCCCAATTTGTAGGTAATTAAGCAAGCGGCGTACGACGTAAATTTAGTGGCGCCATCTATGGGTCAAGTTCTTGTAAAATTGGGCAGCGCCATCTACCGTAATATTTTATACGCTACGCCCTCTATTGTCATAAAAGCAAACGATCATGTCAAAAATTTAACTTGCCAGAATCATCACGGTCTATGTTTTCTACATTTTCTGATATCTTGCATTGGTTTCCATTAAGAGAAATATGCATGTAAAGAAAAGATCATGTAAAATGAAACTTGCCAGGATCATCGCCGTCTATGTTTTCTACATTTTCTGATATCTTGCATTGGTTTCCATTAAGATAAATATGCATGTAAAGAAAAGATCATGTAAAAATGAAACTTGTCAGGATCATCGTTTGCCTAAATGCATACTACTAAAATTTTTTTGCCGCTTATACGCCGTTTGCCTTATTCCCTGCAAATTTAATTGCCCACTTTAGATACCTGTCTAAGATTCAGGATCGTGAAATAATAAATAAGATTCAGGATCGTGAAAAAATAAATAAAATTGATGAACAAAAAAAAATGCTTATTTACAAAAATTATGCAGTTCATTTAAAAGTATTTTTTACTACAATTCGCTTGTAATTAATTTAAAATTAATGATGAAGAACAAATAATTATTTAAAAAATAATTTCCAAAATTTTATTATGGTGTTGCATATCATTTAAAAGGATTTTTTACACCAATTCTTTTTTAATTAATTTTAAATTAACTCGGACTTATATAAAGAAATTTAATTTTATAATATAAAATATAATACAGAATTTTACAAGGAGTAAGTATATCACAAGAAAACCTTTTCGTAGAAAAGTGAAAATCCACCCTGAAGGATCAAGAAAAAAAAAGGAACCAATTGACCTGCTGCGATCTCTGCGATTTTATCACTTTCTTGCAGGAGACATATTTATGTCAGGGTCGGATGAAAGGTCAATATGTATTTTTTTCTTAGGAGTATTTATAAATGTGAGTGTATATTGGATTGTGGATTTACGTTCCCACCAACATATACATGTATACACGGATATGACGCAAGAAATCAGCCGATTGCCTATTTGCTCCCTACTCATAAAGAATGATTTCACTGAACAATTTTTAAGCACCGGTACGCATTCAGATTAATCAGTTTTAGCCAATGAAGCTTCCTATCATTCTAACTCATCTAACTTCTAATTTTGCGAATCCATCCGCATCAAATAAGTATGGGTTTGAAAATTTATTTTCAAAGAAAAATAAGTAATTTTTTCCTTATTAGATATGTATGTTTCAGCTTATTTACGACCAACTGCAAAAATTAACCAAAAATGTATAAGGTAAAGAATAAAGGCTTTTCAATTTACAGACTAAGCCAAAATATATTTTTATAGATCTTAATAAACGCTCAATTAAATTGGAAGCTGCTAACACTGACATTCAAATTCCCATTTTAACGGTACTGATAGCACAACGAAAGCTTGTTCAAGGAAATAAGCCTCTATTGTTTTGTCATTTTTAATACCCTTGCAGAGGGTACTGAACGGTTGGAAATTTGGTAAAAATATCAACTTTGGCATTTTTGAAGATAAAAGCTTGGGACTTTTTGTAGCTTAATTGTAATAAATTGGTTATATATTTTGATAGTCTTATAGGGATCGAGAAACTATATACGGGGTTTCCGGTTTTAACTGCAAGGGTATATCAACTTCGGTCTCGCCCGAAGCTAACTTTCCTTTCTTGTTATACCCTTGCAGAGGGTATTATAATTTTGTCCAAAAGTGTGCAACGCAGTGAAGGAGACATCTCCGACCCTATAAAGTATATACATATGTATATTCTTGATTGGGATCACCTCCTGAGTTGATATGAACATGTCCGTCTGTCCGTCTGTCTGTTTCTACGCAAATTAGTCTCTCAGTTTTAAAGCTATCGACTTAAAACCTTGCACACACCCTTCTTTCCATTGCACGCAGCATACAAGTCGGAATGACCGGGATCGGCCGACTAGCCGCCATAAAACTGATTGATCGGGAATGCTATTACTTTGGTGTTTTTATAGTTAGAGAGTTCAAATTTCAAAAAAAAGTCCCAAGCTCCTATCTTCAAAAATACGAAAGTTGATATTTCTACCAAGTACCATTTCCGATCGTTCAGTTATATGGCAGCTATAGGATATAGTCGGCCGATCCTTATGAAATTTGGTAGGTTTGATCAACTGACCAAAAATAGAATTTGTACTTAGTTTCAGCTTCTATCTTCACTTAGTAAAGACTTAGTTTCAGCTTCTAGCTTCTAGTTTCTTCTATCTTCAAAAACACGAAAGTTGGGTCATTTCCGATCGTTCAGTTATACGGCAGCTATAGGATATAGTTGGCCGATCCTTGTGAAATTTGGAATGTCGTAATAGTTTGCCAAAAATAGCTCTCGTGTCAAATTTGAACTCTCTAACTCTAAAAACACTAAAGTTATACCATTTCCGATCAATCAGTTATATGGCAGCTATAGGATATAGTCGGCCGATCCGGGCCGTTCCGACTTATATACTGCGTGCAAAGGAAAGAAGGGTGTGTGCAAAGTTTCAAGACGATAGCTTTAAAACTGAGAGACTAGTTCGCGTAGAAACAGACAGACAGACAGACGGACATGCTCACATCAACTCAGGAGGTGATCCTGATCAAGAATATATATACTTTATAGGGTCGGAGATGTCTCCTTCACTACGTTGCACACTTTTGGACAAAATTATAATACCCTCTGCAAGGGTATAATAATTGGTTTTATTATAATATATTGCGATATATATCCTGTTTTAACTGCAAGTATATAAACTGCTGGTATATAATCTTTGGCTCCGCCCGAAGTTAGCTTTCTTTCTTGTTTTTAGTTTGCTTTCTCTTTGTTTACATACATAGTATATAATAATATGGAGTTAAATTAACTTTTTAAAACTAATACTTAAATGTGAAAATATATATTAACATTTAAAATAAGTTTATGAATATAACTTATATTTTCAGGTGTTGGGTGAGATATTGCGGAGATAGGTGAATTTTGAGGGAAGAAAGGGAGTTTGTTTTGCAAAAGTGTAGTTTCTTGAGCATTGCAAAGTTTTTACCCAATCTGATACGAAGAAGCTTAATTTCATCGTGAGACTGGAGTCTGTTTCTGTGTTTTTGTAAAGATGTTATTAATGTTAAATTTTTTTGTGGGTAATATTTTGGTACCATGGCTATTATTTCGGTAGAAAAGATAGTTGTTTATAGTTGTAGATAGTTGTAGGATTCCATATTTTAGTACGGAACTTTTTGTTGTGATAGTATATCCTGTCAATCCATGTCTTTACGAGCCGTCAGTAAAGACAAAAAAGGTGTTTTTATTTTGATTTTCTTGAAATCTGTTGAATTCTTTTCTGAAGATCTCAGGTGGATTAGAATTTTTTGTTATAGTAGCTCAATGAGGTATCCATAGTCTTAGGGTTCAGGGCCCAGTTTTAACTTAATATTTTTTGGTGGGTTAAGTTTTTATTTTAATGTTTTTATTTTAACATATTAAATCTAGTATTAAAAAAATAAAGAAGATAATGTTAGTAAGGCGCTAGATACTAAGTACTTCGGTCTGGTATGTTGATATTTAGTATTGAATTCTAAATACGTAGGTGTATTTTTCTAGAGAAGGTGTAAAATTTTTGTACATTTGGTGTTGTAGGGGATAAAAGGACGGTAGATAGGAGGATAGATGTTCAAAAAATTGTATAAAGTGTTCGTGGGTTTCATGGATGTGTCCTATGCGTAGAAAGATGTATAGTGTTCACTTTTGTTTGTTGAGTCTGTAGTGTACAGTTAGTAACCGTTACGGTTGGTGTTCACCCTGGGATCGACGGTAGTCTTTGCCCACGGTGTATAGGAGATTTCGGAGTCGTGCACTTCTAGCGTTGCTCGGTTCTAAGCTCGTCGGAACGGGGGGGGTTCTTCCTTGTCTCCTAAATAACACCACTCTACTCTAATAATTATTTAAGTGCACTTCACTGTTCGTTAATGATCGGAAAAATAGTTGTAATGGGACCTGTTGGAAACGGACAGACGTAGGGTTGCATTCAGGAACAGAGAAACTGCCGTTTGATCAGGGTGGCTAAGGTGTTGTTTGCTCCCCTTTCTTTACCCTCCCTACCTTGATACCTCGATATTGATCTATGGGGTATCCCTTGTACAAATGTTCTCTACAGATTCAAACGACTTCGGAGGAGACTGAAAACCGCATCACAAAGCAACAGACCCAAAAAAAATAACCGTCTATTCCATAGTAATAAGTTCTCTATTTAATATTAAATTCAAAATAAACTTCGTATTCATGACCGCCATAACATAATATTGAAATTATAAATCGAAATTCAAAACAAAAGGGTAAAATTCAAAAATCATTTCAGCTTCATCTTACGTTAATTATCCTATCTGCCACACCGATAGTCACCGCATTCACTTATAAATATATATATACATGGAGCTAAACATTTAGGTTTGTTTTTACGGACTTACGCTCGTTTCCGGCGATGCAGGTTCGTTGGGCCCATCGAAGATGCAGATTCCTGTAAAAGTGTCGCTTCTCGTGTTATAAGTAATGGAATGGGGTGGCTGTGTGGTGCATGTGCAGTTACAATAAATGTAGATACTAAATAGAAATAGAAATTAACCTAGATAAATGGCTCTTAAATTCTTAATACTAAATTCCAAATTAACAAAACGTTTTAAACCTCTCTCATCCTAGTGAGTGCTTGGTCAGTGCTGGGATCAGTGCTGGATCTAAGTCATTGTGGGAAATGTGGAATAGCGGTACAAGGTCGGGGCAATAATATTAAGGCGTGGTTTAGCCGTTTGGGCTACGCCGATGCACACGGATGAGCCGGCTTAAAATTGGCTGTCCCGTATATCGGCTATTACGTCACCAGATTGGGGTTAGTTGGCACGTGTGCTCGGCTCCTCATCCACGTGATCTCTATCCCTCTATCCTTCTTATATTCCACCTTTCGCCGCTTCCTCCTACCGACCGGTTGCCTTTGTATTGTCAGTGGCCACTTGCCACACCGTGGCAAGGATAGGAATAGCGCGAACGCGCCACGCGACTTGCGCGAGGCTAACCGGCCGGTGGTGATCACTCTGCGGGTCTTCACTGTAACACAAATATGTATGTCTCACTTAACTGTTCACTATCTGTCCCTTATATTTACCTTTTAGCTATTTGTCCACTACTTCTGGTCTTTGCTATAGTTTATAACTTATAACAATAACTATAGCTTTGGTCTTTGTTCAAAGAAAAATAGGCCAACTACTTGGGCACGTGGCTGCGGTTTCTTATAATTTTTTACTGATTATTCTACAGATATTATTTCGATGCGTCTGTTCCCTTTCGATCGCAAATTCAAATGGACGACAAGTTCTATGCTAACATTCGCTGCTACGTGACCGTGTAAATCTCCAAACTTCCAATAACGGAACTTTTTCTGATCTTCTTTATACAGGCTCTCAGTGCTCTCACTTCGAGCGCGCCCGAAAGAGATAGTTAGTATTGTACATCTTCGAGTTGGAGCGAGATGCCTATATCGCGCTCCCTGTTACAGAATTCGACACCCTACCTTTTGGATAAGGCATTTCCGACTGCCGTTGCGACTAAAATTAATTAAATGTTTTAATGTTTTTAAAACATTAAAAATTAAATGTTTTTTCCTTGGGACCCCACAAGTCCAGAAGGAAGTGAGGTTTTTTCGCGGGATGGGTTTATGGACTTGTATCTGTGGTTATAGACACTCCAATCCATTAGTTTTTTTTGGTCAGAAGCAGCTTTTATAAACCTTTTGATATCTTTGGTGTTAGTGGGGGAAAATTGGATAGTTGCTCCCGTGTTCATATATCGGGAAGCCAAGTCGGCGTGTTCGTTTTCAAGAATTTTCTGGTGGCTAGGAGCCCAAACAATAATTACCTTTGTTTAGCATTTAGCGATAATCTTCTGTTTATTGCTGCTTGTTTATTCCAGAAGATATGTGTTTCCAAGGTGGTAGGAGGCGGGTGTTATTGTTTTTTTTGGGCGGTGGTAGGCTCAGCAGTACTGAGAAGTTGGAGCATCTATGAGGGGTTGAGAAAATTCTAGGCGCGCGTTTTTTCTTAAAAGTAGATATGAAATCTTTTACTAGCGATCGGTCTGGGCTAGTGACATTTGTAAACGATCGAAAATGCTTTGTAATCCTGTTTCAGCAAGAATACACTGAATTGGTGATGTTGGGAATGCATTGATTGAATGACGAGCTGATGAGTGATATGGAGGTTGGATTTTCTACAAGTTGGATGTAGCGCACCAACCGTAAATAGGGAGGCCGTAATTAATTTTGGAAAGGATGAGGGTACGGGTTAAGTTGGTTAGAGTATTAGAGTGGATATGCAAAATTTGAAGCTAAGAAATTTGATTATGTTAGCTCGGATTTCAAGTTTTTTTCTTAACAAGATACAGTAATCCTTAAAGCTAAACATGGAGTCAAAAGTGGTCCCAAGTATTTTTAAAATTGGAACAGGATGGATAGACTTGTTATTGAATTCCAATGTTGGGAAACAACCGCGGATTTTACGGCATATGTGCAAAATGTTGCATTTTTCATTGGAAAACAAAGCACCAGAGTGTAGACCCCAGGCTTTTAAATCTTGAAGGATTTTAATGAATGTGTTTTTTAAATTATTTAGATTTTTTGCTCTGGTATAGATTATCATGTCGTCTGCATATAAATTTATTTTTATTTCCTTGTATCTAGCTAGAGTGTTGTTGATTTCGTAGAAGGCAATAATGAAAAGGACAACAGATAGAGGTGATCCTTGAGGGATTCTGTTAGACAAGTTAGCAGCTCCAGAGGTTTTTTCGTCGACTCAGAATTTGAAGGTCCTCTTCGTAATAAAGGCTTTCACAAGATTTTAAAGCCTTGGACCAATGCCCCAAAGCTGGAGTCGAGAGAATACTGCGTGCAGCTGATCGAAGGCCTTTCGAAATCCATCGCCAGGATGGAAGAAATGGCATTCGACGGGAAGTGTTGGATTTTAAGGAGAGCAACCATGGTAATATGGTGGCTTTTGAATGCAACCTGGTTGCGGTTTATCAGGTTATGTCGGTTGATATACCACATAAGTCGGAGGGCCAGCATTTTCTCGATTATTTTGCTAAGACATGGGATTAATGATATTGGGCGATACCCATTTATTTAGGATGTTTTTTTTTTAAGCCCAGGAATGGGAATGACTGTGGAGGATCTGCAAGTGTGGGGATAACTCTATGCCTGTGGAGAGCATAGAGTTGTAGATATCAAGGATTCGTTGTTTAAGGCTTTGAGCGGTGTGTTTTAACATGGAATAGGAGATTCCATCGGAACCGGGAGTTTAACCTACGGCTGCGTGAAGAGCCGTTTCGAATTCCATCATGTTAAAAGGAGAATCCAGAGTTTTTGCTATTGGTGATAGGGCATTAGGATGAGGTAAGGTAAGAATCTTTACGGGCTATGTATTCCCGGCTGTAATTATCATCCGCACCATATTTGGACCAGACTTCACTAAATTTTTCGACAATGGTTAAAGAGTCTGTTAATAAACTGTCGTCAGTTTTGATGCATTTGATAACCTATTCCACGCGCTAAACCAAATTACTGGACCACTCCTGGAGCCCTATGTGGGGTTCATCTAACACAAACCCTCGGAAAAAAAATAGAACAAATAATATCTTCCAACAACCTTGTTGTGCTCAACAATGGTTCTGGAATTCACCGTTCCACTCACAATTCTCTGTCTCATGTTGATATAAATTTAATATCCCCCACAATAGCGCACCGGTGCAGCTGGTCCCTCAGTGACCAAAAGCACGGTAGCGACCATTTCCCCATTTTTATCTCTCTAGCCGTGCCATTTTGCGCCGATGAAACTCTACCAATTCCCAAATACAAAACCGACCTAGCCGACTGGGATAAGTTTGGCAAAATCTGCGCCGAACCTGAGGTAAGATGGATCCCTGGTTGCTTAAACCACCAGGTCGCTCTTCTCTCCAAAATTATTAGAGCTGCTGGGAACACCTCCATTCCTCAAACAAAACGTATCCCACACAAAGCAAAAATCCCAGTGGAATTCGCAGCTACAGTAGCTTAGGGACTCCAACAAAAACTTTTCAATATCTTCAAATCCCAAATGACCACATCTAACGTAATAAATCACAAGAGAGCAAATGCCCTCTTCAAGAAGACAATGCTTCTCGTAAAGCGTAAAGCCTTCGAAAACTTCACCTCCCCAATCTTCTCAGCCTCCACCTGTAAAATGCAATCAAATGCCCTTTAAAGCCCTTTGGGCACTTGAAATTTGTAAAGCTACGTGACAGGTGAGTCTCCTGAAGGCATAGAATATCAGGAAGAGATTCAGCTATGAGTAATTTCAGTTCGTGGTAATTGTTGAAGATTCCATTTATGTTCCATATTAAAGACCATGTTCGAGAAATTGTTTTTTTTTGTTTTTTTGGTTAGGGGGAGTCAATGTGAGCTGACTCGGGGCCAGCATCACCCATAGAAGCATCCGAGTCAGAGGAGATGTCGGATTTCGTTTCCTTTAATAGCTATTGGCCTCACTTGTGAAGACGCGGCTATGTTCTAAAGTTGCAGTGAGATTTTGGCTGATTGTGGAGTTTGGTTGGGAGCACTAGATATCGTGAGAGTAGATGGAGAGCGAGTGAATGTTGTGTTATCTTTCATTGCATTGGAGGTGTTTATCATGCTTGAGGAAGGTATAGAAGAGAGGTTGTTTCTGAGAAACTGGCTGAGCAGTCTCTTGGGAGTGGTTGGAGATGTTGTAATGCTTTGATAAGCGTTACTATTGTTATTTGGTTTGGTAGAAATGCCGTTGTTGGAGACAGTACGTGCATAGTTGGTTGATGTATTTGTGGATGGTGCTTGCAGCTTGAAAAGTAATCTCGCTTCTCTAACACTGCATTTTCTTGTTGTTTTGATTTTAATTAGTTCTTTTTGTTTTTGATATCGTAGACAAGAGGGAGCGGAGGAAGCATGTTCTTCTAAGCAGTTTTCGCATTGGGTTCGTGACCAGGGGGCTGGGGAGTGGGGGGGAGGGGGTTAATTGCATGTTTCGCAAGGTGAGTTGAGTAGGTGAGTTTTTGCAAGATTTTGCTGTATGGCCCAGTTTTTGGCAAGTCTTGCACCTCATAGGGTTAGGAAAGTACTCCCTGACCTTGACGGTGTGATATGAAATGTCTAGCTGTCTGGGTAGGTTGTACAGGTCGAAAGTTACGAGAATAACACCGGAGGGTTTTGGGATGCGACTTTCCTGGTAAATTTTAACACCGAGTGGACGTTTTGGCTGGCCAGTTCTTTAAAGATTTCGTTTTCAGGGATGTTAATAAGACAAGGGGCATACGAGGGTAGACTGATAAAAGTCAGCCTTACAAAGAAAATACGTTTCTTTTTTAATTTTGTTTTTTTATTTCTCAACATAATCTCCTTTTAGACGTATGCACTTGGACCACCGATCCTCCAGTTTCCCAATACCTTCCATAAAATAGGGTTTGTCCAGGTCCTCAAAATAGGCGTTTGTTTCACAGATTACCTGTGCATTTGACTGAAATTTCTTACCCCAAGCCATTTCTTTATGTTTGGATATGAATAATAGTCACAGAGAACTAAATCGGAAGAATAGCGTGGATGGGGTAAAATTTCGTAGTAAAATTCATTCAATCTCGACATTGCGACAATGCTTTTGTGAGCGGGAGCATTGTCCTGGTGAAACAATACTTTTTTTTCGCCATGCGCAGCCTTTTTTTCTTAAGCTCCGAATCAAATCGTCCCAAGAGATTAAAAAAGTGTTCTCCCGTAATTGTTCTGCCTTTTTCCAGATAATCCATATGAATTACACCTCGGGCATCCCAGAAAAACGTTGCCATCACCTTGTTGGCCGACAAACCGATCTTTGCCTTTTTCGGTGCCGTTTCTCCAGTTGAAATCCATTGCTTCGCAAAAATTCGCTTTTGTTTGCGTTAATCAATTCCAAACTCTCCTTCGCAATGTGCCAGCGGTTGCTTTTATTTTCCATTGTGAGCAATCGCGGCACCCATCTTGGCTAAAGCTTTCTCATGTATAAAAAGTCGTATAAAATGTTTCCAACGCGTTCAGAGAAATGTTTAAAGCATTTGCAATCTCTTGCAGCTTGATTCGGCGATCATCCAATATCATTTCATGGACTTTATCCACAATTTCTGGTGTTGCCTCCACTCTGGGACGACCCGGGCGATCATCGTCCAAAATGCTTGTCCGCCCGCGTTGAAATTCAGCAGTCCAATATTTTATTGTTGAAAACAATGGAGCTGAATCCTTATAAACTTTGTCTAACTCCTTTTTAATATCGTCGTTGGATTTCTCTTTTAAAAACATAAATCTTATGAAATCACGATATTCGATTTTATTTATGTTGACGACAATACAAAAGTGAATGCGCTAAAAGTCACGGCAAAATTACCAGTGTTGATAAAACCGCATGCAACTTCCACAGTAATTAACTGATAGAAAACACTAATTGAATAAAATATTTACGAATTTTTAAAAAATTGTCTTCTTTGGTAAGCCGATTTTTTTTTTGTATCAGCCCACCCTTGTAAATGGTTCATTTAGCAAATTTGAGAGAACGGTGTAATTTGCACTCAATATCGCATATTCCATCTGGGTTGTTTTCGTGAATTTACCTGCTGCGGTTTTGTTTTTAACAAGCATTAAAAGGTTGCCATCCCGAAGAGTGAACATGGACAGAATTTCTTTGCCAATAATTTTTAACGCACGGTTTACAGCAAAGAAAGAAAACTCGGAAATCTTTTTGCTGGTATTTTGTTCACTATTTAATGATAAACATTGTATTTTATTTTGTGGTTTCGGGTAGTTTTGGAAACACCTCTTTAAGTTTTTGGAAAAGTCTTTTTTTTGTTTTATTTGGGGCTATCGTTAAGCAATGCGAAGCGGTTATCCCCTAAGTTTGGGGCCCAGGGGGCATGTTTTTAAGATTTTTAGGCTTGAACACTTGCACTGAAGAAAAATAATAAAGAACCGTTTTTAGCGGATAAGCGTGTGGAAAGGGATTACACGAGAGACGGGATTACACTGACGTCTGGACTCGGTGAAAGTTAGTCGGTGACTGGGGTTAAGTTTTAGCTCAAAGATTTTGTGAGTAGCAATTATTCAAAAAACAAAAAAACAAACAAAGTTATAGCATTCCCGATCAATCAGTTATATGGCAGCTATAGAATATAGTCGGCCGATCCTTATAAAATTTGGCAAGTCGTATTACTTCGCAAAATAGTGCATTCGTAAGAAATCTGAATTCTCCAGCTATAAAAAAACAAAGTAATAGCATTCCCGATCAATCAGTTAATTGGCAGCTATAGGACATAGTCGGCCGATCCTTATAAAATTTAGCATGTCGTATTACTTTGCAAAACAGTGCATTCGTACGAAATCTGAACTCTCAAGCTAAAAAACATCAAAGTAATAGCATTCCCGATCAATCAGTTTTCTAGCAGCTAAGGATATGGTAGGCCGATCCTTATAAAATTTGGCAAGTCGAATCGCTTCGCAAAATAGTGCATTCGTACGAAATCTGAACTCTCTAGCTTTAAAAAGACCAAAGAAATAGCATTCCCGATCAATCAGTTATATGGCAGCTATGAGATATAGTCGGCCGATCCTTATAAAATTTAGCATGTCGTATTACTTTGCAAAACAGTGCATTCGTACGAAATCTGAATTCTCCAGCTATAAAAAAACAAAGTACTAGCATTCCCGATCATTCGGGAATGCTTATCGGCATTCCCGATCATTCGGAAATGCTTATCGGCATTCCCGATCAATCAGTTATATGGCAGCTATAGGATATAGTCTGCCGATCCTTATAAAATCTAGCAAGTCGTATTACTTCGCAAAAAAGCGCATTCGTACGAAATCTGAACTCTCCAGCTTTAAAAAGACCAAAGAAATAGCACTCCCGATCAATCAGTTATATGGCAGCTATACGATATAGTCGGCCGATCCTTATAAAATTTAGCATGTCGTATTACTTTGCAAAACAGTGCATTCGTAAGAAATCTGAATTCTCCAGCTTTAAAAAAACAAAGTAATAGCATTCCCGATCAATCAGTTATAACGCAGCTATAGGATATGGTCGGCCGATCCTTATAAAATTTGGCAAGTCGTATTACTTCGCAAAAAATTGCGTTCGTACGAAATCTGAATTCTCCAGCTTTAAAAAGACCAAAGAAATAGCACTCCCGATCAATCAGTTATATGGCAGCTATAGGATATAGTCGGCCGATCCTTATAAAATTTAGCATGTCGTATTACTTTGCAAAACAGTGCATTCGTACGAAATCTGAATTCTCCAGCTATAAAAAAAACAAAGTAATAGCATTCCCGATCAATCAGTTATAACGCAGCTTTAGGATTTAGTCGGACAATCCTAATAAAATTTGGCGAGTCGTATAACTTCGCAAAAAAGCGCATTCGTACGAAATCTGAACTCTCTAGCTATAAAAAAACAAAGTAATAGCATTCCCGATCAATCAGTTATAACGCAGCTTTAGGATTTAGTCGGACGATCCTAATAAAATTTGGCAAGTCGTATTACTTCGCAAAAAAGCGCATTCGTACGAAATCTGAACTCTCTAGCTATAAAAACACCAAGGTAATAGCATTCCCGATCAATGAGTTCGGGAGATCGACAAATGAGATCCTTATAAAATTTTGCAAGTCGTGTTACTTCGCAAAAAGTGCGTTCGTACGAAATCTGAATTCTCCAGCTTTAAAAAAAAAAACAAGAAAGGAAAGCTAACTTCGGGCGGAGCCGAAGTTTATATACCCTTGCAGCTAAAACCGGATATATATCGCAAACATCGGATATAGTTGGCCGATCCTTATGAGAATATGATAATATAACCCAATTTATTATAATACAAAAACCAAACCTAAAAATGTCCCCAAATTCTATCTTCAAAAACACAAAAGTTGGGTCATTTCCGATCGTTCAGATATATGGCAGCTATAGGATATAGTCAGCCGATCCTTATGAAATTTGGCACATCGTAATGGTTTGCCAAAAATAGCTCTCGTGTCAAATTTGAACTCTCTAACTCTAAAAACACCAAAGTTATACCATTTCCGATCAATCAGTTATATGGCAGCTATAGGATATAGTCGGCCGATCCGGGCCGTTCCGACTTATATACTGCGTGCAAAGGAAAGAAGGGTGTGTGCAAAGCTTCAAGAGGATAGCTATAAAACTGAGAGACTAGTTCGCGTAGAAACGGACAGACAGACAGACGACAGACGGGCAGACAGACGGACAGACGGACATGCTCATATCAACTCAGGAGGTGATCCTGATCAAGAATATATATACTTAATAGGGTCGGAGATGTCTCCTTCACTGCGTTGCACACTTTTGGACAAAAAACGAAGTGATAGCATTCCCGATCAATCAGTAATAAGGCAGCTATAGGATATAGTCGGCCGATCCTTATAAAATTTAGCATGTCGTATTACTTTGCAAAACAGTGCATTCGTACGAAATCTGAACTCTCAAGCTAAAAAACATCAAAGTAATAGCATTCCCGATCAATCAGTTTTCTAGCAGCTAAGGATATGGTAGGCCGATCCTTATAAAATTTGGCAAGTCGAATCGCTTCGCAAAATAGTGCATTCGTACGAAATCTGAACTCTCTAGCTTTAAAAAGACCAAAGAAATAGCATTCCCGATCAATCAGTTATATGGCAGCTATGAGATATAGTCGGCCGATCCTTATAAAATTTAGCATGTCGTACTACTTTGCAAAACAGTGCATTCGTACGAAATCTGAATTCTCCAGCAATAAAAAAAACAAAGTAATAGCATTCCCGATCAATCAGTTATAAGGCAGCTTTAGGATTTAGTCGGACGATCCTTATAAAATTTGGCAAGTCGTGTTACTTCGCAAAAAAGTGCGTTCATACGAAATCTGAATTCTCCAGCTTTAAAAAGACCAAAGAAATAGCATTCCCGATCAATCAGTTATATGGCAGCTATAGGATATAGTCGGCCGATCCTTATAAAATTTAGCATGTCGTATTACTTTGCAAAACAGTGCATTCGTACGAAATCTGAATTCTCCAGCTATAAAAAAAACAAAGTAATAGCATTCCCGATCAATCAGTTACAAGGCAGCTTTAGGATTTAGTCGGATGATCCTAATAAAATTTGGCAAATCGTATTACTTCGCAAAAAAGCGCATTCGTACGAAATCTGAACTCTCTAGCTATAAAAATACCAAAGTAATAGCATTCCCGATCAATCAGTTATATGGAAGCTATAGGATATAGTCGGCCGATCCTTATAAAATCTAGCATGTCGTATAACTTTGCAAAACAGTGGATTCGTACGAAATCTGAATTCTCCAGCAATAAAGAAAAAACAAAGTAATAGCATTCCCGATCAATCAGTTATAACGCAGCTATAGGATATGGTCGGCCGATCCTTATAAAATTTGGCAAGTCCTATTACTTCGCAAAAAAGTGCGTTCGTACGAAATCTGAATTCTCCAGCTTTAAAAAGACTAAAGAAATAGCATTCCCGATCAATCAGTTATATGGCAGCTATAGGATATAGTCGGCCGATCCTTATAAAATGTAGCATGTCGTATTACTTTGCAAAACAGTGCATTCGTACGAAATCTGAATTCTCCAGCTATAAAAAAAAACAAAGTAATAGCATTCCCGATCAATCAGTTATATGGCAGCTATAGGATTTAGTCGGCCGATCCTTATAAAATCTAGCATGTCGTATAACTTTGCAAAACAGTGGATTCGTACGAAATCTGAATTCTCCAGCAATAAAAAAAAAAAAGTAATAGCATTCCCGATCAATCAGTTATAAGGCAGCTTTAGGATTTAGTCGGACGATCCTTATAAAATTTGGCAAGTCGTGTTACTTCGCAAAAAAGTGCGTTCGTACGAAATCTGAATTCTCCAGCTTTAAAAAGACCAAAGAAATAGCATTCCCGATCAATCAGTTATATGGCAGCTATAGGATATAGTCGGCCGATCCTTATAAAATTTAGCATGTCGTATTAATTTGCAAAACAGTGGATTCGTACGAAATCTGAATTCTCCAGCAATAAAAAAAACAAAGTAATAGCATTCCCGATCAATCAGTTATAAGGCAGCTTTAGGATTTAGTCGGACGATCCTTATAAAATTTGGCAAGTCGTGTTACTTCGCAAAAAAGTGCGTTCGTACGAAATCTGAATTCTCCAGCTTTAAAAAGACCAAAGAATTAGCATTCCCGATCAATCAGTTATATGGCAGCTATAGGATATAGTCGGCCGATCCTTATAAAATTTAGCATGTCGTATTAATTTGCAAAACAGTGGATTCGTACGAAATCTGAATTCTCCAGCTATAAAAAACAAAGTAATAGCATTCCCGAGCATTCAGTTATAAGGCAGCTTTAGGATTTAGTCGGACGATCCTAATAAAATTTGGCAAATCGTATTACTTCGCAAAAAAGCGCATTCGTACGAAATCTGAACTCTCTAGCTATAAAAATACCAAAGTAATAGCATTCCCGATCAATCAGTTATATGGAAGCTATAGGATATAGTCGGCCGATCCTTATAAAATCTAGCATGTCGTATAACTTTGCAAAACAGTGGATTCGTACGAAATCTGAATTCTCCAGCAATAAAAAAAAACAAAGTAATAGCATTCCCGATCAATCAGTTATAACGCAGCTATAGGATATGGTCGGCCGATCCTTATAAAATTTGGCAAGTCCTATTACTTCGCAAAAAGTGCGTTCGTACGAAATCTGAATTCTCCAGCTTTAAAAAGACTAAAGAAATAGCATTCCCGATCAATCAGTTATATGGCAGCTATAGGATATAGTCGGCCGATCCTTATAAAATGTAGCATGTCGTATTACTTTGCAAAACAGTGCATTCGTACGAAATCTGAATTCTCCAGCTATAAAAAAAAACAAAGTAATAGCATTCCCGATCAATCAGTTATATGGCAGCTATAGGATTTAGTCGGCCGATCCTTATAAAATCTAGCATGTCGTATAACTTTGCAAAACAGTGGATTCGTACGAAATCTGAATTCTCCAGCAATAAAAAAAACAAAGTAATAGCATTCCCGATCAATCAGTTATAACGCAGCTTTAGGATTTAGTCGGACGATCCTAATAAAATTTGGCAAGTCGTATTACTTCGCAAAAAAGCGCATTCGTACGAAATCTGAACTCTCTAGCTATAAAAAAAACAAAGTAATAGCATTCCCGATCAATCAGTTATAACGCAGCTTTAGGATTTAGTCGGACGATCCTAATAAAATTTGGCAAGTCGTATTACTTCGCAAAAAAGCGCATTCGTACGAAATCTGAACTCTCTAGCTATAAAAACACCAAGGTAATAGCATTCCCGATCAATGAGTTATACCGCAGCTATAGGATATGGTCGGCCGATCCTTATAAATTTTGGCAAGTCGTATTACTTCGCAAAATAGTGCATTCGTACGAAATCTGAACTCTCTAGCTTTAAAAAGACCAAAGAAATAGCATTCCCGATCAATCAGTTATATGGAAGCTATAGGATATAGTCGGCAGATCCTTATAAAATCTAGCATGTCGTATAACTTTGCAAAACAGTGGATTCGTACGAAATCTGAATTCTCCAGCTATAAAAAAACAAAGTAATAGCATTCCCGATCAATCAGTTATATGGCAGCTATGAGATATAGTCGGCCGATCCTTATAAAATCTAGCATGTCGTATAACTTTGCAAAACAGTGGATTCGTACGAAATCTGAATTCTCCAGCTATAAAAAAACAAAGTAATAGCATTCCCGATCAATCAGTTATATGGCAGCTATGAGATATAGTCGGCCGATCCTTATAAAATTTAGCATGTCGTATTACTTTGCAAAACAGTGCATTCGTACGAAATCTGAATTCTCCAGCTTTAAAAAAAAAACCAAAGTAATAGCATTCCCGATCAATCAGTTATATGCCAGCTATGAGTTAAAGTCGGCCGATCCTTATAAATTCCTTACGCTCCTTACGATCCATTCGTACGAAATCTGAATTCTCCAGCTTTAAAAAGACCAAAGAAATAGCATTCCCGATCAATCAGTTATATGGCAGCTATAGGATTTAGTCGGCCGATCCTTATAAAATTTAGCATGTCGTATTACTTTGCAAAACAGTGCATTCGTACGAAATCTGAATTCTCCAGCTTTAAAAAAAAAAACAAAGTAAAAGCATTCCCGATCAATCAGTTATAACGCAGCTTTAGGATTTAGTCGGACGATCCTAATAAAATTTAGCAAGTCGTATTACTTCGCAAAAAAGCGAATTCGTACGAAATCTGAACTCTCTAGCTATAAAAACACCAAAGTAATAGCATTTCCGATCAATCAGTTATATGGCAGCTATGAGATATAGTCGGCCGATCCTTATAAAATTTAGCATGTCGTATTACTTTGCAAAATAGTGCATTCGTACTAAATCTGAATTCTCCAGCTTTAAAAAAAAAAACAAAGTAATAGCATTCCCGATCAATCAGTTATAACGCAGCTTTAGGATTTAGTCGGACGATCCTAATAAAATTTGGCAAGTCGTATTACTTCGCAAAAAAGCGCATTCGTACGAAATCTGAACTCTCTAGCTATAAAAAAACAAAGTAATAGCATTCCCGATCAATCAGTTATAACGCAGCTTTAGGATTTAGTCGGACGATCCTAATAAAATTTGGCAAGTCGTATTACTTCGCAAAAAAGCGCATTCGTACGAAATCTGAACTCTCTAGCTATAAAAACACCAAGGTAATAGCATTCCCGATCAATGAGTTATACCGCAGCTATAGGATATGGTCGGCCGATCCTTATAAATTTTGGCAAGTCGTATTACTTCGCAAAATAGTGCATTCGTACGAAATCTGAACTCTCTAGCTTTAAAAAGACCAAAGAAATAGCATTCCCGATCAATCAGTTATATGGCAGCTATGAGATATAGTCGGCCGATCCTTATAAAATCTAGCATGTCGTATAACTTTGCAAAACGGTGGATTCGTACGAAATCTGAATTCTCCAGCTATAAAAAAACAAAGTAATAGCATTCCCGATCAATCAGTTATAACGCAGCTATAGGATTTAGTCGGACGATCCTAATAAAATTTGGCAAGTCGTATTACTTCGCAAAAAGCGCATTCGTACGAAATCTGAACTCTCCAGCTATAAAAAAACAAAGTAATAGCATTCCCGATCAATCAGTTATAACGCAGCTATAGGATATGGTCGGCCGATCCTTATAAAATTTGGCAAGTCGTATTACTTCGCAAAAAAGTGCGTTCGTACGAAATCTGAATTCTCCAGCTTTAAAAAGACCAAAGAAATAGCATTCCCGATCAATCAGATATATGGCAGCTATAGGATATAGTCGGCCGATCCTTATAAAATTAAGCATGTCGTATTACTTTGCAAAACAGTGCATTCGTACGAAATCTGAATTCTCCAGCTATAAAAAACAAAGTAATAGCATTCCCGATCAATCAGTTATAACGCAGCTTTAGGATTTAGTCGGACGATCCTAATAAAATTTGGCAAGTCGTATTACTTCGCAAAAAAGTGCGTTCGTACGAAATCTGAATTCTCCAGCTTTAAAAAGACCAAAGAAATAGCATTCCCGATCAATCAGTTATATGGCAGCTATAGGATATAGTCGGCCGATCCTTATAAAATTTAGCATGTCGTATTAATTTGCAAAACAGTGGATTCGTACGAAATCTGAATTCTCCAGCAATAAAAAAAACAAAGTAATAGCATTCCCGATCAATCAGTTATAAGGCAGCTTTAGGATTTAGTCGGACGATCCTTATAAAATTTGGCAAGTCGTGTTACTTCGCAAAAAAGTGCGTTCGTACGAAATCTGAATTCTCCAGCTTTAAAAAGACCAAAGAAATAGCATTCCCGATCAATCAGTTATATGGCAGCTATAGGATATAGTCGGCCGATCCTTATAAAATTTAGCATGTCGTATTAATTTGCAAAACAGTGGATTCGTACGAAATCTGAATTCTCCAGCAATAAAAAAAACAAAGTAATAGCATTCCCGATCAATCAGTTATAAGGCAGCTTTAGGATTTAGTCGGACGATCCTTATAAAATTTGGCAAGTCGTGTTACTTCGCAAAAAGTGCGTTCGTACGAAATCTGAATTCTCCAGCTTTAAAAAGACCAAAGAAATAGCATTCCCGATCAATCAGTTATATGGCAGCTATAGGATATAGTCGGCCGATCCTTATAAAATTTAGCATTTCGTATTAATTTGCAAAACAGTGGATTCGTACGAAATCTGAATTCTCCAGCTATAAAAAAACAAAGTAATAGCATTCCCGAGCATTCAGTTATAAGGCAGCTTTAGGATTTAGTCGGACGATCCTAATAAAATTTGGCAAATCGTATTACTTTGCAAAAAAGCGCATTCGTACGAAATCTGAACTCTCTAGCTATAAAAACACCAAAGTAATAGCATTCCCGATCAATCAGTTATATGGAAGCTATAGGATATAGTCGGCCGATCCTTATAAAATCTAGCATGTCGTATAACTTTGCAAAACAGTGGATTCGTAAGAAATCTGAATTCTCCAGCTATAAAAAAACAAAGTAATAGCATTCCCGATCAATCAGTTATATGGCAGCTATGAGATATAGTCGGCCGATCCTTATAAAATTTAGCATGTCGTATTACTTTGCAAAACAGTGCATTCGTACGAAATCTGAATTCTCCAGCTTTAAAAAAAAAAACCAAAGTAATAGCATTCCCGATCAATCAGTTATATGCCAGCTATGAGTTATAGTCGGCCGATCCTTATAAATTCCTTACGCTCCTTACGATCCATTCGTACGAAATCTGAATTCTCCAGCTTTAAAAAGACCAAAGAAATAGCATTCCCGATCAATCAGTTATATGGCAGCTATAGGATATAGTCGGCCGATCCTTATAAAATTTAGCATGTCGTATTACTTTGCAAAACAGTGCATTCGTACGAAATCTGAATTCTCCAGCTTTAAAAAAAAAACAAAGTAAAAGCATTCCCGATCAATCAGTTATAACGCAGCTTTAGGATTTAGTCGGACGATCCTAATAAAATTTAGCAAGTCGTATTACTTCGCAAAAAAGCGAATTCGTACGAAATCTGAACTCTCTAGCTATAAAAACACCAAAGTAATAGCATTCCCGATCAATCAGTTATATGGCAGCTATGAGATATAGTCGGCCGATCCTTATAAAATTTAGCATGTCGTATTACTTTGCAAAATAGTGCATTCGTACTAAATCTGAATTCTCCAGCTTTAAAAAAAAAAAACAAAGTAATAGCATTCCCGATCAATCAGTTATAACGCAGCTTTAGGATTTAGTCGGACGATCCTAATAAAATTTGGCAAGTCGTATAACTTCGCAAAAAAGCGCATTCGTACGAAATCTGAACTCTCTAGCTATAAAAAAACAAAGTAATAGCATTCCCGATCAATCAGTTATAACGCAGCTTTAGGATTTAGTCGGACGATCCTAATAAAATTTGGCAAGTCGTATTACTTCGCAAAAAAGCGCATTCGTACGAAATCTGAACTCTCTAGCTATAAAAACACCAAGGTAATAGCATTCCCGATCAATGAGTTATACCGCAGCTATAGGATATGGTCGGCCGATCCTTATAAATTTTGGCAAGTCGTATTACTTCGCAAAATAGTGCATTCGTACGAAATCTGAATTCTCCAGCTATAAAAAACAAAGTAATAGCATTCCCGAGCATTCAGTTATAAGGCAGCTTTAGGATTTAGTCGGACGATCCTAATAAAATTTGGCAAATCGTATTACTTCGCAAAAAAGCGCATTCGTACGAAATCTGAACTCTCTAGCTATAAAAACACCAAAGTAATAGCATTCCCGATCAATCAGTTATATGGAAGCTATAGGATATAGTCGGCCCATCCTTATAAAATCTAGCATGTCGTATAACTTTGCAAAACAGTGGATTCGTACGAAATCTGAATTCTCCAGCTATAAAAAAACAAAGTAATAGCATTCCCGATCAATCAGTTATAAGGCAGCTTTAGGATTTAGTCGGACGATCCTAATAAAATTTGGCAAGTCGTATTACTTCGCAAAAAAGCGCATTCGTACGAAATCTGAACTCTCTAGCTATAAAAACACCAAGGTAATAGCATTCCCGATCAATGAGTTATACCGCAGCTATGGGATATGGTCGGCCGATCCTTATAAATTTTGGCAAGTCGTATTACTTCGCAAAATAGTGCATTCGTACGAAATCTGAACTCTCTAGCTTTAAAAAGACCAAAGAAATAGCATTCCCGATCAATCAGTTATATGGCAGCTATGAGATATAGTCGGCCGATCCTTATAAAATTTAGCATTTCGTATTAATTTGCAAAACAGTGGATTCGTACGAAATCTGAATTCTCCAGCTATAAAAAACAAAGTAATAGCATTCCCGAGCATTCAGTTATAAGGCAGCTTTAGGATTTAGTCGGACGATCCTAATAAAATTTGGCAAATCGTATTACTTCGCAAAAAAGCGCATTCGTACGAAATCTGAACTCTCTAGCTATAAAAACACCAAAGTAATAGCATTCCCGATCAATCAGTTATATGGAAGCTATAGGATATAGTCGGCCGATCCTTATAAAATCTAGCATGTCGTATAACTTTGCAAAACAGTGGATTCGTAAGAAATCTGAATTCTCCAGCTATAAAAAAACAAAGTAATAGCATTCCCGATCAATCAGTTATATGGCAGCTATGAGATATAGTCGGCCGATACTTATAAAATTTAGCATGTCGTATTACTTTGCAAAATAGTGCATTCGTACTAAATCTGAATTCTCCAGCTTTAAAAAAAAAAAACAAAGTAATAGCATTCCCGATCAATCAGTTATAACGCAGCTTTAGGATTTAGTCGGACGATCCTAATAAAATTTGGCAAGTCGTATAACTTCGCAAAAAGCGCATTCGTACGAAATCTGAATTCTCCAGCTATAAAAAAACCAAAGTAATAGCGTTCCCGATCAATCAGTTATAAGGCAGCTTTAGGATTTAGTCGGACGATCCTAATAAAATTTGGCAAGTCGTATTACTTCGCAAAAAAGCGCATTCGTACGAAATCTGAACTTTCTAGCTATAAAAACACCAAAGTAATAGCATTCCCGATCAATCAGTTATAACGCAGCTATAGGATATGGTCGGCCGATCCTTATAAAATTTGGCAAGTCGTATTACTTCGCAAAAAAGTGCGTTCGTACGAAATCTGAATTCTCCAGCTTTAAAAAGACCAAAGAAATAGCATTCCCGATCAATCAGTTATATGGCAGCTATAGGATATAGTCGGCCGATCCTTATAAAATTTAGCATGTCGTATTAATTTGCAAAACAGTGGATTCGTACGAAATCTGAATTCTCCAGCAATAAAAAAAACAAAGTAATAGCATTCCCGATCAATCAGTTATAAGGCAGCTTTAGGATTTAGTCGGACGATCCTTATAAAATTTGGCAAGTCGTGTTACTTCGCAAAAAAGTGCGTTCGTACGAAATCTGAATTCTCCAGCTTTAAAAAGACCAAAGAAATAGCATTCCCGATCAATCAGTTATATGGCAGCTATAGGATATAGTCGGCCGATCCTTATAAAATTTAGCATTTCGTATTAATTTGCAAAACAGTGGATTCGTACGAAATCTGAATTCTCCAGCTATAAAAAACAAAGTAATAGCATTCCCGAGCATTCAGTTATAAGGCAGCTTTAGGATTTAGTCGGACGATCCTAATAAAATTTGGCAAATCGTATTACTTCGCAAAAAAGCGCATTCGTACAAAATCTGAACTCTCTAGCTATAAAAACACCAAAGTAATAGCATTCCCGATCAATCAGTTATATGGAAGCTATAGGATATAGTCGGCCAATCCTTATAAAATCTAGCATGTCGTATAACTTTGCAAAACAGTGGATTCGTAAGAAATCTGAATTCTCCAGCTATAAAAAAACAAAGTAATAGCATTCCCGATCAATCAGTTATATGGCAGCTATGAGATATAGTCGGCCGATCCTTATAAAATTTAGCATGTCGTATTACTTTGCAAAACAGTGCATTCGTACTAAATCTGAATTCTCCAGCTTTAAAAAAAAAAACAAAGTAATAGCATTCCCGATCAATCAGTTATAACGCAGCTTTAGGATTTAGTCGGACGATCCTAATAAAATTTGGCAAGTCGTATAACTTCGCAAAAAAGCGCATTCGTACGAAATCTGAATTCTCCAGCTATAAAAAAACAAAGTAATAGCGTTCCCGATCAATCAGTTATAAGGCAGCTTTAGGATTTAGTCGGACGATCCTAATAAAATTTGGCAAGTCGTATTACTTCGCAAAAAAGCGCATTCGTACGAAATCTGAACTCTATAGCTATAAAAACACCAAGGCAATAGCATTCCCGATCAATGAGTTATACCGCAGCTATAGGATATGGTCGGCCGATCCTTATAAATTTTGGCAAGTCGTATTACTTCGCAAAATAGTGCATTCGTACGAAATCTGAACTCTCTAGCTTTAAAAAGACCAAAGAAATAGCATTCCCGATCAATCAGTTATATGGAAGCTATAGGATATAGTCGGCCAATCCTTATAAAATCTAGCATGTCGTATAACTTTGCAAAACAGTGGATTCGTAAGAAATCTGAATTCTCCAGCTATAAAAAAACAAAGTAATAGCATTCCCGATCAATCAGTTATATGGCAGCTATGAGATATAGTCGGCCGATCCTTATAAAATTTAGCATGTCGTATTACTTTGCAAAACAGTGCATTCGTACGAAATCTGAATTCTCCAGCTTTAAAAAAAAAAACCAAAGTAATAGCATTCCCGATCAATCAGTTATATGGAAGCTATAGGATATAGTCGGCCAATCCTTATAAAATCTAGCATGTCGTATAACTTTGCAAAACAGTGGATTCGTAAGAAATCTGAATTCTCCAGCTATAAAAAAACAAAGTAATAGCATTCCCGATCAATCAGTTATATGGCAGCTATAGGATATAGTCGGCCGATCCTTATAAAATTTAGCATTTCGTATTAATTTGCAAAACAGTGGATTCGTACGAAATCTGAATTCTCCAGCTATAAAAAACAAAGTAATAGCATTCCCGAGCATTCAGTTATAAGGCAGCTTTAGGATTTAGTCGGACGATCCTAATAAAATTTGGCAAATCGTATTACTTCGCAAAAAAGCGCATTCGTACAAAATCTGAACTCTCTAGCTATAAAAACACCAAAGTAATAGCATTCCCGATCAATCAGTTATATGGAAGCTATAGGATATAGTCGGCCAATCCTTATAAAATCTAGCATGTCGTATAACTTTGCAAAACAGTGGATTCGTAAGAAATCTGAATTCTCCAGCTATAAAAAAACAAAGTAATAGCATTCCCGATCAATCAGTTATATGGCAGCTATGAGATATAGTCGGCCGATCCTTATAAAATTTAGCATGTCGTATTACTTTGCAAAACAGTGCATTCGTACGAAATCTGAATTCTCCAGCTATAAAAAACAAAGTAATAGCATTCCCGAGCATTCAGTTATAAGGCAGCTTTAGGATTTAGTCGGACGATCCTAATAAAATTTGGCAAATCGTATTACTTCGCAAAAAAGCGCATTCGTACGAAATCTGAACTCTCTAGCTATAAAAACACCAAAGTAATAGCATTCCCGATCAATCAGTTATATGGAAGCTATAGGATATAGTCGGCCGATCCTTATAAAATCTAGCATGTCGTATAACTTTGCAAAACAGTGGATTCGTAAGAAATCTGAATTCTCCAGCTATAAAAAAACAAAGTAATAGCATTCCCGATCAATCAGTTATATGGCAGCTATGAGATATAGTCGGCCGATCCTTATAAAATTTAGCATGTCGTATTACTTTGCAAAACAGTGCATTCGTACGAAATCTGAATTCTCCAGCTTTAAAAAAAAAAACCAAAGTAATAGCATTCCCGATCAATCAGTTATATGCCAGCTATGAGTTATAGTCGGCCGATCCTTATAAATTCCTTACGCTCCTTACGATCCATTCGTACGAAATCTGAATTCTCCAGCTTTAAAAAGACCAAAGAAATAGCATTCCCGATCAATCAGTTATATGGCAGCTATAGGATATAGTCGGCCGATCCTTATAAAATTTAGCATGTCGTATTACTTTGCAAAACATTGCATTCGTACGAAATCTGAATTCTCCAGCTTTAAAAAAAAAAACAAAGTAAAAGCATTCCCGATCAATCAGTTATAACGCAGCTTTAGGATTTAGTCGGACGATCCTAATAAAATTTAGCAAGTCGTATTACTTCGCAAAAAAGCGAATTCGTACGAAATCTGAACTCTCTAGCTATAAAAACACCAAAGTAATAGCATTCCCGATCAATCAGTTATATGGCAGCTATGAGATATAGTCGGCTGATCCTTATAAAATTTAGCATGTCGTATTACTTTGCAAAATAGTGCATTCGTACTAAATCTGAATTCTCCAGCTTTAAAAAAAAAAACAAAGTAATAGCATTCCCGATCAATCAGTTATAACGCAGCTTTAGGATTTAGTCGGACGATCCTAATAAAATTTGGCAAGTCGTATAACTTCGCAAAAAAGCGCATTCGTACGAAATCTGAACTCTCTAGCTATAAAAAAACAAAGTAATAGCATTCCCGATCAATCAGTTATAACGCAGCTTTAGGATTTAGTCGGACGATCCTAATAAAATTTGGCAAGTCGTATTACTTCGCAAAAAAGCGCATTCGTACGAAATCTGAACTCTATAGCTATAAAAACACCAAGGCAATAGCATTCCCGATCAATGAGTTATACCGCAGCTATAGGATATGGTCGGCCGATCCTTATAAATTTTGGCAAGTCGTATTACTTCGCAAAATAGTGCATTCGTACGAAATCTGAACTCTCTAGCTTTAAAAAGACCAAAGAAATAGCATTCCCGATCAATCAGTTATATGGCAGCTATGAGATATAGTCGGCCGATCCTTATAAAATCTAGCATGTCGTATAACTTTGCAAAACAGTGGATTCGTACGAAATCTGAATTCTCCAGCTATAAAAAAACAAAGTAATAGCATTCCCGATCAATCAGTTATAAGGCAGCTTTAGGATTTAGTCGGACGATCCTAATAAAATTTGGCAAGTCGTATTACTTCGCAAAAAAGCGCATTCGTACGAAATCTGAACTCTCTAGCTATAAAAACACCAA
Organism: Drosophila parabipectinata; assembly: GCA_018153455.1. Taxonomy (NCBI): domain Eukaryota; kingdom Metazoa; phylum Arthropoda; class Insecta; order Diptera; family Drosophilidae; genus Drosophila; species Drosophila parabipectinata. Next base: position 24,490 of record JAECYA010000512.1, on the reverse strand, counting down.
AGTAATAGCATTCCCGATTGACGAGTTATAACGCAGCTATAGGATATGGTCGGCCGATCCTTATAAAATTTGGCAAGTCGTATTACTTCGCAAAAAAGTGCGTTCGTACGAAATCTGAATTCTCCAGCTTTAAAAAGACCAAAGAAATAGCATTCCCGATCAATCAGATATATGGCAGCTATAGGATATAGTCGGCCGATCCTTATAAAATTAAGCATGTCGTATTACTTTGCAAAACAGTGCATTCGTACGAAATCTGAATTCTCCAGCTATAAAAAACAAAGTAATAGCATTCCCGATCAATCAGTTATAACGCAGCTTTAGGATTTAGTCGGACGATCCTAATAAAATTTGGCAAGTCGTATTACTTCGCAAAAAAGTGCATTCGTACGAAATCTGAATTCTCCAGCTTTAAAAAGACCAAAGAAATAGCATTCCCGATCAATCAGTTATATGGCAGCTATAGGATATAGTCGGCCGATCATTATAAAATTAAGCATGTCGTATAACTTTGCAAAACAGTGGATTCGTACGAAATCTGAATTCTCCAGCTATAAAAAAACAAAGTAATAGCATTCCCGATCAATCAGTTATAAGGCAGCTTTAGGATTTAGTCGGACGATCCTAATAAAATTTGGCAAGTCGTATTACTTCGCAAAAAAGCGCATTCGTACGAAATCTGAACTTTCTAGCTATAAAAACACCAAAGTAATAGCATTCCCGATCAATCAGTTATAACGCAGCTATAGGATATGGTCGGCCGATCCTTATAAAATCTAGCATGTCGTATAACTTTGCAAAACAGTGGATTCGTAAGAAATTTGAATTCTCCAGCTATAAAAAAACAAAGTAATAGCATTCCCGATCAATCAGTTATATGGCAGCTATAGGATATAGTCGGCCGATCCTTATAAAATTTAGCATTTCGTATTAATTTGCAAAACAGTGGATTCGTACGAAATCTGAATTCTCCAGCTATAAAAAACAAAGTAATAGCATTCCCGATCAATCAGTTATAAGGCAGCTTTAGGATTTAGTCGGACGATCCTAATAAAATTTGGCAAGTCGTATTACTTCGCAAAAAAGCGCATTCGTACGAAATCTGAACTTTCTAGCTATAAAAACACCAAAGTAATAGCATTCCCAATCAATCAGTTATATGGAAGCTATAGGATATAGTCGGTCGATCCTTATAAAATCTAGCATGTCGTATAACTTTGCAAAACAGTGGATTCGTAAGAAATCTGAATTCTCCAGCTATAAAAAAACAAAGTAATAGCATTCCCGATCAATCAGTTATATGGCAGCTATGAGATATAGTCGGCCGATCCTTATAAAATTTAGCATGTCGTATTACTTTGCAAAACAGTGCATTCGTACGAAATCTGAATTCTCCAGCTTTAAAAAAAAAACAAAGTAATAGCATTCCCGATCAATCAGTTATATGCCAGCTATGAGTTATAGTCGGCCGATCCTTATAAATTCCTTACGCTCCTTACGATCCATTCGTACGAAATCTGAATTCTCCAGCTTTAAAAAGACCAAAGAAATAGCATTCCCGATCAATCAGTTATATGGCAGCTATAGGATATAGTCGGCCGATCCTTATAAAATTTAGCATGTCGTATTACTTTGCAAAACAGTGCATTCGTACGAAATCTGAATTCTCCAGCTTTAAAAAAAAAACAAAGTAAAAGCATTCCCGATCAATCAGTTATAACGCAGCTTTAGGATTTAGTCGGACGATCCTAATAAAATTTAGCAAGTCGTATTACTTCGCAAATAAGCGAATTCGTACGAAATCTGAACTCTCTAGCTATAAAAACACCAAAGTAATAGCATTCCCGATCAATCAGTTATATGGCAGCTATGAGATATAGTCGGCCGATCCTTATAAAATTTAGCATGTCGTATTACTTTGCAAAATAGTGCATTCGTACTAAATCTGAATTCTCCAGCTTTAAAAAAAAAAAACAAAGTAATAGCATTCCCGATCAATCAGTTATAACGCAGCTTTAGGATTTAGTCGGACGATCCTAATAAAATTTGGCAAGTCGTATTACTTCGCAAAAAAGCGCATTCGTACGAAATCTGAACTCTATAGCTATAAAAACACCAAGGTAATAGCATTCCCGATCAATGAGTTATACCGCAGCTATAGGATATGGTCGGCCGATCCTTATAAATTTTGGCAAGTCGTATTACTTCGCAAAATAGTGCATTCGTACGAAATCTGAACTCTCTAGCTTTAAAAAGACCAAAGAAATAGCATTCCCGATCAATCAGTTATATGGCAGCTATGAGATATAGTCGGCCGATCCTTATAAAATCTAGCATGTCGTATAACTTTGCAAAACAGTGGATTCGTACGAAATCTGAATTCTCCAGCTATAAAAAAACAAAGTAATAGCGTTCCCGATCAATCAGTTATAAGGCAGCTTTAGGATTTAGTCGGACGATCCTAATAAAATTTGGCAAGTCGTATTACTTCGCAAAAAAGCGCATTCGTACGAAATCTGAACTTTCTAGCTATAAAAACACCAAAGTAATAGCATTCCCGATCAATCAGTTATAACGCAGCTATAGGATATGGTCGGCCGATCCTTATAAAATTTGGCAAGTCGTATTACTTCGCAAAAAAGTGCGTTCGTACGAAATCTGAATTCTCCAGCTTTAAAAAGACCAAAGAAATAGCATTCCCGATCAATCAGATATATGGCAGCTATAGAATATAGTCGGCCGATCCTTATAAAATTTAGCATGTCGTATTACTTTGCAAAACAGTGCATTCGTACGAAATCTGAATTCTCCAGCTATAATAAACAAAGTAATAGCATTCCCGATCAATCAGTTATAACGCAGCTTTAGGATTTAGTCGGACGATCCTAATAAAATTTGGCAAGTCGTATTACTTCGCAAAAAAGTGCGTTCGTACGAAATCTGAATTCTCCAGCTTTAAAAAGACCAAAGAAATAGCATTCCCGATCAATCAGTTATATGGCAGCTATAGGATATAGTCGGCCGATCCTTATAAAATTTAGCATGTCGTATTAATTTGCAAAACAGTGGATTCGTACGAAATCTGAATTCTCCAGCAATAAAAAAAACAAAGTAATAGCATTCCCGATCAATCAGTTATAAGGCAGCTTTAGGATTTAGTCGGACGATCCTTATAAAATTTGGCAATTCGTGTTACTTCGCAAAAAAGTGCGTTCGTGCGAAATCTGAATTCTCCAGCTTTAAAAAGACCAAAGAAATAGCATTCTCGATCAATCAGTTATATGGCAGCTATAGGATATAGTCGGCCGATCCTTATAAAATTTAGCATGTCGTATTAATTTGCAAAACAGTGGATTCGTACGAAATCTGAATTCTCCAGCAATAAAAAAACCAAAGTAATAGCATTCCCGATCAATCAGTTATAAGGCAGCTTTAGGATTTAGTCGGACGATCCTTATAAAATTTGGCAAGTCGTGTTACTTCGCAAAAAAGTGCGTTCGTACGAAATCTGAATTCTCCAGCTTTAAAAAGACCAAAGAAATAGCATTCCCGATCAATCAGTTATATGGCAGCTATAGGATATAGTCGACCGATCCTTATAAAATTTAGCATTTCGTATTAATTTGCAAAACAGTGGATTCGTACGAAATCTGAATTCTCCAGCTATAAAAAACAAAGTAATAGCATTCCCGAGCATTCAGTTATAAGGCAGCTTTAGGATTTAGTCGGACGATCCTAATAAAATTTGGCAAATCGTATTACTTCGCAAAAAAGCGCATTCGTACAAAATCTGAACTCTCTAGCTATAAAAACACCAAAGTAATAGCATTCCCGATCAATCAGTTATATGGAAGCTATAGGATATAGTCGGCCGATCCTTATAAAATCTAGCATGTCGTATAACTTTGCAAAACAGTGGATTCGTAAGAAATCTGAATTCTCCAGCTATAAAAAAACAAAGTAATAGCATTCCCGATCAATCAGTTATATGGCAGCTATGAGATATAGTCGGCCGATCCTTATAAAATTTTGCATGTCGTATTACTTTGCAAAACAGTGCATTCGTACGAAATCTGAATTCTCCAGCTTTAAAAAAAAAACCAAAGTAATAGCATTCCCGATCAATCAGTTATATGCCAGCTATGAGTTATAGTCGGCCGATCCTTATAAATTCCTTACGCTCCTTACGATCCATTCGTACGAAATCTGAATTCTCCAGCTTTAAAAAGACCAAAGAAATAGCATTCCCGATCAATCAGTTATATGGCAGCTATAGGATATAGTCGGCCGATCCTTATAAAATTTAGCATGTCGTATTACTTTGCAAAACAGTGCATTCGTACGAAATCTGAATTCTCCAGCTTTAAAAAAAAAAACAAAGTAAAAGCATTTCCGATCAATCAGTTATAACGCAGCTTTAGGATTTAGTCGGACGATCCTAATAAAATTTAGCAAGTCGTATTACTTCGCAAAAAAGCGCATTCGTACGAAATCTGAACTCTCTAGCTATAAAAACACCAAAGTAATAGCATTCCCGATCAATCAGTTATATGGCAGCTATGAGATATAGTCGGCTGATCCTTATAAAATTTAGCATGTCGTATTACTTTGCAAAATAGTGCATTCGTACTAAATCTGAATTCTCCAGCTTTAAAAAAAAAAAAAGTAATAGCATTCCCGATCAATCAGTTATAACGCAGCTTTAGGATTTAGTCGGACGATCCTAATAAAATTTGGCGAGTCGTATAACTTCGCAAAAAAGCGCATTCGTACGAAATCTGAACTCTCTAGCTATAAAAAAACAAAGTAATAGCATTCCCGATCAATCAGTTATAACGCAGCTTTAGGATTTAGTCGGACGATCCTAATAAAATTTGGCAAGTCGTATTACTTCGCAAAAAAGCGCATTCGTACGAAATCTGAACTCTCTAGCTATAAAAACACCAAGGCAATAGCATTCCCGATCAATGAGTTATACCGCAGCTATAGGATATGGTCGGCCGATCCTTATAAATTTTGGCAAGTCGTATTACTTCGCAAAATAGTGCATTCGTACGAAATCTGAACTCTCTAGCTTTAAAAAGACCAAAGAAATAGCATTCCCGATCAATCAGTTATATGGCAGCTATGAGATATAGTCGGCCGATCCTTATAAAATCTAGCATGTCGTATAACTTTGCAAAACAGTGGATTCGTACGAAATCTGAATTCTCCAGCTATAAAAAAACAAAGTAATAGCATTCCCGATCAATCAGTTATAAGGCAGCTTTAGGATTTAGTCGGACGATCCTAATAAAATTTGGCAAGTCGTATTACTTCGCAAAAAAGCGCATTCGTACGAAATCTGAACTCTCTAGCTATAAAAACACCAAAGTAATAGCATTCCCGATTGACGAGTTATAACGCAGCTATAGGATATGGTCGGCCGATCCTTATAAAATTTGGCAAGTCGAATCACTTCGCAAAATAGTGCATTCGTACGAAATCTGAATTCTCCAGCTATAAAAAAACAAAGTAATAGCATTCCCGATTAATCAGTTATAACGCAGCTTTAGGATTTAGTCCGACGATCCTAATAAAATTTGGCAAGTCGTTTTACTTCGCAAAAAAGCGCATTCGTACGAAATCTGAACTCTCTAGCTATAAAAACACCAAAGCAATAGCATTCCCGATCAATCAGTTATAACGCAGCTATAGGATATGGTCGGCCGATCCTTATAAAATTTGGCAAGTCTTATAACTTCGCAAAAAAGTGCGTTCGTACGAAATCTGAATTCTCCAGCTTTAAAAAGACCAAAGAAATAGCATTCCCGATCAATCAGTTATATGGCAGCTATAGGATATAGTCGGCCGATCCTCATAAAATTTAGCATGTCGTATTACTTTGCAAAACAGTGCATTCGTACGAATTCTGAATTCTCCAGCTATAAAAAAAACAAAGTAATAGCATTCCCGATCAATCAGTTATAAGGCAGCTTTAGGATTTAGTCGGACGATCGTAATTAAATTTGGCAAATCGTATTACTTCGCATAAAAGCGCATTCGTACGAAATCTGAACTCTCTAGCTTTAAAAAGACCAAAGAAATAGCATTCCCGTTCAATCAGTTATATGGCAGCTATAGGATATAGTCGGCCGATCCTTATAAAATTAGGCATGTCGTATTACTTTGCAAAACAGTGCATTCGTACGAAATCTGAATTCTCCAGCTATAAAAAAAACAAAGTAATAGCATTCCCGATCAATCAGTTATAAGGCAGCTTTAGGATTTAGTCGGACGATCGTAATTAAATTTGGCAAATCGTATTACTTCGCATAAAAGCGCATTCGTACGAAATCTGAACTCTCTAGCTATAAAAACACCAAAGTAATAGCATTCCCGATCAATCAGTTATATGGCAGCTATAGGATATAGTCGGCCGATCCTTATAAAATTTAGCATGTCGTATTACTTTGCAAAACAGTGCATTCGTACGAAATCTGAATTCTCCAGCTATAAAAAAAAACAAAGTAATAGCATTCCCGATCAATCAGTTATAAGGCAGCTTTAGGATTTAGTCGGACGATCGTTATAAAATTTGGCAAATCGTATTACTTCGCATAAAAGCGCATTCGTACGAAATCTGAACTCTCTAGCTATAAAAACACCAAAGTCATAGCATTCCCGATCAATCAGTTATATGGCAGCTATAGGATTTAGTCGGCCGATCCTTATAAAATCTAGCATGTCGTATAACTTTGCAAAACAGTGGATTCGTACGAAATCTGAATTCTCCAGCAATAAAAAAAAACAAAGTAATAGCATTCCCGATCAATCAGTTATAACGCAGCTATAGGATATGGTCGGCCGATCCTAATAAAATTTGGCAAGTCGTATTACTTCGCAAAAAAGCGCATTCGTACGAAATCTGAACTCTCTAGCTATAAAAACACCAAGGTAATAGCATTCCCGATCAATGAGTTATGCCGCAGCTATAGGATATGGTCGGCCGATCCTTATAAATTTTGGCAAGTCGTATTACTTCGCAAAATAGTGCATTCGTACGAAATCTGAACTCTCTAGCTTTAAAAAGACCAAAGAAATAGCATTCCCGATCAATCAGTTATATGGCAGCTATGAGATATAGTCGGCCGATCCTTATAAAATCAAGCATGTCGTATAACTTTGCAAAACAGTGGATTCGTACGAAATCTGAATTCTCCAGCTATAAAAAAAACAAAGTAATAGCATTCCCGATCAATCAGTTATAAGGCAGCTTTAGGATTTAGTCGGACGATCCTAATAAAATTTGGCAAGTCGTATTACTTCGCAAAAAAGCGCATTCGTACGAAATCTGAACTTTCTAGCTATAAAAACACCAAAGTAATAGCATTCCCAATCAATCAGTTATATGGAAGCTATAGGATATAGTCGGTCGATCCTTATAAAATCTAGCATGTCGTATAACTTTGCAAAACAGTGGATTCGTACGAAATCTGAATTCTCCAGCTATAAAAAAACAAAGTAATAGCATTCCCGATCAATCAGTTATATGGCAGCTATGAGATATAGTCGGCCGATCCTTATAAAATTTAGCATGTCGTATTACTTTGCAAAACAGTGCATTCGTACGAAATCTGAATTCTCCAGCTTTAAAAAAAAAAACCAAAGTAATAGCATTCCCGATCAATCAGTTATATGGCAGCTATGAGATATAGTCGGCCGATCCTTATAAATTCCTTACGATCCTTACGATCCATTCGTACGAAATCTGAATTCTCCAGCTTTAAAAAGACCAAAGAAATAGCATTCCCGATCAATCAGTTATATGGCAGCTATGAGATATAGTCGGCCGATCCTTATAAAATTTAGCATGTCGTATTACTTTGCAAAACAGTGCATTCGTACGAAATCTGAATTCTCCAGCTTTAAAAAAAAAACCAAAGTAAAAGCATTCCCGATCAATCAGTTATAACGCAGCTTTAGGATTTAGTCGGACGATCCTAATAAAATTTAGCAAGTCGTATTACTTCGCAAAAAAGCGAATTCGTACGAAATCTGAACTCTCTAGCTATAAAAACACCAAAGTAATAGCATTCCCGATCAATCAGTTATATGGCAGCTATGAGATATAGTCGGCCGATCCTTATAAAATTTAGCATGTCGTATTACTTTGCAAAATAGTGCATTCGTACGAAATCTGAATTCTCCAGCTTTAAAAAAAAAAACAAAGTAATAGCATTCCCGATCAATCAGTTATAACGCAGCTTTAGGATTTAGTCGGACGATCCTAATAAAATTTGGCAAGTCGTATAACTTCGCAAAAAGCGCATTCGTACGAAATCTGAACTCTCCAGCTATAAAAAAGAAAGTAATAGCATTCCCGATCAAGCAGTTATAACGCAGCTTTAGGATTTAGTCGGACGATCCTAATAAAATTTGGCAAGTCGTATTACTTCGCAAAAAAGCGCATTCGTACGAAATCTGAACTCTCTAGCTATAAAAACACCAAAGTAATAGCATTCCCGATTGACGATTTATAACGCAGCTATAGGATATGGTCGGCCGATCCTTATAAAATTTGGCAAGTCGTATTACTTCGCCAAATAGTGCATTCGTACGAAATCTGAACTCTCTAGCTTTAAAAAGACCAAAGAAATAGCATTCCCGATCAATCAGTTATATGGCAGCTATGAGATATAGTCGGCCGATCCTTATAAAATTTAGCATGTCGTATAACTTTGCAAAACAGTGCATTCGTACGAAATCTGAATTCTCCAGCTATAAAAAAACAAAGTAATAGCATTCCCGATTAATCAGTTATAACGCAGCTTTAGGATTTAGTCCGACGATCCTAATAAAATTTGGCAAGTCGTATTACTTCGCAAAAAAGCGCATTCGTACGAAATCTGAACTCTCTAGCTATAAAAACACCAAAGCAATAGCATTCCCGATCAATCAGTTATAACGCAGCTATAGGATATGGTCGGCCGATCCTTATAAAATTTGGCAAGTCTTATAACTTCGCAAAAAAGTGCGTTCGTACGAAATCTGAATTCTCCAGCTTTAAAAAGACCAAAGAAATAGCATTCCCGATCAATCAGTTATATGGCAGCTATAGGATATAGTCGGCCGATCCTTATAAAATTTAGCATGTCGTATTACTTTGCAAAACAGTGCATTCGTACGAAATCTGAATTCTCCAGCTATAAAAAAAACAAAGTAATAGCATTCCCGATCAATCAGTTATATGGCAGCTATAGGATTTAGTCGGCCGATCCTTATAAAATTTAGCATGTCGTATTACTTTGCAAAACAGTGCATTCGTACGAAATCTGAATTCTCCAGCTATAAAAAAAAACAAAGTAATAGCATTCCCGATCAATCAGTTATAAGACAGCTTTAGGATTTAGTCGCACGATCGTAATTAAATTTGGCAAATCGTATTACTTCGCATAAAAGCGCATTCGTACGAAATCTGAACTCTCTAGCTTTAAAAAGACCAAAGAAATAGCATTCCCGTTCAATCAGTTATATGGCAGCTATAGGATATAGTCGGCCGATCCTTATAAAATTAGGCATGTCGTATTACTTTGCAAAACAGTGCATTCGTACGAAATCTGAATTCTCCAGCTATAAAAAAAACAAAGTAATAGCATTCCCGATCAATCAGTTATAAGGCAGCTTTAGGATTTAGTCGGACGATCGTAATTAAATTTGGCAAATCGTATTACTTCGCATAAAAGCGCATTCGTACGAAATCTGAACTCTCTAGCTAAAAAAACACCAAAGTAATAGCATTCCCGATCAATCAGTTATATGGCAGCTATAGGATATTAGTCGGCCGATCCTTATAAAATCTAGCATGTCGTATAACTTTGCAAAACAGTGGATTCGTACGAAATCTGAATTCTCCAGCTATAAAAAAAACAAAGTAATAGCATTCCCGATCAATCAGTTATAAGGCAGCTTTAGGATTTAGTCGGACGATCTTTATTAAATTTGGCAAATCGTATTACTTCGCAAAAAAGCGCATTCGTACGAAATCTGAACTCTCTAGCTATAAAAACACCAAAGTCATAGCATTCCCGATCAATCAGTTATATGGCAGCTATGAGATATAGTCGGCCGATCCTTATAAAATTTAGCATGTCGTATTACTTTGCAAAATAGTGCATTCGTACTAAATCTGAATTCTCCAGCTTTAAAAAAAAAAAACAAAGTAATAGCATTCCCGATCAATCAGTTATAACGCAGCTTTAGGATTTAGTCGGACGATCCTAATAAAATTTGGCAAGTCGTATAACTTCGCAAAAAAGCGCATTCGTACGAAATCTGAACTCTCCAGCTATAAAAAAAGAAAGTAATAGCATTCCCGATCAATCAGTTATAACGCAGCTTTAGGATTTAGTCGGACGATCCTAATAACATTTGGCAAGTCGTATTACTTCGCAAAAAAGCGCATTCGTACGAAATCTGAACTCTCTAGCTATAAAAACACCAAAGCAATAGCATTCCCGATTAACGATTTATAACGCAGCTATAGGATATGGTCGGCCGATCCTTATAAAATTTGGCAAGTCGTATTACTTCGCAAAATAGTGCATTCGTACGAAATCTGAACTCTCTAGCTTTAAAAAGACCAAAGAAATAGCATTCCCGATCAATCAGTTATATGGCAGCTATGAGATATAGTCGGCCGATCCTTATAAAATTTAGCATGTCGTATAACTTTGCAAAACAGTGCATTCGTACGAAATCTGAATTCTCCAGCTATAAAAAAACAAAGTAATAGCATTCCCGATCAATCAGTTATAACGCAGCTTTAGGATTTAGTCGGACGATCCTAATAACATTTGGCAAGTCGTATTACTTCGCAAAAAAGCGCATTCGTACGAAATCTGAACTCTCTAGCTATAAAAACACCAAAGCAATAGCATTCTCGATCAATCAGTTATAACGCAGCTATAGGATATGGTCGGCCGATCCTTATAAAATTTGGCAAGTCGTATAACTTCGCAAAAAGTGCGTTCGTACGAAATCTGAATTCTCCAGCTTTAAAAAGACCAAAGAAATAGCATTCCCGATCAATCAGTTATATGGCAGCTATAGGATATAGTCGGCCGATCCTTATAAAATTTAGCATGTCGTATTACTTTGCAAAACAGTGCATTCGTACGAAATCTGAATTCTCCAGCTATAAAAAAAACAAAGTAATAGCATTCCCGATCAATCAGTTATATGGCAGCTATAGGATTTAGTCGGCCGATCCTTATAAAATTTAGCATGTCGTATTACTTTGCAAAACAGTGCATTCGTACGAAATCTGAATTCTCCAGCTATAAAAAAACACAAAGTAATAGCATTCCCGATCAATCAGTTATAAGACAGCTTTGGGATTTAGTCGCACGATCGTAATTAAATTTGGCAAATCGTATTACTTCGCATAAAAGCGCATTCGTACGAAATCTGAACTCTCTAGCTTTAAAAAGACCAAAGAAATAGCATTCCCGTTCAATCAGTTATATGGCAGCTATAGGATATAGTCGGCCGATCCTTATAAAATTAGGCATGTCGTATTACTTTGCAAAACAGTGCATTCGTACGAAATCTAAATTCTCCAGCTATAAAAAAAACAAAGTAATAGCATTCCCGATCAATCAGTTATAAGGCAGCTTTAGGATTTAGTCGGACGATCGTAATTAAATTTGGCAAATCGTATTACTTCGCATAAAAGCGCATTCGTACGAAATCTGAACTCTCTAGCTAAAAAAACACCAAAGTAATAGCATTCCCGATCAATCAGTTATATGGCAGCTATAGGATTTAGTCGGCCGATCCTTATAAAATCTAGCATGTCGTATAACTTTGCAAAACAGTGGATTCGTACGAAATCTGAATTCTCCAGCTATAAAAAAAAACAAAGTAATAGCATTCCCGATCAATCAGTTATAAGACAGCTTTAGGATTTAGTCGCACGATCCTAATAAAATTTGGCAAATCGTATTACTTCGCATAAAAGCGCATTCGTACGAAATCTGAACTCTCTAGCTTTAAAAAGACCAAAGAAATAGCATTCCCGTTCAATCAGTTATATGGCAGCTATAGGATATAGTCGGCCGATCCTTATAAAATTAGGCATGTCGTATTACTTTGCAAAACAGTGCATTCGTACGAAATCTGAATTCTCCAGCTATAAAAAAAACAAAGTAATAGCATTCCCGATCAATCAGTTATAAGGCAGCTTTAGGATTTAGTCGGACGATCGTAATTAAATTTGGCAAATCGTATTACTTCGCATAAAAGCGCATTCGTACGAAATCTGAACTCTCTAGCTAAAAAAACACCAAAGTAATAGCATTCCCGATCAATCAGTTATATGGCAGCTATAGGATTTAGTCGGCCGATCCTTATAAAATCTAGCATGTCGTATAACTTTGCAAAACAGTGGATTCGTACGAAATCTGAATTCTCCAGCTATAAAAAAACAAAGTAATAGCATTCCCGATCAATCAGTTATAAGGCAGCTTTAGGATTTAGTCGGACGATCTTTATTAAATTTGGCAAATCGTATTACTTCGCATAAAAGCGCATTCGTACGAAATCTGAACTCTCTAGCTATAAAAACACCAAAGTAATAGCATTCCCGATCAATCAGTTATATGGCAGCTATGAGATATAGTCGGCCGATCCTTATAAAATTTAGCATGTCGTATTACTTTGCAAAATAGTGCATTCGTACTAAATCTGAATTCTCCAGCTTTAAAAAAAAAAAACAAAGTAATAGCATTCCCGATCAATCAGTTATAACGCAGCTTTAGGATTTAGTCGGACGATCCTAATAAAATTTGGCAAGTCGTATAACTTCGCAAAAAGCGCATTCGTACGAAATCTGAACTCTCCAGCTATAAAAAAACAAAGTAATAGCATTCCCGATCAAGCAGTTATAACGCAGCTTTAGGATTTAGTCGGACGATCCTAATAAAATTTGGCAAGTCGTATTACTTCGCAAAAAAGCGCATTCGTACGAAATCTGAACTCTCTAGCTATAAAAACACCAAAGTAATAGCATTCCCGATTGACGATTTATAACGCAGCTATAGGATATGGTCGGCCGATCCTTATAAAATTTGGCAAGTCGTATTACTTCGCCAAATAGTGCATTCGTACGAAATCTGAACTCTCTAGCTTTAAAAAGACCAAAGAAATAGCATTCCCGATCAATCAGTTATATGGCAGCTATGAGATATAGTCGGCCGATCCTTATAAAATTTAGCATGTCGTATAACTTTGCAAAACAGTGCATTCGTACGAAATCTGAATTCTCCAGCTATAAAAAAACAAAGTAATAGCATTCCCGATTAATCAGTTATAACGCAGCTTTAGGATTTAGTCCGACGATCCTAATAAAATTTGGCAAGTCGTATTACTTCGCAAAAAAGCGCATTCGTACGAAATCTGAACTCTCTAGCTATAAAAACACCAAAGCAATAGCATTCCCGATCAATCAGTTATAACGCAGCTATAGGATATGGTCGGCCGATCCTTATAAAATTTGGCAAGTCTTATAACTTCGCAAAAAAGTGCGTTCGTACGAAATCTGAATTCTCCAGCTTTAAAAAGACCAAAGAAATAGCATTCCCGATCAATCAGTTATATGGCAGCTATAGGATATAGTCGGCCGATCCTTATAAAATTTAGCATGTCGTATTACTTTGCAAAACAGTGCATTCGTACGAAATCTGAATTCTCCAGCTATAAAAAAAACAAAGTAATAGCATTCCCGATCAATCAGTTATATGGCAGCTATAGGATTTAGTCGGCCGATCCTTATAAAATTTAGCATGTCGTATTACTTTGCAAAACAGTGCATTCGTACGAAATCTGAATTCTCCAGCTATAAAAAAAAACAAAGTAATAGCATTCCCGATCAATCAGTTATAAGACAGCTTTGGGATTTAGTCGCACGATCGTAATTAAATTTGGCAAATCGTATTACTTCGCATAAAAGCGCATTCGTACGAAATCTGAACTCTCTAGCTTTAAAAAGACCAAAGAAATAGCATTCCCGTTCAATCAGTTATATGGCAGCTATAGGATATAGTCGGCCGATCCTTATAAAATTAGGCATGTCGTATTACTTTGCAAAACAGTGCATTCGTACGAAATCTAAATTCTCCAGCTATAAAAAAAACAAAGTAATAGCATTCCCGATCAATCAGTTATAAGGCAGCTTTAGGATTTAGTCGGACGATCGTAATTAAATTTGGCAAATCGTATTACTTCGCATAAAAGCGCATTCGTACGAAATCTGAACTCTCTAGCTAAAAAAACACCAAAGTAATAGCATTCCCGATCAATCAGTTATATGGCAGCTATAGGATTTAGTCGGCCGATCCTTATAAAATCTAGCATGTCGTATAACTTTGCAAAACAGTGGATTCGTACGAAATCTGAATTCTCCAGCTATAAAAAAACAAAGTAATAGCATTCCCGATCAATCAGTTATAAGGCAGCTTTAGGATTTAGTCGGACGATCTTTATTAAATTTGGCAAATCGTATTACTTCGCAAAAAAGCGCATTCGTACGAAATCTGAACTCTCTAGCTATAAAAACACCAAAGTAATAGCATTCCCGATCAATCAGTTATATGGCAGCTATAGGATATAGTCGGCCGATCCTTATAAAATTTAGCATGTCGTATTACTTTGCAAAACAGTGCATTCGTACGAAATCTGAATTCTCCAGCTATAAAAAAAACAAAGTAATAGCATTCCCGATCAATCAGTTATAAGGCAGCTTTAGGATATAGTCGGCCGATCCTTATAAAATTTGGCAAATCGTATTACTTCGCAAAAAAGCGCATTCGTACGAAATCTGAACTCTCTAGCTATAAAAACACCAAAGTAATAGCATTCCCGATCAATCAGTTATATGGCAGCTATAGGATTTAGTCGGCCGATCCTTATAAAATCTAGCATGTCGTATAACTTTGCAAAACAGTGGATTCGTACGAAATCTGAATTCTCCAGCTATAAAAAAACAAAGTAATAGCATTCCCGATCAATCAGTTATAAGGCAGCTTTAGGATTTAGTCGGACGATCGTAATTAAATTTGGCAAATCGTATTACTTCGCATAAAAGCGCATTCGTACGAAATCTGAACTCTCTAGCTAAAAAAACACCAAAGTAATAGCATTCCCGATCAATCAGTTATATGGCAGCTATAGGATTTAGTCGGCCGATCCTTATAAAATTAGGCATGTCGTATTACTTTGCAAAACAGTGCATTCGTACGAAATCTGAATTCTCCAGCTATAAAAAAAACAAAGTAATAGCATTCCCGATCAATCAGTTATAAGGCAGCTTTAGGATTTAGTCGGACGATCGTAATTAAATTTGGCAAATCGTATTACTTCGCATAAAAGCGCATTCGTACGAAATCTGAACTCTCTAGCTATAAAAACACCAAAGTCATAGCATTCCCGATCAATCAGTTATATGGCAGCTATGAGATATAGTCGGCCGATCCTTATAAAATTTAGCATGTCGTATTACTTTGCAAAACAGTGCATTCGTACGAAATCTGAATTCTCCAGCTATAAAAAAAACAAAGTAATAGCATTCCCGATCAATCAGTTATAAGGCAGCTTTAGGATTTAGTCGGACGATCTTTATTAAATTTGGCAAATCGTATTACTTCGCATAAAAGCGCATTCGTACGAAATCTGAACTCTCTAGCTAAAAAAACACCAAAGTAATAGCATTCCCGATCAATCAGTTATATGGCAGCTATAGGATTTAGTCGGCCGATCCTTATAAAATCTAGCATGTCGTATAACTTTGCAAAACAGTGGATTCGTACGAAATCTGAATTCTCCAGCTATAAAAAAACAAAGTAATAGCATTCCCGATCAATCAGTTATAAGGCAGCTTTAGGATTTAGTCGGACGATCTTTATTAAATTTGGCAAATCGTATTACTTCGCATAAAAGCGCATTCGTACGAAATCTGAACTCTCTAGCTATAAAAACACCAAAGTCATAGCATTCCCGATCAATCAGTTATATGGCAGCTATGAGATATAGTCGGCCGATCCTTATAAAATTTAGCATGTCGTATTACTTTGCAAAATAGTGCATTCGTACTAAATCTGAATTCTCCAGCTTTAAAAAAAACAAAAAAAGTAATAGCATTCCCGATCAATCAGTTATAACGCAGCTTTAGGATTTAGTCGGACGATCCTAATAAAATTTGGCAAGTCGTATAACTTCGCAAAAAAGCGCATTCGTACGAAATCTGAACTCTCCAGCTATAAAAAAAGAAAGTAATAGCATTCCCGATCAAGCAGTTATAACGCAGCTTTAGGATTTAGTCGGACGATCCTAATAAAATTTGGCAAGTCGTATTACTTCGCAAAAAAGCGCATTCGTACGAAATCTGAACTCTCTAGCTATAAAAACACCAAAGTAATAGCATTCCCGATTGACGATTTATAACGCAGCTATAGGATATGGTCGGCCGATCCTTATAAAATTTGGCAAGTCGTATTACTTCGCCAAATAGTGCATTCGTACGAAATCTGAACTCTCTAGCTTTAAAAAGACCAAAGAAATAGCATTCCCGATCAATCAGTTATATGGCAGCTATGAGATATAGTCGGCCGATCCTTATAAAATTTAGCATGTCGTATAACTTTGCAAAACAGTGCATTCGTACGAAATCTGAATTCTCCAGCTATAAAAAAAAAAAGTAATAGCATTCCCGATTAATCAGTTATAACGCAGCTTTAGGATTTAGTCCGACGATCCTAATAAAATTTGGCAAGTCGTATTACTTCGCAAAAAAGCGCATTCGTACGAAATCTGAACTCTCTAGCTATAAAAACACCAAAGCAATAGCATTCCCGATCAATCAGTTATAACGCAGCTATAGGATATGGTCGGCCGATCCTTATAAAATTTGGCAAGTCTTATAACTTCGCAAAAAAGTGCGTTCGTACGAAATCTGAATTCTCCAGCTTTAAAAAAGACCAAAGAAATAGCATTCCCGATCAATCAGTTATATGGCAGCTATAGGATATAGTCGGCCGATCCTTATAAAATTTAGCATGTCGTATTACTTTGCAAAACAGTGCATTCGTACGAAATCTGAATTCTCCAGCTATAAAAAAACAAAGTAATAGCATTCCCGATCAATCAGTTATATGGCAGCTATAGGATATAGTCGGCCGATCCTTATAAAATTTAGCATGTCGTATTACTTTGCAAAACAGTGCATTCGTACGAAATCTGAATTCTCCAGCTATAAAAAAAACCAAAGTAATAGCATTCCCGATCAATCAGTTATAAGACAGCTTTGGGATTTAGTCGCACGATCGTAATAAAATTTGGCAAATCGTATTACTTCGCATAAAAGCGCATTCGTACGAAATCTGAACTCTCTAGCTTTAAAAAGACCAAAGAAATAGCATTCCCGTTCAATCAGTTATATGGCAGCTATAGGATATAGTCGGCCGATCCTTATAAAATTTAGGCATGTCGTATTACTTTGCAAAAAGTGCATTCGTACGAAATCTAAATTCTCCAGCTATAAAAAAAACAAAGTAATAGCATTCCCGATCAATCAGTTATAAGGCAGCTTTAGGATTTAGTCGGACGATCGTAATTAAATTTGGCAAATCGTATTACTTCGCATAAAAGCGCATTCGTACGAAATCTGAACTCTCTAGCTAAAAAAACACCAAAGTAATAGCATTCCCGATCAATCAGTTATATGGCAGCTATAGGATTTAGTCGGCCGATCCTTATAAAATCTAGCATGTCGTATAACTTTGCAAAACAGTGGATTCGTACGAAATCTGAATTCTCCAGCTATAAAAAAACAAAGTAATAGCATTCCCGATCAATCAGTTATAAGGCAGCTTTAGGATTTAGTCGGACGATCTTTATTAAATTTGGCAAATCGTATTACTTCGCATAAAAGCGCATTCGTACGAAATCTGAACTCTCTAGCTATAAAAACACCAAAGTCATAGCATTCCCGATCAATCAGTTATATGGCAGCTATGAGATATAGTCGGCCGATCCTTATAAAATTTAGCATGTCGTATTACTTTGCAAAACAGTGCATTCGTACGAAATCTGAATTCTCCAGCTATAAAAAAAACAAAGTAATAGCATTCCCGATCAATCAGTTATAAGGCAGCTTTAGGATTTAGTCGGACGATCTTTATTAAATTTGGCAAATCGTATTACTTCGCATAAAAGCGCATTCGTACGAAATCTGAACTCTCTAGCTATAAAAACACCAAAGTCATAGCATTCCCGATCAATCAGTTATATGGCAGCTATAGGATTTAGTCGGCCGATCCTTATAAAATCTAGCATGTCGTATAACTTTGCAAAACAGTGGATTCGTACGAAATCTGAATTCTCCAGCTATAAAAAAACAAAGTAATAGCATTCCCGATCAATCAGTTATAAGGCAGCTTTAGGATTTAGTCGGACGATCCTTATAAAATTTGGCAAGTCGTGTTACTTCGCAAAAAAGTGCGTTCGTACGAAATCTGAACTCTCTAGCTATAAAAAAACAAAGTAATACCATTCCCGATCAATCAGTTATAACGCAGCTTTAGGATTTAGTCGGACGATCCTAATAAAATTTGGCAAGTCGTATTACTTCGCAAAAAAGCGCATTCGTACGAAATCTGAACTCTCTAGCTATAAAAACACCAAGGTAATAGCATTCCCGATCAATGAGTTATGCCGCAGCTATAGGATATGGTCGGCCGATCCTTATAAATTTTGGCAAGTCGTATTACTTCGCAAAATAGTGCATTCGTACGAAATCTGAACTCTCTAGCTTTAAAAAGACCAAAGAAATAGCATTCCCGATCAATCAGTTATATGGCAGCTATGAGATATAGTCGGCCGATCCTTATAAAATCAAGCATGTCGTATAACTTTGCAAAACAGTGGATTCGTACGAAATCTGAATTCTCCAGCTATAAAAAAACAAAGTAATAGCATTCCCGATCAATCAGTTATAAGGCAGCTTTAGGATTTAGTCGGACGATCCTAATAAAATTTGGCAAGTCGTATTACTTCGCAAAAAAGCGCATTCGTACGAAATCTGAATTCTCCAGCTTTAAAAAAAAAAACAAAGTAAAAGCATTCCCGATCAATCAGTTATAACGCAGCTTTAGGATTTAGTCGGACGATCCTAATAAAATTTAGCAAGTCGTATTACTTCGCAAAAAAGCGAATTCGTACGAAATCTGAACTCTCTAGCTATAAAAACACCAAAGTAATAGCATTCCCGATCAATCAGTTATATGGCAGCTATGAGATATAGTCGGCCGATCCTTATAAAATTTAGCATGTCGTATTACTTTGCAAAATAGTGCATTCGTACTAAATCTGAATTCTCCAGCTTTAAAAAAAAAAAACAAAGTAATAGCATTCCCGATCAATCAGTTATAACGCAGCTTTAGGATTTAGTCGGACGATCCTAATAAAATTTGGCAAGTCGAATCACTTCGCAAAATAGTGCATTCGTACGAAATCTGAATTCTCCAGCTATAAAAAAAGAAAGTAATAGCATTCCCGATCAAGCAGTTATAACGCAGCTTTAGGATTTAGTCGGACGATCCTAATAAAATTTGGCAAGTCGTATTACTTCGCAAAAAAGCGCATTCGTACGAAATCTGAACTCTCTAGCTATAAAAACACCAAAGTAATAGCATTCCCGATTGACGATTTATAACGCAGCTATAGGATATGGTCGGCCGATCCTTATAAAATTTGGCAAGTCGTATTACTTCGCCAAATAGTGCATTCGTACGAAATCTGAACTCTCTAGCTTTAAAAAGACCAAAGAAATAGCATTCCCGATCAATCAGTTATATGGCAGCTATAGGATATAGTCGGCCGATCCTTATAAAATTTAGCATGTCGTATTACTTTGCAAAACAGTGCATTCGTACGAAATCTGAATTCTCCAGCTATAAAAAAACAAAGTAATAGCATTCCCGATCAATCAGTTATATGGCAGCTATAGGATTTAGTCGGCCGATCCTTATAAAATTTAGCATGTCGTATTACTTTGCAAAACAGTGCATTCGTACGAAATCTGAATTCTCCAGCTATAAAAAAAACAAAGTAATAGCATTCCCGATCAATCAGTTATAAGGCAGCTTTAGGATTTAGTCGGACGATCGTAATTAAATTTGGCAAATCGTATTACTTCGCATAAAAGCGCATTCGTACGAAATCTGAACTCTCTAGCTTTAAAAAGACCAAAGAAATAGCATTCCCGTTCAATCAGTTATATGGCAGCTATAGGATATAGTCGGCCGATCCTTATAAAATTAGGCATGTCGTATTACTTTGCAAAACAGTGCATTCGTACGAAATCTGAATTCTCCAGCTATAAAAAAAAAAGTAATAGCATTCCCGATCAATCAGTTATAAGGCAGCTTTAGGATTTAGTCGGACGATCGTAATTAAATTTGGCAAATCGTATTACTTCGCATAAAAGCGCATTCGTACGAAATCTGAACTCTCTAGCTAAAAAAACACCAAAGTAATAGCATTCCCGATCAATCAGTTATATGGCAGCTATAGGATATAGTCGGCCGATCCTTATAAAATTTAGCATGTCGTATTACTTTGCAAAACAGTGCATTCGTACGAAATCTGAATTCTCCAGCTATAAAAAAAACAAAGTAATAGCATTCCCGATCAATCAGTTATAAGGCAGCTTTAGGATTTAGTCGGACGATCTTTATTAAATTTGGCAAATCGTATTACTTCGCATAAAAGCGCATTCGTACGAAATCTGAACTCTCTAGCTATAAAAACACCAAAGTCATAGCATTCCCGATCAATCAGTTATATGGCAGCTATAGGATATAGTCGGCCGATCCTTATAAAATTTAGCATGTCGTATAACTTTGCAAAACAGTGGATTCGTACGAAATCTGAATTCTCCAGCTATAAAAAAACAAAGTAATAGCATTCCCGATCAATCAGTTATATGGCAGCTATGAGATATAGTCGGCCGATCCTTATAAAATTTAGCATGTCGTATTACTTTGCAAAACAGTGCATTCGTACGAAATCTGAATTCTCCAGCTTTAAAAAAAAAAACCAAAGTAATAGCATTCCCGATCAATCAGTTATATGCCAGCTATGAGTTATAGTCGGCCGATCCTTATAAATTCCTTACGCTCCTTACGAAATCCATTCGTACGAAATCTGAATTCTCCAGCTTTAAAAAGACCAAAGAAATAGCATTCCCGATCAATCAGTTATATGGCAGCTATAGGATATAGTCGGCCGATCCTTATAAAATTTAGCATGTCGTATTACTTTGCAAAACAGTGCATTCGTACGAAATCTGAATTCTCCAGCTTTAAAAAAAAAAAACAAAGTAAAAGCATTCCCGATCAATCAGTTATAACGCAGCTTTAGGATTTAGTCGGACGATCCTAATAAAATTTAGCAAGTCGTATTACTTCGCAAAAAAGCGAATTCGTACGAAATCTGAACTCTCTTGCTATAAAAACACCAAAGTAATAGCCTTCCCGATCAATCAGTTATATGGCAGCTATGAGATATAGTCGGCCGATCCTTATAAAATTTAGCATGTCGTATTACTTTGCAAAATAGTGCATTCGTACTAAATCTGAATTCTCCAGCTTTAAAAAAAAAAAACAAAGTAATAGCATTCCCGATCAATCAGTTATAACGCAGCTTTAGGATTTAGTCCGACGATCCTAATAAAATTTGGCAAGTCGTATTACTTCGCAAAAAAGCGCATTCGTACGAAATCTGAACTCTCTAGCTATAAAAACACCAAAGTAATAGCATTCCCGATTGACGATTTATAACGCAGCTATAGGATATGGTCGGCCGATCCTTATAAAATTTGGCAAGTCGTATTACTTCGCCAAATAGTGCATTCGTACGAAATCTGAACTCTCTAGCTTTAAAAAGACCAAAGAAATAGCATTCCCGATCAATCAGTTATATGGCAGCTATGAGATATAGTCGGCCGATCCTTATAAAATTTAGCATGTCGTATAACTTTGCAAAACAGTGCATTCGTACGAAATCTGAATTCTCCAGCTATAAAAAAACAAAGTAATAGCATTCCCGATTAATCAGTTATAACGCAGCTTTAGGATTTAGTCCGACGATCCTAATAAAATTTGGCAAGTCGTATTACTTCGCAAAAAAGCGCATTCGTACGAAATCTGAACTCTCTAGCTATAAAAACACCAAAGCAATAGCATTCCCGATCAATCAGTTATAACGCAGCTATAGGATATGGTCGGCCGATCCTTATAAAATTTGGCAAGTCTTATAACTTCGCAAAAAAGTGCGTTCGTACGAAATCTGAATTCTCCAGCTTTAAAAAGACCAAAGAAATAGCATTCCCGATCAATCAGTTATATGGCAGCTATAGGATATAGTCGGCCGATCCTTATAAAATTTAGCATGTCGTATTACTTTGCAAAACAGTGCATTCGTACGAAATCTGAATTCTCCAGCTATAAAAAAACAAAGTAATAGCATTCCCGATCAATCAGTTATATGGCAGCTATAGGATTTAGTCGGCCGATCCTTATAAAATTTAGCATGTCGTATTACTTTGCAAAACAGTGCATTCGTACGAAATCTGAATTCTCCAGCTATAAAAAAAAACAAAGTAATAGCATTCCCGATCAATCAGTTATAAGACAGCTTTAGGATTTAGTCGCACGATCGTAATTAAATTTGGCAAATCGTATTACTTCGCATAAAAGCGCATTCGTACGAAATCTGAACTCTCTAGCTTTAAAAAGACCAAAGAAATAGCATTCCCGTTCAATCAGTTATATGGCAGCTATAGGATATAGTCGGCCGATCCTTATAAAATTAGGCATGTCGTATTACTTTGCAAAACAGTGCATTCGTACGAAATCTGAATTCTCCAGCTATAAAAAAAACAAAGTAATAGCATTCCCGATCAATCAGTTATAAGGCAGCTTTAGGATTTAGTCGGACGATCGTAATTAAATTTGGCAAATCGTATTACTTCGCATAAAAGCGCATTCGTACGAAATCTGAACTCTCTAGCTAAAAAACACCAAAGTAATAGCATTCCCGATCAATCAGTTATATGGCAGCTATAGGATATAGTCGGCCGATCCTTATAAAATTTAGCATGTCGTATTACTTTGCAAAACAGTGCATTCGTACGAAATCTGAATTCTCCAGCTATAAAAAAACAAAGTAATAGCATTCCCGATCAATCAGTTATAAGGCAGCTTTAGGATTTAGTCGGACGATCTTTATTAAATTTGGCAAATCGTATTACTTCGCATAAAAGCGCATTCGTACGAAATCTGAACTCTCTAGCTATAAAAACACCAAAGTCATAGCATTCCCGATCAATCAGTTATATGGCAGCTATAGGATTTAGTCGGCCGATCCTTATAAAATCTAGCATGTCGTATAACTTTGAAAAACAGTGGATTCGTACGAAATCTGAATTCTCCAGCAATAAAAAAAAACAAAGTAATAGCATTCCCGATCAATCAGTTATAACGCAGCTATAGGATATGGTCGGCCGATCCTTATAAAATTTGGCAAGTCCTATTACTTCGCAAAAAAGGGCGTTCGTACGAAATCTGAATTCTCCAGCTTTAAAAAGACCAAAGAAATAGCATTCCCGATCAATCAGTTATATGGCAGCTATAGGATTTAGTCGGCCGATCCTTATAAAATTTAGCATGTCGTATTACTTTGCAAAACAGTGCATTCGTACGAAATCTGAATTCTCCAGCTATAAAAAAAAACAAAGTAATAGCATTCCCGATCAATCAGTTATAAGGCAGCTTTAGGATTTAGTCGGACGATCGTAATTAAATTTGGCAAATCGTAATACTTCGCATAAAAGCGCATTCGTACGAAATCTGAACTCTCTAGCTATAAAAACACCAAAGTAATAGCATTCCCGATCAATCAGTTATATGGCAGCTATAGGATATAGTCGGCCGATCCTTATAAAATTTAGCATGTCGTATTACTTTGCAAAACAGTGCATTCGTACGAAATCTGAATTCTCCAGCTATAAAAAAAACAAAGTAATAGCATTCCCGATCAATCAGTTATAAGGCAGCTTTAGGATTTAGTCGGACGATCGTTATTAAATTTGGCAAATCGTATTACTTCGCATAAAAGCGCATTCGTACGAAATCTGAACTCTCTAGCTATAAAAAAAACAAAGTAATAGCATTCCCGATCAATCAGTTATAAGGCAGCTTTAGGATTTAGTCGGACGATCGTAATTAAATTTGGCAAATCGTATTACTTTGCATAAAAGCGCATTCGTACGAAATCTGAACTCTCTAGCTTTAAAAACACCAAAGTAATAGCATTCCCGATCAATCAGTTATATGGCAGCTATAGGATTTAGTCGGCCGATCCTTATAAAATCTAGCAAAACAGTGGATTCGTA